>JASVEL010010835.1:0-606484 GCA_032618575.1 Nicotiana noctiflora | reverse complement strand
AAGAAGTTTGATTCTGTTTAGGTGATTGTGTATAGGCTGACCAAGTCATCTCACTTCATTCCTGTGTTTACTACGTACTCCTCGGAGCGGTTAGCCGAGATATTCATTTGGGAGATCGTTAGATTGCATATCCAAGCTTCTATCATATCAGACAGAGGTACCCAGTTTACTTCTCAGTTTTGGAGAGCGTTTCAGCGGGAGATGGGTACGTGGGTTGAGTTGAGCACCGCATTTCACCCCCAGACAGACGGGCAGTCTGAGCACACTATTCAGATCCTAGAGGATATGTTGCGAACATGTGTGATTGACTTTGGTGGTTCGTGGGATGAGTTCTTGCCACTTGTTGAGTTTGCCTACAACAACAATTATCAGTCGAGTATTCAGATGGCCATGTACGAGGCATTGTATGGAAGACGGTATAGATCTCCCGTGGGATGGTTTGAGCCTGGTGAGGATAGATTGATAGGGACTGAGTTAGTTCAGGATGCTCTAGATAGAGCAAAGTTGATCCAGGAGAGACTTCGCACAGCACAATCTTGTTAGAAGAATTATGCGGACCGGAAGGTTCGAGATGTGTCATATTCTGTGGGTGAGAAAGTTTTACTGAAGGTTTCACCGATGAAAGGTGTCATGAGATTTGGGAAGAAAGGGAAGCTCAGTCCGAGATTTATTGGCCCTTTTGAGATCCTCAGGAGGATTGGAGAGGTGGCATATATGCTTGCTTTGCCACCTAGTTTATTAGGAGTTCATCCAGTGTTTCACATGTCCATGCTCCGGAAGTATGTTAGCCATCTGTCTCATGTATTAGACTTCAGTACCATTCAGCTTGATGGTGATCTATCCTATAACGTAGAGCATATTGCTATTTTGGGTCATCAGGTGAAAAAGTTGAGGTCCAATTTCATCAATTAAGGTTCAGTAGAGAGGTCGACCCGTGGAGGAGGCCACTTAGGAGATCTAGCGGGAGATGCGGAGCAGATATCCTCACTTGTTTGAGAGTTCAGGTATGTTCCTTGACCCGTTCAAGGACGAGCGTTTGCTTAAGAGGAGGAGAATGTGAGAACCCGGCCCGTCGTCACGGGAATTACCACCCCGTTACATTGCATTTATGTGTTTTATGCTTTTATATCTGTGTTAGAGTCTATAGGGTGAGTTAGGAGTGATTCTGGTTAAAAATGAGGCAAATAGCCTTTTAGAATGAAGCTTGAATATGGAAAGTCAACCTAGAGTTGACCATTTAGTTAGAAGGCTCGGAATCGGATTTTGATGATTTAGTTAGTTCCGGGAGGTGATTTGTGACTTAGAGGAGCGATAGGAATAGAATTTGGAGGTCCGGTGTAGAAATAGGCTTGAATTGGCTAAGGTCGAATTTTGGCGAAGTCTGAACTGTAGGTAAGATTTTGATTCGGGGGTCGGAATGGAATTTCAGCAGTTCCTGTAGCTTTGTTATGTGATTTTGGATATGTCTGTGAATTTTTAGGTCATTCAGACGTCATTTGGTCGGGTTTTTGATCGAATGTGTAATTCGGAAAGTGTTAAGGAATTTAGGCTTGAATTCTATGTGAATTATGGGTTTTGATGTTGTTAGACGTGTTTTGAGGATTGGAACAAGTTCTAATAAGGTATTAGGATGTGTTGGTGTGTTTGGATGAGGTCCCGGGGGCCTCGGGGTGTTATCGCCCGGTTAAACACAAGAAAAACATGGAAAATTGCAGATTTAGTTTGCTGGTTCTGTTGTTTTCGCTCCTGCGGAAATGGGTCCGCAGGAGCGGACGATGGGGCGCAGAAGCTCATGCCTTCGCTGAAGCGGACTTTTGTCCACAGAAACGGTGTCGCGGGTGCGGATGCTGGTCGCAGAAGCGGAGGTTGATCGAGGGGTGAAGGATCCGCAGGAGTGGAACGGTGGTCGCTTAAACGAGTCCGCAGAAGCGGAATCTGAGGCGCGGAAGAGGAAAGCTCCGCAGGAGCGGAGGAAATTCTGCTGGAGCGGATGCGCAGAAGCGGTCCATGGCTCGCAGTAGCAGAAATGGCCAGTTAGTCCTGGGTTCGCAGAAGCGCCCAATTTGTCGCGGAAGCGGTTCTGCAGAGGCGGAAATGGTCCGCAAAAGCGAAAATCACAGAGGCTTAATTGTATCAGAAGTTAGAAAATTTCAGAAACATTTCAACATTTGGGGTCTCGGCTTAAGAGGCGAGTTGGGCGATTTTGAAGAGAAATTCAAGGAAATTCATCAGGTAATCAACTATGGACTCAAATTATGATTAGTATTGAAAATATTATGCAATTATCTCATGGAAAATGGAGGAATTTGGGGTATTTTGTGGAGGTTCTAGCCCTAGGCTTGAACTTTAGAAAATCAAGGATTTGAATGGGCAAATAGGGTCCGAATTTGGTAAATTATATATGCCTAGACTCGTATTGAGATGAGGGTTCCGAATATGTGACTTTTGTAATTTTTCGATAAGCTTACCGAAAGTTGGGTTTTGGCAACTTTGGGAATTTTGATATAAATTGAGTTGTTTTGATTGGGTGTCGTCTCATTGGCCTAATTTATTGTGTTTCTACTATATTTGATTAGATTCTACGCGTGCGGAGCATGATTCTCGTAGCAAGGGCATCGCTGAGTAGTCGTCGAGCTGTATTGAGTTGAGTAATAGATGTGGGTGATAACCAGCGAGTTCGAAACCCCGGTATACCACTTTATGATGCTGTATTGCGGCGAGACACGTACACTCATGTGAGTGCAAGGTCGATTGTGATTTGGGGACTATGGCTTAGTCCGACCTGTTGATACTGTATTATGATATTGGCTATTCTTGAGCCGTTAAACCTCCTTCTCAGATGGTTGCATATTATATTGTGATGTTGGCTACCCTTGAGCCGTTGAACCTCCTTCTCGGATGGTTAAGTACATTTATGGGCTGTGAGCCAGTTATTGGGATCATGTGAGGATCGTTAGCATTATGCTGTGATATTGACATGCTAGTTTTACTACCAGTCCGTAGCTATTACTGTTATCATGATATTTCCAATCTCTGGAACTTGGCATTTACTGTTTTCAACTGAAAATGATAAAAGAGTTTTCAAAACTACTTTTGAGCCTACGAGGCTTCATTTGCATATTAGCTGACTGGTAGTGGATCGGGCTGCGCGCCGCAGCATATATTTATGATATTGTGCTTGGGCTGTAAGAGCCCCTCCGGAGTCTGAACCCCCACAGTGAGCACGGGTACCCAAATTGGATCGGGCTACACGCCTAGCAGTCCTTTCATGCATTGCGTTGCATTTAGCTACATCTGCTAGTTGTTATACTTGTTGATATTGTTGGTTCTCTACTGTTGATATTGAACTGTTACAGGGCATTGGTTACAGCTTTACATGTGTTTTATTGTGGATTTCTTATCTACACTATCTTACCTCTGTTTATTACTACTAAGTCTGGCAGTACTCATTTTACTCCCTGCAACTTGTGAGCAGATCCAGGTACCTCTCAGCAGACCTGATCCGGCAGCCGCTCAGAGGCATCGTGCGGGATAGTCGAGGTAGCTGTAGCGTCCGAAGGACCTGACTCCCCTTCTAGCTGTCTTTACATTTCATGTTGTCATTTCTTTCCGCACTGAGTTTTGTTGTAAACCCTATTACATTTATGTTCTTTAGAGGGTCTTGACTCTTGACCTTTCGGTCTATGGGAGTTGGCATGTGTTGGGACTTGGTTCCCTATTTTGATATATCTATCATTGTTGTCTTATAACTTGTTATGCTTAAATGGGATAAGGCGAGCTCATAGCTCCGTAATTGTTGTTGATTGGTGGGGCTGGCCTAGCAGTGTGCTGGGCGCCATCACGACCGGATTTGGGGTCATGACACTACTGCTCTCTCATTTCTGGCGAGTTTGCTGCTGATAAAGTGAGACAGAAATAAGAGAGAGAACGAGAGGTGGGGGTCGGTAGCGGCTGAGGCTGGAGACGATGGTGCTTCAGGATTTTGGTCGTTCAATTGAGGTGGCGATAGTGTTGTCGTTTTTTGTTGGAGATGGGGTGGTCGCTGGAAGGGCTAGCACCGACTATTGGTGTGGAGGAGGGGGCGACGACTGAAGGGTTGGTAGGGTTTTTTTTAGGGTGTTAGGGCTGGGTGGCTGGCGGCTGCTTTTATCTTCTCTTTAGGGTTTTTGGTGTGTATTGTTATATTAGGAAGAAGAACGAATATGTAGGGTTAGGGGTATTGGCCTTCTTCATTTTGGGCCCCTTTTCGAATTGGACCTCAAAAGTGTGCAAAATTAGGCCAAAGTGACTAAAAATTAAAATTAAATACCTATAAAAATTCTAAGTTAATTTTGATAAACTATTAGTATTAAAAATAAAACTAAAAATTAAATTTGGAACTACTTTTGTATTTTCAAGGGTTATAACAAAATAAAATGCAATAAAAATAATATTTTTCTAAAAATACCTAATACCTTAATTAAATAGAGAAAATGAAACTATTTCTGTATTTTTTTTAATTATGTTATAAAAATAATGTAAAAGAGTTAAAACTAGGTAAAATAGCAATATTAAGCCTAAATTAAATATTTTATACTAAAATAGGTCAAATTTCGGGGAGGGTCAAAATTACATGTCCACATCTGCCCCTTTTTGACTGAATATACAAAGTATTTTCAAACAAAGAAAGACTAGACAGGTTTTTTGACCTGGCCCTTATTTAAAAGACCAAAATCAAGGAGGAAGAAGAATGTGACCGTGCCCTGGTATCCAAGCTACCTGCATATCCTCGGCAATAGAGGAATCAGACCACGTGTAGTTCAGAGTAAGAAGAGCAATGGAGTGTACCGAGGTGGAGAGTCGAGCCGAGTGTCGTCGAGATTCCAGTCCGCGGTTCTTGATCTTCAACATGAGACTTAAAGTGGATCATATTCTTCCGGCGTGCTCCTGACGCTTCTTGAACTTGTGAATTGAAAGTAACTCTGAAATGAATTCACTCATAATCCATGTGGGCGCCTGATTACCAAAACTTGAAATGTATTCCCTTGTTATCCAGGTGGGCGCCTGATTGCAGAAACTTGAAATGTATTCCCTTGATATCCAGGTGGACGCCTGATTGCAGAAACTTGAAATGTTTCCCTTGTAATCCAGGTGGGTGCCTGATTGCAGAAACTTGAAATGTATTCCCTTGTTATCCAGGTGGGCGCCTGATTACCAAAACTTGAAATGTATTCCCTTGTTATCCAGGTGGTCGCCTGATAACCAAAACTTGAAATGTATTCCCTTGTTATCCAGGTGGGCGCCCGATTGCAGAAACTTGAAATGTATTGCCTTGTTATCCAGGTGGGCGCGAGATTGCAGAAACTTGAAATGTATTCCCTTGTTATCCAGGTTGGCACCTGATTACCAAAACTTGAAATGTATTCCCTTGTTATCCAAGTGGGCGCCTGATTACCAAATATTGAAATGTGTTCCATTGTTATCCAGGTCGGCGCTTGATTGTAGAAACTTTAAATGTATTCCCTTGTTATCTAGGTGGGCGCCTGATTACCAAATCTTGAAACTATATTCCCTTGTTGTCCAGGTGGGCGCCTGATTGCAGAAACTTGAAATATATTCCCTTGTTATCGAGGTGTGTGCCTGATTGCAGAAACTTGAAATGTATTCCCTTGTTATCCAGGTGGGCGCCTGATTGCAGAAACTTCAAATGTATTCCCTAATTATCCAGCTGGGCGCCTAATTGTAGAAACTTGAAATGTATTCCCTTGTTATCCAGTTGGGCGCCTAATTGCAGAAACTTGAAATGTATTCCCTTGTTATCCAGGTGGGCGCCTGACATCACAACAAACAAAAGAAATTTTTTCTACCCCAGTTCGGGATTCGGGCATATATGTGATTGTTAATTGGATCATGCTACCTACAGAGCTCTAAGAATTTGAAAGTTTGATCCCATTATCCAGGAGGGTCCTAAGAATTCCAAATTAAATCCCATTATCCAGAAGGGTCCTGAGAACGTTCGAAATTAAATCTCATTATCCAGGAGGGTCCTGAGAACTCTAAACTAAATCCCATTATCTAGGAGGGTCCTGAGAACTTCTAAAAATTAAATCCCATTATCCAGGACGGTCCTGAGAATTCAAAATTAAATCCCATTATCCAGGAGGGTCCTGAAAACTTTTAAAAATTAAATCCCATTATCCACGAGGGTTCTGAGAACTTCTAAAAATTAAATCCCATTATCTAGGAGTCCTAAGAACTTTAAATTAAATCCCATTATTCAGGAGGGTCCTGAAAACTTTTAAAATTAAATCCCATTATCTAGGAGGGTCCTGAGAATTTTTTAAAATGAAATCTCATTATGCAGGAGGGTCCTAAGAATTTTTAAAATTAAATCCCATTATCCACGAGGGTCCTGAGAACTTTTAAAATTAAATCCCATTATCAAGGAGGGTCCTGAGAATTCTAAGTTAAATCCCATTATCCAGGAGGGTCCTGACAACTCTAAACTAAATCCTATTATCCAGGAGGGTCCTGAGAATCCTAAATTAAATCCCATTATCCAGGAGGGTCCTGGGAACTTTAAACTAAAACCCATTATCCAGGAGGGTACTGATAACTCTAAACTAAATCCTATTATCCAGAAGGGTCCGGAGAACTTTTTAAAATTAAATCTCATTATCCAGGAGGGTCCTAAGAACATTTTAAAATTAAATCCCATTATCCAAAGAGGTCCTGAGAACTCTAAATGAAATCCTATTATCCAGGAGGGTCCTGAGAACTTTTAAACTAAATTCCATTATCTAGGAGGATCCTGAGAATTCTAAATTAAATCCCATTATCCAGGAGGGTCTAGAGAACTTTAAACTAAATCCCATTATCCAGGAGGGTCCTAATAACTCTAAACTAAATCCCATTATCCAGGAGGGTCCTGAGAATTCTAAATTAAATCCCATTATCCAGGAGGGTCCTGAGAACTGAGAATGAACTTACCTGAGCCACGCTCCCGTCTTGGAGGATTCTGAATAGAATTTTGCTCCCTGAACCATGCTTTTCCATGGGAGGTCCCTGTGGACTTAAAAAAAATTTTCCCCTACTTCAGACAAATAAAATCTTGTTAGTTTGAAAATGTGGTGGTTAGTTTGTGGCATCATTGTTGAGCGTCTGCTTCCGCCACTGCCATGCTTCATCTTTATTAGCTTCTTCAGGCTAGCAAGGAGTTGTTCGACCTTTTGATTGGAATTACACCACAAAACCTCTAACTTGAATCTCTCACATTCAATTGTTGCATTGTGTTTTTATTTTGAGTGTTGCTGAATCTTTGTATTTTCTCAAAATTCAAGATCCACTCAACTCCATGAACCTCAGTTATCACCATAATTCTTACTCTAAATCATGTCAATGGTGATGTGCATGGCCGAACTCCCCTTTGTGCAATTGGAAAGCTGGGGGCAAATTTTAAAGTCATTTCTCACTTGTTCTGACCAAACAGACTCAAGAAGGGACTTGAACAAAATGAGAGGAACAAAATAAGGGACAGGGAAAGAGATGATACTTAACAAGAAAATTACGAAGTAGAAACTTATGAGATGTTGATACCAACTCTAATGACCATGACATGCACCTTTGGACTAAGTGTCCATTCTCAAGCAAGTCTAATATTCAACTCTCGTTGTACGTCTTTGCTGTGAAACTGGGCTTCAGCGCTTCAATTGTCCCATTTGACCCACAATCCTCAGTCGACTTGTAGTGCCCTGAAGGGTTTTCACCATCAAGCCTCTCTCATTTTGAATTTTTTTACAACTCACCGTCGCCTTACCGTGCCCCTGAGGGTTTTCATCGATAAGACTCTCTCATTTTATCATTTTCTCTCATTGTTCTGAGAATGAAGGTATTACCCATGATGCAGGGAGATCATACTTTCACCAACACTTGAAATGGTAGCCTCAATGATTGGTCGGAAGGTCTTCCTTTGGATAGTAATGTATGCTTTTGGATAGGGTTAGAAAGAAAGGGTAGCATGAAGGCTCAAAATAATTCAAGATGAAAGGATTCACCATTACAACTTTTGGAATCGGGCCTTTTGGCAAAATTAAAAACTACGCCCCAGTTTCATGAAGTTTTGGGAATTTTTGGATTTTTTCTTTGATGGGATTTCTTAGAAAATCTGCCCAGTATTGATTTTGGGGGCTTATGAAATATTTTATTTGGTGTGACCGAACAGTAAGGCTGGTTACGTATCTTGTGGTGACAAGAATCAGGTCGAACGTAGTTCAAAGGACTACTTTTTGTTACTATTTTTTTTTTTTCTTCTTCTTCCTTTTTTGTCTTTTTTTTCTTTTTTTCTTTTCCTTTTTTTTATTTTTCACTTTTTTTATTTTCTAGGTCTTGACTCTATTTTTGATTCCAAAAGAGGGGTACGAAATAAAAAATTGGGGCTCAAAATGGTAGCAAAGGATAAAAGTGTTTGGGTAGCAGAATAAAAAGCCTTCGTCATACCAAACTTGGAGAATGCCAAGTACAAGTGTGCAATTGAAGATAAGCAAAGAAATCATGCACAATATCTATTGATGGCATCATCACAAACAGAAAGTGCCGACAGGCAATACCTTTGTCCCAATATATGATCCTTGCCAATACAGAGCAAACTTGATTCAACCTTACCTTGATGTGGAATAATGCATTTCAGCACTTACTGATTTACCTCAAACTGCTTGAGAAACGTTTCCTTGTTGTATGCTTCTTATCAAGTTATTGATTTTCAGACTTACTGCCTCGGTTTCACTCAATTCAAACTTTAGTTTATCTCAGAATGCATGAATCTTTATTTGTTTCCTCAAATGCATCTTTTGTCATGTTCAATATGTGCCATTGCTTCACTGATCAGACTAGCTTTCAAGATCAGGTTGAAAATTATGTGTGCATGTCATATCACTTGAGTTGGGATGAAGAGAACTATAAGAGAAAAAGTAACCTAAACAAAAACTGACCAAAACTAATAGAAAACATGAGATTACATTAGACAGATGGTGAAAGGGTTTGAACAGAATAAGAAAAACAGACATGGGTTGCATCCCTGGAACAATCCTAAATAAACTAGACAAAATGAGAAGAATAAGAGTTTGAGCCACAAGATAATATCCGGATTACAACCCTGAAATAACCCGGACAAGCAGAAATGACAATAAAATAAACCACCAAAACTCCTCCCTGGCTAGCCAAGACAAGAGTGTCTTTCCAATCACCAAGCTCGACATTTAAGCCACTGGGTTGCACATAAAAATTAATAGGACCTTCACCAATTTCCATATCATTAACTTCAGCCAGAAAGTTCCCAAAAGGATTCTTATTTTCTCTGTCACCATGCACCTTCCCCATAAAGTTTGCATCGTCATGTGCAAGTAAAGGATTTTGTGCAATGCTCTGGATGTCACTGTCCTGGAACACAATTATCCCTTCTTGAATCATTCTTTCTATCTCCCTTTTCAAAGCACGACAATCTTCAATGTTATGCCATTGGACATTGGAGTGGTACATGCACCACACAGTAGGATCAAAACCTTTTCCACATGGGTCTGGAGTATAGCCGAGGAACGGCTCAATCGGGCCAGACTGTTTTAACTTTTCAAATAAGATTGTGTAGGATTCTCCGATTGGAGTGGAAGACCTTTCTCTTTGCTGCTGCCTTCTCACTTTGTACTCCGGCCTTGGTTTGAACCTCTTTTGGGTAGGGGGTTGATCTGCTTGTACAGGTGGGCAAGACGTCTGTGGAGGCGGTGCAAGTCGTTGCTGATTTTGTGAGTATAGAGCATATGGTGGTGCATTGTGGATAGGGTACTATAAAAGTGAGGTATTCCTTTGGGGATTGTGTGGAGGAAAGTAGCATTGGGGAGGATTATTCAGAGTATGAGGATATTTATGGGGTTCGGTATTGAGGTTGAAAGCATTTATCAGGAATGCTCACTGGATCATGTCATTGGCGGGGCTCAACAACATCATTTCTATCAATCAGAGAACTGATCTCAGCGACTTGTTTGTTCCATCTGAACCAAAACACCTTAAAACTTTCCTTGGGCATTGGGAGCTTCGAACTCAATCTTGCTAGAGGATCGAGGAAGAGTAGCTGATTGAGGAGCTACAAAAATAGGAGCAGAAGTCGGAGGAGGGTATGAGATTGTTTTGGCTGGTGGAGCATGGAAAATTTGGGAGGAAGTGCCAGGGCAATTGTGGTAATGGGTAAAGCCTGGTGCATGTTGAGGAGAAAGGTTAACGGTGGTAAGAACCTGGGCTTGTGATAGTAATGGAATGGAGGCCTGGTTTTCTGTATAGTTGGTAGGGAATGAAGGTGGAGGATGTCCCTTAATCCAGGCTTGATACATTTCCGCCATCTGTTATTTCAACCTTTGGACCTTGTGAGAACGTGATTTTTGCCCCGCATGAGAATTACCCCCAAAAATCCAAAAATAAAATAGTTTCGTGTTGTGTATCATTTTCTGTGAATTTTGTGTGTTTTTGTTAACTATTATTTACATTTTTTGTCTGTGCGTGATCATTTGTAAATTAGTAAATAATATATTGCGTTTGCATTTTTTAGAATTCAATTTACAATTAAAAGTAATTAGGTTCATTTTTACAAAATGAAAATCAAAATATATATGTATTTTTATTTGTTGTCATTGTATGGTATTACTTTAATTAAATGTGTTATTTGGCGTATTAATTGTTGTTAAGTATTAATATCAGTGTAATTTTTATTTTTGATTTTTACAAATTAATTAGAATTTTTTGTTGTTTGATTGTAAAAAAGGAAAGGAAAAGGGCTGAAAATCAAAGAGAAATTCGTTGATTTGGGCCAAAATTTGAGACCAAGAATCAGGCCCAATTCAATCCAAATAACCCCAGTCAATTACCCATCTCACCCGCCCGTTTCAAACCCATCGACCCGTTTTTTATTTCAGTGACTTGATATGGACCGTTGGTTTCCATCCATCCAACGGTCCTAATTAAATATTTAATTTAATACACCAAAAACCCCCAAACCCTATTCACCCAAATTATTTCCCCATTAACCAAAATCATTTTCATCTCTATACATCAGATACAAACAGCCACCGTCGTCTGCCACCATACTCCGCCGGCCGGAAATCGTCTCCGCCGGTGGACAACTCCAAAATCACCCCATTTATACACCCCAGAATCCCCAGTCTCCTCTTTCCAAATCCACACTCCAATGTCTTCGAATCATCACCGTCTGTTTCGAATTTTAGATCGAAGAATCCGACCAAAAAACCTAGTTTGCCTAATCGCCGCCAAAATCACACCATAGCATCTCCGGACCTCCCTCACACCCAAATGACCCTTAGTGCGGTTCGAATCTGACCAAAATCAGTCAAGCCCCAATTTGGCCGTATGAACCCTAAAAAATCTGAAATTGGGTCTTTGTTTAAATTTAAAAGGAATTGAGGTCTAATAGACCTTAATTGGGATGTTTTCATTTGAAAACGTTTCAAGTAAGGCCCGTTCGATCTCAAACATCCAATTTCAAGTCAAATTGGTTCCAAGCCTAATTCTTCTCTTAAGGTATTCCTTTCATTTTTTCCTTGTTTATTTTTGTACTTTTGTTTGTTTTAATTGTTTTGTTAATTGTCATCTTTTCATTCGTTTTAATTTTTTCTTCTTTTTTCTGTTTTTTCTTCTCCAAAGTAAAGACCTTTTATTTGGTCGATTCTACACTATTTGTGATCGTTGTAAACTACATATTCGATCGATTAACGTCGTCGAATAATTAGTTTTGGCGAATTCCCTATTTAGCCGAACATTTTGAATCATGTTTTTTTATGTCGATTACATGTTATCAAGTATATGTTGTGGTAATCGATTAGACGAATATCGCCGATTAATTATATAGGTCTGTTTGATTAATTATCGTCGAAGCTTGAATTTTTTGTGTTCTTGAATTAGGAAGTTTATTTGGTATAACTGATAGAGAATTGCTATTAGTTAATTGTGTATTGGATATAACTGTTATAATCTGAAAAAGGAGCAGGTTTTCAGTAATCCCAGGGGTTAGTTTGAAAATTGTGTTACTCATTAATTGATTAAAGGCTGCTAATAATTTCTAGGGGGTAATTAGCAGTAGCTTAGGGGTTTGATTAGGAGTCTCTTAATGTGAGTAGGAGTCTGCTAGTTTTAGATGAGGGTACACTTTTATTATTAATTAAGGAGAGTGGAAAGTAGGTACCTATCTAATATTCAAAAAAAGGGGTTGCTGATTGGATTTTAAGGCTATAAAGGGTGCTGGAAATCTGACTTGAAATACTTACACTTTGAAAGAACATATTTTCGACACATAAGAGCAGATTTTTAAACATTGTTACACTTTGAGAAAAAACAGAACTTTCACATATTTTCTGGAACACTTTTTTCAGAAAAAAAAACTGATTCTTTGAAGCGGATTTTCTTGAGAGAGTTTACACACACTTAGACTTGGGCAAGAACAAAAAAAATAGTGAAAGTTTGAGAATTTAGAGGTCGTTTGAAGGTGTTTGATGATTTATTTGAGTCTGGTCTGTTGCCGTGTGGTCTTTCTTTCTAAAAGATAATTTTTGAGTTTTCTCCTGGATTCTAAGTTGTGTTAATTGCTTCACCTGCTACTGTTGGTGTACTGATCGATGTCGCTGTGTTATCTGTTGCTGTTGATCCTCTCTTCTTCTTCATTATCTTACTTCCAGGTATTTCCTGATTCTCTAAGAGATAGATGCAAATCTGGAAGCAGTAATGACCTGAATTTTCATGAATGCGTAACCATTTTTCTTTAAGTTTTCATGTCAATTACTTGTTTGGGATATCTGAAATCAGTGGTATGGTGTGATGGTATTTAGATTTGTTAGTTCATCTTAGAGTAGTAGTATTTCAGGGATGCTCTTTACTTTTCTATTTTTGTATTTTGTTGAAAACATGAGGTCCAGGCTAGAATATGGTTTCAATTTCGAATCTTATCGTTTGTTGATGGCATTTGATCAAACCAGATTTGATTTTTTGTCGTTTGGGTTAGTGAAGCATTTAATATAGTTGTTGGAATCCACTTTGATTAAATCTTTGATAAAGAAAAGTTACCACTGTTCAAATGAATCACATAATTGAAAACCTGAATAGTGTTGTTTTCGAACCAAATGGTTAGTTTTGTCGTTCTTCATTTTTACTTTCTTTCTATCTCACTGCTAGTATAGGTGTAGATTTGAGCTATTTGCTTTCTCTTGCTGAAAATCTATCTGCATTGTTACAGCTATAAGAACTTTGTTCTTTAGCGCTGCTAAAAACAGTTGATTCAAGCAATGAATCATGCTGAAATATGCAGTATTGTGGAATATTTGTTTGGATTGTTAGCCTGTCGAAATCAACCTCTGTTTCATTCTTGCGACTCTCTTTCACACATCTTTGTTATTTTTCTTGTATGTTACTCCTTTCAAAGAACAATAGGCCGTTGTGATTCACTCAAGAGTTTCATATGATACTCGAAAATGCCTTCTTGTTTATTATTTCCTCTTCAAAATATTTTTGCCTTTTTGTTGAAAATACATGGCAACTTGTTCTACGCGTGTGTTAGGCAGTCGCGATTATGAAAGGAAACATGAACCATAGTATATTGTCCACCTGCTTTAGGATACAAGGAAAGTATCAGTACTAAGTTGGGAGTCGATCCGATTAATAAGGGGAGTCCATTTTGGTTTATGGGAAGCTTTGGAATGGTCATATGTGATGACCCGGCCCGTCATCATATGATTTATCACCCTGTTATCCCCGTTATATGCTTGTTAATGTTGCAATATGCATGATGGGTAAGTTTGAGTCAATCCGGGTTGAGTTTGATTGGAATTGAGACAAATAGTCTCTTAGAAGAAGGAATAGTTGAGAAAACTCAAATGAACATTGACTTGTGAGTTAGGGAGCTCGAAATCGAATTCTGATGATTCAGTCAGATCTGGGAGGTCATTTATGAGCTAGGAGAGCGATCAGAAGTGAATTTGGAGGCCCGATGTAATTTTAGGCTTGAATTGTCTAAAGTTGAATTTTAGCGATATCCGATCGACAGGTGAGATTTTGATCCGAGAGTCGGAATGGAATTCCGACAGTTGCAGTAGCTCTGTTAGGTGATGTTGGATGTGCCTGCAAAATTTCAGGTCATTCGGAGGTCGTTTGGTCGGGTTTTTGATCGAATGTCGATTGCGGAAGTTTGAATGGAAACTTAGGCTTGAATTTGCTTGGATTAGATGTTTTCCATGTTTGAGGGCGTGTTTTTATGATTGAAACAAGTTTGTATCATGTTATGCACTATGTTGGTTGTTTCCGTTGGGGTCCCGGGGGCCTCGAGATGAATTCAGGGGTCCAAACAGACCATTTTTGGCCTAAGGCAGCAACTGAATTGCTGCAATATCTGCAAAAGAAATTTCTTCATCGCGTTCGTGTAGGAGGTCATGCATTCGCGAAGGGTACCGGATTTTTTTCATCGCGTTCGAGATAGGTGGAACGCGAACGCGTAGGGTCAGGACCTGAGGCATCGCGTTCGCGGGAGGAGACATTGCGTTCGCGTAGGCTTGGGGAGTTTGGGCATAGCGAACGTGGTAGGAAGCACGCGTTCATGTAGAGTAAACCCGGAGGCTGCAAATTTTGTTCATCACAAACGCGTGGGTAGCGTCGCATTCGCGAAGGCTTAAATGTTTGGTCAGAGACTTAAATTCCAAAACATTTCATATACGGATTTTCACTCTTACAACTCCATTGTTGAGCCCTAGTGAGAGAAAGTGACGTGAAATAGCTGGGATTTCATCGGGTTATTGTCGGAGGTAAGTTTTGTGGTTTAATTACGCATTTTTATCAAGAAATCCTCCTATATTTTACTGAAATTGGGGGAACTTATGGGGAAATTTAGCCTAAGCCAGGGCTTTGGTAAAATGTCGATTTGAGTGGGCAAACGGAGTCCAATTTTTGAAAACTTTATATGCATGACTCGTATTGAGACGAGGATTCCGAATATGTAACTTTTGTAATTTTTCGAGAAGCGTACCAAAAGTTGGGTTTTGACAACTTTGTGGGTTTTGATGCAATTTGAATTATTTTGAATGGGTTGTGTATAATTAGCATATATTAATGTGTTCTCATTGATTTTGAGTAGATTCGACATCCTAGGCGGTTTAATTGCGAGGAAAGCGCAAGGCGGGCTAAGGCTTCTACCGGTTCGAGGTGAATGGTGATAGTAAATAATGTACTGAGGGTTTGAAACCCTGTACTAGCACTTCACAGTGCTATGTTGAGATAAGACACGCGTCTTGTGACGGGCGTGGTGACATTGTGATTGGGGAATTGGTCTTGTTCCTTTCCGACTAATAGAATATTGTGTATTATGACCGATAATGAGATTATTACTCAGTGAGTTGAAATATACTCACCCCACTCCCCTACACTTTTTGTGCGGATTCATAGGTGCCAGAGAGTAGTTGAGTTGTTGCAGCTGCTTATTCCTTTCTATCATACGGAGACTACGAGGTAGCTGCCAACGTCCGCAGAACCTATTTTCTCCTTCCTTATCATTTTGTTGCTTTCATTTTGCTCAGACTTGTTTGTATTATGATGTTTATTCTTTAGAGGCTCAGACTTGTGACACCATAATTTGGTTGGGGCCATATTTTGTATGCTTCTACTACTACGTTTATCATTTTGATATGAACACTGCTATTTAAGTTTAACTTGATCACCTAAAATTAATAATTTGCTGGTTTAAGGGATAACATGGTCGGGCTTGCCTAGCATTGTGTTGGGCGCCATCACGACCGGGGTTTGGGTCGTGACAAGTTGGTATCAGAGCCTAGGTTAACAGGTCTCGCGAGTCATGAGCCGGTTTAGTAGAGTCTCGTGGATCGGTATGGGGACGCCTGTACTTATCCTCGGGAGGCTGCAAACCTTTTAGGAAAGTTTCAATTCTTGGAATTCTTGTCGTGCGATTACTTTTGATTTAAGTTGAACTTTGACATTCTATTCTCTCGCAGATGGCGAGAACTCAAGCTTCTAGAGGAAGAGGACGACCACCACTACCACCTGCTAGAGCCCGTGGACGCGGCCGTGGTCGTGGCGGAGGTAGGGCAGCTGATGCAGTACCAGCTAACCCACAGCCTCCAGTTGCTGAGGCTCCAGCAGCGCTAGTTCTGGCACCAACTGTGCCCATTGTCATTCCAGGTCTACAGGAAACCCTGGCTCAGATACTAGCAGTTTGCACTAGCCTGGCACAGGCGGTTTCAGTTACTACCACAGCAGCTGCATCAGGGACCGGGGGTGGTCATCAGACCCCCGCAGCACACACTCCAGAGCTAGCAGTGCAGGGCCTGCAGACACTAGAGGCTCCTCCAGTTCAGCGTTAGGTTTCGGTTCAGCCAGCAGATCAGATTCAGGGGGACAGGGTCCCAGCTATGACGGACGATGAGCAGCGTCGTCTCGAGAGGTTCACTAGGTTATCTCCTCTAGTGTTCACTGGTGCTCCGGGCGAGGACGCCCAAGGTTTTCTGGACAAGTGACGTTGGATGCTCTGTACAGCAGGGATCTTGGAGTTCAGTGGTGTATCCTTCACTACCTTTTAGTTTCAGGTGCCAGCTTTCACTTGGTGGGAGGCTTATGAGTGCCGCAAGACAGCAGGGGCAGCACCACTATCATGGCCAGAGTTCTCCACTATGTTCTGGGAGAAGTGGGTGCCTCGATCTCAAAGAGAAGAGATGCGTAGGCAGTTTGAGGGTCTCCGCCAGGGGGACATGTCAGTGTCCGAGTATGAGATCATATTTACAGAGTTGTCTTGATATGCACCGTGGTTGGTTCCTACCGACAGAGAGAGGATTGGACGCTTTGTGGACGACCTCATTTATCCCATCCGTATTCTGATGACCCGAGAGAGGGTTTTGAGCCGTACCTTTGAGGATGTTGTGGATATTGCTCGCGACATAGAGACAGATCGTTGCAGAGAGCGGGATGGAGGGAGGCCAAGAGGCCTCGATGTTCAGCTAGTTCTAGTGGCACTCAGACCAGAGGCCAGAGTCAGCAGAGCCGAGGTCGCTCTTTCAGATCTTCGTAGTCGGGCCGCTCAGATCGTCGTAGGTGGTCTTTTAGCCAGGTTTATCAGGGTTCGCACCAGAGTCAGCCATCTCTCAGCACCATGCCAGCTGAGTTCTTCACATGCCCCATCTGCCCAGGATTCTTCTCGGCCCAGTTCATCAGCTGGACACTCCAGCGCCAGGGGTCCTTATCAGTCTCAGACCCTACACCGGGGAGTTGCTACGAGTGCAGAGAGTTTGGGCACCACCGTAGAGAGTGTCCCCGTCTTGTTTCTAGGTCTTATCAGCAGAGGGGACAGCCCTCATCATCTGGTCCTTCTACTTCAGCACCCGTTCCGCCAGCTAGGGGTGAGGGTCAGCCAGCTAGGGGTGAGGGTCAGTCAGCTAGGGGTCGCCCTCGATGGGGAGGCCGATCAAGTGGACATGCTAGATGCTATGCTCTTCAGGGTGATCTGAGGCCGTTGCTTCTGATTCTGTCATTACAGGTATTATTTTAGTCTGCCACAGAGATGCCTTAGTATTGTTCGATCCTGGTTCTACTTATTCTTATGTGTCTACATATTTTGCTCCTCATTTGGGCACGACCCGAGGGTGTCTTGAGCTGCCAGTGCATGTATCTACCCTAGTAGGGGATACTATTGTTGCGGACCATGTATACCGGTCCTGTTTGGTCACTATTGGGGGTCTGGAGACCCGAGTGGACCTATTGCTTCTCAGCATGATTGATTTTGATGTTATATTGGGCATGGACTGGTTATCTCCATGTCATGCTATTCTGGACTGTCATGCTAAGACAGTCACCTTGGCTATGCCGGGCATTCAGAGGATCGAGTGGCGAGGCACGACTGATTATGTACCCAGCAGGGTAATATCTTTCCTAAAGGCCCAATGAATGGTTGGGAAGGGATGTCTCTCTTATTTAGCATTTGTGTGGGAGGTCGAGGCTCAGAATCCCAGTATTGATTCTGTTCCTATTGTGCGGGACTTTCCTGATGTGTTTCCCTCAGAACTGCCAGGCATGCCACCGGATAGGGATATTGATTTTGGGATCGATTTGTTGCCAGGCACTCAGCCTATTTCTATTCCTCCGTATCGGATGGCACCAGCTGAGCTGAAGGAATTGAAGGAGCAGCTCTAGAAACTCCTAGATAAGGGGTTCATTAGGCCGAGTGTGTCGTCGTGTGGTGCACAGGTCCTGTTTGTTAAGAAAAAGGATGGCTCTATGAGGATGTGTATTGACTACAAGCAGCTGAACAAGGTAACAGTGAAGAATAAGTATCCTCTACCTCATATGGATGATTTATTTGATCAGCTCCAGGGAGCTAGGGTATTCTCGAAGATTGATCTTCATTCAGGATACCATCAGTTGAAGATTAGGGAGACCGACATTATGAAGACTGCATTCAGGACCAGATATAATCACTATGAGTTCCTTGTGATGTCTTTTGGGCTGACCAACACCCCAGCATCATTCATGAATCTGATGAACAGTGTGTTCATGCCCTATCCGGATTCATTTGGATTGTGTTCATTGATGACATTCTTGTCTACTCTCGTAGCCAGGAGGAGCATGCTCGGCACTTGAGTATTGTATTGCAGAGATTGAGAGAGGAGGAGCTGTATGCCAAGTTCTCCAAGTGTGAGTTTTGGCTTGAGTCTGTGGCATTCTTAGCACACGTGGTGTTCCGTGATGGTATTTAGGTAGATCCGGGGAAGGTAGAGGCAGTGTAGAGTTGGCCCAGACCGACCTCAGTTATTGAGATCCGTAGCTTTCTGGGATTGGCAGGATATTATCACCGATTCGTTTAGGGATTCTCTTCTATTGCTTTACCCTTGACTAGATTGACTCGGAAGGGTGTTCCTTTCATATGGTCCGAGGAGTGCGATGAGAGCTTTCAGAAGCTCAAGACAGCACTGACCACAGCACCAGTCTTGATACAGCCGTCAGCTTCAGATCCTTATACTGTGTATTGTGATGTCTTGGGATTTGGCATTGGATGTGTAGTAGGATGGTAGAGTCATTGCTTATGCTTCTCGCCAGTTGAAACCCCATGAGAAGAACTACCTTGTTCATGATTTGTAGCTAGCAGCCATAGTTCACGCTTTGAAAATTTGGAGGCATTACCTGTATGGTGTCTCATGTGAGGTTTACATGGATCATCGCAGTCTTCAGCACTTATTCAGACAGAAAGGCCTTAATTTGAGACAACGGAGGTGGCTGGAGTTGTTTAAGGATTATGACATCACTATCTTGTATCGTCCGGGGAAGGCCAATGTTATTGCCGATGCTTTGAGTCGGAAGGCGGTTAGTATGGGCATCCTAGCTTTCATCTCAATTGGGGAGAGGCCATTTGCTTAAAAGGTTCAGGCCCTAGCCAATCAGCTAGTGAGGTTGGATATTTCAGAGCCGAGTCGAGTGTTGGCTTGTGTTGTTTCTCGATCTTCCTTATATGATCACATCAAGGAGCGACAGTATGATGACCTACATTTGCTTGTCCTTAAGGACAGTGTGATGACCCAAAGGGTCATCACCTGTTTTCCTCACTTTTTCCGCACTTTCGAGGCCTTGAAAACCTCGTTCTATATTGCCTCAATTTACGTGTACGATCCGGGCATGTAGCTGGAAAGATTTTGTGATAGAATATATGAATTATATGAGAAATTTGAAGAAAAATGATATTAATATTGCTATAGTTGACTTCGGTCAACAATTTTGGTAAATGGACCCGGATCCGAGGACGGACAGTCCCGGAAGGTCCGTAGGAAAATATGGGACTAGGACATGCGTACGGATTCGAATTCTGAGGCCTAGAGCCTAAGTTATGGATTTTTCTGTGAAATTATTTTTACTGTAATTATTAAAGGAAAATGAATTAAATGACCTTGGTATCGGGCTCGTATTTTGGTTCCGACACGCGGTATAAGTCTTAAATATTATATATGTGCTTTCTGCAAAGTTTGGTGACATTTGGATGTCGTTTGATATGTTTTGAACCTTGAGTTCCAAATTTAAAAGTTATGAAAACTAAAAGAATGATAATCATGAACTTGAGGCTTGATTTGATGAAATCGATGTTATATTGGCGATGTGATCGCACGAGCAAGTTTATAACATGTTTTTGATGTTGTGTACATGTTTGGTTTGGAGCCCGGGGGGCTCGGGTAAAGATTGGATAGGCCGTTGGTTCAATTTCTGAAATTTTACACAGCTGGTTTTTCACCCAGCTGGTATGTTCGCAAATGCGAAGATTTTCTCGCAATTGCGAGTAGCCCCAAACTGGAATTGGTTCGCAAATGCGAACCATGCTTCACAAATGCAAAGTTGGCAGGGTTGATCAGTGGTTCGCAAATGCGAACTTAACCTCGCGAATGCGAGGCCTTCAGTGTTTCGCCTGACTTCGCAAATGCGAAGCATTTGTCGCAAATGCGAAGGCCTCCTGACCCATCCTTGTTCCAAAATGCGAACCTTATGTCGCAAATGCGGCGATGACAGTCCCAGACCTGTAGTGTTCGCAATTGCGAACAAATGTTCGCAATTGCGATATCCGCAGCTGTGCAATTTTATACTTAAACGAATTTTTCAGTTCATTCTTCATTCTTTCAAAAACCCACACACTACACACGAACCCTCAAGAGAAAATTCACTCCAAAACAATTGTAAGTCACTTTTTACTCAATTTTTTCAATTCCTAACAACATTAAACATGTTTTTCAATAGAAATCAAAGGTTTTCATGGTAGAAATTCTTGTTTTTGGGCAAAACCTAGGGCTTTCATGAATTGGGTAATTGGACCTCGAATTGAGGTCCGATTTTGAAATAAATCATATATTTGAACTCGTGGGGGAATGGGTAACCGGATTTTGGACCGAACCCCGAGTTTCGACCACGTGCGCCAGGGGCATTTTGGTAAATTTTGGGGTAAACTTTGGGAAACCATTTTTTAAGCATTCAAACCAAGTTATTTAATATTTATTAATGTAATGGAATCAATTGTGAATAGATTCGAGCTAGTTGAAAGCGGAAATTTGGGGTAAAGCTATAATTGAAGGATAATTTTGACTTCAAGGCTAGAGGTAGGTGTTTGTTCTATCCTAGCTTGAGGGAATAGGAATTGTGTGCTATGTGCTATGTGATGGAGTGCGGTGTATGGGCTGTGGTGACGAGCATTCATACACTGGCGTCTAGCATGATCGTGAGTCATTGTTGATACTTGTTGTGAGATATTTTAAAAAGATGAATTATTGAACCCTTGCCGGGTTGTGGAATTGTACATTATTTTCCCTTGCCGGGACTTTGTTGTGATGATTATTGTGTCCCTTGCCGGGACGGTTCATGATTATTGTTTTCATTCTTTGCCCATAACTGTGATTGTTATTTGGGTGAGGAAGAATGATAATGCACGAAGGGTGATGTCATGCCTTGTTTTACTGTTATTGCACGAAGGTTAATGTCGTGCCTTATTATTGATTATGCATGAAGGTTAATGTCGTGCCTTGTTATTGATTATGCACGAAGGATCATGCCGTGCCTTGTGATATTAATTATGCACGAAGGGTAATGCACGTCACAGTAATATATGTGTTGATCGGGCTGCACGCCGTAGCATCATAGCGCTTGGGCCTTGGGAGCCCTCTGAAGTATGTATACACCCCCAGTGAGCGTCGTCGACGTTAAATGGAGCGGGTTGCGCGCTGCAGCGGTATATGTATTGGAGCGGGCTGCACGCCGCAGCATTATACTTATTCATATCCTTATACATCCTTAAATACTTATACATTATAGACATATGTATATATCTTCATACATTGAGATGGTTGTACACCGTAGCGGTACGAGTGAGGATTTGGTCAGTGTGGGACCTTGTTGAGATAGATGTGGACTGGAGATCAGAGTACTCACTGTAGTGATGACTTACCTGTGGGGGTTTGCCTTAGAACTGTTTAGTGATAGTACAGGAGTTCTTATTTTCAGTTATTGTTTATTATTATTACTCACTGAGTTGAAATATACTCACCCCACTCCCCTGCACTTTTTGTGCAGATCCAGAGGTGCCCGATAGCAATTGAGTTTTTGTACCTGCTTACACATATCTACTTTCACGGAGACTACGAGGTAGCTGCCGGCGTCCGCATAACCTGTTTTCTCCTTCCTTATCATTTTGTTGCTTTCATTTTGCTTAGACTTGTTTGTATTAGGATGTTTATTCTGTAGAGGCTCAGACTTGTGACACCACGATTTGGTTGGGACCGTATTTTGTATGCTTCTACTACTACGTTTATCATTTTGATATGAACACTGCTATTTAAGTTTAACTTGATCACCTGAAATTAATAATTTGTTGGATTAAGGGATAACATGGTCGGGCTTGCCTAACATTGTGTTGGGCGCTATCACGACCAGAGTTTGGGTCATGACATCTTATGAAGCTTTATTTCTCACATTACTTCTTTATTGAGATATGATTTATGGACATATGAGTTTATTTCTTATATTAAGTTTATTTTGAACATATGACTGAAATGATTGTTACTTTTTATGGCCTATTAGATTTGTCTAAGCTTGTTAATATCCTATTTACTTGATATGAGAAGTCTTTGATATATACTGTACATACGTTTGTCCAAAAGTAGAGGCACAAAAACATGAAATGGCCTATTACAAGCAGCGATATAGTTAAAAGCACAATAACGCTCTGGCATTTGTTATCCGCCTCAGGCACGTTTAATCTACATTGTGGTCGCGTATACGTTCGCGTAATATGACCATGATCCTAAATTAATTTAGAGTATGTGTTAGCGCAACTTCGACCAACCTTCCTTAATAATAAAATAGGTTACATTTTTTATTATTTTAATTCATCAATTCGCATATGGTCTTTGTATAAATTTCTTATGGGTTAAACTAATACTTCCTAGGATAGGATCATTTTAAAATACCATTTGGATTGCGTATACGTTCGCGAAACATGATCACAAATCTAAATAAAAAATCAATTCGAAGTATGCATTCGCGCAACTTTAATCAATCTATCCTTAATACTAAAATGGGTTACGATCTATTAATTAATTATAGTAGTTTGAGGTGTGCCATTCACTATTAAATCACATATAGCCTTCGTGTAAATTTCACAACCTAGATGTAAAAAAGAATAATATTTCGTACAAAAATCCTTAAGGGCCGTCTTAAAATATTATATTAATTAGGTATACGTTCGAGTAACATGATTATGATTTTTTAGAAAAATAAAAATTGGAGTATGCGTTAGCGCAAATTTGGCCAAACTATTTCTTAATAAACATATAAAGCGATATTATTTGTGGACACGTTCGCGTGGCATAATTTGACACGTAAAAAGAACGAATATACATTCGCGTAATTCAATTCTTTAAATATGAATAATTCAAGTAATTAAAAGCGCAAAAAGATAAATACACATAGGTTTTAAAATCAGTAATTAAATAAGCCAAGTATGATCAAAGCGACCGTGCTAGAACCACGGGATCCAGGGGTGCCTAACACCTTCCCTCGGGTCAACAGAATTCCTTACTTAGGATTTCTTGTTCGCAGACTTCATTTTGAAAGTAAATAATTTCCTCGATTTGGGATTTAAATAAATCGGTGACTTGGGACACCATAATTTATTCTAAGTGGAAACTCTGAAATAAATAAATAATCTCATTTCGAATATTGTCACTTAAATTGGAATAACTCCCTTGTGCATTATCCCTTGGGGTATTAGTACCAAAAGGAGGTGTGACAGCTCTGGCGACTCTACTGGGGACTAAACCCAGAACTTTTTGGTTCAGGGTTACAGAATTCGAGCTTATTTTATGATTTTTATTTGGCTTATTTATTATTAATATTATTGTATTTTTATGAACCTCGGTTCTAAAATGTTATTTGTTTACCACTTTAATATTGTTTGAATTTGTATGTAACTGTTTCTTACGTCACCTTCTGGGTCTTCTGAATTTATGGTGCTCACGTGCGCATGGCCCACTTTCTGTTAGAAGTCAAACCAATCAGAACGGGGTTGGGTCAAGTAACTAGGCCGGGCTGACTTTCGTGCTCCCGGTATGCTACCCCCACTTCGGCTCGAGTTGTCCGCTCGGGTAAGCCAAGTATAGAACAACAAACCTAAGATTCTAAACATAGAATAACAGAGCCTCACGCCAGATCCCTAGTAGGAACGTTTATTCGCATCACGTGCATTTGACTTTGGAGACTCAACACTGGGGTACAGTCTGTCTAGGACAGGTGTACCCGAAATATAAAGACCAATATGATGCATCCTAGTTGCTATTTGTGCATTCATTTATTTCAGATCTACCTGTTGACCGGCTTATAAAAGAAATTTAGGAAGACATCAATATTAAGGTAAAGGAGTTAATCGCCTGATTTGAATAAAAATGTCAAAAACTCTGCCACTTTTTTTTTATAAAATCATAAAAAAAAATTTAAAATAGTCTGTTTCATTAAGTAGAAATATGCTAATTTGATTCTCACCGGATGTGAGATACGTAGGCAACCTGTATCGTGCTCAACTATTTTAAAAAATAAAATAAGGGTAAATAAATGGTTTTATCTTGCTACAAGTTAAGGTGATATTATTTATGTCAAAAATAGCCGAATGTCTTTTTTTTTTAAAAAGTCTGATTTTGCAAGAACAACCACTTTTAGTTATTTTTAAAATTGTGAGCAAACTCAATTTTTTTTATAAGATGCCATGTTAACAAAGCTGAATATTTTTTACAATAGTGATTTTTTTTTTCGTGTCTTGATTTTTTTCCAAAAAAATAAATTCTTTTTTTATCATTTCCAGATATAAAATGAGTACCATTCAGACTCCCCCAATCACAGATATGGAAGAGCTTCTATTACAACTTCAGATATGGGGGTTTGATTTGGGAAAAGACGAACATGAATTGGTCATTAAGTATCTTGGAGCTCTCACAGATATCATGAAGGTCAAACCACGTGATGACTTGATTGCGACACTAGTCACTTTCTGGGATCCCGCTCACAATGCTTTTCGCTTCTCTGATTTTGAGCTTACTCCCACCTTGGAAGAAATGGCTGGGTATTCCGATTTTGACGAGAAATTGAGAGAACAAAATCTAATATTCCCAAGGTCCCTTTCTATACATCGATTCTTCGATCTTCTAAATATCAGTAAGCAGATCAAAAAGAACAATATTTTCAATGGATATTGTTCTTTCAACTTTCAATACTCCAGGTTTGAAAAGCCTGATGGGTTCGAAATTCAAAAAGGGCATCACCAACAAGCAAAGCAAAGATACTTGGCAGATTCACCGTCGTTTCGCTTTCATCATGGCTTTTCTGGGAGTTATGGTATTCCCAAACAAGGAGCGGACAATCGACATTCGCATAGACAGAATTGCACAAGTCCTCACCACCAAAGATCACCACACCCTTGCCCCAATCATCCTCTCTGAAATCTATCGGGCACTGACTTTGTGTAAGTCAGGGGCAAAATTCTTCGAAGGATGTAACATTTTGTTACAAATGTGGCTAACTAAGCACCTCCGACGTCATCCCAGGTTCATGCAATATTGTCCAAGGGGGAATGACTTCATTGAAAGTTATGAAGAAACGACAAAAGATTGTGAATCTCCAGAAGGAGTGGAAGCCTGGGTGGCCCATCTAAGATCTTTGGTCACAAATCAGATTGAGTGGACCTTAGGATGGCTCTCGTTAAAAGAGGTGATACACATGTCATCTTTAAGGGGTTATTTATTGTTGTCTAGTTTGAAAAGTGTCCAGCCGTACGCGCCACAGAGAGTATTGAGACAGCTGGGGAGGTACCAAGCGGTGCCTGAAGATGATGATTTAAGCATGCAAGTGATTGAGCTGCACCCTGAAGCCAAACTTTCGGAAGCTTTAATCCAGCAAATCTGGAATAGCTGTCGATACTTGAAAGAGGATACCCAAGTTCCAAATACTACTAAAGGCGAAATCGACATGAGTTATGCCAGGTAGTTTGAGAAGAGGTCTTGTGCAGATGACGAGCCAGAACCCGATCGCAAAAGGCCCATAAAAAAGCCACATGGTCAAGCTTTTGATGATAAAATCCAAGAACAATTAGCGTGGGGTGAAAAAGAAAGGGGATACAAAGCCATTATTCACGCTTTAGAAGAGAGCATAAGGAACCTCAATTTTGAGAGAAGTTTAGAAGCCCAAGGGACAGAAGGAGAAAAGAAGATATTGACTTGCAAGAACAAAGCCCTTCATACTCAGTTCCACCGAATTAAAAAAGCATCTAAAACACCGGTAAGAAGTTGGAAAGATCAGAAAATCGTTACCAACATGATGGTAAGAGATGCAATATTATGACTTCATATTAATAACGACTGAAAAGGCATTAGACAAAGCTAACGAGGAGATCATACAGTTAAATGAAGAAGTCGAATCTAGTAAGGAACGTCAAGTAATGTTATTTGGAGAAGAAAGGGCTCGATTTGAGAGGGAAAAGGACAGTTGGATACGCTCAGAAGCTCAGCTCCGTACACAACTGGAAAAAATGAAAAGAGAGCATCAACACTCAGATGTCGATAGGGAGAGAGCACAAGCAAGGCTCGAACAAGCTAGACTTCGAGCTCAGTTATAATCGACTTTAGATCGTGAAGGTCATATAAGAGATATAGCCACCACTCGCCAACAACGGTTACAAAACCAAGACCAGAATCTCCAGGATTTCAGAGCACAAGTCCACGATTTGGCTGTTTACACTTCACAAAGTTATGTAAATTGCCAATGGATGAATTGTGAAAGGTTTCTAGAACACGTGCCAACTTTCGCTCGTCATCTTGCAATTGAGTGGGAAAGGATGTATTGCACATTAGAAGGTCAACACAATCAAGCCCCACAGTGAACAAATAATCCAAGAGATTGAAGATTATGGAGGATGTCTAGGTCTTAATTTTCTTATGTCTGGTTGTGATTCAAAGTTTGTTTTTTTAATTATTATCTCACTATAATTCCTAGAACTTGTTTTATAATAATAACTATTTTTATCCGAACTACACCCGGTCTCATTCATGCGGGGACATGATATGTAGGCGATCCACATAAGATTCGACCATCACTTAAAGAAAAAAAAGGGGTATAAAAAAAGTTAATAAAGAGAGGAGGGGAATGAAAGCAAAGAAAAAGTATAAGCCGGAATGACGCATTGCGACTGAATACATGTAGCAACACGTATAACTGTATAAGTGCATCACACCCAATGTGAGATTACTTATCTGTTATGTTGTTTCAGACTAACCGTTTGTTTGCCAAATTCCAGGTTTTCTTTTTAGAAAAGCTGGTTGATTTTGAGGTAATCTGGCCTCTCATTCGTATTTCATTCATCGGCCCGTTATTGAATCAGAAAAAGTACCCATCCTTACTTTACGAGGTTGAAAAGAATTATCAACATGTCTTCCGAAATCCCTCTACCAGCAGTTCCCGTTTTAGAAGAGAGTTCCATATCAGCCGTTTTGGCTACTGAATCAGCAGCTACGGAAGAAAACAGGATTTTGTGCTGTCGCATGCTGGAAATGTTAGATGCTTGGAATAACGGGAAGGAGCCCCCAAGTCCAATCCCTAGGTTCCCCGAACTATTCATCAGGCCAAGTGGGATTTCTAATACCCCCACCAATTACCCACCTACTCTGTTTGGGTATTCCACCATCACAACTCTCTTCAAATCACCCACCACTTCCTATCCTCGGGTGACAACATCAGATACGGCCACAAGAACATCCACTGGGTTGCCCGTTCCAATTACGGTGTAGCCCGTCACACATGCTCCTCTTTTTGACTCTTCTTTTACATTCCCAATGCCACCTCTTTGGCTGGATCCTACCCAGTTTCCTACTAATGTTTACCCTCAACCACCCCGATATGAGTTCATGCCAGGCCAAAATCCTAAAGCTCCCGAATAGGATGAGATGGCAAAAAATATGAGAAGCCTAAAACAAAGTTTAAAAAGCATGCAAGGTCTAAGCGGGCAAAAGAGTGTTTCTTACGCAGATTTATGCATGTTCCCACATGTCCATTTGCCATCAGGCTTTAAAATGCCAAAGTTTAAAAAATATGACGGGCATGGCGACCCTATTGCTTACCTAAAGAAATATTGCAATCAGTTGCGACGTGCCGGTGGCAAGGAAGAGTTGCTGATGGCATATTTTGGAGAAAGCCTGAACGGGATAGCTTCTGAATGGTACATGGATCAGGACAAATCTCGATGGCACATTTGGGATGATCTGGCCAGAGATTTTGTAAAGCAGTCTAATACAACATTGACATTGCGCCAGACAGGAATTCCTTATCAAACTTGAAGAAGAATCCCTCAGAAAGCTTCAGAGAATATGCTATCATGTGGCGCGAGCAAGCATGCAGGGTGAAACCCTCCATGAACGAAATAGAAATAGTCACTACTTTCCTCCAGGCTGAGGAACCAGACTATTTCCAGAACATGATGTCAGCAATGGGAAAACCTTTCGCAGAGGCAATCAAGATCGGAGAGATGGTAAAGAATGGTTTAAGAACAGGAAGAATTTTGAGTCAGGGGGCCATTCGAGCGACCTACCAAGCCATCCAAGGAGGGTCCGGAGGGATGGCCAAAGGTAAAATGAATGAAGAAACAATCATGGCAGCAGTTGGAGATAGGAGGTACCGAGCTTCCAAGGCAAGTATTCTCAGAAACCCAACCCCCCCCCCCCCACCATTATTATCCGTACCACGGTATGGCCTATGCTCCTCTGCCTCCACCCTATGCAGTCATGAATGCACAGCCTTTTGGCCAGCCACAGCTACCAGCCAATAGAAACCCACCTCTATTCCAAAGAAATCAACCTCCATACCAGTATAACTTCCGACCAAATAACACTCGCCCTCGTGAATCACATAGGACAAACTTTACACCGATTGGGGAACCATATTCCACCCTCTTTCCCAAATTCATACAAGAGAATCTATTGCAGCCCGTTCCCCAAAATAGGCAGAATCCAGATTCTCCAGCTTACCAACGAGGAGTATACTGTGCTTATCATTCGAGAGTTGAGGGGAATAGCACTGATAATTGCTGGACCTTAAAAAAAACTGTGCAAGAATTGATCAACCAAGGGAGGATAGTGTTTGCAGATGAGGATGTTCCAAATGTGACAAATAAACCACTGTCGGCCCATAACAACGGGCCAGTGATCGAAATAATTTGTGAGGATAAGAAGTTTGATCCTGCTTTGAAAGAAATAATTTCCATCGTCGACATAGAGAGACGGCCTAATCCTGCCCCAAAGCAAGAAAGAATGGAGAAGAAGAATGAAGTGGCCAAAACCAAGTTTGAAAAGAAAATCGAGACAAAAGCAGAAAGGACAGCACCTCAGAAAAACAGAGTTCTTTACCTCCCACGAGGTCAATCAAAAATGCCCCTGACAATAAATGCTTCAAAAACGTTTCAGCTGAAGAGGGAAACAATAATGTATGTGCCCAAAGGAACCTATGTGGTCCGAAAGGCGATTAAACCACTGCAGCCAAATGAACCCGTGGTTATCGCACGCGTGCAACAGAAACCCATGATAGACCCGTCCGCAACACCTTGGAATTATCAACAGACGGTGGTTACACGTAAAGGAAAAGAGGTCACAGGGGAATCATCTTGGAACGTCTTGGCGCAGAAGTATTTGGACACACAAGAGGTGAATAATGCCATACGGAAGCGTTTCCCATCCAAGAAGCCTGTAAGCATTGAAGAAGCAGAGGTCTTTTTCAAGAAAATGCAAATGCCTAACTATGAGGTGATAGACCAATTGCCCAAGTACCCGGAACAGGTGTCCATGTTGTCCTCGTTGATGAAGTCCACTGAGCATCAAAAGGTTTTGTTGAAAACTTTGAATGAGGCATATGTGCCGGTGGAGATTTATTGAGCAGCTTGAACGAATGACGGAGAGGTTCTTTGCAGTCAATCAAATTTCTTTTAGTAAAGCTGATTTGCCTCCAGAATGAGTGGCCCACAACAAGGCTCTGCATTTGACCATCAAATGTGAAGGTTTCTACGTCAAAACCGTCATGATAGATGGGGGTTCTGGGGTAAACATTTGCCTGCTTTCAGCTTTGCAACACATGAAAATTGGGATCGAGAGAATTCGACAAAATAATGTATGTGTACGGGCTTTTGACAGCATAAAAAGAGACACGATCGGAGAGATCGATTTGGTTTTTACCATTGGCCCAGTTGATTTCGAAGTAACCTTTCAGGTTCTAGATATGGACATGTCTTACAGCTTTCTTCTGGGAAGGCCATGGATTCATGCAGGCTGTACCCTCTACCCTCCACCAGATGATAAATTTCGAGCACGAGGAGCAAGAAATCATGGTCCACGGGGAGGACGAGCAATCAATCTATCAGGATCCATCCATCTCATGCTTAGAAGTGAAAGAAGGGAGTGAGCACATCGTCTATCAAGCTTTTGAGGTTGTATTGGTAGATCAACAAGAGGAGGGGAGCCCTTGCCCCCAACCCTTCTTGTCTAATGCCTAAATTATGGTGGCAAAAAAATTGATCAAGCACGGCTTCCAGCCAGGGAAAGGTTTGGGAAAGTCCTTACAAGGAATATCGAAGCTGATAACTTTGCCCACAACCGAGAAGTTCTTCGGAGTAGGCTTTCGCCCGACCCCTGAAGATCAGAAATGGGCCAATAAAATAAAGGAAAACGGATGGGTTCTACCGTGACCATTGCCACATTTATACAAAACCTTTGTTCCCCAAGGTACAACGATGAAGAAGAAGATGAAATCTTCACGGCGGAGGAAATTGAAGACATTTGTGGAGCTATGAGGAAAATGCTCTACAATATAAATATGGTTTAGTTGGAAGAAGGTACTAGCACTGTTGAGGTGCTGTATGTGGGACCAAAGGCCAAATTGCAAAATTGGAAGGGTGCGTCATTCCCAATCAAGCGGGAGTTCTAGTAGACCTGTCCTGTCACTTTTCCTGCATCACAAGTTACTTCAGGACTTAACTTGGATGTTTTTCTTTGTTTTCTTGTATTTAATCTTCCAAATGTAACCCTGTTTATCTTCCAAAAATTTCAAGAAATGAAATAAATATTTCATCGTCATTTTTGCAATCTTTCTAATTTTTTTATTTATTCTTTTTTCAGTCGTAATAATGTGGCTTTAAATAACATGACATGCTTGTGGACTTCATGCTCAAATCTGAACATTCCACCTTATTTGGAAATAATAAATCAAGAACTGGAATACGATGAAGATGAGGCTTTTAGGGAAATAAATCGAGAATTGGAACACTTTGAAAATAAATCTAAGCCAAACCTGAATGATACCGAGCCAGTTAACTTGGGAACTACCGAGGAGATCAGAGAGACCAAGATAAGCATCCATACAGATGAGAAAACTCGAGATGCGATGATTCAGCTCTTGTTTGAGTTTAAAGATGTGTTCGCTTTGTCTTACGATGACATGCCAGGATTAGGGGTCGATCTAGTGGTGCATAAGTTACCAATCTACCCTGACTGTCGCCCAATGTAACAAAAGGAAAGGAAGTTCAAAACTGACATCAGTGATAAGATCAAAGAAGAAATCACCAAGCAGTTAAAAACATGGGTAATTCGAGTGGTACAATATACCACGTGGTTGGCTAATTTTGTTCTTGTGCCAAAGAAGGATGGAAAAACTCGAATATGCGTGGATTACCGAGATTTGAATAAGGCAAGTCCTAAAGATAACTTTCCTTTACCGAACATCCACATCCTCGTTGATAACTATGCAAAGCATGAGATACAATCATTTGTGGATTGTTATGCAGGATATCATCAAGTGCTGATGGATGAAGAGGATGCCGAGAAGACTGCTTTCACCACACCTTGGGGAACTTACTGCTACCGAGTCATGCCATTCGGTTTGAAAAATGCTGGAGCAACGTACATGAGAGCCATGACTGCCATTTTCCACGACATGATGCATCCGGAAATAGAGGTGTACGTGGACGATGTGATCATCAAGTCCAGAACCCAGGGCGATCACATCCAAGACTTGAGGAAATTCTTTGAAAGGTTGCGGAAGTACGACTTGAAGCTGAATCCGGCCAAATGATCCTTTGGAGTCCCATCAGGTGAACTCTTGGGTTTCATAGTGAGTAAAAGAGGTATTGAATTGGATCCCACAAAGATAAAATCCACCCGGGACTTAACTCCTCCAAGTACAAAGAAAGACTTAATGAGTCTTCTGGGACGACTAAACTACATCAATAGGTTCATCGCCCAATTGACTTCTACGTGTGAGCCCACATTTAAGTCGCTGAAGAAAGACGCTGCAATCAAGTGGACAACTGAATGTCAAGAGGCTTTTGACAAAATCAAAGAATATTTGTCGAACCCTCCAGTCTTCGTCCCACCGGAGCCAGGGATACCTCTTTTCTTGTATCTAACAGTCTTGAAAAACTCCCTTAGCTGTGTCCTCGGACAGCGTGATGTAACGGGGAAGAAAGAGCGGGAAATTTACTATTTGAGCAAGAAGTTCACTAGTTACGAGGTTAAGTACACTTTGCTAGAAAGAACATGCTTTGACCTGACATGGGTCGCTCAAAAGTTGAGACACTACCTCCAAGCTCATACGACTCACCTCATTACCAGGCCGGATCCTTTGAAGTACATATTTCAGAAACCGATGCCCACCGGAAGGTTGGCAAAATGGCAAATCCTGCTCACCTAGTTTGACATAGTCTATGTCACTCGCACGGCAATGAAGGCCCAGGCATTGGCAGATCACTTGGACGAAATCCCGATTGACGAAGAGTATCAACCATTGAATACCTACTTCCCTATGAAGAGATAAACACGACAGAAGTTGTCTCAGAGGACATTCATGCCTGGAAGATGTTCTTCAACGAAGCGGTAAACGCTAAAGGTGTAGGGATCAAGGCAATTTTGATCTCTCCTGCTGGTCAGCATTACCCAACTACGGCTAGGCTCCAATTCTTTTGCACAGACAATATGGCTGAATATAAAGCCTGCATCATGGGCATGAATATGGCGATTGATCAAGGTGTCGAAGATCTACTGATCATGTGATATTCGGACTTAATTATCAAACAAGCCCAAGGTGAATGGGAGACCTGAGACGTTAAGCGCCTCCCTTACCGACATCATGTGGATAATCTTAGCAAGCGATTCACATCAATAGAGTTCAGGTACATCCCACGATGTCACAATGAACTGGCTGATGCACTTGCCACTCTAGCTTTAATGCTACCTTATCTAGGCAACGCCCACATCGATCCTTTGGAAATCCAAATCAAGGAAAGACACGGTTATTGCAATGCAATTAAGGAAGGACCAAACATCAAGCCGTGGTACTACGATATTAGGAGATTCTTGAAAACACAAGAATACCCCGAACATGCTACTGGAGATCAAAAGAGGACCATTAGGTGACATGCAGGTGGTTTATATTTGAGCGGCGAGGTCTTATATAAAAGAACCCCGGATCTTAACCTTTTAAGGTGTGTTGATGCCGAAGAAGCAGGAAGAATCATGCATGAAGTACACGCAGGAGTGTGTGGACCTCATATGAACGGGTATGTCTTGGCGAAGAAAATCCTTCGGGCTGGGTATTATTGGATAACAATGGAGAAAGACTGTCTTAGTTTTGTCCGGAAATGCCATCATTGTCAGGTACATGGAGATCTGATTCATGCACCTCCAACCGAACTACATCCTATGTCAGCACCGTGGCCTTTTATCGCTTGGGGAATGGATTTCATAGGCCCGATTGAGCCAAAATCTTCGAATGGGCACCGATTCATCCTGGTCACTATCGATTACTTCACAAAATGGGTTGAAGCTTTCACTCTCAAATAAGTCACTAAGAAAGCCGTGGTGGATTTTGTACATTCAAATGTTATATGTTGTTTTGGTATACCTACAACTATCATCACAGACAATGATGCAAATCTGAATAGTCGTTTGATGGAAGAAATATGCGAACAATTCAAAATAACGCATAGGAACTCCACTCCTTATCGGCCCAAAGCCAATGGCGTCGTTGAAGCAGCAAACAAAAATATCAAGAAGATTTTGAGGAAGACAATCCAGAGTTCTAAACAGTGGCATGAACAATTACCTTTTGCCTTACTGGGATATCGTACTACAGTGCGCACATTAGTAGGAGCAACCCCGTACCTACAAGTTTATGGAACCGAGGCTGTGATACCGACAGAGGTAGAAATTCCTTCACTCCGGACAATTTTTGCAGCAGAGATTGAAGATAGCGAAAGGGTTAAGACTCGCTTGGAGCAGTTAACATTAATTGATGAAAAGCGAATGGTTGCAGTCTGTCACGGATAGTTGTACCAATAAAGGATGGCACGTGTTTACAACAAGCAAGTACGACCTAGAAAATTTGAAGTAGTTCAGTTGGTTTTAAGACGCATTCTTCCACATCACTAGGAAGCAAAAGGAAAATTTGCTCCTAATTGGAACGGGCCATACATCATCAGGAAGATACTGCCGAGAGGAGCATTATACTTGGGAGATATGGAAGGGAATGATCCTGAGACACCTGTGAACGCAGATGCTGTCAAAAGGTATTATGTTTGGGCTTGCTTCGGTGATGTACTTGCATGTCGAAATGATTGAAGGCTTTTATTCCCACTACCCAAACACTACGAACCCTTTTGTAAACCCTTTGAGCCAGTTACATTTCCTTGGCTAGCCTCTTTGGAATCCAAAACCATATTCAAAAAACAAAAAAAAAACAAAAAAAAACAAAACAAAACAAAATAAAGTTTCCTGAACTACGTTCTGACTTGATTCCGAAAGGATACGTAGGAAGCCTCTATCTGAGGTTCAGTCACACCAAAACAAAAATCTAATTTTCCCCGAATTTGAAACTGGGTAGGTATTTTAATGGTTTGACCGAGACTTAACCGGATGAGTCCAAAGTTGTAATTTCGTCCATAAATCTTTTCACCCCAAAACCGAGTACAAATCCTTCAAGATCGATGCAGAGGCATGGATAATGAGAAACATCATTGCCAAGAACTGAAGCATCTTAAATGAAGAGAAATAAATTGAGAAAGTCTTATTAGTGAAAACCTTCGATCACCATAAGGCATTGGGAGTAGATAAATGCATAAATGAGAAAGTTCATTAGTGAAAACTCACAAAGATTGCTATCGGGCGATGGTAAGAAGAGAAATGAGAGAGGTCGACTAGCGAAAGCCCGGAAAAGGGCGCTATCAACCGAAAAGAGGATTTCACCACTAAAGGTCCTGGCAAGGTTCCCTAGTTTGGAAACATAGACCTGTTTTTGGTTCATAAGAAAATGGGAGTTCGTAACGATTGAACATCCAGTACAAAAAGCATGTCATGTCGGTTTGAAGCCAGCATACACCCAAGATAAGTCCTTCTTTTTCCCCCAAAAGGGACGCTTCTATTTTGATTCATTTTTTCATTCTGTGTTTATTTCTCTTTGAATCCCTTTCGGCTTAACTTTGAATTCTGAAACTATTACAAATAAAAGGTGACAGGACCGTTTATACATAATTCTGTCTGGTAAAAAGGCGAAGAAAAGACCCAGCCTCAGTGGTGTATTAATCCAACCCCGACTGATCATGATGATCAATTATTTCCAAAGGAAAGGATGTTAGGAAGAAAAGGAAATCAAAGGCTAAGGTTTTAGAAAAAAAACGAAATGAGACAGAAAGACAGAGCCCACACAGGCGAGTCCTCATGGAACCCTGAGGCTGAACCCGGTCAGGTTGAAAGAAACTCACCCTCAAAGACAATCAGCAGCAAAGCTCTCAATGGAATGGGACCAGGATCAAGAGGTGAAGATAATCAAGGCCACAAAATCAACCACTATTTCAACTAACAAATTGTTCATTGTTGAAAACAGGTCTATTTCAAATTAATTGTGCAAGAAGAAGGTGCAGTCCAAAGAAATGAATTGCGCGAGCATTGAAATGGCTTTGTAACAAGGAAAACGCCCAAAAGGGAAGTTTCTTTTCAAAAGCTTTATTTTATGCATGTGTTGATGAGTAAAAGAAAACACCTAAAAGAAAACCCAAAAAGGAAGAAGAAAGGAAATGAAAAGGAAAATACCCAAAAAAAAAGAATCAAATCATATTAGTCTAGCATTTCTTTCAAAAAATCTCGGTAAGAAAATCGAGGATCTCCCGGCCAGAAAACTGTGGAGCCGTTTCTTAAAAACCTCAGCCAGAAAACCGAGGGTCTTCCGGCCAGAAAGTCGTGAATCATTTCTTTCAAAATCCCAGCCAGAAAACCGAGGATCTCCCGGCCAGAGAACCGCGGAGCTATTTCTTCAAAACCCCGGCCAGAAAACCGAGGGTCTTCCGGCCAGAAAGCCGTAAAACTTTTCTTTCAAAATCCCGGCCAGAAAACCGAGGATCTCCCAGTCAGAAAACTATGGAGCCATTTCTTTTAAACCCTAGCTAGAAAATCGAGGGTCTTCCGGCCAGAAAGCTGTGAAATGTTTTTTAAAATCCTGGCCAGAAAATCGAGGATATCCCGGCCAAAAAACTGTGGAGCCGTTTCTTCAAAACCCCGACCAGAAAATTGAGGGTCTTCCGGCCAGAAAGCCGTAAAGATTTTCTTTCAAAATCCCGGCTAGAAAATCGCGGATCTCCCGGCTAGAAAACTGCGGAGCCGTTTCTTCAAAACCCCGGCCAGAAAACCGATGGTCTTCCGGCCAGAAAGCCGTGAAACTTTTCTTTCAAAATCCCAACCATAAAATCGAGGATTTCCCCGCCAGAAAACCGTGGAGCCGTTTTTTCAAAACCCCGGCCAGAAAACCAAGGATCTCTCAGCCAAAAAACCGTGGAGCCGTTTCTTTTAAATCCCGGCCAGAAAATCTAGGATCTCCCAGTTAGAAAACTGTGAAGCCACTTCTTTTAAACCCCGGCCAGAAAATCTAGGGTCTTCCGACCAGAAAGCCGTGAAACATTTCATTTCAAAATATTCCGGCCGGAAAACCTGGAACCTTTTTAAATTCTCCTGACTAGAGAACTGTGGAGCATTTATTTCTGAAAAAGGGTTTTAAAATCAAGATTCTTTTGGCCAAAACCGAAGAGTCTTTTTAATCATTTTCTATGTCACAACTAACTCATGAAATTTTCCTAGTGAAATTGGGGCAGAAAACTTTTGTTCGTTTGTTCATTTTTTTGTCTAAACAGGTTTGACATCAAGACATAATGATCGAGATAACCTACGAGTGAGTCTCGATCCAGAATGAAGAAAAGAAGAAAAGAACCAAAAAAAAAAGCTCAAATGTTGCGTCGATCCCATTTCACTCAATGTTACAGGAATAAACAAGCATGTACAGCTTGCAATCATCAAGATTCCGATCGAGGTCTACAGCAAAATCAGCTAAGACTCAAGATCAAGTTTTCAAGAGAATCATAGATAGGAATCTTGTAATTCATAGTTGATAGCATAGCTAGCTTAGCTATAATTACTCTTTTGGTGTAATAAGGAGGTCAGTAAGCAGTAAGCAGCAACAGTAGCAATGAGAGCAACAGTAACAGCAAAGTGTCCATCCACGGTATTCCCATCTACCAAAACTTCGCGAACTACATTGACCTGATTCCTGTTTAGCCCAGGATATGTAGGAAGCCTCCCGAAGCAAAGGCTCGATCAAAATCTTTTCAAAGTGCTTCACACGGAGTGCTCGAATAGGCAAAAATCGCTTGTATTTGCTCATTTATCTTTGCACGAAAAATCTTCGGGTTTCCACGCAAAGAGGGGCAGCTGTGAGCACGTGATTTTTGCCCCGCATGAGAATTACTCCCAAAAATCAAAAAATAAAATAGTTTCGTGTTGTATGTCATTTTTTGCGAATTTTGTGTGATTTTCTTAACTATTATTTACATTTTTTGTCTGTGCGTGATCATTTGTAAATTAATAAAAAATATATTGTGTTTGCATTTTTTAGGATTTAATTTACAATTAAAAGTAATTAGGTTCATTTTTACAAAATGAAAATCAAAATATATATGTATTTTTATTTGTTGTCATTGTATGATATTATTTTAATTAAATGTGTTATTTGGCGTGTTAATTGTTGTTAAGTATTAATATCTGTGTAATTTTTATTTTTGATTTTTATAAATTAATTAGAATTTTTTTTTTATTGTAAAAAGGGAAAAGAAAAGGGCTGAAAATCAAAGAGAAATTCATTGATTTGGGCCAAAATTTGAGACCAAGATTCAGGCCCAATTCAATCCAAATAACCCCAGTCCATTACCCATCTCACCCGCCCGTTTCAAACCCACCGACCCGTTTTTTATTTCAGTGACTTCATCTGGACTGTTGGTTTCCATCCATCCAACAGTCCTAATTAAATCTTTAATTTAATAGACCAAAACCAACCCAAACCCTATTCAGCCAATTATTTCCAAATTAACCAAAATACATTCCGTCTCTATACATTAGAGACAAACAGCCACCGCCATCTGCCACCACACTCCGTCGGCCGAAAATCATCTCTGCCGGCGGACAACTCCCAAATCACCCCATTTTTACACCCCAGAATCCTTACAGTCTCCTCTTTCCAAATCCACACTCCATTATCTTCGAATCATCACCGTATGTTTCGAAGTTTAGATCGAAGAATCCGACCAAACAACCTAGTTTGCCTAATCGCCGCCAAACTCACACCATAGCATCCCCGGACCTCCCTCACACTCAAACGACCCTTAGTGCGGTTCGAATATGACCAAAATAAGTCAAGCCCCAATTTGGCCGTATGAACCCTAAAAATTCCGAAATTGGGTCTTTGTTTAAATTTAAAAGGAATTGAGGTCTAATACACCTTAATTGGGATGTTTTAATTTGAAAACATTTCAATTAAGGCATGTTCGATCTCAAACATCCAATTTCAAGTCAAATCCATTTGGGTCCAAGCCTAATTCTTCTCTTAAGGTATTCCTTTCATCTTTTCCTTGTTTATTTTTGTACTTTTGTTTGTTTTAATTGTTTTGTTGATTGTCATCTTTTCATTCATTTTAATTTTTTCTTCTTTTTCTATTTTTTCTTCTCCAAAGTAAAGACCTTTTATTTGGTCGATTCTACTCTATTTGTGAACGTTGTAAACTACATATTTGATCGATTAACGTCGTCGAATAATTAGTTTTGACGAATTCCCTATTTAGCCGAACATTTTGAATCATGTTTTTTTATGTCGATTACTTGTTATCAAGTATATGTTGTTGTAATCGATTAGATGAATATCGTCGATTAATTATATAGGTATGTTTGATTAATTATCGTTGAAGCTTGAATTTTTTGTGTTCTTGAATTAGGAAGTTTAATTGGTATAGCTGATGGAGAATTGCTATTAGTTAATTGTGTATTGGATATAGCTGTTATAATCTGAAAAAGGAATAGGTTTTCAGTAATCCCAGGGGTTAGTTTGAAAATTGTGTTACTCATTAATTGATTAAAGGTTGCTAATAATTTCTAGATGGTAATTAGCAGTAGCTTAGGGGTTTGAGTAGGAGTCTTCTAATTTTAGATAGGGGGTAGACTTTTATTATTAATTAAGAAGAGTGGAAAGTAGGTACCTATCTAATATTGAAAAAAAGGGGATGCTGATTGGATTTTAAGGCTATAAAGGGTGCTTGAAATCAGACTTGAAATACTCCTTTGAAAGAACATATTTTCGACACATAAGAGAAGATTTTTAAACACTGTTACACTTTGAGAAAAAACAGACCTTTCACACATTTCCTGGAACACTTTTTTCTAAAAAAAAAACAGATTCTATGAAGCAGATTTTCTTGTGAGAGTTTACACACTCTTATACTTGGGCAAGAACAAAAAAAATAGTGAAAGTTTGAGAATTGAGAGGTCGTTTGAAGGTGTTTGATGATTTATTTGAGTCTGGTATGTTGTCGTGTGGTCTTTCTTTCTAAAAGCTGAGTTTTGAGTTTTCTCCTGGATTCTAAGTTGTGTTAATTGCTTCACCTGCTGCTGTTGGTGTACTAATCGTTGTCGTAGCGTTATCCGTTGCTGTTGATCCTCACTTCTTCTTCATTATCTTACTTCTCTAAGAGATAGATGCAAATCTGGAAGCTGTAATGGCCTGAATTTTCATGAATGCGTAACCATTTTTCTTTAAGTTTTCATGTCAATTACTTGTTCGGGATATCTGAAATCAGTGGTATGGTGTGATGGTATTTAGATTTGTTAGTTCATCTTAGAGTAGTAGTATTTCAGGGATGCTCTTTACTTTTCTGTTTTTGTATTTTGTTGAAAACATGAGGTCCAGGCTAGAATATGGTTTCAATTTCGAATCTTATCGTTTGTTCATGGCATTTGATCAAACCAGATTTGATTTTTGGTCGTTTGGGTTAGTGAAGCATTTAATATAGTTATTGGAATCCACTTTGATTAACTCTTTGATAAAGAAAAGTTACCACTGTTCAAATGAATCACATAATTGAAAACCTGAACAGTGTTGTTTTCGAACCAAATGGTTAGTTTTGTCGTTCTTCATTTTTACTTTCTTTCTGTTTCACTGCTGGTATAGGTGTAGATTTGCGCTATTTGCTTTCTCTTGCTGAAAATCTATCTGCATTGTTACAGCTATAAGAACTTTGTTCTTTAGCGTTGCTAAAAACGGTTGATTCAAGCAATGAATCATGTTTAAATATGTAGTATTGTGGAATATTTGTTTGGATTGTTAGCCTGCCGAAATCTGCCTCTGTTTCATTCTTGCGTCTCTCTTTCACACATCTTTGTTATTTTTCTTGTGTGTTACTCCTTTCAAAGATCAATAGGCCATTGTGATTCACTCAAGAATTTCATATGATAATCGAAAATGCTTTCTTGTTTATTATTTCCTCTTCAAAATATTTTTGCCTTCTTGTGGAAAATGCATGGCAACTTGTGCTATGCTTGTGTTAGGCAGTCGCGACTATGAAAGGAATCATGAACCATAGTATATTATCCACCTACTTTAGGATACAAGGAAAGTATCAGTACTAAGTTGGGAGTCGATCCGATTAATAAGAGAGTCCATTTTAGTTTATGGGAAGCTTTGGAATGGTCTTATGAAGCTTTATTTCTCACATTACTTCTTTATTGAGATATGATTTATGGACATATGAGTTTATTTCTTATATTAAATTTATTTTGAACATATGACTGAAATAATTGTTACTTGTTATGGCCTATTAGATTTGTCTAAGCTTGTTAATATCCTATTTACTTGATATGAGAAGTCTTTGATATATACTGTACATACGTTTGTCCAAAAGTAGAGGCACAAAAACATGAAATGGCCTATTACAAGCAGAGATATAGTTAAAAGCACAATAACGCTCTGGCATTTGTTATCCGCCCCAGGCACGTTTAATCTACATTGTGGTCGCACATACGTTCGCGTAATATGACCATGATCCTAAATTCTTTTAGAGTATGTGTCACGACCCTAGTTCACCAATCGTGAACATGTCGTGATGGCACCCAGTCCCCACGACTAGGTAAGCCTAACACGTTGCGGAATATACCAGTTTATGAACATTTAATAAGAATTAGCGGAAAATAAAATGAAAGGAATGAAATCCGTGCCGCTTGGCACAAACACCAGTCAAATACGCTGTTTAAAACACAACCAAGACCCGAAATCCCACGGGTAACACAGACTAAAAGAGATCATACAATTGTAGCTCTATGTAAAAGGAGTATCTAACAACGGAATGAAGGAAAAACATCTACTAGCACTAGAATAGAAGGAAGGCATCCGGATCCGCGGACGTAGCAGATCATACCTCGAGGTCTCCCAAAGCGCTGCTGAATCACCCGGTGTGAGCTTGTCCTGATGTACCTGGATCTGCACAACAAAAGTGTGCAGAAGAGTAGCATGAGTACACCACAGCGGTACTCAGTAAGTGCCAAGCCTAACCTCGATGGAGTAGTGACGAGGAAGGTCAGGGCCCTACTGAGAAATCAATAATACAATGATAATAACGACAATAAGCAGTTTAAATGAATAACAAAATTTCCGAACTAGCAACAATAAGATGATTACTACAATCGTCTACAATTAAACTAACAACGAATAGCCAACTCAATAAAACAAGTCCAGGACCTGTAGGAATCGAACCCACGGTCCCATTGACAGTACCTCTGGGTCTCCGGGAATCGAACCCGCAGCCCATGTCTCAATAAATAATCAATAACTCAGGATCTCCGGGAATCGAACCCGTAGTCCCTACCAATAACTCGGGATCTCGGGAATCGAACCCGTAGTCCCTACCAATAACTCAGGATCTCGGGAATCGAACCCGTAGTCCCTACCAATAACTCAGGATCTCGGGAATCGAACCCGTAGTCCCTACCAATATCACGCCGGGTCTCCGGGAATCGAACCCACAGCCCTGGGTCTCCGGGAATCGAACCCGCAGTCCACAAGCACAGCAAATAAAGGAACCCAAAGAGAGATCAATTATGCTTAACTATAACTTCACCGAAAAATAGTGCCAATAATTATCAAGGAGTTCAAATAAGGCAATTAGGCAACTAAACAGTTAAGTACTACCTAATCATGCTTTTCTAACCACTACCGGGTAAAATATCAAATTAACAGCCAAAGACAGGAATATCGCTCATCGAACATTTTAAATAAAGTACGTGTTCAACAACCAGCGCATGTACACGCCCGTCACATCGCGTACAAGGCATTTAAACTATCACATAATATCCTAGGGGTGAAAATTCCCCCACACGAGGTTAGACAAGTCACTTACCTCGACTCCGGTACAAAACCGCTATGAAACAACTCTCTTGTCGCGAATGTCGGCCTCCACAAGTGTAGAATCTGATAAAAATCAATAGAATCACATCAAAATAGGCTAATTGGGCATTACCCAATCAAAATAACTCAAAATACACCAAAACCCACAAGTTGCCAAAACCCGACTTTCGGTACGCTTATCAAAAAATCACGAAAGTTATATTTTCGGAACTCTTGTCTCAATACGAGTCTAAGCATATAAAGTTTATCAAATTCGGACTCCATTTGCCCATTCAAAACCTTGATTTTCTAAAGTTCAAGCCTAGGGTGAAAACCCCCATAAAACACCTCAAATTCCTCCATTTTCATGAGATAATTGCATAATATTGTCAACAATAATCATAATTTGAGTCCATAGTCGATTACCTGAAGAAAACCCCTTGAATCTGCCTTCAAAATCGCCCAAATCGCCCCTTAAGCCGAGCCCTCAAAGTTTGGAAATGTTTTTGAAATTTCTAACTTCTGATATAATTAACTCTCTGCGATTTCCGCTTCTGCGGACAAAATTCCGCTTCCGCGGATCCGCTTCCGCGACATTTTGTCGCTTTTGCGAAGCCCAGGCCTGGCTGGCCCATTCCGCTTCTGCGAGAAAAGGACCGCTTCCGCGCGTCCGCTTCCGCGATTGGACAACCGCTCATGTGAGACTTTCCGCTTCTGCGAGCAGTGGTCCGCTTCTGCGGACTCACTTAAGCGAATTCCCTTCCGCTCCTACGGATTCTCACTCCCCGACCCAAGGTCGCTTCTGCGACGAGTCTTCCGCACCCGCGACTCCGCCTCAGCGGAAGAGGATCTGCCTCTACGAACCCAGGCGCTCCTGCGCCCCAAGTTCCGCTCCTGCGGACTCGCCTCTGCGGTCCCATTTCCGCAGGGGCGAAAACGACTAAACAGAAGGCCCAACCTGCAATTTTTCCATGTTTTCCTTCCGGTTACCCATCCGAACACTCCGAGGCCCCCGGGTCCCCAACGAAAACCACCAACATACTCCAAAACATGATACGAACTTATTCCAATCATAAAAACATGTCTAACAACATCAAAACCCATAATTCACATCGATTCAAGCCCAAGTTTCTTCAAAACTTTCAAAACTAACATTCAATCCAAAACCCGGCAAAACGACGTCCAAATGACCTGAAAATTTGCGGACATATCCAAAATCACATAACGAAGCTACAGAAATTGTCGGAATTCCATTCCGACCCCCGGATCAAAATCTCACCTATTGTTCGGATTCGCCAAAATTTCAACCTTCGGCATTTCAAGCCTAATTGAGCTACGGACTTCCAAAATACATTCCGAACGCGCTCCCAACCCCGAAATCACCTAACGGAGCTAATGGAACCATCGGATTTCCGTTCCGAGATCGTCTTAACACTGTTCCGGCTATGGGCCATTTTCTAGCTTCAAAGCTCTTATTTAGGGACTAAGTGTCCCAAAATGCTCAAATTTTCAGAACCGACTCTCCCGGCAAACCACCATAGCAGAAATGAACTTAGGGGAACAGTTAAATTAGGGATTGGGGCGTAATTTTCTAAAAACGACCGGTCGAGTCGTTACAGTATGTGTTAGCGCAACTTCGACCAATCTTCCGTAATAATAAAATAGGTTACATTTTTAATTATTTTAATTCATCAAATCGCATATGGTCTTTGTATAAATTTCTTATGGGTTAAACTAATACTTCCTAGACCTGCCTGTCTAGAATGGCTACTGGCTCCTCAACATAAGACAGATCCTTGTCTAGCTGAACAGAAGTGAAATCCAACACATGCGACGGGTCACCAAGGTATCTCCGGAGCATGGAGACATGAAATACGGGATGAACTCCGGCTAGACTGGGAGGTAAGGCCAACTCATAAGCAACCTCCCCAACACGCCTCAAAATCTCAAAAGGGCCAATAAACCTAGGACTCAGCTTTCCTTTCTTCCCAAACCTCATAATGCCCTTCATGGGCGAGACTCGAAGTAGAACCCGCTCGCCAACCATAAAAGCCACATCGCGAACCTTCTTGTCCGCATAACTCTTCTGTCTAGACTGGGCTGCACGAAGTTTGTCCTGAATCACCTTGACCTTGTCCATAGCATCCCGAACCATATCGGTACCTAGCAACCTGGCCTCGCCCGGCTCAAACCAACCCACGGGAGACCTGCACCTCCTACCATATAGGGCCTCGTACGGAGCCATCTGAATACTAGACTGGTAGCTGTTGTTATAAGCAAACTCCGCCAGTGGCAAGAAGTGATCCCATGAACCTCCAAACTCAATCACGCACGCACGGAGCATATCCTTCAAAATATGAATAGTGCGTTCGGACTGCCCATCAGTCTGGGGGTGAAAGGCTGTGCTCAGCTCTACCCGAGTACCTAACTCCTGCTGTACGGCTCTCCAGAACCGTGAAGTGAACCGAGTGCCTCTATCCGAAATGATGGAAACTGGAATACCATGCAGCCGAACTATCTCCCTGATATAGATCTCCGCCAGTCGTTCCGATGAATAAGCAGTGCTCACCGGTATGAAATGGGCGGACTTGGTCAACCGATCCACAATAACCCAAATGGAATCAAACTTCCTAACAGTCCGTGGAAGTCCAAATACAAAGTCCATGGTAATGCGCTCCCATTTCCACTCGGGAATCTCAATCTGCTGCATCAATCCACCCGGACGCTGATGCTCATACTTCACCTGCTGGCACTTGAGGCATCTAGAAACATAATCAACTATATCCCTCTTCATCCGCCTCCACCAGTAATGCTGTTTCAAGTCCTGATACATCTTTGCGGCACCCGGATGGATGGAATATCGCGAACTATGGTCCTCTGCTAGAATCAGCTCTCGAAGATCATCTACATTGGGCACACAGATACGCCCATGCATCCTCATGACTCCATCATCCCCGATGGTAACATCTCGAGCATCACCACGCCGAACTCTATCCTGAAGGACAAGCAAATGAGGGTCGTCGAACTGACGCTCCCTGATGCGGTCAAATAGAGAAGACCGAGAAACCACACAAGCTAGAACCCGGCTGGGCTCCGAAAGATCCGGTCTAACAAACTGCCTGGCCAAAGCCTGAACATCCATCGCCATAGGCCTCTCCGAAGCTGGTAGATATGCTAAACTCCCCAAACTCTCTGCCCGACGACTCAAGGCATCAGCAACCACATTAGCTTTGCCCGGATGATAGAGAATAGTAATATCATAGTCCTTCAGTAGTTCCAACCATCTCCTCTGACGCATATTCAGGTCCTTCTGCTTAAGCAAGTGCTGCAAGCTCCGGTGATCAGGTGTAGATCTCACAAGGAACCCCATATAAATAATGACGCCAAATTTTCAAGGCGTGAACAATGGCAGCTAGCTCCAAATCATGAACAGGGTAATTCTTCTCATGCACCTTCAACTGTCTCGACGCGTAGGCAATCACCCTACCGTCCTGCATCAATACCGCACCGAGTCCAACTCGTGAGGCATCACAATATACAGTATAGGACCCTGAACCCGTAGGCAACATCAATATAGGGGCCGAAGTCAAAGTTGTCTTGAGCTTCTGAAAGCTCGCCTCACACTCGTCTGTCCACTGAAAAGGGGCACCCTTTTGGGTCAATCTAGTCATAGGTGCTGCAATCGAAGAGAACCCCTCTACGAAATGACGGTAATAGCCCGCCAAACCAAGGAAACTGTGAATCTCAGTAGCGGAGGAGGGTCTGGGCCAACTTCGCACGGCCTCCACCTTCCTCGGATCTACTCGAATACCATCACTCCACACCACGTGGCCTAAAAATGCCACTGAACTCAACCAGAATTCACATTTAGAGAACTTGGCATATAGTTGCTTCTCCCTCAGAATTTGAAGCACTATCCTCAAATGCTGCTAGTGCTCTTTCCGACTCCGGGAATATACTAGAATATCATCAATGAAAACAATCACGAACGAGTCCAGGTATGGCCTGAACATACTGTGCATCAAACGCATAAAGGCTGCTGGGGCATTAGTCAGCCCAAAAGACATCACGAGGAACTCATAGTGGCCATACCGAGTCCTGAAGGCAGTCTTCGGGATATCTGGCTCCCGAATCTTCAGCTGATGATAACCAGAGCGCAAATCAATCTTAGAAAACACCTGTGCGCCCTGTAGCTGGTCAAATAAATCATCAATACGGGGCAAAGGATACCGGTTCTTCACTGTAACCTTGTTCAGCTGACGATAGTCAATACACATACACATAGAACCGTCCTTTTTCTTCACAAACAATACAGGAGCACCCCAAGGCGAAACACTGGGTCGAATAAAACCCTTGCCCAATAACTCCTGTAACTGATCCTTCAACTCCTTTAACTCGGGAGGAGCCATACGGTACGGTGGAATAGAAATGGGCTGAGTGCCTGGCAACAAGTCAATAGCAAAGTCAATATCTCTGTCGGGCGGCATGCCTGGAAGATCAGCTGGAAATACATCAGCAAAGTCACGTACCACATGGACAAAATCAATAGAGGGAGTGTCAACACTAACGTCCCGCACATAGGCTAGATAAGCAGCACACCCCTTCTCAACCATACGCTGAGCTCTGAGAAAAGAAATAACACGGCTAGGGGTGTGATCTAGAGTACCACTCCACTCAATACGTGGAATGCCTGGCATAGCCGGCGTCACGGTCTTGGCGTGACAATCAAGAATAGCATAATGGGGCGACAACCAGTCCATGCCCAGAATAATATCAAAATCGACCATCCCGAGCAACAATAGATCCGCTCTGGTCTCAAAATCACAAATGGTAACCAAACACGACCGATATACACGGTCCACGACCAAAGAATCACCCACCGGAGTGGAAACATAAATGGGGGCACTCAAAGAATCCCGAGGCACACCCAGGATGAGAAGCAAAGTAAGAAGACACATATGAAAAAGTGGAACCAGGGTCGAATAGAACCGATGCCTCCCCGTGACTAACCAGAATAATACCTGTGATAACAGAGTCAGATGCAACAGCCGCAGCGCGATCAGGAATAGCATAGAATCTGGCCTGTCCCCCCTCTCGAGGGCGGCCTCTGGAACCCTGATCCCCGCCCCTGGTTGGCTGGACAAGTGGAGTGGCAGCTGGAGCTGGAATGATAGCCTGCTGGTCTTGAGAACCACGCTGAGGCTGCAAAGACTGATGAGGTGCTCCCCTCCTACGCCTGGGGATATCCCTAACCAGATGGTGAGTATCCCCGCACCCAAAGCAAGCTCTGGGAGGACGTGGTGGCTGTGACTGCCCGGCCTCACCCCCACTAGTCTGACCCCTGGAGGTACCCCGCGCAAGAGGCGCACTGGAAACTGGTGGAGCATAATAAGGCTCCTAAGGTGCTGGAAGAGCTGGAGTACTACCGGCTGGTGGCAATGCTGAGTGAACTGGCCGGCCACAATAACCCCTGCCAAAACGTCCGGCTGCTGAAGTTCGGGCACTAGAGAAATGGCCCGACTCACGAGACCTCTTGGCCTATCTCTCTCCCTGCTCTCTAGGGAGCATACTCTCGATCCTCCTAGCAATGCTCAATGCCTGCCGATAAGATATATCTGTCTCCAACTCTCTGGCCATGCTGGACCGGATCGGCGGAATCAGGACCTCAATAAATCTCCGCACCCTCTCCCGCACCGTGGCTACCAAAGCCGGTGCATGCCTGGCTAGACGGGTGAAACTGATAGCATACTCCGATACTGACATGGAGCCCTGTCGCAACCGCTTAAACTCCGAGCGCCAAGAATCCCTAAGGCTCTGTGGAACAAACTCCCTCAAAAACGGATCTGAAAACTGCGTCGAGGTCAACAAAGTAGACTCCTCCGGACTATCCAACTCATATGTGCGCCACCAATCATAAGCGACCCCACGAAACTGAAAAGCAGTAAAGGAAACCCCGCTGGTCTCCACAATCCCCATGGTACGAAGAATACGATGACACTCCTCCAGAAAACCCAATGCATCATCTGAAGCCAAACAACTGAACACTGGAGGGTCATATTTCTTGAACCTCTCCAATCTACGATGCTCGTCCTCAGAGGCAGTTGGCCCACCTCCGGGCTGTGCTGGGGCGGCAGGAGGCATAACCATAATCTCTGGTACCTGTCCCACTGGCACTCGCTGCTCAGGTGTAACGGCTGCGGGAGTTTGGGCCCCTCCCCCGGCGTGGGATGTAGCTGCAGCAAGAGGAAGCAGTCCTGCCTGAGCTAAAGTGGTATACATACTCATGAACTAGGCCAGGGTCTCCTGTAGTGCTGGAGTAGTAACAGCTGTAGTCGGTGTACCAGGTGCCTGCGCTCCAACCTGGTCTACCTGTGGCACCTCAGCGGCAGCACGCGCGGGTGCTGTGGCTGCACCTCGGGCGCGTCCTAGTCCTCTACCGCGGCCCCGGCCTCTGACGGCGGCAACAGGGGGCGCGGGTACCTGATCGTCGCGAGTAGCTCGTGTCCTCACCATCTGTGAGAGGATAGAAATCAATAGTTTAGATTTTGATGCCAAAATGTCGCACGACAAGGAATCCAAAGAAATGAAGAGTTTCCTAAACAGTTACATAGCCCCTCGTAGATAAATACAGACGTCTCCGTATCGATCAGCGAGACTCTAAGCAACTGATCTGTGTCCCGTGACTCCTATGAACCTAGTGCTTTGATACCAACTTGTCACGACCCTAGTTCACCAATCGTGAACATGTCGTGATGGCAACAATCCCCACGACTAGGTAAGCCTAACACGTTGCGGAATATACCAGTTTATGAACATTTAATAAGAATTACCGGAAAAAGAAAAAAAATAAGATGAAAGGAATGAAATCCGTGCCGCTCGGCACATACACCAATCAAATACGCTGTTTAAAACACTACCAAGACCCGGAATCCCACGGGTAACACAGACTAAAAGAGATCATACAATTGTAGCTCTATGTAAAAGGAGTATCTAACAACGGAATGAAGGAAAAACATCTACTAGCACTAGAATAGAAGGAAGGCCTCCGGATCCGCGGACGTAGCAGATCATACCTCGAGGTCTCCCAAAACGCTGCTGAATCACCTGGTGTGAGCCTGCCCTGATGTACCTGGATCTGCACAACAAAAGTGTGCAGAAGAGTAGCATGAGTACACCACAGCGGTACTCAATAAGTGCCAAGCCTAACCTCGATGGAGTAGTGACGAGGAAGGTCAGGGCCCTACTGAGAAATTAATAATACAATGATAATAACGACAATAAGCAGTTTAAATGAATAATAAATTTTCGAACTAGCAACAATAAGATGATTACTACAATCGTCTACAATTAAACTAACAACGAATAGCCAACTCAATAAAACAAGTCCAGGACCTGTAGGAATCGAACCCACAGTCCCATTGACAGTACCTCTGGGTCTCCGGGAATCGAACCCGCAGCCCATATCTCAATAAATAATCAATAACTCAGGATCTCCGAGAATCGAACCCGTAGTCCGTACCTCTGGGTCTCCGGGAATCGAACCCGTAGCCCATATCTCAATAAATAATCAATAACTCAGGATCTCCGGGAATCGAACCCGCAGTCCCTACCAATAACTCAGGATCTCGGGAATCGAACCCGTAGTCCCTACTAATAACTCAGGATCTCGGGAATCGAACCCGTAGTCCCTACCAATATCACGCCGGGTCTCCGGGAATCGAACCCACAGCCCTGGGTCTCCGGGAATCGAACCCGCAGTCCACAAGCACAACAAATAAAGGAATCCACAGAGAGATCAATTATGCTTAACTATAACTTCACCGAAAAATAGTGCCAATAATTATCAAGGAGTTCAAATAAGGCAATTAGGCAACTAAACAGTTAAGTGCTACCTAATCATGCTTTTCTAACCACTACCGGGTAAAAATATCAAATTAACAGCCAAAGACAGGAATATCGCTCATCGAACATTTTAAATAAAGTACGTGTTCAACAACCAGCGCATGTACACGCCCGTCACCTCGCGTACAAGGCATTTAAACTATCACATAATATCCTGGGGTGAAAATTCCCACAGCGGTACTCAGTAAGTGCCAAGCCTAACCTCGATGGAGTAGTGACGAGGAAGGTCAGGGCCCTACTGAGAAATCAATAATACAATGATAATAACGACAATAAGCAGTTTAAATGAATAACAAAATTTCCGAACTAGCAACAATAAGATGATTACTACAATCGTCTACAATTAAACTAACAACGAATAGCCAACTCAATAAAACAAGTCCGGGACTTGTAGGAATCGAACCCACAGTCCCATTGACAGTACCTCTAGGTCTCCGGGAATCGAACCCGCAGCCCATGTCTCAATAAATAATCAATAACTCAGGATCTTCGGGAATCGAACCCGCAGTCCCTACCAATAACTCAGGATCTCGGGAATCGAACCCGTAGTCCCTACCAATAACTCAGGATCTCGGGAATCGAACCCGTAGTCCCTACCAATAACTCGGGATCTCGGGAATCGAACCCGTAGTCCCTACCAATATCACGCCGGGTCTCTGGGAATCGAACCCACAGCCCTGGGTCTCCGGGAATCGAACCCGCAGTCCACAAGCACGGCAAATAAAGGAATCCACAGAGAGATCAATTATGCTTAACTATAACTTCACCTAAAATAGTACCAATAATTATCAAGGAGTTCAAGTAGGACAATTAGGCAATTAGACAAATAAATGCTACCTAATCATGCTTTTCTAACCACTACCGGGTAAAATATCAAATTAACAGCCAAAGACAGGAATATCGCTCATCGAACATTTTAAATAAAGTACGTGTTCAACAACCAGCGCATGTACACGCCCGTCACATCGCGTACAAGGCATTTAAACTATCACATAATATCCTAGGGGTGAAAATTCCCCCACACGAGGTTAGACAAGTCACTTACCTCGACTCCGGTACAAAACCGCTATGAAACAACTCTCTTGCCGCGAATGTCGGCCTCCACAAGTGTAGAATGTGATAAAAATCAATAGAATCACATCAAAATAGGCTAATTGGGCATTACCCAATCAAAATAACTCAAAATACACCAAAATCCACAAGTTGCCAAAACCCGACTTTCGGTACGCTTATCGAAAAATCACGAAAGTTATATTTTCGGAACCCTTGTCTCAATACGAGTCTAAGCATATAAAGTTTATCAAATTCGGACTCCATTTGCCCACTCAAAACCTTGATTTTCTAAAGTTCAAGCCTAGGGTGAAAACCCCCATAAAACACCCCAAATTCCTCCATTTTCATGAGATAATTGCATACTATTGTCAACAATAATCATAATTTGAGTCCATAGTTGATTACCTGAAGAAAACCCCTTGAATCTCCCTTCAAAATTGCCCAAATCGCCCCTTAAGCCGAGCCCTCAAAGTTTGGAAATATTTCTGAAATTTCTAACTTCTGATATAATTAACTCTCTGCGATTTCCGCTTCTGCGGACAAAATTCCGCTTCTGCGGATCCGCTTCCGAGACATTTTGTCGCTTTTGCGAAGCCCAGGCCTGGCTGGCCCATTCCGCTTCTGCGAGAAAAGGACCGCTTCCGCACGTCCCATTTCCGCAGGGGCGAAAACGACAGAACAGAAGGCCCAACCTGCAATTTTTCCATGTTTTCCTTCCGTTTACCCATCCGAAAACACTCCGAGGCCCCCGGGTCCCCAACGAAAACCACCAACATACTCCAAAACATGATATGAACTTATTCCAATCATAAAAACACGTCTAACAACATCAAAACTCATAATTCACATCGATTCAAGCCTAAGTTTCTTCAAAACTTTCAAAACTAACATTCAATCCAAAACCCGACCAAACGACGTCCAAATGACCTGAATATTTGCGGACATATCCAAAATCACATAACGAAGCTACAGAAATTGTCGGAATTCCATTCCGACCCCCGGATCAAAATCTCACCTATCGTTCGGATTCGCCAAAATTTCAACCTTCGGCATTTCAAGCCTAATTGAGCTACGGACTTCCAAAATACATTCCGAATGCGCTCCCAACCCCGAAATCACCTAACGGAGCTAATGGAACCATCGGATTTCCGTTCCGAGATCGGCTTAACACTGTTCCGGCTATGGGCCATTTTCTAGCTTCAAAGCTCTTATTTAGGGACTAAGTGTCCCAAAATGCTCAAATTTTCAGAACCGACTCTCCCGGCAAACCACCATAGCAGAAATGAACTTAGGGGAACAGTTAAATTAGGGATTGGGGCGTAATTTTCTAAAAACGACCGGTCGAGTCGTTACAGTATGTGTTAGCGCAACTTCGACCAATCTTCCGTAATAATAAAATAGGTTACATTTTTAATTATTTTAATTCATCAAATCGCATATGGTCTTTGTATAAATTTCTTATGGGTTAAACTAATACTTCCTAGGATTTCCTTTAAGATCGTTTTCCTTAAATTTATATGATACCTAATTGTGGACTCAAAATCCTAAGACATGGGTTTATTGAACCACTTTCGCAAAAATGACCCCATTTTGCAAGAATGACTGATGTGGTCAAAAGTGGCTAGACATGCAAGATTTGGCTAAGACTAAGCACAGCCAAAAACCTAAGACGCTAGGAAGACCGGACCCTATGTGGGTTGCCTATGTATCTCACCCCGAGAGACGAGAATCAGGTTCGCGTAGTTCGGGAAGATTAACACGGGGAAAGCCTTTTTTTTTTAAAATGCATCTAATTTGAAAAAATCATATTTTTTGATCTTTTTGAGAAATGAAGGAAAATGTAAAATATTTTTGGATTTTCTTTTTTCTCGTTTTTTTAATTTTTAAAATGATGGAAAATATATAATCCTTTTGAATTTCTTTTCTCTTTTTTTTTGGATTTTTGGAAAATAATGGAAAAGTGTAAAATCTTTTTGGATTTTCTTTTTCTTCTTTTTTGGATTTTTTAAAAAATAATGGAAAATTGTATAATCTTTTTGGGATTTTCTTTTTTTTTTTTTTTTGGGTTTTTGAAAAACTATGAAGGAAAAATGAGAGTGGACCATACTTGCTTAATTTTTTCACTTTCTTTCCTAAGTATCGGTCCGCTAAATGACCTTTTTACCCTCAAAGATGCAACATATAACATATTGGGATAATTGAATGCCTTTTTGGGCCACAAGCCCATTTTTGACAAGATTTGGATAGGCTTCCTACAAAGGGACACGGTGCTTGGGACCGAGCTCTGCTAGGTCTAAATGACCTGATGCCAATAAAAATGACCTAAAGGCCGACCTAAGGTTGGGGTTCACTAACAAGGCAATTCGGGGTGGCACGTGGTCAATGGCGGCTGCTCTAGCTATACGCCCACTCCACGCTCCCACGTCACCCCCCTAAAGACACGGGTGACTCACAAAAGGGCCGTGTACGCTCAAACGTACTCCGTAAGACTTGTTGCAGAAAGAAGACTCGGGGGTTATGCAAATAATGATACTTATGAAGCAGTAAACACATAAAGCAAAAACTGCAAACAAATAAGCAATTAGCAAATAACAAAATATAAAAACATAATAAATATCAAGTAAAGCTAACGAAAAAGCATAAAAACCTCAACCAAATATTCTAAAAGTCAACAAAATCAAGTACTAGCTCGAACTAACAATATCCCTAGCAGAGTCGCCAGAGATGTCACACCCCTTTTTTTTACCAAAACCTTCCACTAAACCCTCTTAAATTAATAAAAAGATTTAGTAAAAAGCTTGAAAAGTGTTTTCAATTTTGAAAGTGACAAAATGGTGTTTAAAAGGAAGTAACTTAGAGTCACCACCTGACATTTGATTTCAGTGTGCCAGGCCACCATTTTTTTAAAAATAGTTCTTTTCCTTTCAAAACACTTGAGACTCTAAAAACCAAGTCTACACCAGAGATTCGGGTAAGGGGGTTCATTTGACTCGGGGAGAAGGTGTTAGGCACTCCCCAAGTCTCGTAACTAGTACGATTGCGCACTTGATCTTGTTGGCTTTTAAAATATTCGAATTGAGATTAAAAATAGACATGGAAAAGAAAAACAAACACACAAAAGGCTCGAGGTCGTCCCCACCTAATAATAGAAAAAAATGAAAATAAGAACTAGGCTATGTTGTACTTCCTCCACATCGTTCGTCATGGCCTCCAAATACATAATACTTCGGGGCATACCCCGGGATAAAAATATATACAAGTCCTTTGAGGCATTCCCCGGATAAATTTAACTAAGTGAAACGACCTCTCGCCTCAAAACTGACAACAATCCTAAAGTTTGCCTACCGAGGTGTGGTCGTCCTAAACATGCTCATAGCGAATATTATATAATTTACTTATTATTAAACCTAACTCTACGCGTAAACTATGTCCCAAACATAAATTTCATTTGATTTCAACTAACGAGATTCTCATCTTTTTGAATTCTTACGCACGTCCCAACTTACCATTCCAAAGTCAACAAAATCAAAGTGTAGTAATTATTTTCAGTTGGGGCATAATATAACTAAAAATCAAATTCAACCATTAATTTAATTGAAAGTAATAACTTGGCTAATTCTTCTAAGTCAACAAACATGTCAAAAAAGTTTCAATTAAGCAAGTGAAGACAGACATATCCCATGAGATAATTTTAGGAAAAGACAAGAGCACATGGGGAAAAATGGACTCACTGATGCAATATCTCAAAGTTCGATTAACGTAAGAACACCCAATATTGAATCATCGGCAAATCTTTAAATGAGCAATTGGACACGTGATCGAAAACCTCGATAACTCGAACTAGGGAACGAACTATCTCGAGTCAGCAGCAAATCCATTTTTACTACAACGAAATCCAGATGGAACAGCCAAAACTTCCTTTTATTTTCTAAATTTTTAAATATATGAAAAATGAAATATATGATAATATGGTATGAAATCAAAATCCAATGGCTGGTGGTCACTGCTTCTCTGCCTGCTTTCACGTGTTTCTGTTTCTGAGCAGCTGCTGCTCTCTCATTTCCGGCGAGTTTGCCACCAATGAAGTGAGACAGAAATAAGAGAGAGTGAGAGGTGGGGGTCGGCGGCGGCTGAGGTTGGAGACGATGGTGTTTTGGGATTTTGGTAGTTCAATTGAGGGGACGATGGTGTTGTGGTTTTTTCGTGGAGATGGGGTGGTAGCTGGAAGGGCTAGCGGTGGCTATTGGTGTGGAGGAGGGGGGCGACGGCTGAAGGGCTGGTAGGGGTTTTTTTTTTATGGTGTTAGGGCTGGGTGGATGGTGGCTGCTCTTATCTTCTCTTTAGGGTTTTTGGTGTGTATTGTTATATTAGGAAGAAGAAGGAATGTGTAGGATTAAGGTTATTGGGCTTCTTCATTTTGGGCCCCTTTTCGAATTGGACCTCAAAAGTGTGCAAAATTAGGCCAAAAGGGACTAAAAATTAAAATTAAATATTTATAAAAATTCTACATTAATTTTGATAAACTATTTGTATTAAAAATAAAACTAAAAATTAAATTCGGAACTATTTTTGTATTTTCAAGGGTTATACCAAAATAAAATGCATTAAAAATAATAGTTTTCTAAAAATACCTAATACCTTAATTAAATAGAGAAAATGAAACTATTTTTGTATTTTTTTTTAACTATGTAATAAAAATAATGTAAAAGAGTTAAAACTAGGTAAAATAGCAATATTAAGCCTAAATTATTATTTTATACTAAAATAGGTTAAATTTCGGGGAGGGTCAAAAATTACATGTCCACAACCTCGATGATTGGAATTTTTTATTCGAACACTACCTTACTATTCGAACGGTTCGGGAGGGATTTGAGGGTAGCTATTGGTGGATTAGGGGTGAGGGAGTTAAAGAGGTCATTAGGTGTTAGCCTTGGACTGGTTGGAAATGGCGCCGACATCAGAGAATATGAGGGCAGCGCTATGGTTCGTGTCTTAGATTAGAGATTCGAGAGGCTGGGCTCGGGTTCGAGGAAAAGGGAGTACGGGGTTGGAATGAGGAGGTCATGCGAGTTGGACGGTGTAAAGATAGGGTTGTTTGGAGGTTTTCTGCCGCCGTAAGGAAATTCCCGGCGGCGGTTGGCGGGTGAGTTACAGACGGTCTCTAAAGAGGGACAAAGGCAAAAAAAGGAGGGGGTTATGTCTTAGGGGGCGTGGGCAAGGGATTGGGGCTTATATAATTAGGAGAAAAATTACTCTGGGCCGTTAGATCATTTATGATCAATGGCCTGGATTGGGTAACATAACAGAAACGATGCCTTATGGATTAAGTGAGACCGGTTGGTCTCTGGGTAAGACGGGTCTGGTCCAATTGTGGGTATGGAGAGGTGATCTTGTTCGTTGATCCATTCAAGATCAACGACTAAGATCAGGCATAACAAAAATGGTGCCTTTGTTATACCTTTGACCCTGGATCGGATCTAGAATTATTTTGGGCCTGACTTGGGTTGAAAAAGTGGCCCCGTTCCCGTTTTTTGTGTATTTTCACTCCCTATTTTTTTCTTTTTCTTCTTTTGATTAACATTTAACAAAAATCAAAAAATAAATTGTAAAACACCAAAATTAAAACTACAATACATTAATTAACTCTTAACAATAATTAACACACAAGTTAAAATATTTAATTAAAATAAAATCACACAAATAAAACAATAAAATGACAAAACTACCAAAATTCATATTTTTGTGATTTTCATTTTTTAAAAATAGGACATGGTTTAATTAATTTCAAAAATACTCAATTAAATCCAAAAGTTGCATGCAATATATATATATATATATATATATATATATATATATATATATATATATATATATATATATATATATATATATATATTCAATTAATAAAACAAGATAAACATTCACAGACAAAATTACAAATAACTATCCGAAATGCCACGCAAAATCTCAAACATTATACACAAAGGTAATTTGTTTATTTTTGATTTCTTTTGGAGTAATTGTCGTGAAAGCAAAAATCACGTGCTCACAGCCCATGACCAAGATCACCTGGACACCCATGTCTATAGCCAACCTTAAACCCAAGCTACATGCCTCGTATTCAGCCATGTTGTTGGTGCAGTAAAAGTAAAGCTGAGTTGTTACCCGGTAGTGTTGTCCTGTCTCAGAAATAAGTACCGCTCCTATCCCAAAGCCTTTGGTATTGGCACCCCATCAAAGAACTACTTCCACCCCGATTTTTCATCTTGTTCCGTTTCCTCGGTATGCATTGTCTCCTCATCGGAAAAATTTCAAAGGTTCATATTCTCAGCTAAATGATCAGCCACTGTTTGTGCTTTCATCGCAGTACGGGTCACATAGACAATATTAAATTTTGTGAGCAAGAATTTCCACTTTGCGACCCTCCCTGTGGGCATGGGCTTCTGAAAAATGTACTTTAATGGATCCAACCGTGAGATGAGATAGGTAGTATATGATTACAAGTAATGTTTTAACTTCTGCACTACCCAGGTTAAAACACAACATGTCCTCTCAAGTTGAGTGTACTTTACCTCGCAAGACGTGAATTGTCAGATAAAGGATCAAGGGTCTTCCCGGCTCTGGTGGAACGAACACAGGTGGACTGGCCAAATACTCATTAATCTTGTCAAATGTTGCTTAACATTCATTCATCCATCTGACTGCATCATCTTTCTTTAGCAGTGTCACAACCCAAATCAACTATGGGTCGTCATGGCGCCGAACATCGCTGTCAGGCCAGCTAATTAGATTACCAATTAATTTCCTCTTTTAATATTTTTGATAATCTAGGGGTTTTCCTCTTGTTTCACATAAAATAAGATCATTTCTTAAATTTAAACTTCAATAATACCAATTAGTACAAGGATTCACTGAAACCATCCCAGAAACCCGGTGTCACAAGTGCATGAGCAACTACTGATAAAAACATAGAATACAACACAATATTTGTCCGAATACAATGGATAGAAAAAAATATACAGTTATTAGGAAGGGACTTTAAAAGGTGCGGGCCGCCTTGCATACTGCAACTCACCTAGTCCTCGGATCGTCCGTGCTGCTGTGCCCAGTAGGCCGTAAAAATATCATGTACATGTGCAACAAAAATGCAAAGAACTGTAGTATGAATACATAATCAACGTGTACTCAGTGAGTGTCCCGCCTAATCTCGAAGGGGTAGAGATGAAATGGTCAACTTTGACACTTACTAGATATCCAATGACAGTGTAATAAAAATGTGGGAAAACGTGCATTTTATAGCTATTCTATATTGCAAGGCAGAAAAACACGTAAACACCTTTAATAAGTAATCAAGTATTTTCAAGCTTACACTTTATTATCTTATCAATTTACAACAAGACATGAAGGGCAATATCATATTTAAATTTCTCAAGCGACAAATAACTTGCGCAAATCACACCGAGGCGACGGCCCGATCCAACAAAAATGTAAATTGTTCAATGTCGAGTGTCGAAAGACACGAACATAGATGCATCTATTACCCCGCTCGCGAATCATCCATGCGACGCGGTCAACACAAAATAAACAATCACCTTGCTTGCGAATCATCCATGCGACGCAGGTACACATAAGATATACAAAAAGCCTGCTCGCGAATCATTCGTGCGACACATGTACACATAATATACATGCTCAAATAGCCAATTAGGATCTTTTATTGGGGAATAAGTGTCAGCATAGAACCAATTCTCCTTTAACAATTTAAGAAAATGTAACGAAATCCCTATATAAATTCATTTACTAAGTCAATGTAACTTAAGCAATTCAAGCTATTGATGGGTTCATAATTAATTCAAGTATGACATGCTTTTGGGTCCTAACTACCCAAACAATAGCATAATAGTAGTTACGCACGAACTTTCATCACTTCGCACACACGTAGCCCCCACATCTAAGAGCACATAATTAGAAAGGAGACCCACCTCGCTCTGAAGGCTTGAACCTATGCACAATGCACCAAAACTAGCCAATTAACAATAAACTAATAAGAATATACTCAAATACTTATTAACAATTCAGATTATACGAATTCCCAACTTTGCTTAGTGAAATGAATGACAAAAATGCCCTCGGGCTCACATGCTCGAAACCTAAAATTTCTCGAAGATAAAGGTTACCCATTACCTTAGGAACTCAAATATAAACTTTTCTCCTAATGCCATGCTCAAAATCGCGGCTAAATTCCATGATTATAATTTTCTAGGTTTTCAACTAAAACCCCAATATCTACACTAATTTCCATGCTTAAATCTATATGTAATCAATGTATTTAGCTTATAATAGGTGGAAATAACTTACCTTAACATCGGTGGTGAAACCCTCCTTGAATATCTCCAAATATCCCCCCCCCAAGCCATGAAAAATATGAGAGAAATGAACCATTCATGACTTAAATTAAGGTTATGCCTCCTGTCATTTCCGCTTTTGCGGTCCAGGGCTATATGGATATGTGCAGATGGAAGTTATCATGCATAGGCTATGATGTGGTTATAGATCGTGTGTATCAGCACTGTTAGCAACTATCAGGATTTGGAGGCTCGAGTGGACCTTTATTTGCTGGTATGTTAGATTTTGGATGTGATATTGGAATTCGTATTGGTTGTTGTAGAGAATGGTAATTTTGAACTATTGCATTATGGGCTATGCTAGAAATGCCACAGGTTGAGTGGCGAGGTACATTGGATTATGTTCTTGGAGAGTGGTTCGTAATTCAAAGTCCCAACGGGCGGTTGGGAAAGATTGTTTTTTTTAATTGGCCTTCATGATGGATGTAAGTGCATAGGTTTCTACCATTGGTTCCATTCTGGTGTTATGGGACTTTTCGAATACTATTCTTCTAGCTGGGCATGTCGTCGGGCAAGGTCATGGATTTTTAATTGTTTTTTGTTGGGCACCGTATCGTATGGCTTTGGCAGGAGTTATAATAGTGGCAGGAGCAGCTTCAGGCTTTCTTGGTAATGGGTTCGTTGGTAGGCCAGTGTGGGTGAGTGTTCTATCTTGAGTCAGCTTGGCTGGCTTCGAAGGGTATTGTTGAGGGATGTGTTGATATGACTTTTATTGAGCTTATTAGTAAATGGGTAGTGGAAGTCGAGCAGGAAAGTAATTGGATGGTACTCAGTAAATGGCATATCGGTCATGTCCTATCGTGTTGCGTAGTATATGCTATTTGTTTTCACCATGGGTGCAATGACTTGCTTTGGTTCCAGACATCAAATTTTCTGTGGCTGTCGATTTTGAGCATAGTGACTTGAGGTATTCCATATGTAGCAGTGTTTGGCTAGGATCGCACATTGTAGCGATGTTACGGGGAGATATGACCTTTTGGGGTGGATTCATGTTTTTTGTTTCTGCGATATGAGACAAGGTCTAAACTTTGTGTTGTGATGGTATTGATGAGCTTGAGGTACAACTCTTTCATTTGGGTTATTTTCTTGGTTTAAGTATATTCAGACCGTTTCTTATTGGTGCACGTATTATGCAAGATGTGGCTAAGGCTTGTATTAATGTATCATGTCACCAAAGAGGTGTGATGGGTTCGAGGTGATCGTAGGGTAATTAATGAATATGATCGGATTTGATTTCAGTTTGTTGGAAGAAAAATATCGAGGTTCGGTTCAAAATTTACTATGGTAATTGCTAGAGGAGAAATAGCCTCATGAATGGTTGATCCGAGAAATGATTATGGTTTATTATTTGTTTGAGTTCTTGTTGGAAATATATAGAAGTGTTGGAATGTGAATTTAGCTAATAAAAGGTTTTATATCGGTATTTGGTTGTTATGGGCAGCTGCTGTGAATGGAAGTTATCACGGCACGCATTTGAGTTATGTTTTATATCATACAATTACACCCGAGGTTGTAGGCATGGGCCATTACAGCTACTTTGGGACTATTCTGAATAGAGATGTGAGGTTCTGATCTTGTGTATGGTTTCGGAAAGTGAAATGTGGTTCTATGGCTTATATGCTAGATTGGATGGTGAGATTTCTGTTACAATGTGTTATAGGACCTATACGAGATACGGTGACATTGGATCACCCCCGGGTATATGCTTAGTAAGATCATTTAGCTATTGGTTGGCTTCTAGAACAACTCTGGATACGCTCGAGGACGAACGTTTGTTTAAGTTGGGGAGGATGTGATGATCTGACCCGTCGTCTCATGAGTTACCCCTCTGTTTCCCCCATTTTATGCTTCTTCATATTTTATTATCGGTATTTGGTGTGTTAGAGTTGATTTGATTTGGTTTTGGTAGGGAGTGAGATAATTAGTATCTTTAAGGAAAATATGGTTTGCAAAAGTCCCAAAGGTTTAATTATGAGTTATAAGGCTCGGATACAATTTCCGGTGATTCACTTAGCTTCGGGGGTGATTTGTAACTTAGGAGAGTGATCGTAAGTGATTTTGTAGCTCTGATGTAGAGTTAGGCTTGAATTGGCGAAGTTAGCATTTTGGCGATTTCTGGTTGATAGGTGAGATTTTTATCTGAGAGTTAGAATGGAATTTCGAGAGTGGCAGTAGCTTCATTAGTTGATTTGGGATGTGTGTACAAAATTGCAAGTGATTCGGAGGTGATTTGGTTGGATTTTTGATCGAATGCGAGTTTCTTTCAAGAACTTAGGCTTGGATTTGATGTAATTTGATGGTTTCAGTGTTAATAATGGTGTTTTGATGATTGGAGCAAGTTTTGAATAAGGTATTGGACCATGTTTGTGGTTTCGTAGAAGTCCAGGAGGCTTCGGGGTAAGATGAGATGGTTAAACGGAGAGTTTTTGAATTTTTGCATGTTAAAGGACTGTTGGTATCTGGTATCTTCGCACCTGTGGTAATGGGACCGCAGTAGCGGTCATGCAGAAGCAAAGGTAGGATCGTAGAAGCAATATTGGTCCTGGATGTTGTTTCCGCAGAAGCGGTGGGTAAGCCGTATCAGCAAAGACGCAGATACGGGAATGAGGTCGCAGAAGCGGGCCTTGGGACTTTGGGAATTTCCACAGAAATGGAAGTCGTAAAAGCGGCAATTGGACTGCAAAAATGAGATGACTGTATAGATTCATTAATTAGTGTTCTTTGCGAATTTTTGAAAGAGCAACATATTTCACTTCAGACTTAGAGAGTTTTTGGGCGACTTTGAAGAGGGTTTCGAGAGCTTTGATCAGGTATTAATTCTTGGACTTAGAACATGATTTTATGATGTAAATACATAGATTAGAATTGAAAACTCAAGGAATTAAAGGTCAAAAATGGTGGTTTCGGGATTGAAACTATGAACACTTAAACTAGGGATTTGAGGGGTCAATTGGACCCCGATTCTGGTCATTTGTATATGTATAGACTCGTGGCGAGATAACGAACCCGTTGATTGGAAAATTTCTAAGATTTGAGAAGTGTGCCCAGGGCTTGAGTTTTGCAAATTTTGTGATTATCGATATTTTTCGAGTCATTTCGATTGGGTTATATTCCCTTAGCCTATTATGATGTATTCGCTCTGATTTTGGATAGATTCGACGCGCGAGGAGGTCAATTTGATGAGAAAAGGCATCGCGAGCTAGAGATTTCACCGGTTCAAGGTGAGTAATGATTGTAAATGATAGTTTGAGGGTTTGAAACCCCAGATTTCCATATCATTATGTTGTATGGAGGTGACTTACACGCCGGATAGCGAGCGTGGGGTAGATCATCATTGGGGATTGTAATTTGGTCCATCCAGATTGATGGAATTACTGCGTATTTGACTGAATCTGATTGTTATCATCATAATTTGGGTCGATTGACATATTTTGGCTTCGTGCCAATTATTTATATCCTTCAGGGATTGAGATCACTGTTTTTGCATATTATTTGATTTCGGTCCAAGGTTTTAAGTATTATTTCGCAAACTCAGACATCTTTCTAAGATTTGAAAACTTAACAATATTTTATTGACGTTTTGAGCTGAGAAATATTATTTTAATATTGCTCAAGATGCTTATGTGCATTTCTAGACTGAGCATGGATCAATGAGTTTGTTATAACCCATATCCACACACGTTAGTTCATTCCATAAGTTAGATAACACAAATCCAAGAAGGAATTATCCTTGAGATGATAAGAAGTTAATCCGATTAATCTCAAGTGATACAAGGGTGCATAAGGGTGATTAACAAGTATTAGAAGTTAAACGAATCAAGGATGCTGGTAACTCGTACTTTTGGGTAAACCTATAAATGCTTAGTATACTTAGGAGGTCATGATTTAAGGTATTTGAATCATATAATATCCGTATCATAAACTTGAAGTCAAACGAGTTATGAAACAAAAGTCGACAAAAGTTGTTGCAACTTAGGTTCATAGTTTTATCTAAACTTTAGGTCAAATGATATTAAGTATTTCTCCCAATATACTTGGAATTACGGGGTGATCTACCCACCAAATTGAATATCTATGAGTCTAGTTTCCAACGCATTAAACGGTTTAGCAATACGACATTGGAATAGAGAGATATAGACATTTTCGTGAGACTGCACACAAGCTGCTAGGTGCAAGTAGGTGAGTCACCTACTTGGTTAAATGTCGGCCCAAAAGAGGGAATTTCGGGTCAGATAAGCAGCCCTTTAAAAGGCTTATCTTCTGCAATATATACCTCTTTATATTTCACAAATAACCAGACCTAAGACCCTGCAAAGTTCCTCCCAAAAATTATCCACAAACCCTAATTGATTTTCCCTCTCTTTCAAGTTCAAATTGGGGGTAAACACTAGAGTTTGAAGAACCAAGTTAAAGGCTGAGTTATCCAACAACAAAGGTGAGTTTACTGCTATATTTCATACATTCTGTAAATTCATGGCAATTCGTTATATACATGTAAGAACTCACGGGACGGTGATCGGAAGCCGTGAGTTCAAGTTATTCACTTGTAGCGGACTGTTTTGTGGACTGTTTTGTGTTGCTGTTGGGCTGCGTTTTTATTACTGTTTTGTGGAGTTTTGGAGGAGGCAGGGTGTGGAGAAACACCATATATATGTTGGGTTGTGGTCTGCTAGTTCTTGGTAATATTTTTGGGTCGTTTGATACGACTATAGTGGCCGTCATATGTATGATGTGATTAGGTTGTGTGTGGACTGTTTTGGAAGGCTCAATATGTTTATTATTGATGTTGTTTAGGCTATTTGGTGATTGTTTTGATTGGTGTGAAGTCCTATATATAGGGGAGGTGCTGTCCGTTTCATCACAAAATAGATTGTGGTTGGTACATAATAGTTGTGACGCTTAAATGTTAACGATAGTGTCATTTCTCCTATTGTAGACTAAGGAGTCGTGACGTTTGCATAGCTTGAGGTTGTTGCAGTATATACAAGGTATGTGTGGCTATCCCTTTCCTTCTTTTGCACGACTCCGATTGTACATAATGTAATGAACGAGCTTCCAAAGATACTCTATTCTTAGAAGCTAGCAGTACTTACATTGTTTCCCTCTTATGGAACGATTGATGTTGATGTTCCTTCTCTTATTCTTATGTTATCAATCTTGTTGGTACTTCCTGATTCCTATAAGGTTCATAGTGAAGAGTTAGTCCTAATAAGGTGTACATAGGATACCGACCTTACGTCACTCCGAAAGGTCTACAAGGCGTTTCCATGAGTCGAGCATGCATTATATATATGTATCTATTTTACTCTACCGAGCCGCGCTATAGTCGGCCGGGTACGGCACCTATTGTGCAACCACTAATCAGTTGGGTTTTACCGAGCTCCACGAGGCCGGGTATGATTCTACCGAGCCTTTTAATGGTCGGGTATGTTTTTACCGAGCCTAGTACGGCCGGGTACGATATGATAATGATGATGCCCACAGAGGTGTATGTTTTAAAAGATTATGTATTTATATATATGTATTATGCATTTCATGTCAGTAGCCCTCAGAGGTACTCAGATGTTACAAGTTGTATATTCTCTATCCCTGCTCACATTGTTGTTCATATTTATGGTTCTCTGCCTTACATACTCAGTACTTTATTCGTACTGACGTCCTTTTGTTTTTGGATGATGCATGTCGTGCTGCAGGTCCTAATAGATAGGCAGGTGCAGCTCCCCCATCACGGTAGGTTGTCCGGTTCAGCGGTGATTGGCGAGATCCCTTCTCCGGACTTGCCTTGGTCTTGGTATGCATTTTTGTTATAGACATTATGGGTATGTCGGGGCCCTGTTCCGACTATGTTGCAACACTTATGTTCCTTTAGAGGCTCATAGACAAGTTGTCGACTCATGTATAGTTTGGTATGCCTTGTCGGCTGGTTTTTGTTGTATAGTCTTTCATTTTAGCGTGGTAGCTTGTACCATATGTATATAGTTTCTTGATTGTCTGGTCATCCCATGTTATGTAGGTTCATGCAATCATATTTTATTGTTGGTTGTTCATGATCCATGTCTACCATTTATATTGGTCTAGTCAGCCTAAAAGATAATAAAGAAGGTTAGATAAAAGGTACGTTGGTGCTTGGCAAGTATGGTCGGGTGCTAGTCATGGTCCTCTAGTTTGGGTCGTGACAAACTTGGTATCAGAGCAAGTCTGTCATAGGGATTGTCTATGAGCCGTGTCTAGTAGAGTCTTGATTATGGATGTGTAGCGCGCCACATTTATAATCGGGAGGCTACATGACATCTAGGGTTGTTACCTTCTTCCCGAATCTAGATCGTGCATAGAGTTGAGTCGTAAGTGTTCGTCTCTAATATTCACCTTGTTTTCTTTCAGCGATGCCTTCGACTAGGAAACAAACAATTAGTAGACGGCTTGATACGGCTGCGGGAGAGGGTACCAGTCAGGTGCCCCAAGCCAGAGCAGGCCAAAGTGAGGCTCAGAGTGAGATGTTGTCTCATACCTCATCTACTCCGTCTCCTCCGGAGGATTTTAGGAGGCAACCAGCATGTCCAGCTCCTCTGTCTGGCACTACAGACCAGGATATGCGGAGTGCTTTGCAGTTATTGACAAGCTTGGTAGCTGCTCAGGCTCAGAGGCAGAATATAGGTGCTGCTGATAACCAGTTAGTACAAGAGTTCGTGATTTTATTAATTTAGACCCTCCGGTGTTTACCGGATCAGACCCCAAGGAGGATCCGCAGACTTTTATTGACCAGGGTTCATCGTACACTACGGGTTATGCATGTTAGTGATACAGAGGCAATAGAGTTGGCTTCTTATCGGCTACGGGATTTAGCGGTTCTTTGGTATGATAGTTGGGAGAGATCCAGGGGGTCCGAACGCTCCTCCAGCTGTGTGGAAGGATTTTTCTGAGGCCTTTCTTCGTCACTATTTGCCAGTTGAGATACGACGAGCTAGAGCTGATAAGTTCTTGAACCTTAGACAAGGTAATATGAGTGTGCGAGAGTATAGTATGCAGTTTGATTCTTTAGCAAGGTATGCTCCCCATATGGTGGCCGAGATGAGTGATAGGGTGCATTTGTTCGTGAACGGGTTGGGACCTCATCTGATAAATGAGTGTATGACAGCCTCCTTGGTAGAAGGCATAGATATTTCCCGTATTCAAGCTTATGCTCAGACCCTAGAGGATCGTAAGCGCCAGCAGAGGGCAGATAGGGAGCAGGATAGGGGCCTGCATAAGAGGGCGAGATTTGCAAGGTATTCTGATGACTTAAGAGGCAGCGCCAGGCCCCAGTCTTCGAGGAGTTCGGCGCCATCTGTAGCTAGTGCTCCTCCACAGTTTCAGAGGCCTCGATATGATCGATCCTATTCTGGTCCAGGTCAGAGTTCGCAGGCATCTGGATCGCAACATCACAGGGATACTAGTCAGACGAAACCCCCAACACCACGTTGTGATCAGTGCGGCAAGGCCCACTTTGGACTGTGCCGTCGAGGTTCTGATGCGTGTTATTCTTGCGGACAGCCTGGCCATATGATGAGGGATTGTCCTAACAGGGGAGGTGATGGTATGGCTCAACCGACTAGATCTGTGTCTGGTTCTTCCTCATCAGTTCGACCTCCAGCACAGGGTTTTCAGCAGTCGACATGTCGTGGTAGAGGTAGAGGTGCAGGACCGAGTTCGAGTGGTGCTCAAAATCGAACATATGCTCTAGTAGGTCGACAGGATCTCGAGTCATCTCCAGATGTTGTTACAGGTATATTATCTGTGTTTTCTTACGATGTCTATGCATTGATTGATCCGGGATCTACATTATCATATGTTACACCCTTTGTGGCTAATAAGTTTGGCATTGAACCTGAATTGATAAGTAAACCCCTTGCGGTATCTACTCCAATAGGAGATTCCGTGATTGCTAGAAGGGTATATAGAGGTTGCACTGTGATGATTTGTAGTCGTCAAACCTCGGCAGATTTATTTGAGTTAGAAATGGTTGATTTTGATGTGATACTGGGAATGGACTAGTTGGCCTCATGCTATGCAAATGTTGACTGTCGCATGAAGATGGTTAGGTTTCAATTTCCTGGTGAACCCGTCATTGAATGGAAGGGGAACATTGCTACATCGAAAGGTAGGTTTATTTCCTATCTTAAGGCAAGGAAAATGATCTCAAAAGGTTACATTTATCATCTTGTTCGCGTTAGGGATGCAGAGGCGAAGTTGCCTACTCTACAATCTATCCCCGTGGTCAATGAATTTCCGGATGTTTTCCCAAATGAACTCCCAGGTCTTCCTCCAGAAAGGGAGATTGAGTTTAGCATTGATGTCTTGCCTGACACTCAACCGATCTCTATCCCTCCATATAGAATGGCCCCGGCAGAGCTGCGAGAGTTGAAGGCGCAGTTAAAGGACTTGCTGGATAATGGCTTTATTAGGCCTAGCACTTCACCTTGGGGTGCGCCGGTCCTATTCGTGCGGAAGAAAGATGGGTCATTACGGATGTGTATCGACTATCGGCAGTTGAATAAGTTTACTATAAAGAACAAGTATCCACTTCCAAGAATTGACGACCTATTTGACCAACTCCAGGGTGCCAAGTATTTCTCCAAGATTGACTTACATTCAGGATATCATCAGGTGAGGGTTAAGGAGAAGGATATTCCAAAGACGGACTATCGGACAAGATATGGGCACTTTGAGTTCTTGGTGATGTCGTTCGGGCTAACAAATGCCCCAGCGGCTTTTATGGATCTCATGAATACTGTATTCAGGCCCTATCTTGATGTGTTCGTGATTGTATTCATTGATGACATTCTGGTGTATTCTCGTTCGGAGGAGGAACATGCGAGCCACTTGCGGATAGTATTACAGACGCTTCAGGATCGTAAGTTATATGCTAAGCTCGCCAAATGTGAATTATGGCTAAACTCAGTAGCATTCCTTGGCCATGTGATATCTGACGAGGGTATTAGTGTCGACACTCAGGAAGATTGATGCAGTAAAGAATTGGCCGAGACCTACAACACCATCAGAAGTTCGTAGCTTCCTAGGGCTAGCAGGATATTATAGGCGATTTGTAGAAGGGTTTTCCTCTATATCAGCACCATTGACTAAGTTAACACAGAAAGCTACCAAGTTCCAGTGGTCTAACACTTGTGAACGTAGTTTTCAGGAGCTGAAGGATCGATTGACATCCGCACCGGTGCTCACTCTCCGTGAAGGAACAGAAGGATATGTGGTATATTGTGATGCCTCAGGTATAGGTTTGGGGTGCATGTTGATGCAGCATGGGAAGGTGATTTCATATGCATCAAGACAATTGAAGAAGCATGAAAAGAATTATCCAACCCATGATTTGGAATTGGTTGCAGTAATATATGCTTTGAAGATATGGCGGCACTACTTATACGGCGTCCATGTTGACATCTACACAGGATCACAAGAGTCTACAATACATCTTCAAGCAGAAAGAGTTGAATTTAAGGCAGCGTAGGTGGCTTGAATTACTGAAGGACTACGACGTCGAGATATTGTATCATCCCGGTAAAGCCAATGTTGTGGCGGATGCTCTCAGCCGTAAGTCAATGGGAAGCTTAGTACATATTGATGCAGGTAGATGGGGGTTGACTAAAGAGCTTCATAAGCTAGCCAATATGAGAATCAGATTGTTAGACTCTGATGACGGAAGTGTTACTGTACAGAATACATCAGAATCATCTTTGGTAGCAGAGGTAAAAGCACGGCAATATGAAGATCCTATCTTACTACGATTGAGAGAGAACATTCAGCAGTGTAAAATTACGGCTTTCGAGATCGGAGGAGATGGGGCACTGAGATACCATGGCCGATTATGTGTGCCGAATGTAGCAGGATTGCGAGAAAAGATTATGAATGAAATTCATCAATCCCGATATTCCATCCATCCTGGCTCAACAAAGATGTATCATGATGTCAAAGAGCAGTATTGGTGGGATAACATGAAAAAGTCTATTGCAGAATTTGTAGCCCGGTGTCCCAATTGTCAACAAGTAAAGATAGAACATCAGAAACCCGGTGGATTGCTTCAGAATATAGAAATTCCGAACTGGAAATGGGAGGTGATTAATATGGACTTCGTTATTGGATTACCTCGATCTTATCATAAGTTTGACTCTATCCGGGTGATAGTTGATCGACTTACAAAATGTGCTCACTTTCTGCCAGTTAAGACAACTTACTCGGCTGAAGATTATGCGAAGTTGTATATCAAGGAGATTGTTAGGCTTCATGGTGTGCCGGTATCTATTATATCGGATCGAGGAGCTCAATTTACGGCTAACTTTTGGAGGTCTTTTCAGAAAGGTTTAGGCACACAGGTGAATCTCAGCACTGCATTTCATCCGCAGACTGACGGACAGGCTGAACGTACCATTCGGACATTGGAAGATATGCTACGAGCATGTGTTCTAGATTTTAAGGGAAATTGGGATGACCATCTTCCACTCATAGAATTTGCCTACAATAATAGCTACCATTCCAGTATTAAAATGGCCCCATATGAGGCACTATATGGGAGGAGATGTAGATCACCGGTTGGATGGTTCGAAGTCGGTGAAACAGAATTATATGGGCCAGATTTGATTCACCAAGCCATTGAGAAGGTGAAAGTGATACAGGAACGATTGAGGACGGCATAAAGCAGGCAAAAGTCTTATTCCGATGTTCGATGTCGTGATTTAGAATTTGAGGTTGGTGATTGGGTTTTCCTGAGGATTTCACCAATGAAGGGTGTTATGCGTTTTGGAAGAAAGGTAAGCTGAGTCCAAGGTATATCGGTCCGTATAAAATTCTTCAACGAATTGGACAAGTTGCTTATGAGTTAGAATTGCCATCCGAATTAGAATTTGTCCACCCGGTATTCCATGTATCTATGTTGAGGAAATGTATTGGAGACCCTTCTCGAGTTGTCCCTATCAAAGATGTTCAAGTTACGGAGGATCTATCATATGAAGAAGTGCCAGTGGCCATATTAGATCGACAAGTCCGCAAGCTGAGAACAAAAGATGTAGCTTCCGTCAAAGTATTATGGAGGAACAAGAATATGAAAGAAATGACATGGGAAGCGGAAGAAGAGATGAAGTCTAAATACCCTTACCTATTCCAGAATGATGATAACGAGGATGTTGGTGGAACGCAAGATACATTATAAAGGTGAAATGGCTTTATTAGGTAAGCAATAACTTGAGAACTCTCTTCCTTAATACAAAGTGGTGATATGTAAATAATGTCCATGTCCATAATGCTTTGTGTAGCCTTGTGTGGTCATAATTTGAGCTTCACTGCTTGCAAATTTTGCTAGTGACAATTTTATAGGGGAAAATTGACCAAAAATTTCCGCTAGAATCCACGATGATTTGGACTCCCCATAAACCCTTACATTCGAGGACGAATGTTCCTAAGGGGGGAGGGTGTTATAACCCATATCCACACACGTTAGTTCATTCCATAAGTTAGATAACACAAATCCAAGAAGGAATTATCCTTGAGATGATAAGAAGTTAATCCGATTAATCTCAAGTGATACAAGGGTGCATAAGGGTGATTAACAAGTATTAGAAGTTAAACGAATCAAGGATGCTGTAACTCGTACTTTTGGGTAAACCTATAAATGCTTAGTATACTTAGGAGGTCATGATTTAAGGTATTTGAATCATATAATATCCATATCATAAACTTGAAGTCAAACGAGTTATGAAACAAAAGTCGACAAAAGTTGTTGCAACTTAGGTTCATAGTTTTACCTAAACTTTAGGTCAAATGTTATTAAGTATTTCTCCAAATATACTTGGAATTACGGGGTGATCTACCCACCAAATTGAATATCTATGAGTCTAGTTTCCAACGCATTAAACGGTTTAGCAATACAACATTGGAATAGAGAGATATAGACATTTTCGTGAGACTGCACAAGCTGCTAGGTGCAAGTAGGTGAGTCACCTACTTGGTTAAATGTCGGCCCAAAAGAGGGAATTTCGGGTCAGATAAGCAGCCCATTAAAAGGCTTATCTTCTGCAATATATACCTCTTTATATTTCACAAATAACCAGAGGTAAGACCCTGCAAAGTTCCTCCCAAAAATTATCCACAAACCCTAATTGATTTTCCCTCTCTTTCAAGTTCAAATTGGGGTAAACACTAGAGTTTGAAGAACCAAGTTAAAGGCTGAGTTATCCAACAACAAAGGTGAGTTTACTGCTATATTTCATACATTTATTCTGCTGTAAATTCATGGCAATTCGTTATATACATGTAAGAACTCACGGGACGGTGATCGGAAGCCGTGAGTTCAAGTTATTCACTTGTAGCGGACTGTTTTGTGGACTGTTTTGTGTTGCTGTTGGGCTGCGTTTTTGTTACTGTTTTGTGGAGTTTTGGAGGAGTCAGGGTGTGGAGAAACACCATATATATGTTGGGTTGTGGTCTGCTAGTTCTTGGTAATATTTTTGGGTCGTTTGATACGACTATAGTGGCCGTCATATGTATGATGTGATTAGGTTGTGTGTGGACTGTTTTGGAAGGCTCAATATGTTTATTATTGATGTTGTTTAGGCTGTTTGGTGATTGTTTTGAATGGTGTGAAGTCCTATATATAGGGGAGGTGCTGTCCGTTTCATCACAAAATAGATTGTGGTTGGTACATAATAGTTGCGACGCTTAAACGTTAACGATAGTGTCATTTCTCCTATTGTAGACTAAGGAGTCGTGACGTTTGCATAGCTTGAGGTTGTTGCAGTATATACAAGGTATGTGTGGCTATCCCTTTCCTTCTTTTGCACGACTCCGATTGTACATAATGTAATGAACGAGCTTCCAAAGATACTCTATTCTTAGAAGCTAAGCAGTACTTACATTGTTTCCCCTCTTATGGAACAATTGATGTTGATGTTGCTTCTCTTATTCTTATGATATCAATCTTGTTGGTACTTCCTGATTCCTATAAGGTTCATAGTGAAGAGTTAGTCCTAATAAGGTGTACATAGGATACCGACCTTACGTCACTCCGAAAGGTCTACAAGGTGTTTCCATGAGTCGAGCATGCATTATATATATGTATCTATTTTACTCTACCGAGCCGCGCTATAGTCGGCCGGGTACGGCACCTATTGTGCAACCACTGATCAGGTTGGGTTTTACCGAGCTCCACGTGGCCGGGTACGATTCTACCGAGCCTTATAATGGCCGGGTATGTTTTTACCGAGCCTATTACGGCCGGGTACGATATGATAATGATGATGCCCACAGAGGCGTATGTTTTAAAAGATTATGTATTTATACATATGTATCATGTATTTCATGTCAGTAGCCCTCAGAGGTACTCGGATGTTACAGGTTGTATATTCTCTATCCCTGCTCACATTGTTGTTCATATTTATGGTTCTCTCCCTTACATACTCAGTACTTTATTCGTACTGACATCCTTTTATTTGTGGACGCTGCATGTCGTGCTGCAGGTCCTGATAGACAGGCAGGTGTAGCTCCCCCATCACAGTAGGTTGTCCAGTTCAGCGGTGATTGGCGAGATCCCTTCTCCGGACTTGCCTTGGTCTTGGTATGCATTTTTATTATAGACATTATGGGTATGTCGGGGCCCTGTTCCGACTATGTTGCAGCAACTTATGTTCCTTTAGAGGCTCATAGACAAGTGTCGACTCATGTATAGTTTGGTATGCCTTGTCGGCTGGTTTTTGTTGTATAGTCTTTCATTTTAGCGTGGAAGCTTGTACCATGTTTCTTGATTGTCTGGTCATCCCATGTTATGTAGGTTCATGCAATCATATTTTATTGTTGGTTGTTCATGATCCATGTCTACCATTTATATTGGTCTAGTCAACCTAAAAGATAATAAAGAAGGTTAGATAAAAGGTACGTTGGTGCTTGGCAAGTATGGTCGGGTGCTAGTCATGGTCCTCCAGTTTGGGTCGTGACAACTTGGTTCGTTGATGTTGAGGCTGAGAGCCTGGTTGGTTACATCGATCTTGTGGATGAGAGCCCTGATGATTATATTGATATTGAGGCCGAAAGTGTGGTTGATGCTACGAGACGGCTTGATATAGTGCTTGGACTGTAGGAGCCCCTCCAGAGTCTGTGCACACCCTCAGTAAGCACCATCGATGATAAATAAATGGATGGCTCGGGCTGTACGCCGCAGTGGGTACTAGAGTGTACTGTCGTATGCATTGCATTGCACTCATGCATTTGTTTTTATTTGTATTATCTGTCATAATATTTCTGCACTCTTATTTCATTGGCATTTATGCTACTTCTAGCAATAATTACCTGATACCCTGGTGTTATCTGTTAACGGAGTGTTGTGCCTAAGGGCTGACTTTTGTGCTTTCTTGCACTACTTGTTTCGTATTTATTTGCTTAACTGTTGAAAAAAGACATTTTCAAAAGAGGTTTTAAACTGAGCCACAATATTTCTAAAGATTTCACAGTTTAACTGTTTTCCTCAGAGGTTTACACTGCCTATATATAGCATGATGGCTTGCTTTACATGATTTCTTATTGCTCAGTTGTTATTAACCCTTATTACTAACTGAGTTGGAGTACTCACTTTACTCCCTACACGTCGTGTGCAGTTACAAGTATTTATTCACCCAGCAGCGGGTATAGGCTGCTTGGAGGCAGAGTTGTAAGAGCTTAGCGAAGTGACTGCCAGCATTCGCAGCACCGTTTTCTTTCTGTGACATTCATTATTGCTGATTAGTGTACTGCTAGACTTGTAAATGCAAATTTCATTCTTACAGATGCTCGTGACTTGTGACACCCCGGTTTGGGCTGTGTTGGGTTGTAATTCTCTTAATTAATATTGTTAAGTTATATTTTTTTCTAATCATTTATGCTTATCCATTTTGAAAGGGACTAGTTGGGTTAGTTGGATGGCTTTGTCCTTGTGAGAGGCGCCATCATGACCAGTACTGGGTTTGGGTCGTGACATCTTTCTCCCTTCATTCTTATCTATTTTCTTGTTTTATATTATTACTTTGAGCTAAGTCTTTAATACCTACAATATTTTTTTCTTTCGTTGAAATTTAAACCTAATCTTATCTATTTCATTGACCACTAGGTCACACGCGTATCTTCTGAAAGGTTAATTAAAGAGCTATATATTCATAATGAAAGGTCTCCTATATTTTTAACAATCAAAGTCAAAATATCTAAGTAAATGCCAATACAATTTTGTCATTTCACCACAACCTTGAATGGGAATAATTATTTTAAGGGGAAAGGATTAAATATACCCTTTTGTTTTGGTGTATTGTTCACATCTACCCTCCTATATACTATCGGGATATATCTATTCTTGCTGTAAGCCAAACATTTTAAAATACCCTCTATTTAACGGAAAACCACAAAATTGAAAATATATCTGGTTTTTTCAAACCCACTGAGCCCCTTTTATTTATTGTGCTTCTTCCTCACATATTACTCATCTCCTTCGTAGTCACTTGCTGAACTCAAGAAGTGAAAGACATAAAACTACTGATAGCCATATATTCATTTATACATTGATCCCAATTTTTTAAATTTTCTTATTGTATTTTTATAATATTCTACCTTTTTAAATTATTTTTTCGTCTAGCTTCTCTCATTGTTTTTTCCCACCATGTCGAATTTTATCGAGTATTCATCATAATTTTATTTCCATCATGATAACAACAAGGTAGGGGATTCAAGAATTACTAAAGTAAAAAAATAAGAAAATCAAGAAATGTGCGAAAGTTAAAAGAAATTAAAGAAACAAAAAAGGACGGAAAATTAAAGTTAGATTGAATTCAAGAAAGAGTTTATTGAATTCAAGAAGTTTATTCTTGAAGTTGAATCCTAACAACAACAAGCAGCTAAAGAAGAACTAATCGCCTTTGGTAGAGAATTAAAAACAAGAGATAGATTGTGAAACTCAACTATTTAGAATAACAGGAACAACAATAAGCGAGCTAAGATTTTGAAAAAGTTTAATCTTACCATATTAAGTTGAGTCTTGATGGTTGAAGAATAAATCCAAAAGTAGCCCACACAGAAGAGTGCAAGAAAAATCTCATTTATTGATAATAGTCTGAATAATCTAAGTCTATCAAAGAAGACAATTGTTATATAGGTATGAGGGGTCGCAAAATTAAACCTAAAAATAAAGAAATAATGTCTTAAACTACTTTGGACAATAAGTCCAACTACCTTAGGAAAAGAAAAATACTAGAAAGCAAAAACCAAGTCATTCTTGGAAAGTAATTCCAACAATTTTAGGAAAAGAAAAACATAACCTTAACTAAATAGGAAAGTAGTAATTATAGTCCTAAAATATACAGAAATAAATCCCAAACCAACCTTGGATAGAATCTTGAAGATCTTGAAAATCTTGAAGAAAATTTGCAAGTAGTTTGGCACCATCTTGCACTCACCATCTAGCGCAACTTTTGTACCATTCTTGGATGTCAAGTAAGTTCTTTTTATGCTATAAAAATGTGGCTTTATGTTGGACTTCATGGATACATGTTTGGACACATCCTATGTGAATACTCTTATTGCACGTGGATTTGGGCCATAAAATAATTGTAACACCTAGATAACTCATATCCTTTATCCTTAAACTCTTCCTCCTAATTAACAACTTCTTTGATCGCAATGACCTTGTTTTGCAACATTTTAGCTTGAGATTTTGTTGAAGGCCCTATTTAAGATTCAAAGTTTTATCCTTGTCCTTGAATAGATTTGAGCTTCCTAGGATGCTATCACACCATGACTTGAATGTTTATAGCATCTTATTAGGTTGGAAAATTTGAAGTCTTAAGACAGCTACCAAAGTATTTCTTCATCCAACAGTGACTCTTTATTGATGAGTATTCACGCATCATGATTTTTATTCTGTTTTAAGCATTTGGGCAACAAGTAATTATTACTAAATCACGCCTTAAGAGCCAAAGTTAGATTCCAAGTTATGGGATGGGATACTCATGATTTTAGTGAAAACTGAACTTATAATGAACAAAAAAAAAATAGAGGAGATTCAATTTATATCAAACTACAGTCTAGGAATTCATCAAGAATGAAAGAAAGTACACCAACAAGTTAGAAAGTAACTTAACAACTCAAGTACATTAACTTCATGTATTAACCAAATACAAGTATTATTAAAGTATATATCATTTGTTACCAACATACAAACCAAATGTCAAGTATGCATTACATTAGACAAGGGATGCCATATATAACCACACAAAAAATAACCGAAATTGATAATATGACATCCTAACCATTAACAACTAATAACCAAATATATAAGTTCTTACTAATCTTACTTCCACCATTGTTCTCGGTCTCTTTATAAAATGAATAAAATGAGTTATGACGTCTCAAAAATCTGGGTTCTATATTTTTAGATGATAGGTTTAACATGTAATATGCTACCTTTCTCTTAAGCTTTCAATACTCTGCTGCTTTATTCATATTTTTCAGTAGAATATTCATTTGGTTTGAGGTAGACCTATCTCGAGGGTCAAAGATATGCATTTATTTCGGTTTGCTTTTATTTATATTTGCAGTCAATCTCCCTATCAATTTACATATCTTCAGAGTTTATGCCAAGTAAAATCATGTGTCCTTAAAACTACGTATAAATTCAATAGTTATCCATTTTTAAGGTAAATTGTTTGGAGTCCACGATGGTGCTAAGGATAATAGTAATTGCTTTGTACCAACTTTTGTAACACAAACTATTTTATACTTGTTAATGTGAGTATCTTTGATTCCAGGATTATCATGTCAAACTCTCAAGCAACACTCACATACATAGACAATGGCCTTGGTCTCCATGGTGAGAATGACAACATAGACGCCTTATGGAATTGAGTGCCTCCAGTTGACCTCGATGGAGTTCCGGCCGTAGACCTAATCGACTTTGATTCCTATGTTGTCATTAATGAAAATTTGGTCGTCAATCCTGAAAATAACATCTGAAAGACGCACAAGGTGGTGAAGAAGGAAGGATCACACTTCGAGTGAAATTTGAAATGTTGCAAACTCAACAAGCTGCAATAGCCAACTCCAAAACCAAATCCATGCACCAAGAAGAATAGAGCTCAAAGCCATTACAGAAAGTTATTTTTAGGGCCAGGAAACGCCCACGTCGTCACAGTGAACTAGCTGACGCACTTGCCACTCTAGCTTCAGTGCTACCTTATCCAGGAAACGCCCACGTCGATCTTTTGGAAATCCAAATCAAGGAAAGACACGGTTATTGCAATGCAATTGAGGAAGGACCAAACATCCAGCCTTGGTACTATGATATCAATAGATTCTTGAAAACAAAAGAATACCCTGAACATGCTACTGGAGATCAGAAGAGGACCATTAGGCGGCATGCAGGTGGTTTCTTTTTTAGCAGTGAGGTCCTGTATAAAAGAACCCCGGATCTTAACCTTTTAAGGTGTGTTGATGCCAAAGAAGCAGGGAGAATCATGCATGAAGTACACGCAGGATAGTGTGGGCCTCATATGAACGGGTATGTCTTGGCCAAGAAAATCCTTTGAGCTGGGTATTATTGGATAACTATGGAGAAAGACTATTTCAGTTTTGTCCGGAAATGTCATCAGTGTTAGGTACATGGAGATCTGATTCATGCACCTCCAATCGAGCTACATCCTATGTCAGCACCATGGCCTTTTGTCGCTTGGGGGATGGATGTCATTGGCCCAATTGAGACAAAAACTTCGAATGGGCACCGATTCATACTGGTCGCTATTGATTACTTCACAAAATGGGTTGAAGCTGTCACTCTTAGATCAGTCACTAAGAAAGCCGTCGTGGATTTTGTACATTCAAATCTTATATGTCATTTCAGTATACTTGCAACTATCATCACAGGCAATGCTGCAAATCTGAATAGTCGTTTGATGGAAGAAATATGCGAACAATTTAAAATAGCGCATAGGAATTCCACTCCTTATCGGCCCAAATCCAATGGCGCCGTTGAAGCAGCAAACAAAAATATCAAGAAGATTTTGAGGAGGACAATCCAACGTTCTAGACACTGGCATGAACAATTACCTTTTGCCTTATTGGGGTATCGTACTACAATATGCACATCGATAGGAGCAACCCCATACCTACTAGTTTATGGAACCGAGGCTGTGATACCGGCAAAGGTATAAATTCCTTCACTCCGGACAATTATTGAAGCAGTGATTGAAGATAGCGAATGGATTAAGACTCGATTGGAGCAGTTAACCTTAATTGACGAAAAGCGAATGGCTACGGTCTATCACGGACAGTTGTACCAACAAAAGATGGCTCGTGCTTACAACAAGAAAGTACAACCCAGAAATTTTGAAGTAGGTCAGTCGGTTTTAAGACGCATTCTTCCACATCACCATGAAGCAAAAGGAAAATTTGCTCCTAATTGGAAGGGACCATACATCATTAGGAAGATACTGCCGAGAGGAGCATTATACTTAGGAGATATGGAAGGAAATGATCCTGAGACAACTGTGAATGCAGATGCTGTCAAAAGGTATTATGTTTGAGTTTGCTTCGGTGATGTCTCCGTATGTCAAAAAGATTGAAGGCTTTTATTCCCGTTACCCAAATACTACCAACCCTTTTGTAAACCCTTTGAGCCGGTTACATTTCCTTGGCTACCCTCATTGGAATCCAAAACGAATTAAAAAAAAAAAAGCAAAACAAAGTTTCCTGAACTACGTTCTGACTTAATTCCGAAAGGATACGTAGGCAGCCTCTATCTGAGGTTCAGTCACACCAAAACAAAAATCTCATTTTCCCCGAAATTGAAACTGGGGCAGGTGTTTTAATGGTTTGACCAAGAGTTCACCAGATGGTTCCGAAGTTGTAATTTTGTCCATAATTATTTTCACCCAAAACCGAGTACAAGTCCTTCAAGATCGATGCAGAGGCATAGAACCGAGAAACATCATGGTTGAGAACCGAAGTGTCTTAAATTAAGAGAAATAAAATGAGAGAGTCTTATTGGTGAAAACCTTCGGGCACCATAAGACGATGGGAGTAGAGAAATACAAAATGAGAGAGTCCGTTAGTGAAAACATGCAAAGAGTGCTATCGGGCGATGGTAAGAAGAGAAATGAGATAGGTCGATTAGCGCAAAACCCGCAAAAGGGCGCTATCAACCGAAAAGAGGATTTTACCACTAAAGGTCCTGGCAAGGTTCCCTAGTTTGGAAACATAGACCCGTTTTTGGTTCATAAGAAAATGGGAGTTCGTGACGATTGAGCATTCAGTTCAAAAAGCATGTCATGTCGATTTGAAGCCAGCATACACCCCAGATAAGTCCTTCTTTTTACCCCGAAAGGGACGCTTCTATTTTGATTCATTTTTTCATTCTTTGTTCATTTCTCTTTGAATCCCATTCGGCTTAACTTTGAATTCCGAAACTATTACAAAGAAAAGGTGACAGGACAGTTTATACAGAATTTCGTCTGGTAAAAAGGCGAAGAAAAGACCCAGCCTCAGTGGTGTATTGATCCAACCCCGACTGATCATGATGATCGATTGTTTCCAAAGGAATGGATGTTAGGAAGAAAAAGAAAATCAAAGGCTAAGGTTTTTGGAAAAACAGAACGAGACAGAAAGACAGAGCCCACACAGGCGAGTCCTCATGGAATCCCGAGGCTAAACCCGGTCAGGTTGAAAGAAAGTCACCCTCAAAGACAATCAACAGCAAAGTTCTCAATGGAAATGGGGCCAAGATCAAGCGATGAAGATAATCAAGGCTACAAAATCAACCACCATTTCAGCTAACAAATTATTCTTTGTTGAAAACAGGTCTATCTCAAATTAGTTGTGCAAAAGAAAGTGCTGTCTAAAGAAATGAAATGCGCGAGCATTGGAATAGCTCCATGACAAGTAAAACGCCCAAAAGGGAAGTTTCTTTTCAAAAGCATTATTTTATGCATTGTTGATGAGTAAAAGGAAAACGCCTAGAAAGAAAACCCAAAAAAGGAAGAAGAAAGGAAGGAAAATGAAAACTCCAAAAGAGAATCAAATCATGTTAGTCCAACATTTCTTTTAAATCCCGGCCAGAAAACCGAGGACCTCTTGGCCAGAAAGCCATGGAACATTTCTTTTAAACCTCGGCTAGAAAACCGAGGGTCTTCCTGCCAGAAAGCCGTGAAGCATTTCTTCCAAAATCCCGGCCAGAAAACCGAGGATCACCCGGCCAGAAAACCATGGAACATTTCTTTCAAAATTCCGGCCAGAAAATCGAGGGTCTTCCGGCCAGAAAGCCGTGAAGCATTTCTTTCAAAATTCCGGCCAGAAAACCGAGGATCTCCTGGCCAGAAAACTGCGGAGCTGTTTCTTTAAAACCCCGACCAGAAAATCGAGGATCTCCCGACCAGAAAGTCATGGAGCATTTCTTTCAAAACCCCGGCCAGAAAACCAAGGGTCTTCCGGCTAGAAAGTCGTGACACATTTCTTTCAAAATCCCGGCTAGAAAGCGGTGAAACATTTCTTTCAAAATCCCGGTCAGAAAACTGTGGAGCGTTTCTTTCAAAACCCCGGCCAGAATACCGAGGGTCTTACGGCCAGAAAGCCGTGAAGCATTTATTTTCAGAGTATCCCTGTCAGAAAACCGAGGATCTCCCAGCCAGAATTCTGTGGACCCCCTTCTTTTCTTTTCTCGGTCAAAAAATCGTGGAATCTTTTTTCATAATAACCCGGCCAAAAAATCGTGGAACCTTTTTTTTTAGAAAGTCTCCCGGCCAGAAAACTGTGGAGTATTTATTTTCGAAACTAAGTTTTAAAAATCAAGATTCTCTTGGCCAATACCGAAGAGTTTTTAAATCATTTTTTGTGTCACAGCTAACTCACAAAATTTTCCTAGTGAAACTGGGGCAAAAACATTTTGTTCGTTTTGTTGTCTAAACAGGTTTGACCTCGGGACACAAGGATTGAAATAACCTACGAGTTGAGTATCAATCCAGAATGAATTAAAGAAGAAAAGAACAAAAAAGAAGACGAGTTCAAATGTTGGAGTAAACCGAGGCACGAATTGCTTAGAATCTGATTGAAGTCACGAGACCCGCCAATCCCATTTCACTCAATGTTACAGGGATAAACAAGCGTGTACAACTTGCAAGCATCAAGATTCAGATCGAGGTCTACAGCAAAATCAGCTAAGACTCAAGATCAAGTTTTCAAGAGAATCATAGATAGGAATCTTGTAATTCATAGTTGACAGCAAAGCTAGCTTTAATTTCTCTTTTGGTGTAATAAGGAGGTCAGTAAGCAGTAAGCAGCAACAACAGCAATGATAGCAACAGTAACAGCAAAGTGTTAGTCCATGGTAGTCCCAGCTACCAAAACTTCCCGAACTTCATTGACCTGATTCATATTTAGCCCAGGATATGTAGGAGGCCTCCCGAAGCAAAGGCTCGGTCAAGATCTTTTCAAAATGCTTCACATGGAGTGCTCGAACGGACAAAAATCATTCGTATTTGCTCATTATTCTTTGCAAGAAAACTCTTCACATTTCCGCATAAAGAGGGGCAGTTGTGAGCACGTGATTTTTGCCCTATATGAGAATTACTCCCAAAAATTCAAAAAATAAAATAAAATAGTTTTGTGTTGTTTGCAATTTTCGTAAATTACGTGTTATTTCTAAAAATTATCTGAGTCTGTGTAAGCATGTTTGTTTGTTTAAATTGGAAAAATACAAAAATATATTGTGTTTGCATTCTTAGGATTTAATTTACAATTAAAAGTAATCAAGTTTATTTGAAAAAAATGGAAAATAACAAAAAATATGTATTTTTGCGCCTAGTTGTGTGATTTAAGTTTAATAGATATTTAATTATGTGTGTTAATCGTTAGTATGACTTAATTAGTATTTTTATAATTTAACTTAATTTTGTAATTAGAATTTTGTTTTAATAAATTAGGAACTAAATTAAGGAGAGAAAAGAATTGGAGAAGAAAAGCTAACTGGGCCATCCATTTTCCAGCCAAAACCGGGCCCAAAACACCCAAAATGTTCGAACCCTGCCCAAACTCAATCTCCTACCCACCTAAATGACCCAATCCCTACCTGAACCGCCCATCAACTCCTTTAATCTGAGTCGTTGGATCCATTCATCCAACGGCCCAGATTGATTAATGAATTATCAACATAGCAAAGACCCTCCAAACCCATTACACACCCTCATTCCCCAAACAACCCATTCACCTCACTCATCTCTATCAGAGACGAACCCTAGCCGCCCCACCCCTCTTCGCCTGAAAAACCACCGGCAACGACGCCGATGATCTCCAAACCAACACCCCTTAGGGCACTTCGACCCCCTCAAATCAAATCCAAGGCCGGTTTGTCTCGAATCATTGCGAGCTAGCTCGATGTTTAGATCGAAAATTCTCTCACCAATCTTGCCTTCTCCGATTTTAGCCCCAGCTTTACAACCATTGACCTCCACACTTCCCTCGTCCTCAGTCCACTGTTATTTCCCCTCAAATACCTCTCGAATCACTCAACTGTTGAATCGAGTCGGATTTGGCAGAATCTTCACAAATTAAATAACCCTAGAGGTAATGGACGGCTCACACAGATTTGAGGTTCTTAAACCGACTTTAGTCGAGTTTTTTCAATCGAGAACGCTCGATTAAAGTCCGTTTAGCCTCAAAGTTTCAAAATCCGAGTTGGTCCCAAGTCCGCTTTGATTTTTTATTTTTATTCTCAAGGTACCTCTTCTTTCATTCTTCTATATTTATTTATTTTTGTTTGATCAATTCTATTAGTATTTCTATCTTTTTAGATTTTTTGATAAATTTTCTGTTCTTCTATCAAGACCATTTGTTTGGTCGACGATTATTCTTGTTTGTTGGTTCTGTTTGATTGTTTGATTATGTTTGTTATTAGTGTGTGTATTCGATTCGATTAATATCGTCGAATAATTAGTTCCCTATTGTCCTGTTCTGCCCGAAAGTATGGTTCATTGGTTTGTTCGTCGACTATTGTTTATCGATTATACATGTTGTAATCGACTAGTCGAATATCGTCGATTGATTTTGTAAGACTATTTGTTAGAACATTTGGACAAAATTAGCACTGCTAATTTGATCCGAAGTCACTATTGAAATAAGATTTTTGGTTGTTTATGTTCTTGAATTAAGATTGTATTGGTTATAGCTGTAGAATCTAGGAAATTAAGCCTGAAGTTAGAGATTAAGTATAAGACTATATAGTAGTGAATTCAGATTCTAAACTTAGGCTAAGCAGTAATTTCACTAGGATTAAGGGGCATTTTGGGATTTGAAAAATGGGAAAAGTGGGCTGCTACTAGTGTAAATCACAGCCTGGTTTAGCACTTTTGCTAGTAAAAAATCAGGGTGTAATATGGGGCTTTTTAATTAAGAATTGAAAAGGTAGTAGGATTGATAGTCTTTTGAATTAACAAATGAAAAAGAAGACTATTTTGGTTGGCTTAGTGCTTTTGTTAGTGAAAATACAAAGGTTTAGTGGGCTGGACAGATTTTAAATGATAAAAAAATGGGCTGCTAATTTGGATTTTAAGGCTATAAAATAGGGGAATTCTCAAAACAAAGGACACACTCTTAAACTTAAAAAAACATACTTTTCACAAACAGATTTCTATACACATTCAAAAATAGAAAAATTGAGAGATAAAGAGTACTGTTCCATTACTGTTCAGAAAGAGTCCCGTTCCATTACTAAACTCGCAGTCAGTTTGAGATTTTAGTTGAATTGAAGCTATTTTGAAGCTGGTTTTATTAAACTATTTGATTCCAGATTTTGTTGTAGTTGATTTCAGTTGAATTTTTAGGTATTTTGAATTAGTTTTGAGTCACTCTATTAGCTCCGTTGAGTATTCTGAACATTTCTGGATTCCTGGGCTTCATTTGTGGCTATTCTCATCGTTCTTACTGCGGAAATTATTTTGGTTGTGGTTGCTGTTGATTTCTGTTTGCTACTGTTACTTATTCCTGTTGCTGGTTCCTCATCTTCTTCATCATTTCTTCGAACATTCAGGTACACGTTCTTGAAACTCGTACAATGTGATACTCAAATTCAAGATTGAAAAGGAAATAGAATTTTTGAAGCTTAAACATTAGTCTACAGGTTCATAGCTTATTTGTATTTATGTTATGAATTTCTTCTGTTTCATGTTCTTTTTAAATGATATATGTTTACTTTAAAATTTGAATATGGTTCTGTTATGGTGTAGGTGATTAAGAACATTTGAGACCTTTTGTGTATGTGTATCAGTCCAAAAGGGTGTTGTAATTTACCCCTTCTTTGATGAATATATGGGCTTCATTTGTTCTGAATGCTGGTAGTATTGGCCATCTTATATTGAATAGCCTCTGTGTCGTTGATGTTTCAATTTTAACTGCTTGGTCGGTTCTTTCGATTTGGCTTCTCTTGGAACCCGTAATCTAGGAATAAGTTTTAATACTTGATTTATATCAATCATTGACTGGATAATGCAAAAAAGCAAAATTTCAGGGGTATGAAGGCTATTGGTCGAATTGTTTGTCATCCCTTAATAACATTGGCGTACATTTTGTTCTTATAACATTTATGTTGTGTGCTTCCTTCATGAATTTGTATCCAATTCGTTGTCAAGGGTTGAATGTATTAATTTCATAGTTTATTTATTTTGGTGACTTTATTTTAAAATCAGTGGCTATAGGACAATACATCAAATATACTATGTAGCTAATAAAACAGTTTTATTTACACTCAAATTTTGATGATGTTGGATACACTGCAAATGAATTGTTGAATTGGAATATAAGGAGTGATCTAGTATTTGGAGCATACGGCTCATTTATGTGAAATTTTTAATTCAAGTTCCATGAATTTGGCTTTCACGCTCGGACCTCTAATTCAATATGGGACTTGATGATTTTGAAATTGATTTATAAACTTCGGGCTTTTCAAGTTAAGTAGCGGACTCGAGCTAAGGGTCTCTTCAGTAATAGAGATCACCTTGTTCGAGTTTGGACTTGAGCTTGGGGCCCGAATTTCCTTGAATACCATAATGTTAGTTAATTCATAATGTTAACAAATTAAGTTTTTGTTTTAGAAATAAACCATTAATAGATAATATTAGTTCATATTTAAGATTTTCTTTAAAAATAAATTGAGGTGAGCCACACCAAATAAAAATGACAAATTGTGTGGCCCTCGTTAATCATTTCCTTAAAAATACTTAGAGATTCAGGATGTGCCGTTTAGCAAATTCCACGGCCTTCCCAAAAGATAATAATACGTTAGACACTATATGCACGTTTTTAATAATCTTACCTTCCTAATTCGGGTGTGTATTTCATACAACCCAAATCCAAATCTGAAAATGTCAAATAAATATGTGTCGAAGATCCAGGTGCATTTCATGTGACGTGATCCGAAAATATATTTTTAGGCAACGTTCCCTTTCGTAAATAATAATATTAAAAGCGGTTAAAAGTTAAAAATTTGCACATAAGTTAAAAGCGTGTTATAAAAATCTGATATTTTTAGCCATTTATAATACTGAAGCGACCGTGCTAGAACCACGGGATCCGGGGGTGCCTAACACCTTCCTTCGGGTCAATAGAATCCCTTACTAAGAATTTCTGGTTCGTAGACTTCATTTGGAAAGTCGAAATTTCCTCGATCCGGGATTTGAATAAATCAGAGACTTGGGATACCTTAATCCATTCCAAGTGGCGACTCTGAAATAAACGGAATAATCCAGTTTCGAATATTGTCACTTAAATTGGAAAAAACTCCCTCGCCCGTTTCCCTACCCCCGGGGTAGAGGGCGCGCCAAAAGGAGGTGTGACAAATGGTACTCCTAAAGAATTTTTCTCCCCCACACATGCTATTATAAAAGGTGATCCTCTTTCACATTATATTTTTATTTTATGTTTGGAAATGCTGTCAAAGAAAATAAATTTTGAAGTAGAGTATCATATTTGGCACCCTATCTCATTAGGCACTAAAGGGCCTCAATTATCTCATCTTTTCTTTACCAACGATATAATTTCGGCCTCACAAGTTAATTCGGGATCATGTCAATCCATATTAAACATCCTCAATCAATTTTCTTATCACTTGGGCAAACTATTAATTTTATTAAATCAATGATCTTCTTCTCTAAAAATTATCCTAATAATATGAAAATTGAAATACAAGCTGCTTTTGAGATAGCTGAGGGAACTCAGTTTGGCAAGTATTTAGGGTGTCCTATATTTACTTCAAGAACCACCGAAGGTAATTTTTAATTCCTCCTTGATACTTTCAAATTCAAGTTAGCAGGGTGGTAAACTCATTTTTTATCCAAAGCTTGAAGATAAATGCTAATCAGAGCTACTTTAAATAATCTGCCGAACCATTTGATGCATTATATTTTGTTGCCTCGTATATTATTTCCTCCCTTAATAAATATCAAAGGAATTTTATTTGGGGCATTACTCCCCAGAGGAAAAGAATACATCTTATAAAATGGTTAATGGTTACTCAAACCTTAGAAATGGGGGGGTTGGGCATACAAAAACTTAGCGTTAAGAATCAAACCTCACTTTCTAGCCTTGCTTGGAGGTTGTTTCAAAATCCTACTCAGTTATAGGCACAAGTTTTAATTCATTCTTATCTTACGCTTGCTAAATCTTCCAAAATTCTAGGATCTAGAATTTGGTCTAATATCATTAAGGGTTGGTTCAATTATAGATTAGTCTACAAATGGAATATGAACGATGGTAGAAATGTAAACTTTTGGACTCAACCTTGGTTATGTCATATTTCTCTAATCCGTAGTTTTATATATGGGCCTCTACCAAAGGGTGAAGGTAGGAAAAAGGTATCTACATGCTTTTTTAATCAGAACTGGCACTTAAACTTGTTGCCTTTTGTGTTACCTTTACACTTAGCAGTATCAATAGCTGATGTTTACATGCCAATGGTGCCTATCATGTATGATTAACTTTATTGGGCACTTACACAGGATGGGCTCTTCTTTGTTAATTCTACGTATAATCTTCTTGCACATATGTCAAATACGTCTATTTTTTCTGCGGATGTGCATTATATCTGGATTTATTCACCTTTGTGCCAGCAATGCCATCTGTCTTCTAAGACTATACACCATATTTTTATGGAATGTACAAATGCTACTGCACTTTGGGATGCCCTTCATGTTAATTTATCTTATGCGATAGGAATGCCAAATATTCATTCTCCTGAGTGGTTGTACATCTTTATACACAAGCAGATATACCTCACTATAAATGCATTCTCTTTTCTACTTTTTTACCTTTGGCTTTGTGGATATTATGGGCAATCCGCAATAAAATGTCTTTGAACACAACCACTTTAAATCCAGGGCAACAATGCTTTATAAATAAGTTGTTGAGTATTACTATCTCACAAACCCTATAAATAATAATATTACACCTATTTCTATTTATATTAAATGGCATCCCCCGGATGGCCAGTTTTTTAAGTTAAACATAGACTGATCTGCATCTACCAATCTCAATCAGAATGGTATAGGAGGGTGCTTTAGGAATACGCAGGGTGATTGGATTCTAGGTTATGCAGGCCATGCTCAATATGGATCAAGTTTACAGGCAGAGCTGCTTGCACTACTAATGAGATTAAAATTAGCTGTTCAACACCACCTCACGCCACTAATGATTGAAACGGATGCTGCAAATTTACTTGATATGCTTGTTACTCCTACTATACGATAGACTAACTTGATAAATTATTGTAGGTTGTTACTCAATCATCTGGATGACCTAAAGTACAAAGCATATTCATAAAGCAAAATTTTATTGCGGATTGTCTGGCAAAGTAAGGGGCAACTAATTTGGAGGCACGTTGTGTACTATTTTCAAGTCCTCTTATATCATCATATATTGGCAACAGGATCAAGCGTTACCGCTGAGAAGAAGACTATGTAGCACTAATACGTTTGCAAATCATAGTGTTAGTGGTAGTAATGTTACTAATAGTAATAATAATGTTGTTTCTAATATAATTAACCATAATTATAATATGGTGCCAGCTTTGCACCCAAAATCTTTTATGTACAAATTTAAATTTCTATAATATGCTTATTTTCTCAACCCAAAAACAAAAAAGAGAAGGCCTGTTGTTATGGTAACATAATTAGACAAGTGAGCTGCTTAATTGAAAAGACATAATTTCCTTGTCCCTATAGGAACCTTCTTATTAATGTGTAAGAGGGACACGTGTCCTTTGCTTCTCTCAAATATCAACATCTTTGTTGTTCATATCTAACGGCGCCGAATCCAAGAAGACCAAGTACAAAGAAAATAGTATTTGTCCAACTTTCTCTTTATTAATTTCTGGGATACCTCTTAATTTCTAATTACCAGGTGGCAGCTTGACATTTTCTTTTCTCTGTAAAGGTCTTCACATTTGTTGAATCAAGTCTTTAATGCTTTCAGCAGCTATTAGATTACCTAATCAATACTAGTAATAAGTGTGAAGAATTCTTTCATTTTTTTGGGGGAAAAAAGAAATCCTTAAACATGAATTTTGAAATTATTTTTAAAATTTGAAAAACTCTAAAATTATTTTTCAAAAATTTCACTCAGATCATTCACAAAAATTCAAAAATAATCCAAAATTATATTCATATCAAACACAATTCTAATTTCCAAATACTAGTTTCACTTGATTTTATTTATTTATTTTTTACTTTTTTGTGTTGAAAATTTACAAAAACCCACTAAGTTAGTACTCATTATTTAGAAAACTTAAGATATATAATTTGAATTTTACTAAAATAAGTATATCACTTTGCATTTAAATTAAAAAAATTTACGAGTGAAGTTGTAATAATTATAGTGAAGAATTAACTTAAATAATTGCTTACCCAAGTATTTAAACTTATTAAAGTCGATGAACGTATAACATATATAAATAAACCATGTATAAGTATTGTATAATTTATATATATACTAAAAAAAGTAAAAAAAAAAATAATTCAAGCGGCTTTTTGTGTAAAAATCCCTAATATACTAAGTTCCGGCCTTGAAAGCAAAAGATGCCAAAGAAGCAGGATGCCAACATAGGATTTGGTTAGTTGGAAGCGTTTCTTTATAATTAATTCATCCAACAGTATGACGATGTTCTTGGAGGGAAGTATGTCGGGGGTCTATTTGGAAACAGCCTCTCTATCCCAGGAAAGGGGTAAGGTCTGCGTACACACTACCCTCCCCAGACCCTAGTTGTTGTTGTTGTTATTGTTGAAGGGTTGGATATCATCACTGATTTCATCACACCCATTTCATCAACCTTTGAAGAAAAAAAAAAATTTCTCTTTCACAAGAGGATATAAATTGTGTGTATACGCCCTGAAAATTCTCCATCATTATTAAGTTACAAGGGAAAAGAATACTCCACCTCCAGGAGCTTTGGAAAGTATCTGAAAATTTCCCCCTAATAGACTTAGGTTCAGATTACTACATAGCCAAATTTCAAAAATACGAAAGCATAATCTCAGTTCTACAAAATGGTATGTGCTTCATTTTTGGCCATTTTCTTTCATGTAAAAGGTGGGACCAAATTTCGTAGAGCAGCTAACACCAAATAAATCCACACAGGTGTTTGGATCCTTCTACTAAATTTACCTACTGAGTTTTATGATGGGATCATTCTTCAAAAGATTGGTAACTTAGTTGGTAGACTTCTTAAAATAAATGCTTGTAACTCCTCTACCCTAAGAGGTCATTATGCTCGTCTATGTGTGAAATTATCTATGGACAAACCAGTTACTAAATCTATTCAAATTTAAAAATACAAGCAACTAATTGAATATGAAGGAGAAAAAATATTATGCAAGAGTTGTGGACTATTAGGGCACTCAATTCACCATTGCCGTATGGCTAAAATACAATCAGTCCAAGCAAAAAGAAACAAAGAGGAGAAAAATAGAAGAACATCAAGGGAAAGCAAGGATTGAAGAAGGCTGGCATACGGTGTCTTTTCAGAAACCAAAATGAATACAGAAAAAAAATCACAAAGGAAGACAAAGAGAACTTTGCAGATGCAGGTATAGATGTAAAAATCTTTAATGCTGCGAAGGTAAATATATTTGTAAAGGACTTAACTTATTTTTATTTTAACCATAGTTAGTTAGTTAGTGGTTAATATGATAGCTATACATATTAGTGGTTAAATAGCAGTTATATTTTTGTAAATGACAAACTTGGAGATATCGAAATATGCTGCCTTCTTCTTCTGCAACTTCTCTCTAAACAAAATCTTCTTCTTCTTTGTCATTTTCTGAATTCTTTGTGCAAATTGAACATGGTATTAGAGCAGTTAACAGAGTAATTCCAAGGAATTTTCGAGCAATTAAGGAAAATTCAAAGGAATTTACTCATTTTCGGCACTATTTTTCGATATCTTCGATTTCTTCTCCATTTTTCGATTTCTTCGATTTCTTCAATAAGAACCCTAATTCCTTTTGAAATCTATGATTTTATGTTCTAGATTGGATATAATCGATAGCAATTTTGTAAGAATCAAGTGGTACAAGCAATAATGGAGTCAATTTGGTTAATTTAGCTGCGAAATCGATGATTCTCGATCATAATCATCCATTGTATTTACATTCTTCCGATGGACCTGGTTCATTATCGATCGGAATCATACTAACAGGAATGGAAAATTACACTTTGTGGAATCAAGCTATGAAAGTAGCTTTGTTAGGCAAAAATAAATTGTGCCGTGTTGATGGTTCAACATCAAAGGAAGAGTTTGGATCTGAACTAGCGCACCAGTGGGATCGATGTAATGCGATTGTAACTTCATGGTCGATGAATAAAGTTAGTAAGGATTTGGTGACTGGAGTGTTGTTTTCATCTAATGCATGCAAGGTGTGGGCTGCATTCAAGGAGCGCTCTGATAAAGTAAATGGATCGAGATTGTATCTGCACAAGGAGATTTTCACGATGACTCAAGGAATTTGTTCTGTGTCTACTTATTTTACAAAACTCTCAAGGATTTATGGGCAGAATATGATTCTATTTTACCACCACCTGCATCAGATGCTTATGTTGAACAACTTGAATTTCAACGATTGTTACAATTTCTTATGGGTTTAAATGATAGCTTTGAACAAGCTAGAAGCCAGATTCTCTTAATGCCAATACTACTTTCGATCAATAAAGCCTATGCCATGGTGGTTCAGGATGAAAGTAGGAGAATGATCACTGATGGAAGCTATGGAAATGAAGGGAATATTGAGCCTACTGCATTATTTACTGCACAAACAGGAGTCAAACAGAGGAGAAATTATAATTTGGAATGTGATTTTTGTCATTTAAAAGGACATACTTGCAAAGACTGTTATAAATTGATGAAATATGATTTTTGTAATAAAATAGGACACATGAAGGATAAATGCTACAAGATTTTGGGATATCCTCCAGATTTCAAACCAAAGGGAAAGGCAAATGCTGCATTGTTCCATGACCATTCACAGATCATACAGCCTGCTAGTCAACATAAGGTCACAGAAGAAGTACCAGCTCAGTTCTTCACACAGGATCAGTACAACCAATTGTTACAGTTGCTGAATAAAACTTCTGCTGGAGATGCTAGTGCTCACATGGTAGGTAAATATTTTTATGGCAATGTAGAGCTATGTGAAAATATGGTACTTTTTAAATGGATTGTAGATACGTGAGCTACAAATTATATGACTGCTTCTAAAGATTTGTTACATAACAAACACTCAGTAGGAAATACAGGACAAGTTCAATTACCTACTGGGGATTCTACTACAATATCACATGTGGGAGAATTCCAACTTACAGAAGGTGACAATCTTAAGGATGTTCTTTGCGTTCCAGCATTCAAGTTTAATCTCTTGTCAGTGTCCAAAATGACAAAGGACTTGAAATGTTGTGTTACATTCTTTACACAATGCTTTATATTTCAGGACCTCTTGTCTGGGAAGGTGAAGGGGATTGGTAGAGAAGAGGATGGATTATATGTTCTTTCTACATCAGTTGAAGGAAAGTTGAATCGAGCATTTACAACAACTAATGGAACAAATGGAGGAGACCTATGGCATAAGAGAACAGGACATGTTCCAATGCAGGTCCTTAAAAATATTCCTAGTTTAATGAATAATACTAGTTTTTATTGCACTAATCAGTTGAATAAATGTGAGATATGTTCATTAGCAAGGAAAACTAGAGTGCCATTTCTAATTAGTAAGAGTAGAAGTTCATCTAGCGTTGACTTGATACACATGGATGTGTGGGAATCTTATAAAGTTCCTACTCATAATGGCATGAAGCTTTTTCTAACTCTCGTGGATGATTGCACTAGGTGGACTTGGATATTTCTTATGAGACTTAAATCAGATGTGGTGTTTTTACTCAAGAATTTTATTGCTTTAGTAAAGACACAGTTTGGAAAATCTATAAAGATGTTTCGATCAGAAAATATAGGAGAATTCTTCAATCATTCTTGCAGAGATTTATTTAAGTTGAATGGGATTATATATCAGAGTTCCTGTCCATATACTCCCCAGCAAAATGGGGTGGTTAAACGAAGACACAAGCATATACTTGAGACTGCTAGAGCTATTCATTTTCAAAGACATCTGCCTGATAAGTACTAGGGTCACTGCATTGATACAACAGTTTATATCATCAACAGGATACCTTCTTCCATACTTGCACGCAAATCTCCTTATGAGATGTTACATGGGAAATCACCTTCTATTTCTCATTTGAGGGTGATAGGTTGTTTATGTTTTGCAACAAACTTGATCAAGCATGATAACTTTGAGCTAAGAGCAGTAAGATCTGTTCTACTAGGATATGCAGTACACTAGAAGGGTTACAGGCTATTAGACCTGGAACACAGGGTATTCTTTATTAGCAGGGATGTGGTATTCTATGAAGATGTATTTTCATTTCAATCCTTAGATAATGCTTCACCAGAATTCTTTCTTGACTTGAATCCTATTCCTAGATATGATGTTCTCACAGATTCAGCTCCTTCCCTTGTTGATACACAGTCATCATCCTCTCCTCCAATTTTGCCTGAAACCCTCCCCTCTACTGATTATATATGTGTATCAACACCTCATAATGATCTTACTGTTGCTACTTCCACCAATGATGTTATTATACCTACTTATGCTCCACTTATAGTTGAGCAGGTTGTTAGAAGATGAGGGAGAATATCCAAACCTCCCATTTGGCTACAAGATTATATACAGCCTACTAAAGGAAGGTCTGCAAAATGCTGCAAATATCCAATTTCTGAGGTACTCACTTATGATCATCTTACACCTAAATATCAGAGTTATTTGTCATAGTTTTATATTGAGGTGGAAGCAGTGACCTACAAAGAATCAGTTAAAGATAAGAGATGGGTTGAGGCCATGAAGACTGAGATTCAGGCTTTAGAAAACAACCACACATGGACTCTTGTTCCCTTACCACAGGGAAAAAGATCCATTGACTGTAAATGGGTGTACAAGATCAAATATAAGGCAACTAGGGAGGTTGAGATATTTAAAGAGACTAGTAGCAAAAGGATACAATAAAAAAGAAGGGTTAGATTATCAGGAAACTTTTTTACCAGTGGTAAAGATGGTGACTGTCAGAAGTATACTGTCCTTAGCAGCCTCCAAGCATTGGACCATCCACCAAATGGATGTGTACAATGCATTTTTGCAGGGTGATCTTTTTGAAGAAGTATATATGACTGTCCCACAGGGTTTTAATAATTCTACCAATAGGTCATTAGTCTACAAGCTTCTGAAGTCCCTCTATGGACTTAAGCAAGCCTCCAAACAATGGAATATCAAGCTAACTACAGATTTGCAACATTCTGGTTTCACATAGAGTCATCTTGATTATTCTTTGTTTCTCAAACATGTGGGAGACAAGTTAGTAGTTGTCCTTGTATATGTTGATGACTTATTAATCACAGGGGATGATATCCTACTCATTTAACAAACAAAGGATGATCTGTAGTCCAATTTTAAGATCAAAGATCTTGGGGAACTTAAGTTTTTCTTCGGGATAGAATTTGCCAGGAATGAGATAGGAATTTTGATGCATCAACGCAAATATTTTATAGAGTTAATTTCTGATCTGGGATTGTCAGGGTCCAAGCCAGTACATTCTCCTATGGAACCCAATTACAGATTTACTTCTATTGAATTTGATGCTCATACAACTACTACTACAACTTCTACTACAGATTCTATCTTATCTGATCCTGGTCCATACCAACGATTATTGGGGAAATTGCTCTATTTAACTAATACACATCCTGATATCTCTTTTTCTATATAATGCTTAAGTCAATTCGTGCATGCACCCAAGTCATCTCATATGGAAGCTGCCATGAGGGTCGTGAAGTATATCAAATCCTGCCCTGGTATGGGTGTATTGCTTAGTGCTGATTCCTCTACTTCTCTCTCAACATTTTGTGATGCAAACTGGGCTGCCTGCCCCAACACACGCAAATCACTCACTGTATATTTTGTTAAGCTTGGTAATTCTTTAATTTCTTGGAAGTCAAAAAAACAGTCCACCATTTCTCGTTGCTCAGCTGAGGCTGAGTATAGAAGTTTGGCATCTACTGTTGCAGAGGTGATTTGGATTATAGGACTGTTCAAAGAGCTAGGGATTACTCATTCTTCTGCTGTTCCTATATACTATGTTAGTAAATCTGCTATTCAAATTGGAGTGAACCCTGTCTTTCTTGAACGCACGAAACGTATTGATATCGACTGCCATTTTATTCGAGAAAGGTTTCAGCAAGGTCTAGTTCGTACTGTCTATCTTTCTACTGCTGAACAAGAAGCTGATTTGCTTACCAAAGGTCTTGGGCGCACTCAATATGATTATTTGGTTTCCAAGCTTGGCCTGAAGAACATCTTTAGTGGTCCTAGCTTGAGGGGGGGTGTAAAGGACTTAACTGCGTTATATTTTAACCATAGTTAGTTACATTAGTTAGTTAGTGGTTAATATAACAACTATACATATTAGTGTTAAATAGCAATTATATTTTTGTAAATGACAGACTTGGAGATATTGAAATATGCTGCATTCTTCTTCTGCAACTTCTCTCTAAACAGAATCTTCTTCTTCTTTGTTATTTTCTGAATTCTTTGTGTAAATTCAACAATATTCACACTCAAAAGTTAAAGTTTGTCCATAAGGATAATTCTTCAATATCTTCAATACAGTATAATTCTCGATAGGCAGAATCCACCAATACAAGTATGGGAAACAAGTTAGATAACATTGATAAAAAAACTATTTCTTTACTTTGAGTGAGGAGCACACCGTTTCATAAATCACTCCCCTCAAAATAACTTATTCTTAAAAAAAATATTAACATGCATGTTTATCTAGAAGATCTAGAAAAGACAAATCTTGTTAATAACCTTATTAACCCTAATGATCCAGCCAATTGAATGCAGAAACAAATGAATTAACCCTCATCGTGTGATACTACTACACTAAACTACCGCACTAAATAAGATAATTCCAATAACCCCCATAACTCATTCACTAAAGACAAAGCCAACTCCCTAATTACTTCACATTTATCCACTATTACATTGGATGGTGAAAAAATGGAAGCATGCATGGGACATGTGGCTAAATCTCCTCATGCAAAATCTTCAAATAAATCCTACACGTTGAACCCCCAAAATTGCATGCATGTATATGTAATCATTCCCTATTTTACAACTACTATCAATTTAAACACTACTAACATATGCAAAGAAACACATTAACCAACCGAAAGAGATAGCGATTGATCCAAATCCCTCGCAACCATCACCCCTGAACATGGAAAACCTTCCTCCCCTTCTAACTCCTAAACAACCCCGTTATCTATTTCCAACCACCACTGTCCTAAGATCACCATCCCTTATCCTAGATAGAGTTAGGGCTAATGGGGACAAATCTCATGTTCAATGCAACAATCAATTGTTAGGTTAGTGTAATTTTAATTTAAAATTGTTGCTATCTAGCACAACTAGTATCTAAAGATCTTCATCTTGCCATGAATAATTATTTGAATCATGTATGGGCCAACAATATCCTTCAACCTCTCGATCCATCTTTGAACCCAAACTTAGTGCAAGAATTCAGGGGTTAATGGAACCTACCCCACCACTTTAACCTATTCCTAATACGACTACAAAATCTAGGTATAGATCTCCCATTTTTCCCACCAGAATCCCTAACAGCCCTGAACCCAATCCTAATGTAGCGGGAGGCTCCACAACCACCACAACATCCTCTACCTCTAAACATGCAAATGAATATGGAAAATATCATCCCAAGTCCTTCAATAATTCCAAACATGGAAAACCCAGTGGAAGAAGAAATAAGCGATCCAATAGACTTGATTAGAGAATCAATGGTGGAATAGGGAAGCCTAAACGAAGTAAAGGTCTTCTTGTTCAAAAAAGCTCAAGAGAAGAGGAATATTCTTATTTGTCCACTAAATCACTACGAGTGTGTAATGGACATATGCCCACCTCAGGATCCAACAGTGCGGAACAGAGCAATGATCTTAGTCACATATTTGATGAGAGGCTCACATCTGTCTATAGAGAAGTGACACAACCCAATCCAACCCCAACTGCTAATATGTCTAGGCTAATAAATTTTATTATATAGAATACTAGAGGTGGGAATAATGAGTACTATAGAAGAAATGTTAGGGATCTTATGGTAACCCATATGCCATGCATGGTTGCATTAGCAGAAACTAGAATGCATGCTCATGGCTCTCTTATGAATGATTTTGGGTTCTCAGAGTTGATTGAGGTGTATGATGAGGGCCAAGCTAGTTGTATGGTTGTTCTTTGGGATCATACCAAAGTGAACGTACATAACTTTGTTCGTCGCAACCATGAAATCTATGCAACTATTAAGGTACGACCTACTAACTTTAGCTGGCTTTTTTCATCTATTTACACTAGTACAAATCCTCTTTTTAGAGATAAAATATGGGAAAATATTAAAAATATTACGGATAATCACAATGTTCCCTGGTTAGTTGATTAGTTGATGGTGATTTTAATGATGTCTTTACTAATAATGAAAAACTAGGGGGAAGATCTATAAATTGTAGGTGTGTCCTTAAGCTTTTGGTCTTACTTAAACTATTGTAATCTCTCAAACCTAGGGCAAGGGTAGCAAATATACATAGTCAAATTGAAGATTTGCAAATAATAAACTTATTATGGAACAACTTGATAAGGTATTTAGTAATGATCTATGGATTCAAAATTTTTGTAATGCTTCCAAAATACACCTCCAAAAACCCATTCAGATTATAATCCTTTACTTATCAACCTCACTCCAAAAACAGTGTGACCATTATCCTAAACCTTTTAGATTTGAGCATTTTTTGGTGTAAGCATCTCCAATTTCATAGTGTAGTAGAATGTGACGACCCGACCGGTCGTCTAATATGTTACTGCTCCATTTTCCCTATTTTATGCTTCTTCATATTTCGTTATCGATATGAGATGTGTTAGAGTTGATTTGGATTAGTTTTAATAAGGAATGAGACACTTTGTCTCTTTAAAGAAGGTTTAAGTTCGAAAAAGTTTATCGAACATTCACTTATGAGTTATAGGGCTCGGATGTGACTTTCAGCGAGTTGGTTAGCTTCAAGAGATGATTTGTGACTTAGGAGTACAATCAGAATTGATTTTGAAGGACCAGTATAAAATTAGGCTTGAATTGGCAAAGTTAGTATTTTGGCGAATTCCGATTGATAGGTGAGATTTTGATCCGACGGTCGGAATAGGCTTCTAAGAGTTGTTGTAAATTCCATATGTGATTTACGATGTGTGTGCAAAATTTTAGGTCATTTGGACATCATTTGGTTGTGTTTTTTATCGGAAATGCATTTCAGAAGTTTTGAGAAAACATAGGCTTGAATTCGATGAGTTTTGAGTAATTGGAAGTTGTTTGAGGTGTTTTGATGATTGGAGAATGTTTGGATAGTGGTTTATGATATAGCTTTTGGTTGAGGTCCCGGGGGCCTTGGGTGTGTTACGGATGCCCAATAGGTCATTTTTGGAAATTTTGAACTGCTGGTTGTTGGTATCTCGTATCGTCTTTTGCGAACGCGGAGAAGAAAAGTGGGAGGCTATGATTTTGGCTTTTGCAAATGTGATAGGGAAGTCGCGAATGCGTAGGAGTGGGTCAAGGAGCTACGCGAACACGGGAGGGTAACCGTGAACGCGTAGAAGGAAATTGGGGATGGGAATAGTCGGTCTACGCGAACGTGTAGTAAGCCACGCGAACGCGAAGAGCCTGGGGAATTGGCCTTCACAAACACGGTGTAATGAACGCGAAGAAGGATTTGCAATGCTGGGCAGAATGTTATAATTTCATATCATCCGCGATTTTGGGTCATTTTTCCTCCATGATTGATCATTTTGAGAGCTGCTTAGTGGAGATTGAAGAGGCATTCAAGGATAATATATTGGAGGTAAGTTTCTTGGCCTAAATACACGAGATTATGATAGATTTAACATGAAAATTGGTTGAAATACATCAAAAAGGGGTAAAGCTAGGGCTTGAGCGTTTGATATTTCAAATTGGGATTTGATAGGTCATTTAAGCTCGGATTTAGGAGTTCTTGGTATGTATGGACTCGTGGCGAGACAAGAAATTTGGTAATGCGAGTTTTGTTATTTTTGAGAAGTGGGCCCGGGGCTCGGGTTTTGCTAGTTTCGAGATTTCTGCTATTTCTCGATTGTTTTCGATTAGGTATTGTCCCTTTAGCAAATTGTGATGTATTCGCTCTGATTTTTGTTAGATTCAACGGACGTGGAGGCCGATTGGAGGGGAAAAGGCATCGCAAGCTAGAGATTTCACCGGTTCGAGGTGAGTAATACTTGTAAATGATATCCTTAAGGTTTGAAACCCGGATTTGTACATCATAGTGTTGTATTGAGGTAACTTGCAAGCCGGATATGAGCGTGGGGTAGAGCACCATTGGGAATTGTGACTTGCTCTATCCCGGATATTGATTTTTACTGCGTATTTGTCTAAAACTACTTGTTATCGTCATAATTTAGGCTGATTGTCGTGTTTGGGCTTCGTGGCAACCATGTGAATCCTTATGGGATTGATAATACTATTTTAGCATATTTTGCATATCATTTGGTTTCAGTCCAAGGTTTTAAATACTGATTTGCAAACTCAGCCATCCTCCTAAGTTTTGAAAACTCAAGTGATATTTTAAATAATAATTCGGGCTGAGAACTACTATTTTATAAATGCCCAAAGGGCTTATGATGATTCCTGGACTGAGTATGGATTGGGCTGCCTGCCGCAGCAGTAATTTGAAATAGTGGTAACAGTGATACTGTATAATGTAAATTGGTCAAGTAATAAGGACTAACTGGTCAGGTAACAATGACTGACCAAGAATGAATTAATGCCACGAGATGGCTTGATATTGCGTTTGGGCTGTAAGATCCCCTCCGATGTCTGTACACACCCCTAGTGAGTGTTGTCGATGTTAATGGATCGGACTGCACGCCGTAGTGGGTACTAGAATGTACCATTATATGCATTGCATTGCATTTATGTATTTGTTCATTATTTATTGTTTGTGATATTTCTTGAGATATCTATATGCCATTATGGTATTATTTGATCACTCCTAAAGAGGATGACTTTCAGACAGTGGTAACAATGACACTGAATTATACGTTTGATAAGGTAAAAATAACTGACCAGGAATGACACGGTGTGGTCAGGTAACAATAGCTTACCACGAACGAGAATAAGGCCCAAGGAGCAAGGTTCTGTGTATAGTGACACTAATTAATTGAGATTATTTTTGCAACTGTTGAAAAGATAATTTTCAAAAGAGGTTTAAACTAAACCAAGATATTTTTCAAAGATTTCATATGTTTTACTGATTTCTAAAGGATTTTTACATTGTTTCTATATAGTATGATGATCTGTTATACGTGTTTTCTTGCTACTCAATTATTATTTACTCTTATTACTCAATGAGTTGGAGTACGCACTTTATTCCCTGCACCTTGCATGCAGTTGTAGGTGTTGTTCACCCGGTAGTGAGCTATTAGCTGATTGGAGGTACTACTATTGTAGCTGAGCTAGGTGACCGCCAACGTTCGCGGCACCTGTGTACGTCTTTTTGATTCCAGATTTTTATTTTGTATATTATTGGCCCTGTAGTTGTATTCGGACTTCCTTAAATTCTCGTGACTTGTGACACCCCGGTCGGGTTATGTTTGGTTGTTAATACTTATTATTGTTGTCGTTATACGGTATTAATCTATTCATATATGTTTAATAATTGTTGAAGAGAGACGGTTTGGGTTAATTGGCTGGCCTTATCTTCACGAGAGGTGCTATCATGACTGGGTTTGGAAATTGGATCGTGACAAGTTGGTATCAGATCTTAGGTTACTAGTTCTCACGAGTCATGAGCAGGTTTAGTAGAGTCTCGTGGATCGATATAGAGACGTCTGTATTTATCCTCGAGGGGCTGCAGAACCTTTAGGAAAACTTCACTTTCTTGGAATATTTATCATGCGTACTTGATTCAACATGAGATATATCTCTTAAAATTTCTTCCACATTTCTGTATGCGCACGTGAGCGCTCAGTTTCATATGTGCCTTGACGGCTTGTGATTCCTCGATCAAGGGGCGAGATGTGATCTTGTAAGTTTCATGCTGGGCCAACCTGGAGGACATGAGGCTGGATATTTGTCTATGGCGTGAGCACCGAGGTGCTGACTGTGTGAGTAAGTGTTTTAAACTTATATGTTTGGTATTGTCCTTATTAGCCGGAATAGCGGTTTGGTATTCATGTGGTGAGTATGTTAGTACTGCGAGATGTATCTATATGACTTGGAAGTGACGAAGAATTCTGCTGGATAATAGATGAATTGTTAAGTGTTCGATTTTTATTGTGATTTGATGTGTAGCCCGAGTTATGGGCGCATGATGAATATTTTCGTGTCTACAAGTTGGGGAGTGTAGTGCATTTCATATGGCGATATGAGTTCAGACCCAGGAAGACTAAATGACTGTGTAATGTGTACGATGGTGGAAGATATGCAGAAATGTTAATTGAGGAGAAGTAGGTGGGTTATCTTCTACGGAGTGTTTCCCTCGAGTGTATGTTAGGAGGTCTCATGTGTAATTGAAGGGTACATGTTAAAATTTGAAAATTTGGGTCGCTTAAGAGAGTGGACACAACTAATGTTGGGATAAATGCGAGATTTGTAGAGGATTACCGTACTAGATGGTCTATGTTTTCACAACTAGTAGATGATTTGAGTTTAATCTCACTATGATATTGTGGCATCATTAGAGTAGAAGTATTATGGGTTATTGAGTTTATCAGGATATACGGCTTCGAGCTAATTTGAGGAGGTTGCTATTGATTAGCTAATTGCACGGTTATGTGCTATGTTGGTTCCGTATCGAGGTATGCTGGCGAATTAGTTCTGGTTGCAGAAATTAAGCCGAGGATGGCACGAGCGAAGCGAAATTTTGACATAGTTTATATGGTACCTCGTAGACGTGTAAGAATCAGAGGATGTCTTAAGTTGTTTTTGGTAAAAAACTGCTCGGTGCATGGAGCGGGATGATGCTTGTTTGTATTGGGATAAGATCTCATTTTACGTTATTAGAGTGCCAATAAGGCACGAGTGACTCTGTTCGTTGGGTCAGGTAATTTGCAGTTTGAATAAGAGTGAATGACTTTAGAGAATGGTTCTAATGTGTTCAAGATTCCACATGTGACAACCAGGTGTCTTAAGGTTGTGTATGTTGTTAGAGACTTTGTTTTCATTGGAAAATGTCAAGACTTGTAGTATTTTTATGTTAATTATGGCACTCTATGCATCAGTATCAGGAAAATAAAGGTAACAAATTCAGATTTGTAGGAAGTTCTTTATAGTAGATTATTTTAGGAATATGGTGTTTCTAGGAACATTTGAGCGAGTATTCAGTGGCTTATGGGTCTTAGACAGCGTGGTCTCGTGCTTGGTTCTCGTGTGTAAGCCCGGGTTGAGGCATTGTGGTGCTACAACAAGAAGGAATGCCAAGTGGATGATTAATTTCTTTGTATGTATTCAAGGTAATGAGCCCTTACAGGTATTGTGCAGCAAAGCTCTTGAGTGTTGATAGCTTGTCAAGTCTGGTCTAGTTAGAAGGACTCAGTCCTGACAGTTTAGCTTGTGCAAATAGAACTGGGGAAGTTGTTGGCTAGGCGAGTTACAACTTACTTCTGAAAAGAAGTTATAAAACCCTTAAGTAAAGAGTAGCCTCAGATAGAGAAGGAACTGATACTGCTAATTGGAAGTGATTTGATAGCAATATTTGTCTCGGAAAGGGGTAATATGACTTAACTGATGATACTTTGGTAGTATTGCAGCGCTTTCTTGTTAGATCGACTGCTGATGTCTAAGTTGTTTGATGGCACAGTGGAATTTTAAGAATATCTTTCGTGGAATGATTGGGTACTTGAGATGTAATATGTATTCATACGGTGGAACTTGGGATCAGGTACAATGATTCGTGTGTTATACGGAGTTGGAGACTTGGAGTTCTCATGTTTATGCTATGTAGTGGTTGTGGATCGTGTGCATTGGTAGCGGCTATTGGGATTTGGAATGGATCTTTCTTTGCTTGGTATATTAGATTCTAGATATGATATTGGGGTGTAGATTAGTTGTATCAGTGTTGGGTTATTCTAGACTATTATACTATAGGTATGTCGGAAAATGCCACAGGTTGTGTGGCGAGTGTCACACCTCCTTTTTTCAAACATATACATATGTATGTAATGTGCCACTGTTTAATACTACACCCGAGAAGGAATATAATAATAATCAGTGAAGGAGTTTTTCCACTTAAAGGACAGTCGGAACGGGATCAATTTATTTAATTTATTCAGAGTCGCCACTTGGAAAAATAATGGTGTCCCAAGTCACCGGTTTAATCCCGAACCGAGGAAATTTATGACTCCGTAATACAGTCTGCGAAACTAGAAACCCGGATAAGGAATTCTGTTAACCCGGGAGAAGGTGTTAGGCACTCCCGGATTCCGTGGTTTTAGCATGGTCGCTCAAAAGCAATTTTTGTTTTTATCTGATTTCTTTATATATTTTAATAAGATGCTTTTATGTTCCGCTTTTCAATTTTAGATGAATTGCGACGTCACGAAAACACATTTCGAGTCACACCGCAACCAGTACGCCTGTGACTTTAATGCGTTTCAGTTTCGCCGAGAGTAAGATTTGGGTCACATAAATGCGTACCCGTATTTAGGAAGATAACATTATTAAACACGCGCCTAAAGCGACTGGCGTATTATAAACTTTGTGAAGGCCATGGAAATGTGCTAAATGGCACGCCTCGGTTTCTAAGGATTAAAATTAACTCAATAAGGGCCATGCGTTTTGGGATTTTATTTGGCATGGAACGCCTCAAGTTATTCCAAAGGGTTTTATACTCAACTAAAGCAAACTACAAATATCTATTTTATAGATTTTTGCTAAGTTTGAGACTAATTGTAATGAGTCCTGAATTATGGAATTGTAAATTATTTATGGAAAAGGCTTGACTTTGACCATTGTTATCAAATCATTGGTCACACCTTAACGATTCTCCCTTTTATATGTTAACAAAATCTACACACAAACTGATGGAGAATGCCAAAAACATTGTTATTGATAAATGAGATAGAAACGGTCAAAATATAGGGGAACATGAGGGGACAAAAATCACAATATTTCATCAATTGGATTGACTTTCCCAAACAACCAAAATTTAACAATTATCGCAGGCATATGGCATGATAATACACTGACATGGTATAGTAAGCATATTCTCATTTAGTCAAAAGAGAGTTACATAATCAGGAAGGGGAAACATTACCTTAACAGCAACAATAGGGTTCCAAATAGCCAAACAAAAGCTTCAGGCGATTAGCTTCCTGCAACGAGCCTCTATAAGAGCTCGATCATTACAGGCATGTAAAGCGAAACCAACAGGACCACGTCAACGAGCGTCTCGACCGAAAACTTTCAACCTCGCCGGAAAAACTTCGAATCGGAATATTTTTCGACAACCTCGACGGAACCTCTGATTTGATGATTTTGGAATTGTTTGCGGCTAGTTTTGATGATGGTTCGGTAGTTGTTTCTGGCTGGACTTCTTCTGCTGGTTCGTTCAAGGTTCAGGTACGATGAGAGGCAGCAACAGTGAGGGTGATGACGGGTATCGTTTATGCTGGTGGCGTTAGGTTGTTACAGTTGCTGAAGGGTGAGGTTAACAAGCTGGTGTGCTGGTTGTTTGGGCTGGTGGGGGACTGTGCTGTGCTAGAGCTGCTGGATTAACGAAGCATGCTCGTTGATCATTGCCGGGACGATGATATGGTCGTTTGAATGTGAAGAAGAAGGACGAAGATGATGGTGGTTTGTTCGACGGGCAGCAGTGGTGGTTCAGCTGGTCGGGAATGGCAGTAGTTGACGTTGAACGGGGAACGGTAGCTGTGTGTGTGCGAGCTCGCTGGTGACGTCGCGCGTCTGGTTTTCCAACGAACAGCAGCTGGTTCAAGTATTTTTTGGTCGTTGGATTTGTTTTGGGAATTAGGAGAAGGTCTCCAGTTGCGAAAATGGTGAGAAAACCCAGCAAAACCAATAGGGGTTGTTCGATGTCGACGTAGTCGATGACACTGGTGGTAATGGGTTGACGATGGCTGGGCGTTAGTTCGCGAGAGGTTGACGGAGGAGCTGGGTCGTTTTTGTTCTATGGTTGGTTAGGAATTTTTCTCTGAAAGGTGGGGTGGGGTGCGCTCAAGGATGAAGAAGCCGGGTCTTGTGTCCCTGAAGCTTCCTTAGGCTCCTATCTTTTTAGTTGTTATTCCATGAAGAAGATCCTATTCAGATGAGAAGTGGTCCTCCTTTTGTCTCTGTTTCGGCGCCCTTTTTTATTCTTTTGTACCCCCTCTTTCAAATAAAGAATACATTGCAGTATTCTGCAAAAACATCTTCAGTGCCTTGCCCATCACCAACTTATTTGTCCGTTGGAGATTCTGCCCACGTGAGAGACCAAGAGTGATGGGTCTCCACGTGGGTTTCAAAAGTCGTGGGTTCCGTGTCGTGCTCCGTCCGTGTCTACCACGTGTGGTGGGCTCGAATTATTATGGGCTAGGTCCGAAAATTATAAAACCGGGTAGTTTGAACCCGAATATTATTCTTTGCCCGGAACCGAGAATAAAACACGGTGTTATTAATTAATCATACGTAAGCAAAATAACTATAAGACTAATAATTAAAACGAAGTTATTTTTTTATATTTTTCTTTCAAAATTAAAGTAACTACAAAATGTTAATGCAACTATTTTTATTATTTTCGTTTTTATAAAAAGATAAAAATATAAAGTACTATTTTTGTATTTTTCAAGTTTAAAAATGACTACGAAACATTAATAAAACTATATTTTTGTTATTTTTTATTTTAAGGTAAAAATAAAGTAAAAGAGTAAAATTTACCTAAAATAGCTATATTAAAACTAAACTAAATATTTTACGCTAAAAATATAAAAAATCTCGGGTAGGGGCAAAATCACGCATCTACAGCTGCCCCTCTTTGACTGAAAACACAGAAGGGTTTTCAGACAAAGAACGACTAGACACGTGTTTTTGACCCGACCCTTATTCGGAGGGACTAAACTAAGAGGAAAGGAATGTGACCGAGCCCTTGTATCTGAGCTGCCTACATATCCTTGGCTATAAAGGAATCAGGCCACGTGTAGTTCGAAAGTGAGTGAAGAAGGGGTATACCGAGGTGGAGAGCCAGTTGAGGTGTCGTTCCGTCGAGGTTCTGTTCCATCGAAGTTCCGGTCCGTGGTCCTGCTATTACATCAAAAATCAAAACATGAGAAAGACTAACTAAGCCTATCAGCTACTAGTTACAAGATTCCTATCTATAAGTCTTCCGAAGCTTGATCTTGAGTATTGGTTGGTGCTTCATGCGGACTCTAAATTTGAACCTTGATACTTGCTAGTTGTAGGTGTTGCTTTTCGGATCAAGACCGGGTATGCAGTGCTCGTGACCTCGGCCATGTCTTGAGCACACCACATCTTTCATCAACTTCTGCACTTGGATTAACTCCTTGTCTCTTTTTTCATTGTGACTAACTTCTGTTGATCATCTCGGACTGTTGACTCGCATTCTGGTCGCAAGCTTCTTTTGTTGCTAACTTGCGTTGTACTCCGAAGTGAATTCCCTTACTTGTGATCTTCGAACTATTCTCCTTCGAGGTCTGAACCATCTTTCTGATCCTCGTTGCCTTCCTTTTGATTATAAACTTGGACTCGTGCTGGGGATTTCCGTTATACTCAACCTCTTTCCTCAACCAAATTCAAAATAAATCGCCACTCCATCCTTCAGGCGGGCTCCCTGACTTCAACTACAACTTCAAAATAAAATTGCCACTCCATTCTTCAGGCAGGCTCCCTGACTTCAACTACAACTTCAAAATAAAATCGCCACTCCATTCTTCAGGCGGGCTCCCTGACTTCAACTACAACTTCAAAATAAAATCGCCACTCCATTCTTCAGGCGGGCTCCCTGACTTCAACTACAACTTTAAAATAAATCGCCACTCCATTCTTCAGGCGGGCTCCCTGACTTCAACTACAACTTCAAAATAAAATCGCCACTCCATTCTTCAGGCGGGCTCCCTGACTTCAACTACAACTTTAAAATAAATCGCCACTCCATTCTTCAGGCGGGCTCCCTGACTTCAACTACAACTTCAAAATAAAATCGCCACTCCATTCTTCAGGCGGGCTCCCTGACTTCAACTACAACTTTAAAATAAATCGCCACTCCATTCTTCAGGCGGGCTCCCTGACTTCAACTACAACTTTAAAATAAATCGCCACTCCATTCTTCAGGCGGGCTCCCTGACTACAACTACAACTTTAAAATAAATCGCCACTCCATTCTTCAGGCGGGCTCCCGACTTCAACTACAACTTCAAAATAAAATCGCCACTCCATTCTTCAGGTGGGCTTCCTGACTTCAACTACAACTTTAAAATAAATCGCCACTCCATTCTTCAGGCGGGCTCCCTGACTTCAACTATAACTTCAAAACTAAATCGCCACTCCATTCTTCAGGCGGGCTCCCTGACTTCAACTGCACTTCAAAATAAATCGCCACTCCATTCTTCAGGTGGGCTCCCTGACTTCAACCACAACTTCAAAACTAAATCGCCACTCTATTCTTCAGGCGGGCTCCCTGACTTCAACATCAACTCACTAACTCTATCTCATCCTTTCTTCTGAATTACCTTGTTTCGGAATTGCTTTTCTCCTAGGTCGTGTTATTTTTCCCTTGACTGTTGGGGATATCTTTGGAATTGTTTACTTACCTGCTCGGGATGATGATGCTGGGAAAATCTTCTCTATTTCCTCCTTTTCTACTTCCTTCAAAACCTTTTATTCTCTCCTGGGATCGCGGGGGATTGAAATGTCATTAGCTGAGGATTGTCCTGTCGGGGGACCCCTTTTCCTTTTTCCTCTTTCCAAACCACCTTCGAGACTTGCGTTTCGCTCCATTGAAAAACTTGTAGGATATAATGCTGCCGGGGAAATCTCGAAATCAGTGTTTCATTTTTCTGAGAATTGCTGGGGATGATACCGGCTTCTTGCCTTTCTGAACGAAAGCTTCCTCGTTTTGTCCTGTGTGCTGTGGGTATAATTTCCTCTATCACAGCTGTAGTTTTCTTTATTTCAAAGCTGCTAGGGATAATTGGGTTCAAAGTTCATTTCCTTGCATTATCTGGCTTCTTTACCCAACCGGGTATTTGGTTTCGAGAAAATTTTCTCAATGGGAGAAAATTTTCTGCCCCAGTTTGAGAATCTTCTTCGTGGCATGCTTTTCTGCCAACAACCCCTCTTTTTCCTGTTTCAAATCAAAGAAAAATTGGTTAGTTTTAAAATGTGGTGGCTGGTTGTGGTGCTCCTGCTGGGGATGGTTCTCCTCCTCTTTCCCTGCTCTGCGTTTCATTATCAGAACTTGCTGGGGGATGTTATCATTTGATGATATTCATGCCAGGGATAGTTTTCTTCTTTCTTGCTTCCCCGCCTTCCTTGGCGACTCTTTATTCGCGAACCTTTCCACGTTTTTTTCCACTGGTATCCTAACCACCCGAATTCCTGTGACAGTGATCCTGTGTAAAGACCTTGCATGTTTTGCTGGTGAACCATTTTCTCTGTTCACCCTTGTTACTGGAAATGCCTCTTCTGCTGGGGATATCCTCCCTTCTTCTGTGGCGTTCTCCGACCTTTGAGTCTCACTGGCCTTGGCCTTGAGGTCATTAACCTTTACTTTTTATGGAGGTATCTTTTATGATGCTGGTCTACCCCTTTGTCAAATTCCTCTTGTTGGGGAACATCCTTCCGGACATTGGCATTGCGCTTGTTCCCTCCTGACTTATACCACTTGGGTGTACCAACTAGAATCCCGTCTTGCGTAATTGGAAAGCTGATGGAAAATTTTGCAGTCATTTCTTGCAAACAGACTCTATTGGGGAATTTTCGACAAAAAGGAGAAAGATAAAAGGAAACAGAATAAAAGACAAAAAGGAAGATGACTCTCTAAAAAAAAAAATTATAAAGTAAACCTATCAAACGTGGATACCAACTCTAATGGACATGAAATGCACATCTAGCCTATCCTCCATCGTTAAACCGCCTTTTGTAATCTTCGCCTGGGGCTTTCTCATCTGATTTCCAATCTCCGTTCGACTTGTAGTGCCCGAGGGGTTTTCACTACCAAGCCTCTATCATTTCGGTTTTTCTCTCAGCTTTCATCGCCTTATGGTGCCTGTGAAGGTTTTCACCGCTAAGACTCTCTCATTTATGTTACTTTTCCGCTGGGGATTGGTGGTGTTACTGCTAAGACTCTCCTATTTTCTGCTGGAGATCGGAGTCTTTCTGTCGGGAATCAGAGTGTTATGTCCCGATGAAACTTCTCTCATTTGCCTAACTCAGCCTCTTTTGAAAATTGGTCAAAAGGTCTTTCTTTGGACCGTAATGTGGGTTTGGACAGGGCTAGAAAGAAAGGGTATTAAAGGCTCAAAATAAAACAAATTGGGTTCAAAATTACAACCTTCGAAATCCTATATTTTCCTTACATAAACACATTTTTGTTTTTTTTTGCCCCCGTTTCTTGCTTGGGGATTTTTTGGTTTTTATTTACACTATGACCGAGCTGTGAAGCGCCTACGTATCCTCTTTGAGGAATCAGGTCAAACGTAGTTCCCAAATCCTTGTTTTTCTAGTTTTTCCTTTTCATTTTTCATTTTTTTTTCCTTTCTTTTTGGTTGTTTTCGTTGTTTTCTTTTCTCTTTTTCTTTCTTTATCTTCTCCATTTGTGTTTTTAATTTTGGTACCGATTCCGAAGGAGGGGTATGAAAGAAATCAAAATAAAGCTCGAAGGGTTGACGATGGATAAAGTGTTTGGATAGCAGAACAAAATGCCTTCGTCATTCCAATCTTCAAAACATGCCAAGTGTAAACAACACAATTAATATTTGTCATATCTTTAAAGCACTGTTGGGAAACACTCTCATTTTCATTATTATGAACGACCCCATGTCAATTTTGGTAGCTTTCCTTTAACGGTTTTCTTTTACTTGCCCCAGTTTCTCATGACCCGGGTTTCAAATACTCTCAAACCGTTCTTACTTCATTTAAATATCTCGATCACCTCCCAATGGTTTTGTGATTAACTTTTAAGATCAGGCCAGAACTATGCGCGCACGTCATGTCACTAGAGCTAGCAGAAAAAGAACTATAGGAAGGAGAGGACTAAATAACAGAAAATATAAAATAGGTCGTTGCATTAACCGATAAAACAACGACTCGAACAACCAAAAAACAAAACTGGGGTTACAACCCTTAGAACGAACCTAGACCCCTTTAGATGAGACACTATGATCAAAAGAAAAATACAAGGATAAAAGGTTTGAGCCACAAAACAAAATTCGGATTACTATTCTGAAATATCTTGGACAAATAGAAATGAAAACAAAATAAACCACCACAAATGACTCTCCAATTGATAAGCCTGACATTTAGCCACGAATTTGATTATCAGAACCACTATGGCCTTCTCTCATTTCAGTCGGCAAATTCCCGAGTGGATTCTCATATTCCGTGCCACCAGGCATCACCGCCAGAAAGTGTGTATCATCAGGTGCAGGTAATGGATTCAGCGCGATATTCTGGGTGTCACCGTTATGAATCACAATCAATCTTTCTTGGATCATCCTTTCTATTTCCCTTTTCAAATCCCGACAACTTTCCATGTTGTGCCCCTGGGCATGGGTATGGTATTCACACCTTTTGGATGAGTCAAAACTTCTCGCACGTCGGTCCACCCGATTTGGAGGGATGGGTGCAATCACGCCACGTCATTTTAGCTTCTCAAACAAGCTTGCATAGGACTCTCATATTGGTGTAAAATTATTTTTCAACTTCTATTCCTTTCCATACCCCTGGCTTGGATGTGGGTTATAAGGTATTTGAAAATTTTGCGGAGGCTGGTAAAGATTTTGTGATGTTCGGGCTCGCTTTCTTGGGTGTTTTGAGGATTGAGCAACATACTGGACTGGATCAACAGAGTATGAAGGGTTCTGAGGTGAGTAGTAATGCTTAAGAGGGTCATGGAAAACTTGATGAGGTTGCATATACCTTCGAGATGTTCTCATAGGACCTCTTCTCGACCCCGATGTCATCATGATTTCATCATCCCTCCCATTCACATCACTTAATTCACTTTGGACATCCTGAGCCGCATTTTTGAGAGCTGCTTGACTTATAATTTTGCATGTCTTAAGACCATCTTCCACCATTTCTCCCATTTTGATTATTTCTTCAAAGGAGTGACCAACTGCAGATATCATGTTTTGAAAGTAATCCGGCTCTTGAGCCTGAAGGAAAACAGTGGCCAACTCGTGATCATTCATGGGTGGCTTAGCTCTCGCTGCCCGCTCTCTCCATTTGATGGCATATTCCCTGAAACTTTCAGTTGGTTTCTTTTTCAGTTTAGAAAGGGAAATGCGGTTTGGGGTGACGTCAATATTGTATTGAAACTGTTTGATAAAGGCTCGTGCCAAATTATCCCAGACGTGCCAACCAGATGCGTCCTGATCCCAAAACCATTGAGATGCTACTCCCGAGAGGCTTTCCCCAAAATAAACCATAAGCAATTCTTCTTTTCTTCCCACACCTCTCAATTGGTTGCAATACCTTTTCAGGTGGGCTATGGGGTTTCCGCGTCCATCATACTTTTCCAATTTGGGAACCTTGAAACCAGGCGGCAAGTGGACATCGGGGAACATACAAAGATCTCTGAAGGCAACACTCTTTTGACCTGCCATTTCTTGCATGTTTTTCAGCCGTTGTTCTAATCTCTTCAATCTTTGGGCCATTTCTTCCTGTACATTATTTCGGGTAGGCTTCTCAACGTTTGCAGGAAGGTCGAACGAGTACGAGTGGTACTCGGGAGAGTGGTACTGTTCTTGCTGTATAGCAGATTGTGACTCATGAGAAGGCTGTCCTTGGCTATTGGCCCATGCTTGACGCATTTTGGTCATTTGTTGTTTCAATGCTTTGTTTTCCTCAACCACAGTAGACCCTTGTAGAATTTTCTGACCCTGAGTCTCTTGAGCACTCGTAACAACTTCGATGCCGGTTATCATTTTCCTTGGATCTTGCTTTCCAATTTACCACAACCAACCACCTCGACTTTCTGGATCAACAAAACGAAACCACCGGGTTAGCGTTAAGGTATTTCACTTATTGATTTCTTTTGTTTTTTCTGCTATTTTCTCTTCTTCTTTGTTTTCTTTTGTGGTTTTTCGTTTTTTTTTTTTGGTTATGGATATGGTCGAATCCTATGTGGATTGCCTACGTATCATGACCCCGCATGAATCAGACCGAGCGTAGTTCTTGCAAATTAATGCAAGAAAATAAAGAGATGTGTATTTGATTTTATTATTATTATTTTTTTTTATTTTTCTTTGAAGGAAAATTATAGAAGCCGACTCCAACTACAAACTTGTGTAGGAGATTTCTACAAGAATAAGAAAATTTTTGGTGTCAATTATGACTATTTCTACAAAATTAGCCAAGTAATGAAATTATGGCTATTTTTGCAAAATTTATTTAAGAAAGATAAACTTAAAAAATTTTCCATCATGTGGCTCATGGGGCGTCGTTCGGCATCGCCATAGCCAACGCAAGACTGAGAAGTTTCTAATGTCAATTGACTATTTTTACAAAATTGGCCATGTAATGGCTTATTTGACAAAGTGGCTATTTTTGCAAAATTTTATTTAAGAGGCTACAAATTCAAAACTTTTCATCTTAAGGCTCATGGGGCATCGTTCAGCACCGACACAGGCCAACACAAGACTGAGAAAGTTTAAATGCCAAATGTGGCCATTTCAGCAAAACCATATGTCGTTTTTTTTTTTTAATCCTGTGGCTCATGGGGCATCGTTCGGCATCGCCATAAACCAACACAAAACTATTTTTTCACAAATTGGCCATGTAATGGCTTATTTAGACAAAGTGGCTCTTTTTGCAAAATTTTATTTAAGAAGATGCAAATTCAAAATTTTATCCTGGGGCCTATGGGGCATCGTTCAGCACCGACACAGGCCAACACAAGACCGAGGAAGTTAAAATGCAAAAATGTGGCTATTTCAGCAAAATTTCGGCCATGTAATGGCTTGTTTGATAAAGTGGTTACTTTTGTAAAGTTGAGTGATGACTCAAAACTTGATTTTGGGGGTACCACCTTTCGACATTTCCGCGAGGGAATATTTCAAGGCTGTGTCCAAAATTATTTAAAATGATTCAAAGTGGCTATTCTCGCAAAAACGGCCTTCCAGCGTCCTTTTGAAGGACATTCGGCTTGTTTTAAACAAGAATAGCATCAACCGACTTATTTATAACAAAATAAAAAATTTGGCATTTTTTGGTTATTTTTGCAAAAGGGGTGTGAACCCGGACTTGATTTTGCGGCTATGGCCTTGCAACATTTCCACAAGGAATATTTCAAGGCTGTGCCCGCAAATTATTAAAAATGATTCAAAGTGGCTATTTTTGCAAAAACAGCCTTCCGGCGTCCTTTCAGAACATTCAGCTATTTACAAAAACGGCATCACTTTGATTTTATTGACAAAATTAAACACACATTTTTTTTATTTTTTAAAGGGGTGGTAACCCAAACTTGATTTTTCGGCTACGACCTTTCAACATTTCCGCGAGGAAATATTTCAAGGTTGTGCCCAAAAATTATTTACAATGATTCAAAGTGGCTATTTTTGCAAAAACATCCTTCCGACGTCCTTTCGGAACATTCGGCTATTTTTCAAAATGGCATCACTTTGATTTTATTGACAAAATTAAACACACATTTTTTTTTTTTTGAAAGGTGTGGTTGGACCCGATGAGGGTTGCCTACGTATCCCACCTAATGGCGAGAATCAAACCTGCGTAGTTCGGTCGGATTATTTTATGACCAATTATTTCAACAAAATTGCACTTCCTATTTTTTCAAATTTTCAAATTTTCGACAACATTTCGTCAATATTTTTGATATTTTTTATATATATATATTGTTATTATTATTAACAAGCAACACGAATTATTTTTGAAAACAAACTATTATTTTTCAATTCATTGGCATATAAACGAACTATTATAATTTTCATTTTATTGACAAACAAATGACTATTTTTTATGAATAAAATCACTTTTTTTATTTATTGAAAAGTAAAGCTTGTTTTTTTTTAATTATTAAAATAAGACGTTTTTTATTTTTTTTTCTTTTAAGTAATAACAAACTATTTTAAAAATAACAATTCTCTTTTTTCCTTTTTATTCTCAAAATCCAGTAGAGTTTCGACACTACTTGGGCATTGGTTTGTTTTCTAAAAATGAGTAGTTATCTCTCTGCACTGTTACTTTTCTTTTCTCTTTTTTTTTCTTCATTTTTCCTCAATATTTACAAATCGGTCGGCATGCAAGTCTGAAACAAATAATTGCGTGAAACAAACGGGATGCAACAGGATGGTCTTTTTTTTTATTTCAGGTTGCCTGTCCTAGACGGACCCAACCCCTGTGTTGAGTCCCCTAAGTCAAATGCAACGTGATGCAAATAAACGTTTCCTACTAGGGATCCGGTATGCGGTTATGTTATTCTAAGCTCAGAAACCTCGGTACATGGTCTAAACTGTGTATCCAAGTGAACAGCTCGGATTGAGGAGGGGGCTACGTACCGGGGACCCGCGGGATCGTCCGGCTTTGTAACTTATCCTGCCTCTTTTCTTATTTTGGGTATTGACATTAACAGAAAAAAGGAGTCTCAACCAGTAAGCACATCCCCGGAGGTAAGAAGAGAAGGGTTTTCGGCACGGTTTTATATACAGTTCACGCAATATCAAAGCGGTAAACATATAGCAGTTTGTATATACAGTGCAACTATTATCAAAGCGGTAGACATGTAGCACATTAATTAAACATATAATAAAATCAGATATAGGCAAAAACAACAATTTAACTGAGCTTGAATTCTTAAACCCTAAACCGAAGTTCTGGGTTAATAATCCCCAGCAGAGTCGCCAGAGCTGTCACACCTCCTTTTTTCACACATATACATATGTATGTAATGTGCCACTGTTTAATACTACACCCGAGAAGGAATATAATAATAATCAGTGAAGGAGTTTTTCCACTTAAAGGACAGTCGGAACGGGATCAATTTATTTAATTAATCAGAGCCGCCACTTGGGAATGACAATGGTGTCCCAAGTCACCGGTTTAATCCCGAACCGAGGAAATTTATGACTCCGTAATACAATCTGCGAAACTAGAAACCTGGATAAGGAATTCTATTAACCCGGGAGAAGGTGTTAGGCACTCCCGGATTCCGTGGTTTTAGCACGGTCGCTCAACTGCAATTTTTGTTTTTATCTGATTTCTTTATATATTTTAATTAGGTGCTTTTATGTTCCGCTTTTCAATTTTAGAAGAATTGCGACGTCGCGTTTCAGTTTCGCCGAGAGTAAGATTTGGGTCACATAAATGCGCACCCGTATTTAGGAAGATAACATTATTAAACATGCGCCTAAAGCGACTGGCGTATTATAAACTTTGTGAAGGCCATGGAAATGTGCTAAATGGCACGCCTCGGTTTCTAAGGATTAAAATTAACTCAATAAGGGCCATGCGTTTTGGGATTTTATTTGGCATGGAATGCCTCAAGTTATTCCAAAGGGTTTTATACTCAACTAAAGCAAACTACAAATATCTATTTTATTGATTTTTGCTAAGTTTGAGACTAATTGTAATGAGTCCTGAATTATGGAATTGTAAATTATTTATGGAAAAGGCTTGACTTTGACCATTGTTATCAAATCATTGGTCACACCTTAACGATTCTCCCTTTTATATGTTAACAAAAGCTACACACAAACTGATGGAGAATGCCAAAAACATTGTTATTGATAAATGAGATAGAAACGGTCAAAATATAGGGGAACATGAGGGGACAAAAATCACAATATTTCATCAATTGGATTGACTTTCCCAAACAACCAAAATTTAACAATTATCGCAGGCATATGGCATGATAATACACTGACATGGTATAGTAAGCATATTCTCATTTAGTCAAAAGAGAGTTACATAATCAGGAAGGGGAAACATTACCTTAACAGCAACAATAGGGTTCCAAATAGCCAAACAAAAGCTTCAGGCGATTAGCTTCCTGCAACGAGCCTCTATAAGAGCTCGATCATTACAGGCCTGTAAAGCGAAACCAACAGGACCACGTCAACGAGCGTCTCGACCGGAAACTTTCAACCTCGCCGGAAAAACTTTGAATCGGAATATTTTTCAACAACCTCGACGGAACCTCTGATTTGATGATTTTGGAATTGTTTGCGGCTAGTTTTGATGATGGTTCGGTAGTTGTTTCTGGCTGGACTTCTTCTGCTGGTTCGTTCAAGGTTCAGGTACGATGAGAGGCAGCAACAGTGAGGGTGACGACGGGTATCGTTTATGCTAGTGGCGTTAGGTTGTTACAGTTGCTGAAGGGTGAGGTTAACGAGCTGGTGTGCTGGTTGTTTGGGCTGGTGGGCGACTGTGCTGTGCTGGAGCTGCTGGATTAATGAAGCATGCTCGTTGATCATTGCCGGGACGATGATATGGTCGTTTGAATGTGAAGAAGAAGGACGAAGATGATGGTGGTTTGTTCGACGGGCAGCAGTGGTGGTTCAGCTGGTCGGGAATGGCAGTAGTTGACGTTGAACGGGGAACGATAGATGTGTGTGTGCGAGCTCGCTGGTGACGTCGCGCGTCTGGTTTTCCAACGAACAGCAGTTGGTTCAAGTATTTTTTGGTTGCTGGATTTGTTTTGGGAATTAGAAGAAGGTCTCCAGTTGCGAAAATGGTGAGAAAACCCAGCAAAACCAATAGGGGTTGTTCGATGTCGACGTAGTCGATGACACTGGTGGTAATGGGTTGACGATGGCTGGGCGTTGGTTCGCGAGAGGTTGACGGAGGAGCTGGGTCGTTTTTGTTCTATGGTTGGTTAGGAATTTTTCTCTGAAAGGTGGGGTGGGGTGCGCTCAAGGATGAAGAAGCCGGGTCTTGTGTCCCTGAAGCTTCTTTAGGCTCCTATCTTTTTAGTTGATATTCCATGAAGAAGATCCTATTCAGATGAGAAGTGGTCCTCCTTTTGTCTCTGTTTCGACGCCCTTTTTTATTCGTTTGTACCCCCTCTTTCAAATAAAGAATACATTGCAGTATTCTGCAAAAACATCTTCAGTGCCTTGCCCATCACCAACTTATTTGTCCGTTGGAGATTCTGCCCACGTGAGAGACCAAGAGTGATGGGTCTCCACGTGGGTTTCAAGAGTCGTGGGTTCCGTCTCGTGCTCCGTCAGTGTCTACCACGTGTGGTGGGCTCGAATTATTATGGGCTAGGTCCGAAAATTATAAAACCGGGTAGTTTGAACCCGAATATTATTCTTTGCCCGGAACCGAGAATAAAACACGGTGTTATCAATTAATCCTACGTAAGCAAAATAACTATAAGACTAATAATTAAAACGAAGTTATTTTTTTTATATTTTTCTTTCAAAATTAAAGTAACTACAAAATGTTAATGCAACCATTTTTATTATTTTCGTTTTTATAAAAAGATAAAAATATAAAGTACTATTTTTGTATTTTTCAAGTTTAAAAATGACTACGAAACATTAATAAAACTATATTTTTGTTATTTTTTATTTTAAGGTAAAAATAAAGTAAAAGAGTCAAATTTAGCTAAAATAGCTATATTAAAACTAAACTAAATATTTTACGCTAAAAATATAAAAAATCTCGGGTACGGGAAAAATCACGCATCTACAGCGAGGTGCATCGGATTATGTTCTATCAGAGTGGTTTGTATTCCAATGACCAACGGACGGCTGTGAAGGATTGCTTTTCTTAATTGGACCTTCGTGGTATATGTTAGTGTAGAGGTTTCTACCATTGGTTCAGTTATGATATTGAGGGACTTTGTTAGATGCGTTTCTTGTGGCCGTGCATGTCGTCGGGCGACATTGTGCATTTCGGTATTTATTTGGTGACGGGCACCGTATCGTATGGCTCCGGCAGGAATTATAGTAGTGGAGGGAGTAGTTTCAGGCTTCTTGGTTATGAGTTCGTTGGCAAGCTAATGTGGTTATGTGTTTAACTTGAGTTAGCTTTGTTAGTCACGAGTTGTATTATTGAGGGACGGGTTGATTCGATCATTATTGAACTTGTTAGTGATCTGGAGGTCTATGAGTTGCTTTTTATGTGTTGTGAAGTGTTCTAATTTGTTGGTTATGGGCACACGTAGTGTAGTTCTATTGGGAATTCATAATGAAAGTCGAACGGAAAGAGATATTGAGTGTTGCTTGGTAAAATAGAGTATTGGTTATGATCTATCAGATTGCGTGTCGTATGTTCTTTGTTTCACCGTGAGTGTAATGAATGGCTTGGGTTTCAGACATCAATTGGGCATGGTTGTTGATTTTGAGCATAGTGACTTGAGGTGCTTCAGGTGTAATAGTGTTTGGATAGGATCGCGTGTTGCAGCGAGGTTACGTGGAGTTATAACCCTTCAGGGTAGATTCAGGTATTCTATTTCTATGATGTGAGACGGGGTCCCAGCCTTGTGTTGTGACGGTACTGAGGAATTTGAGTTACAACTCATTCATTTGAGTCATTGTACTGATTTGAGTGTGCTCAGACCGTTCCTTATCGGTGCTTGTATTATACTAGTTGTGGCTTAGGACTGTGTTGAGGTGTCTTATCACAAGGGTGGTGTGTTGGATTCGAGGTGATCGTTAGGGTCATTAATGAATCCGGACAAATGTGATTTCATCTTGTTAGAAGGATAATATCGAGGTTTGACCTGGAAATCTATTGTAGTATTAGTCAAAAAGTAAGTGGATTCATGTATGGGTGATCTGAGGAATGGCTATGGTTTATCGCATGTTTTATTTATCGTTGGCAATACATGGAAGTGTTGGAATAAGACTGTAGCTAATAAGAGGTTTTCTACCGGTATTGGGGTCTTGTGGGCAATTGCTATGGATAGATGTTTTCATTTTGAGTATTTGGGTTAAGTAGTATATCATGTGATTGCACCTAAGGTTGTAGATATGGATTATTACAGTGGATTCAGACTTATTCTGCGTATAGAGGTGAGGTTTTGATCTTGTGTATGATTTCGGAAAGTGCAATGTTATTCTACGATTTATAGTCTAGATGGATTGTGAAATTTTTGCTATGCCATGTCATCGGACATATATGAGATAGGGTGACGCAGGATCACCCCAGGTATATGCTTGGTAAGGTCATTCAGCTACTAGTTGGTTTCTAGGGATACTCTTGGTTCGCTCAAAGACAAGCGTTGGTTTAAGCTGGGGAGGATGTGACGATCCGACCCGTCCTCTAATGTGTTACTACTCCATTTTCCCCATTTTATGCTTCTTCATATTTCGTTATCGGTATGTGGTGTGTTAGAGTTAATTCAGAATTTTTTTGATAAGAAATGAGATACTTAGTCTCTTTAAGGAAGGTTTAAGTTGGAAAAATTCAACCGGATATTGACTTATGAGTTATAGTACACGTATATAACTTTCGGTGATCCGGATAGCTTCAGAAGGTGATTTGTGACTTAGGAGTGCGATCGAAATTGATTTTGGAGGTCCGGTGTAAAATCAGGCTTGAATTGGCGAAGTTAGTATTTTGGTGAATTCCGGTTGGTATGTGAGATTTTTATCCGAGGGTTGGAATAGGCTTCTGAGAGTTTCTGTAGCTTCCATATGTGATTTGCAATGTGTGTGCTCAGGTAATTCGGATGTCGTTTGGTTAGATTTTTTATCAAAAGTGCATTTCAGAAGTATTGAGAAAACTTAGTCTTGAATTCGATGAGTTTTGAATAATTGGATGTTGTTTTAGGTGTTGTGCTGATTGGAGCAAGTTTGGATAATGGTTTAAGATATGTTGGTACTTTTGGTTGAGGTCCCGGGGGCCTCGGGTGTGCTTCGGATGACCAACGGGTCATTTTTGGAAATGTTGAACTACTGGTTGCTGGTATCTGGTCTCCTCGTTCGCGAACGCGAGGGGAGTCTCACGAACGCGAAGAGGAAAAGTGTGAGGCTGTGACTTTTGCTTTCGCGAACGTGATGGGGGAGTCACGAACTCGTAGGAGTACGTCAAGGAGTTATGCGAACACGGGAGGGTAACCGCGAACGCGTAGAAGGAAATTGGGGCTGGGAACAGTTGGTCTACGCGAATGCATAGCAAGCCACACGAACGTGAAGGGCCTAGTAAATTGGCCTTTGCGGACGCATGGTAATGAATTTGAACGTGAAGAAGGCTTTGCAGTGATTTTGGGTCATTTTTCCTCCATGGTTGATCATTTTGGGAGCTTCTTGGTGGAGATTGAAGAGGGATTAAGGGAGAATCGATTGGAGGTAAGTTCCTTGACCTAAATACACGAGATTATAATAGTTTTAACATGGAAATTGGTTGAAATTTATCAAAAGGGGTAAAGCTAGGGCTTGTGCTTTTGATATTTCATATTGGAATTTGATAGGTCATTTGAGCTCGGATTTAGGAGTTCTTGGTATGTATGAACTCGTGGCGAGATGAGGAATTCGGTAATGTGAGTTTCGTAATTTTTTGAGAAGTGGGATGGGGCTCAAATTTTGTTAGTTTCGAGATTTATGCTATTTCTCGATTTTTTTCGATTGGGTATTGTCCCTTTAGCATATTGTGATGTATTTGCTCTAATTTTGGTTAGATTCGATGCGCGTGGAGGCTAGTTCGAGGGGCAAATGCATTGCCAGCTAGAGATTTTACTGGTTCGAGTTGAGTAATACTTGTGAATAACATCCTGAGGGTTTGAAACCTTTTGCACATCATAGTGCTGTATTGAGGTGACGTGCATAATGGATATGAGCGTGGGGTAGAGCACCGTTGGAGAATGTGACTTCATCTGTCCCGGATATTGATTTTTATCGCGTATTTGACAGAAACTACTTGTTATCGTCATAATTTGGGTTGATTGTCATGTTTGGGCTTCATGCCAACTATTTGTCAATTCTTCAAGGATTGATATTACTGTTTTAGAATATTTTGCATATCATTTGATTTCAATCCTAGGTTTTATATACTGATTTGAAAACTTAGCCACACTCCTAAGTTTTGAAAACTCAAGTGATAATTTAAAGGCAGAATGGTTTAAATGACACCTATACGTGTGCTACTTTGTCATGTCGGTTACCAAACTTAACAATTTGCCAACCAAACCCTTATACTCCTTTAAACCGTGTATAATAAACACTTATGACAGGTGGATGTCAGTGTGTGTAATACAATCTCTTCCACGTTGGCTGCCACGGCACATGGTAGATTAAAATTTTCATGCAGTCCTTCTCTCTCTCTTCATCACCCGCACACATCACTTCACCCTTTAGACTAGTTGACTTATGTGCAAAAACATTTTCTTGATTTTTCTTTCATTTCCCAATATGAACCAAAATCGTACTCTCTTAATTTCTTCTAGGCTTTTACATATCATTTGCAGATACTACAATCTTTAACATTTTATTCCCAACTTAAAAATCAAGTCTTTTTTTTTTTTGTTTATTTATAATTTGGTTATGTCATTTCGGGAATGATGAAACGGACAATGTGACCATTATTCAATGTGTCACTGTTAATGGCAGTGGCAGTTACACTTGCTGTTCGTCTTACCCTAAGCTACAACTCCATTGAGCTGAGAAATGAATACTCTTTTGCTGTGAAGTATTGAAAACCGGTAATAAATGAGACACTTTTGAAATATGCATTTGTTGATATAGGGGAATCCAAGTTGAAAAAAGAAGTTGAGGGGTTATTGGAAGGGAATTTCAGAACCCATAGTCGTCATAGATCATTCTTTTCTTCAGGTCGTCGGTGAACATCCATTGAAGAAACAGGAAGAAAAAATGAATTTTTCTACGTGCTGGTATTTTTTGATAAACCAAAATAGCGCACACAAGGGAGAACTTACATGGCGAACAAGGATATAACATAACTGTTTCTTTAGTAGAAGGTCATCACATGACTTAAAAACTTGCTTTATGTACTGCAAGGAAAGATACAAACCAAAATAATTACAAGTACTATGATCTTGAAGAGAGAAAAAAAAAAAAGAATTGGACAGAAAATATTGAAGAGAGAAAAAAAGATTGGACAGAAAATGTTGGAAAAGGGGAAAAGAAAAAAAGAAAAGCTCACTTTTGTTCAACAATGGAGCATGAACAATGGGAAAGAAGATAACAGCCAAAAAATGGCTCTTTGTGCCTTTTTAATAGGCCTTACACTCCTTAAACAATTGCAGCACACGAACTTGAATAAAAAATGCCACATAGGATGATAGGGGTTTAAAATGCTCAATTTTTAAGGGTTTGGTTGGCAAATTATTAATTTTGGGGACCGATATGACAAAGTGGCACAAGTAAAAGTGTCATTTAGGCCATTCTGCCTATTTTAAATGATAATTCGGGGTGAGAACTACTGTTTTATAAATTCCCAAAGGGCTTATGATAATTCCTGGATTGAGCATGGATCGGGCTATCCACTGCATCAGTGAATTGAAACAGTAGTAACAATCATACTATATAATTTAAATTGGTCAGGTAACCATGACTGACCAGCCAGGTAACAATGACTGGCCAGGAATTAATTGATGCCACGAGATAGCTTGATATTGCGCTTGGGCTGTAGGAGCCCCTTCGGAGTCTATACGTACCCTCAATGAATGTCGTTGACGTTAAATGGATAGACTGCGCGCCACAATGGGTACTGGAATGTACCATCATATGCATCACATTGCATTTATGCATTTGTTCATTATTTGTTATTTGTGATATTTCTTGAGATATCTATCTGCGGTTATGGTATTATCTGATCAATCCTAAAGAGGATCACTTTTTGACAGTGGTAACAATGACACTGAATTATACATTTGGTCAGGTAACAACGACTGACCAGGAATGACACCGTGTGGTCAGGTAACAATGGCTGACCATGAACGAGAATAAGGCCCGAGGGGCGAGGTTCTATGTATAGCGACACTAGATTGACATTACTTTTGAAACTGTTGAAAAAATTATTTTCAAAAGAGGTTTAAACTGAATCAAATATTTTTAAAAGATTTCACATGTTTCACTGATTTTTAAAGGAGTTTTACACTGTTTCTATACAACATGAGGATCTGTTATACGTATTTTCTTACTGCTCAGTTATTATTTACTTTTATTACTCACTGAGTAGAAGTACTGACTTTACTCCCTACACCTCGAATGCAGTTGCAGGTGTTGTTTACCTAGTAGCGGGTTATTAGCTGATTGGAAGTACTACTATTGTAGCTGGGCAAGGTGACCGCTAGCGTTCGCGGTATCGGTCTACGTCTTTAGATTCCATATTTTTATTTTGTATATTGTTGGCCCTGTAGTTGTGTTCAGACTTTCTTAGATGCTCGTGACTTGTGACACCCCTGTCCGTTTGTGTTGGGTTGTTAATACTTATTATTGTTGTCGTTATGCGATATTAATCTATTCATTTATGTTTAATCATTGTTAAAGAGAGACAGTTTGGGTTAATTGGCTGGCCTTGTCTTCACGAGAGGCGCCGTCACGACCGGATTTGAAAATTGGTTCGTTACATAGAAAATTCTTGGTAAATAATACCGTCATAGAAGCCACTGCCATCTTCAGAAATAATGTCACAACTTGGAAAAATAACACTTTTGGTGACATCTTAAACAATAGAAGAATAATCCTAGCTAGACTAAATGACACCCAAACTCGATTAACTATTACACTAATCCTTTCCTTCAAACGCTAGAAAACACTCTAAGACTTGAATATAATAACCTCTTAAAATTAGAAGAAGACCACTGGGACCTTCGTTCAAGAATTCTTTGGTTATGCTAATACTAAATTTTATCAAATAATGGCTACTAATAGAAAAAGAAATAACAAAACTGCTTTCTTTAAAAATGACCAAAACAGATGGATTGGTGATCCTGATGAGATTATTGTCCATACTAGTGATTATTTCAAAATAGTTTATAATACTACTTCTCACACTTCTAGTAATTGCGATAACATTAGAAATGGTCCTCAATCATTTACTAGTATAGACCTAACCTCTCTAGACAACCATATTACAAATTCTAAAACAATGAAAGCTTGCTTTCTTTTAAACCCTTCAAAGTACCTGTACCAGATGTGCTCCACCCTTTTTTTCCAAAAATACTGAAAAATTATAGGCAACTCAGTTACCAGTCTTTGCAGAAAAACTTTCAATAGCGGAACTATTCCTGAAGGTAATAATGATACTTTCCTTTGTCTAATTCCTAAAATCTCTAATGCAAATAATTTTAAAAACTTTAGGCATATTGGCCTCTGCAATACTATATACAAAATTATCATTAAGATCATTAGCAATCGTCTAAAACCTTTCATAGATAATCTTATTAGTCCTTATCAAGCTAACTTCCTTAAAAATAGGAAAGCAAATGACAATGCGATTATTATTTTAATTGATCCTAAAAATAAATAGGTATTGTGGTAGACATCATAATATGATTTTTAAGAAAATATTTGACCGTCTAAAATGATCTTTTATCTACAAAACTCTAATCTTCTTTATATTTCCTTCTAATATGATTAAGCTTACTATCAATTGTATAACAGCCACCAGAATAGCCATATCGGTGAATGGTACTAGAACTAGTTACTTTACGCCCAATAAAGGTATAAGATATGGTGATCCTATGTCCCAATGTATATTCATTCTCTTCATGAAAATATTTTCCACTTTAATTAACCATAAGGTAGATTTAGGTGTCTAGAGCCCAATTACAATTGATAAAAATAACCACCAATTGTCCCACCTTTTCTATGCAGATGATCTTACTCTCATATCCAAGATTAATGATAAATCCATAAGATCCATTAACCAGTGCTTGGATCAGTTTTGCAACTTGTCTAATCAGTCAATCAACAAATCTAAGTCAACAATTATTATTTCAAAACTCTGTCCCAAACATATTGGTAACAATTTAGCAAATAATTTTAATATAAATATTAGTAATTTGTTTGGAAAACGCTTAGGTTGATATTACTAATACGAAGTTTAGTGCAAAAGACTTTTAATTTGTTCTCGATAAGATGCTTGCTAGACTAGGAGCTTGAAAATCTAATTGCCTAAATATTGCAGGTAGAACTGTGCTGGCCACCTTTTGTCTTACTTTCCCCTAGCCATATTATGCATTACACTTTGTTGCCTAGCAAAATTCTTAGTACAACTGATAATATTTAGAAAACTTTATTTGGGATCTAATGCAACGTAAAATAAAAAAACTCTATTTTATTCGCTGGGATACAGACACAAGAAAGAGGACGGACTAGAAATTCATAAAGCGAAGAGTAAAAATTTAACAAGCCTAGCAATTCTCTCTTGGAGACTTGTTACCAACACTTACTCTCCTTGGGCAAAATTAATCATACAACTTCATGGTTATGAGAAATAGGTATTAATTCCTCCTTCATATGAAACTGTATCTTGAGGGTGAGAAATTTTGTAATAAGGGCATTGCATGGATCCCTCATAAGTCCTCAACCATCAGTATTTGGAATACTCATTGGGTTCATAATATCCCCCTCTTCGCCAATGTATTTCTGGCCCGTTGACCCAAGCAGTTAACTTGCTTATTGTAAAAGATATTTGGAGTAATAATAAATAGGATCTTTCAAAAATCTTTCATGGGTCTTGAAGCTACATAATTAACAAAATAAAGGTTATAACTCCCAATGCCAGCAATTGTGACATGCCTACTTGGTCGCTTAACACCAATAGGCTATTTATTATCAAATCTTGTTATATCCTAATTGAAAATGACCCTATTACAACAACAACCCAGTATAATCCCACTTAATGAGGTCTGGGGAGGGTAGTGTGTACGCAGACCTTACCCCTACCCTAAGGTAGAGAGGTTGTTTCCAAATAGACCCCCGGCATCCTTCCCTCCAAGAACTACCCACCTTGCTCTTGGGGAGACTCGAACTCACAACCTCTCGGTTGGAAGTGGGGGTTGCTTACCATCAGAGCAACCCCTCTTGTCAAAATGACCCTATTAATGAAATAGAATTTATGTGGATTTGGAACCTAAAGTGTCCTAATAAACTAAAGCTCTTACTTTGGAACCGTCTTTATAATAGACTGCCTACTAGAAGCCATTTAAATTAAATTGGTATTAAAGTGTACACTTACTATAAATTCGATAAAGAAACTATTACTCAGGTCTAGCTAGACTGACTAGCAGTAAGGGATTTATGGCTTCAATTCGGATTGGACATGAGCAGTAGAAATTCTAGTAATAATTGGGTAACTAATCTTAGGGACCATAATATACCATTTGAGAATAGTGTTATCACATACGCTGATCTTTTTTCTTTTATATGGTCTATTTGGACTAATAGGAATAATAATCTCTTTAATAATAACACAAATAAGTTGGTTCTCCATCGTGCCCTTAACCAAGGGCTGCAGTACAAGCTTCTCACACAAAATGAAGAAATAACTCATAAACTTATCCCTATCACTGTTAACTGGATTAAGCCAAATACTATTAAGCTTAATTCTGATGGTTCGTTTATAGAATCAAGTTCTCTATGTGGCTTTGGTGGTACTTTCTGAGATAGTAGGGGATAGTTGGCTTCTATGGGGCCTTTCCAGTCTTATCACCCCTACAGGCAAAGCTATCGACTTTAAAAACAGGCTTCCAAATAGCAAAAGAGCAATGCTTAACCAATTTAGAAGTGCAAATAGACTCTACTGATGCCATTAATTATTTGAAAATGGAATGACTATTTTTAATAACATCATTTTTGAGTGCAGGTCGTCAATGAACCAGGTAAAGGTTCAGGGAATCCACCACATTTTAAGGGAAGCCAAAAAGCTGACACACATGATGGCTAGGATAGCATTGTGTGACAAAAAAGGTAGGGATCTTACTATTCTCTACTACCCTCCCATATTTTGCAAGTAATGTCTTAAGGTCGGTCTGTGAAAGCTCTACTCATCTTATTAAAAATATTAGGAGAAATATTTATTCTAGACTAGTTTATTTTGGGAACAAAAATGTTCTTCGAGACATGTTATGTAATAGCCAAGTAGTAAATGGTTGTATGAACTCTACTATTATATGATATCTAATAAGATCCCCTGTTATAAAAAAAAAAAGTAATTTTAAACAAATTGAGCAAACCATTAGCTAATTCCCTGAGATTCATGAATTAAATCAGGTCTTAATCTTGTTTCCTGAACATAATTGAACAATTACTCAAAAGTCACGTCTAATGTTGATACTTTCTTTTTAATATGCAGTGCTGCTAAGCTTTTAACGACTGAGTTAATAATTATGCCAGATTTGCTCCTCTATAATCTCTATTATCCGGCATACTCAAAAATTGAACCAAGCATCATTTCGCCGATTCTATGGAAGACTTAGTGGGCGTTTGGACATAAGAATTGGGAAATTCCGAAAAAATTAAATTTTAAGTAAAAATAATATTTTAAAATTAGAATTGTGTTTGGACATAAATATAATAAATTTAGATCTGTTTTTGAATTTGTGTGAGTGAGTTGAAGTAAGAAATTTAGATATGATTTTTATGGACTAATTCCGAAAAACAAATGAATTTTTTTTCACCCAAACGCGCCCTTACTGAGGATAAGATTGGACTATACATATGTGGGTGGCTTTTCTCTTGTAAAGATGAGGCGTGGTAAAATAAAAATAAAAAATCTATTGTGGTAATTATCAGATACTAGTAGTAACCTATATTATGGCTCAAAAAAGAAAATTAAGGTATAATGTCTCCCATAGTTCAATTAAGTGTGGTGATAACTAGACAACTATGAGAAAAAGTTGTTCAATTACTACTTTGTGCATTTAAATATTGTCCCTATGAATGACCCTATGAATTTAAAGTCAAATAATCACTCCACTTCCTACAGTTTTTTGTTTGTTTTTGTTTTTGTTTTAAGCTTAGCTTAAAGTACATAAAATGCTCTCTATGAAAGTTCACCAATAATTATTCTCAGAAGAAAAAATGTGTAAAATCAATTTTTGAAAAGCATAAAAATTAGATTCTCCCCAAGAGCATTTTTGAAAAATTAAATTTTAAAATCTTGCCCAAATATTTATTGCTGCTCAAATAGGAAAATAAAGATGGTAATACTATTTGCAAGTTCATCATCATCCATATATATGTATTTCTACCTCTTTTAAAAGTCAAATTTATATACATGATGGTCATGTGGTTTATTGTAAATTGGAGATACCGTAACTAAATTAAGCTTTAATCATTAAATAAGGATCCTTCAAACATGAAACATGGGATTACTGTAAACCAATAATCCAGGAGATTGCGACGTTTTTAAGATATTATTGAACATATGCAATATTAAAAAACGACTGAACAATCATAGTGCATAAAACAATATTATTAGATCAAGATAAGATTGACAACAAGTAACTGCAATATTATTGAATTTCTTAAGCTTAATATCGACAGACCACAATAATACGCCACAATTCTGCTGCCATTGCCAAAAATGATTATACTAAACTCCATGGCTAAAGATAATATATAGTACTAAATCCTAGAGAATGCATTAAGTCAAGCTGTCAACTAACTTCTACCCACTTGTACCATTATAATTGTATTAATGGTGTCAAATTTTATTTATTTTATGGTCATGCCAATACTTATAGGAACATCCCATCTTGAGATGCAAGCCACTAAGACTAGAAATTTTTAATAAAGTTATGGCCCACAATTTAATATTTTTTTTAAAAGTTTTTATTGAGAATAAATAGGTAAAGATAGTAGTAATACACTCCCTCCAGTTCAAAATAAGTAATTTTTTTGATATTTTCACACAGATTAAGAAATTTAATTTTTAGCATTAATTAGCAATGAAATTGACTATATTAATCTTTATTATCTCACATAAACACTCATAACACATATTCCAACACTATTTACTCCAGTGACAATGTAGGGAAAAAAATAATTAATTCATTCTTGAAATCTAGAAAAATAACTTATTTTGGACAAAAAAAAGAACAAAAAAATCACTTATTTTGGATCGGAAGGAGTACTAAATAATTGCAAGAAAATTAGGTTAGAGTTCGATTGCTTTTTATGTTGTTTCTCATGTTATTATACCCTTAAGGCCTTAACACTTCAAATTAGTTGGATTTAGGGCCCATTAGAGCAATAGTCCAGGGAAGACTGCCACACAACAGGCCCAATATCAATATCCATGACCATCACTGCATCCACCAAAATGTTTTGGCAAATTTTCAAATCCCAAAAACACCTCTACAGTAGTTATTTTGTAGGTTTCTACTCAAATAATTTCAATTTTTTTTTCAATTAAAATGCATGTTTAAACATATTTTCAACTTTCAAAAATAATTTTTCATCTCATCTATATTTTTTTTTTTCAAGTTTCAACAAATTTATCTCTAAACGGCAGTGTAGTTACCTACCTCGTTTAATAGTTCTAAGTTAATATTGAATTCTTAAACTTCTATGTTGTGTACCAGGTACTAGATATATTGGTTGGAATATTAGCACTTGTGTATTTATTTGCCTACGGTAAATAACTATTGTTCCCTTTAATATATTTTAGGATTATACACTTCCAATTTTCTCTTTTAATTTCTTTGATTCTTCTTTTGTTTTCTCTTCCTGGTTCATTTAAAAGCTCTCTAGGGTTCTGATTAGAGTCTATTTAAGAAAAATCACTTAGGGCATAATTTATAATTTTAAACTTCTAGAACTCCTATAAGACAGGAGTTATAAATTGTGATCTTATAGTCTTTGAGCTGAGTTTTGTCTACAAGGCAAGAATTATGGAGTATCTCATATATCAGATACAATGAGGTAGCATAAAGTGTCGTCCATGGGGAATAAGTCGTGGCTTCAAATGTCTTATCTAGCTTTTACTTATGAGGCAAGAGTTATAAACTATCTCATACATTAGGCACAATAATTTAGTGTGAAGTGAACAGAGCAGTAATATTCTTCAATGTTCATGGCATTTTTGCTAAATTTCAATCTAGCATCCTATATTCTTCACAAAATATATCAAATTTCAACTACAGATACCTAATCACAACCCAATGAATCGTAATTTTGGATAAAATGCCAATAACTTATAAACTCAATTGTTTGTTCTTCAAAAGCTTCAATTCCAATAATGGTGAATTTTTTTCTTCAATAAAATTTTCTCAAATTAGTGTTAAAAATAATTTAAATATCAAGAAATAAAACATTTCGGATTTCAAGTACAAAACAACTTCAATTTGTAGAACCCAAATTTGAAATTTCTCCATCTTTGATGTTCCTCTCCTTTGTCTTCGCCTCCCCTCTTCTGCTTCATTTTCTATCTTTTGCTATTCTTCTCACTTCTGTTGCTTTTAGGAAGAGAAGGTATTTTGTCCAGTTAATGTTCATTAAACCTAACTAAGGCTATTTTTTCAAGACTTTTCTACCAAGGTCAAAAAATTAATAGCCATAGTGAAATGTCCTATTTCTGTCACTCACCCGATCAATATGAGATTATAGGTCAGAAGTGTTGAATGAGGCTGATTTAGTTGGGATTATTATATTGTGCCTAGAGCTCAGTTGAGAAGCCGAATGATTAAACAGCCGAATAGAATGCTAGGACATAACATTTGAGATCCAGGGAGAGATGCAGGGCATGAGTATTGTGATTATACTTAGAAAACTATGTGCTACTCATCTCCAATTCTCTCTGTATTCCTCATTCCCTTCTATTGCTATCCTACCTCTTTAGGTTCAGTATTTCCTATTGTAATTTAATAGTTTGAGTGTTAATTACAATTACTATTTGAAAAGCTGTAATCATGATTAAGTTCTTATTAATATATAGTGAGGAGTTTGGGTGTAGTTACATTCTATTAAATAATTTCATTAACTAAATGGTATTTGTTGTCCCAAGTAAAGTTTGTTTTGAAGAATAACAAAGGAACTCAAGCATGAACCAAGTTTATCCACAGACACTCCAGATTCAAGCACAATGGGTGCACGTGAGGGAGATAAGCTTAAGTGATTATATATGATATCTCCTAATCGAAAATGAAGCACAATTGATAAGGAGAATGACTCCTTACACGAAGAGAACACTATCCAAGATAAGGGAGGAGTTAGAAGTTGAGGATAACTAGTATTCTTCTACCAAGGAAGAGTAGCATTAGAACTCTAGTTATTTTCTATACTACAGGACGTTCTCACTTTACAGGCACACTCAAAAGCTGAAGTTAAACGTGAGTTGAGAGCAAATTAGCAAGGCATTTTGCAAGTAATTTCTAATGACCCGACTCTTTGTTACGGGAGTTACTGCCCCCATTTTCCTGTTTTATGCTTCTATATATTTTATTATATGTGTTTGGAGAACTTGAAGTAATTCGGATGGAGTTCGGTTAGAAATGAGACAATTAATCTCTTTTTGAGAAGGTTGGTTTGGAAAAGTCTTATGAGTTAAAGGGCTCGAAATGGATTTCTGATGATTCGGCTAGTTTTGAGGGATGATTAATGACATAGAAGCGCAATCAGAATGACATTTGGAGGTCCGGTGTAGAATTAGGCTTGAATTGGCTAAGTTTGGATTTTGGCGAACTCCGGATGATAGGTGGGATTTTGATCCGAGGGTCGGAATGGTATTCCGAGAGTTGCAGTAGCTCCGTTAGGTGATTTTGGATATGCGTGCAAAGTTTAGATCATTCGGAGGTGTTGAGGTCGGGTTTTATATCAAATGCATGTTTCGAAAGTTATAGTTTAACTTAGGCTTGAATCTGTGGTAATTCAATGATTTTGATATTTATGATAGTGTTTTTATGTTACGAGCAAATTTGAATGAAGTAATAGAACATATCTGTGCATTTGGTTGAGCTCCCGAGGGTCTTGGGGTGAATTCGGATGGCCAACGGGGAACTTTTAGCAAGTTTAATGGAGCAGAAATATTACAGAACATATTTGCTCTATGCGATCGCAGATGGTGTCATGTGATCGCATAGAAGGTTCTTGAGGGGGTGTGAGATTGTTCAATTCGATGGCGTTGCTGAGGGTTGCGACCGCACAGTATGGGATTTTAGTGAAATGCGATCGCATGGTGACTATTGCGATCACATAAGAGGAATTAGCAGGGTTTGATTTTTAGTCTATCCGATTGCAATGGAGTTGATGCGATCGCATAGAAGGAGACACCTGGACAGAACAGTTTAAGGGTTAAATTTCACTCGCGACCCACATATTATTTCCACCATTTTTACTCCACCAAGAGAGCTTTTTGAGCGATTTAAAGAGGGTTTTCTACGGGTATTGCTTGGAGGTAAGTCTCTTGACAAGAAAACATCATTTAATGGAAGAATCAACACTCAAATTCATGAAATTGTGAAGAACTAGGGCTTTGTTCTTGAAAAAGAATTTTTAGGATTTGAAAGGCCAATTGAGCTCCATTTTTGAAAAACTTTATATGTACGGAATCATGACGAGACGACGAATCCGTTGGTGTGATTTTTCAGAATTTTTTGAGAAGTGGGCCCGGGGCTCGGGTTTTGCCAACTTAGTCAATTTTAGTACTTTTGAAGTATTTTTTATTGGGTTATGTTTCTTTGACCCATATTTACGTATTCGCTGTGGTTTTGACTAGATTCGACATGCGAGGAGGTCGATACGAAAGGAAATGGCATTGCGGATGAGTCTATGGCCGGTTAATTGTGAGTAGTTGGTGTATATGATGGCCTGAGTGTTTGAAACCCCGACTTATGATATTGTGACGCTATTTAGGGCGTGAATCGCACCCTATGGAAGGTGCATGATTGTTTATGACTAGGGATTGTGACTTGGTTCATCTCAAACAAGAATAATGCTATATTGAAAATTGATACACACCCTATATTGAATATATCTGGGCTTATTTGCCATGTTTGGGGCCTTGTACCGACCTGTAGCATCCTTAGAGGATGAATATCATTGTGATAGCATGATTTAAAAAATTACTGATCTCAGTTCTATGTTTAATCCCTGTTATGAACTGCTAAGTTACTTTTCCTGAAAGTAAATAACTTAAGTATATTCTATTTAATGAATTGGAAATTGGGAAAAATAAATTGAAACTGTTATATGACTCATATGCATATTGTGGATTGAGTATGGATCGGGTTGCACGCCGCAGCGAATATTGTGACTGAGTATGGATCGGGCTGCATGCCGCATTGAATGTTATGATTATATTGCGCTTGAGATGAAGGAGCCCCTCCGGAGTCTGTACACACCCCCAGTGAGCGCCGTCGATATTAAATGGATCGGGCTATGCACTATAGCGGTCATGTACATTGCATTTCATTCATGCATTGTTATTTGCTTATGTTAACTGTTATTAGCTGTTGTTGTTGGCTTGTAGTAAGATATCGAACTGTTAATTTTAGCTTTACTTTGTGGCATTTCGTGGATTTCTTATCTTCAGACATTTTATATGCTTATTACTCACTGAGTACTTAGTACTCACCCCTACTCCCTGCACATTATGTACAGATTCAGGTACACCGGAGGTTTAGCTGAGCGGTCTTGCCTCTAGAGTTATCAGAGTTGTTGAGGTAGTTGTTTGACGTTCACAGGACCTGGCTTCTCTTCTTATTCCAGTTTTATTTATATATATATTTTTTAGACTTGAGAATTTCGTTCAGATATTGTTATCCAGTATTGTTTAGAGGCTCTAGACTCGTGACCCTAGATCTTTTGGGAGTGTTATTATCTGTTTTCACACTTCTCAATATTATTATTCTAATATTATTGGATTATTATTCTAAAACTATTATATCCTCCTTAAATTGTCGGTTTTGAGACTTACTGTTGATATGAGAATGACGGTTGGTCAGGCTTACCTAGCTTTAGGGTTGAGCGCCATCACGATCGGGTTTGGGTTTTGGCAAGTTGGTATCAGAGCCTAGGTTACTAGGCCTCGCGAGTCATAAGTCGGTTTAGTAGGATCTCGCGTATCGGTACGTAGATATCCGTATTTATCCTCGAGAGGCTACAGAACCTTTAGGAAACACTTCACTTTCTTGGAATTCTTATCGTGCATATTTGATTCAGCTTGAGATATAACTTTTGAAATTCCTTCCATACGTTTATATGCGCACACGAGCGCTCAGTAATATATTTTCCCTGATGGCTGGTAATTCCACGATTTATGGGCGAGATGTAATCTCTGTGAGTTCATGTTGGGCTAGTCTGGAGGACTTGAGGCCGAATCTTCGCCTATAGCTTGAGCACCGAAGTGCTGATTATGCGAGCAAGTGCTTTCAACTTATGTGTTCGGTAATGTCCTTATTAGCTGGGATGGCGGTCGGATATCCACGTGATGAGTATGTTAGTACTGTGAGGTGTATCTATGTAATATTAGTAGTGATGAAGAAGTCTGTGGGAAAATAGATGAACTGTTAAGCGATTTGTTTCCTATTGCGATCTGCTGTGTACCCCCAAGTTATGGTCGCGTGAAGAATATTGCCGTACTCATAGTAGGAAAGTTAAGTGCAATACGTGTGGCGGTATAAGTTCAGACTCAGAAAGACTAAATTGGCAGTATTATGTGTATGTCAGTGGGAGTGTGCTGAAATACTAAATTGAGGCGAAGTAGGTGGGTTATCTACTGTGAAGTATTCTTGCGTGGCATGAACCTTGTGTGTGTGTTAGAAGATCTCATTTGTAATTGAAAGGTATTTTATATGTGTTATGATTTAAATAAGTGCAACGCATGTCCCTATATCGATTTTGATAAGATAATACATGTAGTATTGAGGTTAATGTCGTTGATATACATTGTGATATTTTTTTAAGTTGTAGCCGTGTTTTTATGATGGTTTTGGTGATTCTTTGCCAAGTGGATAGGCCCAATTATAAAGGAAACTCTACCGAAATTTTTGAAAAATTTGGGACGTAGTAAAAATTTGGTCACCTAGAGAGTAGGCTTAACTGTTGCGTGAATGAATGCAAGAATTGCAGAAGAGTTAAAATTTCTAATGATTCGTGTATCTACACGGTTGTGAAAGAGTGAGTTTAATCTCACCATGGTATTACGACAATAATAGAGTATATGTGTTGTGATATATATGGCTTCGAGCTAATTCGGGGAGGTGGCCGTTGATTAACTGATTGCACGACTATGTTCTATATTGGTTGTGTCTTAAAGTATACCAGCGAATCGGTTATGGTTGCAAAAATTGAGCCGAGAACGACACGAGTGAAGGAAATTTTTTGACAAGAAGTTAAGAGATCGGATAAGCAGGAAGGAAGTTTCAATGGTTAAGATGAATTAGTATTGTCTTCAGTGTCGCCTGAGAGCGGTGTAGTGTCCTTGCTAATTATTCTTGATCGCTCTTCAGCGCTAGTGCGACCGGTGGTTTGGAGGTACGCCTCAAATATTATTGTGGTAGGTCATGAGAGTGTGTCCCACTGAAAGATTGTATAAGTGTGGCATGTAGTAACTTGACCGATCAAAGATGTAAACCAAGTATGAAGGTTGTGATAGTGTTGTTAAATTGAGGAATTCATGCCCGGAGGGCACTTGGCATATTGGACTGTGAACTAGAGAGGATTACTCCGATTATGATGGTTGCTCTTGTGTTCTATGAAGAAAATGGAAGTTATTATGGACCTTTGAAAGGTTATTATACTAGTTCAGTGTGATCAGAATGGGCTTGAAGTCGGTGGATAGATTTAATATGAATAAGGGATCAATATCAGGGCAGACGTGTGCATTTTTGTAACGTGGTCCTCGTGAAGGAATAGTTGAGTTGATGTTTCTTTGTCAGATATTTCGCGTAGTGATGCATTGCACCGTGTGAGCTGTGAGACAATCCGAGAAAGTGCTTACATGTTAAGAATCCGCATAGGAATGATGTTATATGAGCAACTTGGATGTTGAAATTCCGATTATTCATCGGACCTCAGTTGTGCTTGACTTTTGTATCTTATAATGTTATATGTCCCTCAGAGATATTATTATGCACTTAGCATGCGTATGACCGATACTCAGTATTATGTTGTAATGAGCAAATTTGGCTCGATGTGCATCTCCTTATATGAGATCTATGTGTGGATTGGGTGGAACGCCGCCATGGGTATATTATCTGGATCGGGTTGCGTGCCACAACAGTGTGATAATGAGTATATATTTCTATATGTTGTCTTTGTATGCCTTGCTTCCTGTTTTCCAAGGAGAGTCTATAGTAGTGCGTAGGATTTGATAATTCCTTCCAGAGCTCGTTTCTTTAGTACCGCATTCGAATTGGTAGCCTATTGGCACATTGGCGCATCATAGGTGACACTTAATTATGTCTGGTGTGGCTTATTGCCCGAGCAGTTTGTACTGGGTGAGAACAAGATCATTGAATTCAAGATCAGTGCAATCTGAGTATATGAAGTAAAGTAAAGAGCTAAGACCATTGTTTGGTTTAGAATAAGGTGATAGTTCTTGCCTAGAGTATAAAACTAATGAATCTTTGTTTCGAAAATGTCTAAGAATGTATACAGATCTCATTCGTCGTGTCAGTATTGTAAGAATTTGCACAAGGCATGTGTATGTCTTGCAAATCTTGGGATGTGTGGTGATTCCTTCCAAGCGATTAGATAAGAGAGATTTAGATGATTGGGAAAGATGGTATTGCTACGTGGAAGCGATTTGACATGAGTATGTGTTATAGAAAATGGTAATGTGATTAAATTGACTATATTTCAGTAGTCTTGCAGCATATTCTTGTTGGGTCCACTAGTGGTATTCGGGTTTGCTTGGTAGCACAGGTGGATATTGAATATCCGTCGTGAAATGATTTGGTATCAAATGGGTGCATGTATTCGCACGGTGGAAACTGGGATCAGGTATGATGATTCATGTGTTATGTGGAGTTCTGATGTACAGGCTATATTATAGTGGTGGATCTTTATTCTCTGGTACATTATATTTTGGATGTGATGTTGGAATTTAGACTGGTTCTCTTAGTGTTGGGATGATTTTGAATTATTGCATTAGGGGCTACGCCAGAAATGCCACGGGTTAAGTGGTGAAGTGCGTTAGAATATGTTTTAGCAGAGTGATTTGTATTTCAAAGAACCATCGGATAGCTAGGAAGAAGTGCTTTCTTAATTGGGCATTTGTGATAGATGTCAGAACAGAGGTGTTATCATTGATCCCTTTATGTTATTGAGGGACTTTTAGAATGCATTTCGTGTGGCCGGGCATGTAACCGGGTGAGATTGTGGATTTCAATATTTATTTAGTGCCTTTGGCAGGAGTTATAATAGCGGAAGAAACAGTTTCAGGCTTGTTGGTACTGAGTTCGTTGGCGGGCTAATATGGCTATGCTTTAGCTTGAGTTAGCTTGGTTGACCCCGAGCTGTACGGTTGAGAAATAGGTTGAGTCTATCCTTATTGAGCTTATTAGCGATCTGAGGAAAGCTATGAGTTATTTTTCAATGTTGTGAGATATTACGATTTGTTAGTTATGGGCACATGTGGTGCGGTTCCATTGAGAATTCATAGGGAAAGTCGAGTAGGAAGAGTAAATGAGTATTGCTCGGTGTATGGAGCATTGGTTATGGTCTATCAGGTTGCGTGTTGTGTGTTCTTTTCACTGTGGTTGTATTGAATTGCGTTGGTTTCAGACATCAAATGTACGTGGTTGTTGATTTTGGGCATAGCTACTTGAGGGGCTTCAGGTATAATAATGTTGGGATGGGATCGCGCATTTTAGCGAGGCTACGAGAATTATGACCTTTCGGGGTAAATTTAGGCATTCTATTTCTATGATGTGAAATGGGGTCTCAGCCTTGTATTGTAATGGTATTGATGAACTTGAGATACAACTCTTTCGTTTGAGTCATTTGTTATGATTTGAGTGTGTTCAGATCGTTTCTTACCGGTGTGTTTATTATGCAAGATGTGGTTTAGACTTCTATTGAGTTATCATATCATCAGCGTGGTGTTGGATTCGAGGTGATCATTGGGTTCATTAATGAATACAGACATATTTGATCTCATCTTGTTAGGAAGATAATATCGAGGTTTGACCCAAAAATTTGTTGTGATATCAGTCAAGGAAAGTGGTTTCAGGAATGGTTGATCTGAGAGATGATTACGATATATAGCATGTTTCATTCATCCTTGGCAGTATATGAAACTGTTGGAGTAAGGCTTTAGTTAATAAGAGGTTCTCCGTCAGTAATTGGTTGATGGGGACAACTGCTGTGAATAGAAGTTATGGTTCCAAGTGTTTGGTTTAGGCGGTATATCATATGTTTTCACTTGAGGGTGTGCATGTATGGCTTATTACAGCTGGTTCGAGCTTACTCTTAGTACATATGTGAATTTCTAATCTTGTGAACGTGGTTCTATGGTTTGGTTTATGGATTAAATGGGCTGTGAAGGTTTGGCTGTATTGTATTATCGGGTCTATGCGAAATAGGGTGACGAGGGATCACCACGGGTATATGATTGGTAAGATTATTCAGCTACTGGGTGTCTTCTATAACAACTCTCAATACGCTCGAGAACGAGCATTTGTTTAAGTTGGAGAGGATGTAAGGACCCGACCCGTCGTTACGGGAGTTACCACCCTGTTCTCCCCGTTTTATGCTTCAATATGTTTCATTATATATGTTTGGAGAACTTGAAGTAATACAGATGGAGTTCGGTTAGAAATGAGACAATTAGTCTCTATATGAGAAGTTAGTTTGGAAAAGTCAACCGAATATTGACTTATGAGTTAAAGGGCTCGGAATAGATTTCTGATGATTCGGCTAGTTTCGGGGGATGATTTGCGACGTAGGAGCGCAATTGGAATTGAATTTGGAGGTCTGGTATAGTATTAAGCTTGAATTGGCTAAGGTTGGATTTTGGCGAATTCCGGATGATAGGTGAGATTTTGATCCGAGAGTCGGAATGAAATTCTGAGAGTTGCAGTAGCTCCGTTAGGTGATTTTGGATATGGGTGAAAAGTTTCAGATCATTCGGAGGTGTTTAGGTTGGGTTTTATATCAAATACAAGTTTCAGAAGTTTTAGTTTAACTTAGGCTTGAATATGTGGTAATTCGATGATTTTGATGTTTATGATAGTGTTTTTATGTTACGAGCAAGTTCGAATGATGTAATAGAACATATCTGTGCATTTGATTGAGGTCCCGAGGACCTCGGGGTGAATTCGGATGGCCAACAGGGAATTTTTAGCATGTTTAATATAGCAAAAATATTGCAGAACATATTTGCTCTATGCGATCGCAAAAGGGTGTCATCTGATCGCATAGAAGGTTCTTGAGGGGGGTGAGATTGTTCAATGCGATCGCATTGTGAGGGTTACGATCGCACAATGTGGGATTTTAGTGAAATGCGATCGTATGGTGAATGTTTTGTTCGCGTAAGAGGAATTTGTAGAGTTTGATTTTTAGTCTATGCAATCACAATGGAGTTGATGCGATCGCATAGAAGAAGACGCTGGACAGAACAGATTAAGGGTTAAATTTTAGTCGCGACCCACATATTATTTCCACCATTTTTAATCCACCAGGATTGCTTTTTGAGTGATTTGAAGAGAGTTTTCAACGGGTATTGCCTGGAGGTACGTCTCTTGACTATGAAACATCACTTTATGGAAGAATCAACACTCAAATTCATGATATTGGGTAGAAATTGTGAAGAACTATGGCTTTGTTCTTGAAAATAAATTTTTAGGATTTGAAAGGCTAATTGAGCTCCATTTTCGATAAACTTTATATGTACGGACTCGTGGCGAGATAAGGAATCCGTTGGTATGATATTCGGAATTTTTTGAGAAGTGGGCCTAGAGCTTGGGTTTTACCAACTTCGTCAATTTTAGTACTTTTTGAGTATTTTTGATTGGGTTATGTTTCTTTGACCCATATTTATGTATTCGCTATGGTTTTGACTAGATTCAACACGCGAGGAGGTCGATACGAAAGGAAAAGGCATAGCGGACGAGTCTACGATCGGTTAGAGGTGAGTAGTTGGTGTATATGATGGCCCGAGGGTTTGAAACCCCGACTTATCACATTGTGATGCTATTTAGCGCATGACTCGTACCCCATGACAGGTGAAGGGTTGTTTATGACTGGGGATTGTGACTTGGTCCATCCCGAACAAGAATAATGCTATATTGGAAATTGATACGCACCCTGTGTTGAATATATCTAGGCTTATTGTCATGTTTAGGGCCTTGTGCCGACTTGTAGCATCCTTAGATGATGAATATCATTGTAATAGCATGATTTGAATAATCATTGATCTTAGTCCCATGTTTAATGATTGTTATTAAATGCTAAGTCACTTTTCCTGAATGTAAATAGTTAAAGTATATTCTTTTTAATAAATTAATAATTGGGAAAAATAAATTGAATATGCATATTGTGGATCGAGTGTGGATCGGGTTGCACGCCGCGACAAATATTATGACTGAGTATGGATCGGGCTGCACGTCACAGTGAATGTTATGATTATATTGCACTTGGCCTAAGGATCCACTCCGGAGTCTGTACACACCCCAGTGAGCGCCGTCGATGTTAAATGGATCGGGCTACGCGCCGTAATGGTCATGTGCATTGCTATTTACTTGTGTTAACTGTTACTAGCTGTTGTTGCTGGTTCGTAGTAAGATATCAGACTGTTAGTTTTAGCTTTGCTTTGTGGCATTTCGTGGATTTCTTATCTTCAGACATTTTATATGCTTATTACTCATTGAGTACTTAGTACTCACCCCTACTCCCTGCACCTTGTGTGCAGATTCAGTTACACCGGAGGTCTAGCTGAGCAGTCTTGGCTCCAGAGTTATTAGAGTTGTTGAGGTAGCTGCTTGACATTCGCAGGACCTGGCTTCTCTTCTTATTCCAGTTTTATTTATATATACATTTTTTCAGAATTTAGTATTTCATTCCGATATTTTTATACCGTTTTGTTTAGAGGCTCTAGACTCGTGACCCCAGATCTTTTGGGAGTTTTATTACCAGTTTTCACACTTCTTACTATTATTATTCTATTATTATTGGATTATTATTCTAAAACTATTATATCCCCCTTAAATTTTCCTTTTCGAGACTTGTTGTTGATATGAGAATGTCGGTTGGTCAGGCTTGCCTAGCTTTAGGATTGGGCGCCATCACGACTTGGTTTGGGTTTTGACACAATTCTTATGTAATTAAGTGTGCGAACCTGAAGCTATATGAACCAGATAGAAGAACCAGTTCAAGTGTTTGTCTTTTATTCTGGTTCAATTGTAGTAGATGTTTTCATATCGTACCTTTTAGATTTATCTAGAAATAATTGTAATATGTACTTTGAGTATTCAAGTTATATTTAACTTGAAGTTGTCGCAACAGTTAGAGGCTAGTTGTACAATAGGATGAGAGGCAATCCTTAGGTTTACAAAGAGTTTTTGTAGATTCTGTTTTGGCTCAGTGATTTAGTGAAGTGTTATGAAAAATCCCACTGAGTTGTAGGTCGTGGTTTTCTCACCCTTTGAGCCAGGTGTTCTCTACATAAAAATATTTATTTTTTACTTTTTATAGTAGTAGTTTAAGGAACACATAGAAGAACCAAGCCCTTTTATAATTTGTGCACGCAAAAATTAGACACCACACAAATCACACCCCCTTCTTTTGTGACATTGAAGTATACAATATCAATTGATATCACAGTGGGTTCTCCTTGAAGAGGCTTACACTTTAAAAGATGATCAACTTGAGTGCACCACCTAGAAACTGGGAAGGGCATTCCACTGCTATGCCACCACTCTTTAATGACTAGTACTACTCTTGGTGAAAGAACATGATGAGAGATCATATTATAGATAGGACTACACGATATGGGATATTGTCACTGATGGTCAATTGGCTACTTTGAATAAAAATGCTGAAAGAGTAGATGTTCCAAAAACAAGACCTTATTACACTGTTAAAGACCTGCGGAAATGGGAGAAGAATGCTAAAGCCAAAAAATAACTTGTTTGTGGACTTGGTCTATAAGAGTATAGCAGAATCCAAGGTTGTACCACTGCTAAGAAAATATGGGACACACTGCAAGTGGCTTATGAAGGAGAACCTCAGGTGATGAGATCCAGAGGCACTCCACTGTACTCTCAATATGAGAGTTTTTCTCTGAAGGAAAGAGAATCCATTCAAGAGATGTACATAAGGTTACTACACTGACAAATGAACTAAATCTCTTGGAAGGATTATTCCTGAAGAAGAAAGGGTCGAAGAGATATTGACCAGTCTTGCCTATCACTTGGGATAACAAAATCACTACTATACAAGAATCAAAGAATATTGCCACTCTCCGTATGGATGAATTGATTGGAAATCATACTGCCTATGAACTTAGAAGACAGACCACGAAAATGAATATAGTTAAGAAGGAAAGAATTTTGGCCCCCAGAACCACTAAATGTTCTGATCTAGAAGATGATGAAATGGCCATGATCACCAAATATTTCAAGAAGTACCTAAGAATAGGAAAAGGTTCTTCAAAAAGAGGTACCTACAGCAAATTAAAAGTTCCTGAGAAGCAAACCAATGATGACTGCTACAAGTGTGGAACGACTGATCACCATATCAAGAACTATCCTCAATAGGAAAAAAATCGAGCAGAAAAAGGAAAGAGTTGAACAAAGGAACAGGAAGAAGGAACAAGTTCAACCTAAGAAAAGCAACAACAAAGGATCAACAGCGACTTAGATGCTTGGGGAGATAACTTAAACTAAGCTCAAATGATGATGATAATGATGAACAAGAACTTATGCATTTGGATAATATGATGAAGAATTTGAGGTCCAAGTGATGGGGAGAAACCAAATATATTACATAGATAGCGGCTGCTCAAAGCATATGACAGGAAGTAAGAACCAGTTTCTTTGACTTGAGAATAGTAATGGAGGTATTGTCACCTTTGGAAAGGAAGAAATGTGAGATAATTGGGGTTGGTAAGGTAGGTAAGACCGACTCCCACTCTATTGACTCTGTCAACCCGTTTGATTGACTAAAGTACTGTTTAATAAGTGTATCACAATTGTGTGATAAAGGTAACATGGTTGCATGCACCTCTAAAAACTTCTTTGTGATTAACCATATGACTGACAAGATAGTTTTGCAGGGAAAAACAATGAACAATATATACATTGTAGATCTTCCCACACTCTCAGATAATGACTCGCTTACTTAAGTATATTGAATAGTAATCCCTACCTTTGGTACAAAAGACTTGGAGATGCCAGTTTAAGTCAACTCAATAAACTAGTCTCCAAGAACATGGTGATAGGATTGCCCAAGAACAAGTTTAAGGAAGACAAAGATTATGAGGCTTGTGCAAGGGGGAAGCAGGTTCGATCCTCTTTCAAAAGCAAGAAAATGGTAAGTACCACCAGAACGATGGAAGTGCTCCATTTGGATCTTTGTGGGCCAATGAGAACATTGAGCAGAGGTGGTAAGAGATATGTTATGGTTCTTATTGATGATTACCCTAGGTTTACTTGGACACTATTTCTAACATCTAAAGATGAAGCATTTGACATGTTCACTTCTTTTGTTAGGAAAACTAAAAAACAACTAGGTAATCAACTTGCATCAATTAGGTCTAATCATGGTACTAAATTTGAAAATGCTAAATTTGTTGAATTTTTTGATGAGCATGGCATAGATCATAATTTTTCTACTCCAAGGACTCCACAACAAAATAGAGTAGTTGAAAAAAAAGAATAGGATATTGGAAGAAATGGCTAGGACTACGCTTCTTTCTAGTAAACCGACCCATAGTTTCTGGGCAAAAGCTATGGACACTTAATGTTACATTATAAATCGGTGCATGAGCAGACCTCTTGTTGAGAAGTCTCCATATGAGTTACTTAAAGGAAGAAAGCCAAATATATCCCATCTTAGGGCATTTAGATGTAAGTGCGTTATGCACAACAATGTTAAAGACTATATATGTAAGTTTGATCCCAGAAGTGATGAGGTAGTAATCTTGACATAGTAAAGCTTATAATATCTATAAAAAAAGAACTATGTGTATAAAAGAAAGTGTACATGTGGTTTTTGATAAAATTAACACTTTTTTTGAGAGGCAGGAACATGAAGTTGAAGCAATTGGTATGGTAATAAATTCAAATGAAACCACAGCTCAGACTGAAACTAAATTAGAGGAAGAAATAGGTGATGGAATAGGTTTTTCTACCCAGGGCAACCTGACAGGGGGAACTAAACAAAGGGGAACTGATCCTGAAACCTCGAGGGGAACCTATCCATGAACCTGTTTCTTAGCAACAAAGTATTAAATGAACATCTAGGGAAAACCAACTTGTTGTGAAACCTTACTAATACAAAAGTTCTCATCCCATTGAGAAAATAATTAAGAATCCAACCTCTAGAATAAAAACAAGATCTTCTTTGAAGAACATTTGTGCTTTTGATGCTTTTCTATCTCTTATTGAACCTAAAAATGTTGTTGAGGCTTTGCAGAATACAAACTGGGTGGATGCAACACAAGATGAACTCAACCAATTTGAGAGAAGTTAAGTTTGGTATCTGGTTCCAAGACCCAAGGAGATATTAGTAATAGGCACAAAATGGGTCTTCAGAAACAAACTTGAGGAAGATGGAATAGTTACAAGGAACAAAGAAAGATTGGTGGTTCAAGATATTGTCAAGAGGAGGGCATATAATATGATGAGACCTTTGCTCTAGTTGCAAGATTGGAAGCAATTAGACTCCTCATTGCCTTTGCTGCTTACTTGGAATTCACTCTCCATCAGATCGATGTCAAAAGTGCCTTCCTCAACGGCCATCTAAATAAAGAGCTGTTTGTTAAGCAACCTTCGGGCTTTGAAAGCAAGGAATGCCCTGATCATGTATACAAGCTTGACAATGCAATTTATAGGCTCAAGCAGGATCCAAGAGCATGGTATGATATTATCAAAGTTTTTGCTTGAGCATGGCTACAAGAGAGATAAAACTGACAACATTTTATTCTTGAAGGAAAAAAGGTAAACACCTCTTGGTATTTCAGATATATGTTGATGATATAATCTTTAGAGCAACTACTGATAAGCTAAGTAAAGAATTTACTGAACTAATGGGAATCAATTTCAAATGGGTATGATGGGTGAGCTTAATTTATTTTTAGGCTTACAAATTGAACAAAATTCAAATGGAACTATGATCCATGAGCAGAAGCATGTATGACTTACTTAAAAGGTTTAAAATAGAGGATTCCAAAAAATGGACACTTTTATTGTAGCAGCTACAAAATTGGATGTATATGAACTCGGTTCATCTGTTGATCAAAAGTAGTATATGGAAATAATTAGCTCTTTTTTTATATCTCACTGCTAGCAAACCTGACATTGTGTTCAGTGTAGGCCTTTGTGCTTAATTTCAGGCAAATCTAGATGAGTCTCACTTGAGTGTTATCAAGAGGATCTTGAGATACCTAAAAGGCACCACTGACGTTCATCTATGGTATCCAAAAGGTAGTAATTTCAACCTAGTGAGGTATGATGATGCTGATTATACAAGATTTCTTGTGGATTGAAAGAGCACCTCAGGTATGGCACACTTTCTTGTCTCATGTTTTGTGTATTGGGCCACCAAAAACCAAAATTGTGTGGCCTCATCTACTGCTGAAGCTGAGGATGTTGATAATGCCTCATGTTATGCTCAATTATTGTGGATCAAATAATAATTAATGGATTTTGAAATTAATGTGGGTTGATCCCCATATTTTGTGATAACACTAGTGTAATTAGATTGACCATGAACCTGGTTCATCATAAGAGAACTAAGCACATAGATGTTAGGCATCATTTTTTGAGGGACAACTACAAAAAGGGTTTGATTACTATGGAACTTTGTGCTACTGAAAATCAAATGGCTGATATCTATGGTATCTAAAAGGTATCCAAAAGGTAGTAATTTCAACCTAGTGAGGTATGATGATGCTGATTATATAGGATTTCTTGTGGATTGAAAGAGCACCCAGGTATGGCACACTTTCTTGGGTCATGTTTTGTGTCTTGGGCCACCAAAAAAGCATAATTCTGTGGCCTTATCTACTGCTGAAGCTGAGGATATTGATAATGCCTCAAGTTATGCTCAATTGTTGTGGATCAAATAATAATTAATGGATTTCGAAATTGATGTAGGTTGATCCCCATATTTTGATAACACTAGTGCTATTAGTATGACCAAGAACCCGGTTCGTCATAAGAGAACTAAGCACATAGATGTTAGGCATCATTTGTTGATGGACAACTTTGAAAAGGGTTTGATTACTATGGAATTTTGTGCTACTGACAAGCAAATGGCTGATATCTTCACAAAAGCCCTAAGTAGATTTCACTTTGAAATGAACATGTTAGAATTAGGGATATTTAAGATCACCTAAAAGAACCAGTTCTATCTCAAAAATTGGTTAGAAAAATTGTGAATTATTGTACATAATTAGATAAGATTTTGCTCAATCTTACACTTTCCTTAATATACTAATGTGCCATATGCTAAAATGACTCATTAATCTCTACTGATATTATCTCTAGTTTCTTGGAAAATTCAGACTTACACAAGAAATTTCTCAGTGAAGAACATGGTTCATCAAGACTACTTGGTACGTATTCTCCACTATGGATAGTTTGAAATAGTATATTTGGGTCATGATTAAGAGAAGAGTCCCATTTAATCCTATATCATTTTGAACTTATCCTTTACAAAATGGACCAGTTTCATTCAAAAATAGTCCAAGATCGTATTAAGTGCCTAGATTCTATGGACACCCTTCAACGTCTTTTCAAACAGACTTGCAGTTTGATTAGACTTATGAACAGGCCCTCATTAATCAATTGAACTCATCCACTTTATATTGATTAGGCTTTACTTGTTTCTTCACTTCTAAATATTCAGTTGTCAAAATTCTCTCCAGCCTCTCTCATCTTCCAAACATACTCAAACATATTTTCTTTCATACCCAAGCACAAAAATGGCTAACATCTCTAACAATCCTCCGTCACCACCCAAGGAAACCACTTCTACACCTTATATTACCCTTCAACCACACCAACCTCTAAGAAAAGTAGGGTAGAAATGATGGCTCTCAAGGTTGTCTCTGGTGGAGAGCCAATAAAGAAAATAAACAAAAAATTAAAAGCAGGCAGGGAAGAAGAATCCTCGAAATCTGATGAATCATTCAGATTTGTTACTGAGGGGTAAGAAATGATTTCTTTTGAGACATAACAGGTAATATCTGATGGAGAAAAGGAGAGTCTGAGAGAAATATAGGGAAATGGGTTTGGAGAAGCTGCTGAGGGGTTGGTTAGACTAGAAAAGAGTATTGAAGAACCCATTTCATCTGAACATGAAACTTCGCAGACCTACTAAAAAAGGTACTGACACTTACAATCCCAAGAAGAAAGGAAGTTCAGAAGTGAAAATCTCTGGAACTGCTAGGGCAAACAAGAAGAGAAAGGTTGCCTCTTCTATCTCTGTAGAGACTCCTCCCACAAGAGAAAGAGTTACAAAGAGTCAGAATAAGCAAGGTAGGGTTGAACTGGAAAATGCCTTAGAAGAAAGTAAGAGAAAAGTTGTTGCGAAGGGAAAAAGAAGGTGGTTGAGCCTGTTGAGGCTGTTGAAATTGATGAGATGGATCTGGTCCTTCAAAATAAAGATAAGATGAAAGAAGTGGAGGGTATGACTCCTAAAGCTAAGAAAGTGAAGACTTCGACAAAGAAGTCTATTTCAAAGGCAGAGTCCGATGAGCCATCCACTTGGTTAAAAGAACCAGGTCTGCTGTGAAATAAAGAAAAGTAAAAATTATGGAGGAAGAAGAATGGAATGGAAAGGAACAAGAAAAAGATTCTGATGCTGAGAAGGACAGTATAGTTAATTTGGGAGGAGAACCATATTGAAAGGCAGACTCCTCAGGGACTTGGAGGAGGAAGGAATGTTAATGGCCGGAGAAGTTACAGTTGCAAGGACATGATCCTTCAGATGGATGGAACACTTGACAAAACCGAAATTATGGAGTTCATCCCAAACTATGAGATCAAATATGGTAGGGTCACCAGTGTGGTCAAGGGGGTGACAATGACTTTTGATGATAAAGAATGTCACGACCCAATATCCACTAAGGGTCGTGGAGGCGTGGACACCTCTGTCAGGCAAGCCAACTAGAATACTTAATTAAATTCCTGTTATAATAATTTTGAAAAAAATTCTTTTATACAATTTAAATAAGAATCAGTATATTCCTCCGAATAAATAATGAAATATTTAAACAACTTTTAAGATTTCCGAATAAATCCAAATACGTCTCTAAAACCCGGTATCAAAAGTGCATGAGCAACTATCGATAAGGAAAATAAAAATACAACCACTGTCCGAAATACAGTGGACAGGAAATAAATAATAAAAATGCAGAATGGAAATATACTAGATGCGGGTCATCTCGAACAATGCAGCTCACCTAGTCCCAGAGTCATTCGTGCTGCTATGCCTAATAGGCAGCTAGATGTATATATACCTGTGCAACAAAAATGCACAAAAGTGTAGCATGAGTACGTAATCAATGTGTACTTTATGAGTATCCCGCCTAATCTCGAAGAAGTAGACACGATATGGCAAACTTCGACACTCACTAAAAATCAATTATCGATATTCTATAAATGCGAGGATAATCATAAATTTATATAGTAGTTCTAATTCGCGAAGCCAGAAAACAGGCAAACACCTTCAACAGTTAATCAAGGGCCTCCAAGGTTTGTTCTTTATAACCATATAAATTTATCTCAAGTCACGAAGGGAAAATTTCACATTTGAAAATTTCCAAACAACAAATAACATGCACAAATCACACCGAGGCGACGACCCAATCCAATATGAATGTAAATTGTGCACTGCCGAGGCCCGAACGGCCCGAACTAATAGATGCATCTATTTAATCTACCGAGGTGGCCCATTTCATAAATAAACACATGCCCTGCTCGCGAATCACGCATGCGATGCAGGTACACATAAAATACATGCTCAAATAGCCAATTAAGAATTTATAAGAGATATTTATCCAATTAAGGCAATTTCTCTGTTTAAGACTTCAGGAAATGATGTTTAGTCTCTTTTTAAATTCATTTAATAATCAAAGGTGATTTAAATAATTCACGTTATCAATAAGTTCATAATTAATCCAAGTATAACATGTTGATGGGTCCTAACTACCCGAACAATAGCATACTAGTAGATACACATGGACTCTCGTCACTTTGTGCGTATGCAGTCTCCACATATAGGAGCACACAAATAATTATTTAACCTATGGGGACAATTCTCTCTTGCAAGATTAGAAAGGAGACTCACCTCACTCCGAAGACTCATAACCAGCATTCCACGCCTTCCGAGGACTCCAATTGATGCACCACGCTCCAAGACTAGCCAACGGTTACGCAAATCCATTAATATATACTCAAATATTCATTACAAGCTAATTTATAACAATTCCTAATTTCGATTGGAAAGTTGACCGAAACGCCCTCGGCCCATGTGCCCGAAATCCAAAATTGTTCGAAGATAAATTTTAGCCATGGATTCTCTAGCTCAAATATATAATTTAATCCTAATTCCATGCTCAAGTTCGTGGCTAAATCCCAAGAATATAATTTTTCTAGGTTTCCACCAAAAACCTCCATTTTCTTAAATTTCCAAAGCCTAAATACATACATAATTAATGTATTTAACTCAAAAATGGGTGGGAATCACTTACCTCAATCATTGATGACGAAAATCCCCCCTTGAAGCTCCCCAAAATTGCCCCAAGCCATAAAAATTGAGAGAAATGAAGTCAACCCATGATTTAAAAATAAACTTGCTGCCTCCAAGTACTTCAGCTTCTGCGAAAGAAATACCGCATCAGCGGTACCACTTTTGCGGACAATCTGTCGCTTCTGCTGCTTCCCTTAGATCAGCCCCTTTTCATTTCTGTGACTCCTCCACCATAGGTGTGGTTTTGCTTCTTCAGAAAAATGATCACATCTGCGATACCAGCCTAGCCGCCCCAAACCACTTCTGCGACTCCTTCCTTACTTCCGCGGGGCCTTTTCTCCGGTCCCATTTCCATATAAGTGAAAATACCAGCAACCAGCAAACTCCAGCCTTCCCAAAATTCTATTTTCGATCCGTTAACCAACCAGAATCCACCTGAGGCCCACGAGACCTCAACCAAACCTACCAACCAATCCCAAAACATATTACGGACTTTCTCAAGACCACAAATCATATCAAACAATGCTAAATTCATGAATTACACCCCGATTCAAACTTTATGAACTTTGAACTTTTGAACTTTTACTTCTGATGTTTAAACTTATCAAATCATGCCCGATTGACCTCAAATTTTGCACACAATTCATATTTAATATTAATAACCTACTCCAACTTCCGGAATCAGATTCTGATCCTGATATAAAGAAGTCTACTTCCAGTCAAACCCCTCAAAAACCTTCAATTCCTATCTTTAGCCCAATTGATGCACCACGTTCCAAGACTAGCCAACGGTTACGCAAATCCATTAATATATGCTGAAATATTCATTACAAACTAATTTATAGCAATTCCTAACTTCGATTGGAAAGTTGACCGAAACGCCCTCGGGCCCATGTGCCCGGAATCCAAAATTGTTCGAAGATTAATTTTAGCCATGGCTTCTCTAGCTCAAATATATAATTTAATCCTAATTCCATGCTCAAGTTCGTGGCTAAATCCCAAGAATATAATTTTTCTAGGTTTCCACCAAAAACCTCCATTTTCTTAAATTTCCTAAGCCTAAATACATACATAATTAATGTATTCAACTTAAAAATGGGTGGGAATCACTTACCTCAATCATTGATGACGAAAATCCTCTCTTGAAACTCCCCAAAATCGCCCCAAGCCATAAAAATTGAGAGAAATGAAGTCAACCCATGATTTAAAAATAAACTAGCTGCCTCCAGGTACTTCAGCTTCTGCGAAAGAAATACCGCGTCAGCGGTACCACTTTTGCGGACAATCTGTCGCTTCTGCTGCTTCCCTTGGACCAGCCCCTTTTCATTTCTATGACTCCTCCACCATAGGTGTGGTTTCGTTTCTGCAGAAAAATGACCACATCTGCGATACCAGCCTAGCCACCCCAAACCGCTTCTGCGACTCCTTCCTTACTTCTGCGGGGCCTCTTCTCCGGTCCCATTTCCATAGAAGCGAAAATACCAGCAACCAGCAAACTCCAGCCTTCCCAAAATTCTATTTTCGATCCGTTAACCAACCGGAATCCACCTGAGGCCCACGAGACCTCAACCAAACCTACCAACCAATCCCAAAACATATTACGGACTTTTTTAAGACCACAAATCATATCAAACAATGCTAAAATCATGAATTACACCCCGATTCAAGCTTTATGAACTTTAAACTTTTGAACTTTTACTTCTGATGTTTAAACCTATCAAATCATGCCCGATTGACCTCAAATTTTGCACATAATTCATATTTGATATTAATAACCTACTCCAACTTCCGAAATCAGATTCTGATCCTGATATAAAGAAGTCCACTTCCAGTCAAACTCCTCAAAAACCTTCAATTCCTATCTTTAGCCCAATGGCTTTAAAATGACCCACGGGCCTCTGAATTTACTTCCAATTGGGCTCCCAACTCCAGAAGCACCATACAGAGCTATACCCAGACTCGAAATCCCAACGGACATCGATAACACTGAAATGCACTTCAAGCCAAACTTAAGAAATTTCTTCCAAATTGCTAACTTCCACAATAGGTGCCAAAACTCTCCCGGGTTATCCACAACCCAATCCAGACATACTCCCAAGTTCGAAATCATCTTGGAACCTTCAGATCCAGATTCTGAGGTTGTTTACTCAAAATTCTAATACTAGTTCATTCTTTCAACTTTAAGCTTCCGAAATAAGAATTCTCTTTCCAAATCAACTCTGGACTTCCAGAAATTCAATTCTGACCACGCGTATAAGTCATAATACCTAAAATGAAGTTGTTCATGGCGTCCGACTGCTGAACGGAGCGCTGGTACTCAAAATGACTGGTCAGGTCATTACATTCTCTCCTACTTAAACATACGTTTGTCCTCGAACATGCTAAGAACCATACGGAAGTAACCTGAAATCACTGTTTGGTACCTCATGCACCTTCCCGTGCTACTACAACTTAGCTGAGCACATTAGCTCAATAAAATCTAAAGACATTCCCTTTTATTCAAGAAAATAAGCTTTAGAGGTCGATTCCAATATCCAGAACCCTATGCTAGGAATATTTCCAACATACGACCACCATATCAATCACTACACGTTGTACTCAAATATGAATGCCTAACATTACTGGATTCTTACTTTGCAACACTTAGTCCATAGGACCACAATAATATTCTCTCATCAACTTAGAAAAACAAAATCAACAAATTGGATGCTCCCATTGCACCTCATGACACATGAGTCTTACTCTATGTCTTACAATACCGCCATGACGGATGAGATGTGCACAAATTCATAATCAACTATCGAGCTAACCAATCATTAAGTCTATACTTTTGAGAAGAAACAATACCACACTCTGAACCTAAGAATGAACTTTGCTCATTAATATATTTCATATAGTCAGATTGCACTGATCTTAAATCCCATAATCTCATCTCACCCAATATGAACTGCTCAGGTAATAAGACACTCCAAATGCAATCAAAAGTCTCATATGACACAACAATATGCCAATATGCCACCAATCTGAACACAAAACCAACAGGAAATCGAACTCTGGAAGGAATTTCCTAACCTCCGCACTAATACGGACTTTTATTAGAAGATACGAAGTGATACACACATAAATATCATATAGAAAACCAGAATCGACATCACACTATTGCGGCATGCAACTTGATCCAAAAAACATACCCATGGCGGCGTGCCACCCGATCCACACATAGATCTCACATAATGAGATTGCACTTTAAGCTAAATCTGCTCATTACAATAAAAATATTGAATTTCGATTGTAAGCACGCCAAGTGAATAATATCATCTCTGAGAAAACACATAGCGCTACAAGCTACAAAACTCAAGCATAACTGAGGTGTGATACAAGATCTAAATCTCAAGTGCCATTCTGCTCACATAATATTATCGCTACGCTGAACCTTAACACATAAGAATTTACCAATCCGTCTCACAACTCATACGCTGCAATATATCATTACCTGGAATTGTTGATGACAAAATAACACCCGAACTGTTCCTCCATAGGGAACACTCGCTGAAACGAACACAACTGGCCTAATATAAAAGCCTGTTCACTTATAATTCAATCCATTAATCTCAAGCCAATTTTTGGTTGCACCAACTTGGCTAATAAACTTTCAAAGTTCCATAATAACTCCCTTTCCCTCAAAACACATAAGAACAACCATCACCACCGGAGCAACCTCCTTAGTTCATAACCCGATAGCCAAAGTGCCCTCTAAGACAAAATTCTCAAATTAATGATATTACCACAATCCTCATATTTGGCTTAAATATTTAGTTACTCAAGAGACTACATGTCACACTTATACAGTCTTCCCATGGGACACGTTTTCACAATTTTTTGAAATAAATAACAGGTCTACTTATCCAAACCATCGCACTAACGTTATAAAGCGATCAAGAATCCTTAACGAGGATGCAAAGCCTTTTTTTAAAAAAAAATTGATCTCAGGTGATGCTGAAGACAACACCAATTTACATTAATCATTCAGCCCTTTCCTTGCTCATCCGAGCCCGTGACATCCTTACTAGTACCAAACTGCAACCTTGATCTAACTTTGAATTTCCATGCTACTCACTGCACCCAACGTGCCAATATATGCTAGAACGTGATTTTCATCGTAGCTCCGAAATCATTAACATTTTAACTATTCATCATATAAGAACTTTGCACTTGACTCACTTCAGGAGAACCATAGAAACACACAGGTAACTTCCCATAACCGTAGAATATGCAAATTGACAAGTAGTGGTCCAAGCCACCATAAACCTTCCGTAATTCGCTTCCACTCAACAAACCATAACAGATGAATGCTTCTGAATAACATCAATTACGGCGGCCGACAAGTCTCACACATACCGCCACAAATCATACATACAACTTGATCACGCTGAATAAACTGATCGCTGGCCCCAATATGCCCATTCAACTATGGCTAATCAATCTACCTTCTTCCAATTTATCCTTGCTTGCCATACAAAATAATACTAGCTCCATCCAACACATAACATACTCCATCTACACTCAGCCCGAGTGACCTTGAATCATGAGACCATGCTGTCTACAATCCTACGAACCATTTCGTACCCCCCAATTGCTACATCACAAGCCAAACATCCCGGAACATTCTATGCCTTTTCTGATAAGGTGCTACAAAGCTTGATTCTTAATTGTACCTATAGGCTTGACATCATTAGGCAGCACACTTTACCTCTTGAATTCAATAGGACTGTTACTAAGAGCCACCCGCTCTAACTTGGTCCCGAGTTTAATCAACCCCATAAATCTTATAACATATGATTACTCTCTCGGCAAAGCACCCGACAAAATCACTTCCTCTGAAACTTGTATCTATACAAGGCATAAATCCTGAACCTTTCTCCAAGTTTGAACATGAGACAATAAGGCCGACTATAGCATGCCCCCAACAAGTCATCTACTCATTTTACCACTTGTGGTCTTTTCTCGAAGCTGGAATAACCCATTAATATTCTAATAACCAGGAACCTCACGAGTAGTTAATCATGCAACCCAATCATAGGCGGGAGGACTCTCTCACTTAACTTGAAGCCATTATTATGAAACTCTGGTGTTTACCAGGATTCTTAATCTCTCATTGACATAACCTTGAGCAATCATGCGCCAACATTCTCGATATCTTATCGTAGAAACCTAATTTGATACTCTAAATCATTTAACAACATTCACACAATAGTTCCATTTGCTGCATAGCCCGTAGAACTCTTCGCAGAAGCCTCGCCCACCACGCGACCGCTAAACTGTTCACAGGAAATGCCCCCCTAAGTCCAAGCTCTCTCCCTAGATGTACCAATCCATTTACCTCTTGTGGACATCAATTAAAGGTATGGCAACACCTTTCAAATTCCGAGTTATGTTGCATCTTTCTTCATTTCAAGTAGCTCCTTTCCGTCATACCAAATCTCCTACCGCATAACAACCCATACTTCGAATTAAACCTACAGACTTCAATTGCCCGTCGCTAAATTCCTAGATCCATTCCAAACTCTCCTTAGGCGTGTATTCATCCCATTACTAAGCCCTATATAGATCTGCCACTCACCCACTTTGGGCAAACTCGCTCCTTTAATCACCTATGCTTCTTATACCTGGCATTTTAGTAGTTCAAAACTCTGCCTGACACTCCCCACATGTTTTCTGATCTTTTGCTGCTCAGTTCCTTACTTAAATAAACCCTATCTTCGTGGAACTTGAACCCACAATGGCTGCTAGCTTTAAACCCTTTCAAAAGGTCGCCTTTATTGATCCGCCAACATTAGAAGTTCTAATTCGATCTTAAACCACCGCACCATGTGATATCTGGCAGTTGTATCTCCAATACTATATTTCATAATTTCTTGCCTTAAGGGCGAATCGTAGTAGATTATAACATCGACAACCATAGTACGTCCAATTAGGACAACAACACCCCAATGTAGAGGAGAACACATCACGTTTGCAATTACCACATTTCATTGCTTCCACCAGTCCACATCTAACCATCCTCAGTCCGAATGCCTTTCCCCTGTAGGGAATAAAATAATGAATCCCTTAATTACATACTGAGTAAACCTCCCTTCAATTCATTCACTGCCCCGACACCTGGGCAAACACCACAACAACACTACGGAATAATCACTCGTAAGCATCATGGAAACATGTGCCTAGGCTCAAGGCTCTTAGAAGTTTTGTTACTGAGTTAAACCAATAGAATATCCTACCATAAAGTGACTATAATAATCCAACCAACTATACCGGAAGATCATCCCGCACCAAATTTGTAGTGTAATTGCAGTCCTTCAATTTTAGATTTATAACAAGCGCTAGCGTCGCATAAGATTGATTGGGAAGGAATCAAAGGCATGAGCCTCAAAGGAATCAAACCGCACCATAAAGAAACAAAGAAGGGAAGTACTCCTAACATCACTGTAGCCTCTCGAGGATAAGTACAGACGTCTCAATACCGATCCGCGAGACTCTACTAGACTTGCTCATGACTTATAAGACCAACGGGAACTTGGCTCTGATACCATGTTGTCACGACCCAAAATCCACCAAGGGTTGTGGTGGCGCCGGATACCTCTGTTAGGCAATCCAACTAGAATACTTAATTAAATTGTCGTTATAATAATTATGAGAATATTTCTTTTATATAATTTAAACAAGACTCAGTATATTCCTTCGAATAAATAATAAAATACTTAAACAACTTTTAAGATTTCCGAATAAATCCAAATACATCCCAGAACCCGGTGTCATAAGTGCATGAGCAACTATCGATAAGGAAAATAAAAATACAACCTCTGTCCGAAATACAGCAGATAGGGAATAAATAATAAAAATGTTGAAGGGAACTATACTAGCTGCGGGTCATTTCGAACAATGTAGCTCACCTAGTCCCAGAGTCATCCATGCTGCTACGCCTAGTAGGCAGCTAGAGGTATATATACCTGTGCAACAAAAATGCACAGAAGTGTAGTATGAGTATGTAACCTTCAATAATTAATCAAGGGCTTCCAAGGTTTATTCTTTTTTATCTTATCAATTTATCTCAATCCACGAAGGTCAAATTTCACATTTGAAAATTTCCAAATGACAATTAACATGCGTAAATCACATTGAGGCGACGACCCAATCCAATAGGAATGTAAAATATGCACTGTCGAAGGTCGAGCGGCCCGAACCAATAGATACATCTATTTAATCTTCCGAGGCATTCGGTCCGTTCCATAAATACACAGATACCCTACTCGTGAATTACACAAGCGACGCATGTACACATAAAATACATGCTCAAATAGCCAATTAAGAATTTATCGGGGATATTTATCAAATTAAGGCAATTTCTCTATTTAACACTTTAAGAAATGATGTTTAGTCTCTTTTTAAATTCATTTACTAATCAAAGATGATTTAAATAATTCAAGTTATAAATGAGTTCATAATTAATCCAAGTATAACATGCTGATGTGTCCTAAATACCCGGACAATAGCATAATAGTAGCTACGCATGGACTCTCATCACCTAGTGCATGCGTAGCCCCCACATATAGGAGCACGTAATCAATTATTTCACCTATGGGGAAAATTCCCTCTTACAAGGTTAAAAAGGAGACACGCCTCGCTCCGAAGACTCAAAACTGGCATTCCACGCCATTCCAAGGACTCCATTTGATGCACCATGCTCCAAGATTAGCTAACTGTTACACAAATCCATTAATATATGCTCTAATATTCATTACAAACTAATTTATAGCAATTCCTAAGTCTGAATGGAAAGTTGACCAAAATGCCCTTGATCCCACGTGCCCGGAATCCAAATTATTTTGAAGATAAAGTTTACCCATGGCTTCTCTAGCTCAAATATATAATTTACTCCTAATTCGATGCTAGAATTCGTGGCTAAATCCCAAGAATATAATTTTTCTAGGTTTCCACCAAAAACCTCCATTTTCTAAAATTTCCAAAGCCTAAATCCATACATAATTAATGTATTCAACTCAAAGATGGGTGGGAATCACTTACCTGAATCATTGATGATGAAAATCCCCTCTTGAAGCTCTCCAGAATCACCCCAACACATGAAAAATGAAAGAAATGAACTCAACCCACGATTTAAAACAACCTTGCTGCCTCCAGGTACTTCCACTTCTGCAGAAGAAATACCGCATTAGCAGTTCTGCTTTTGCGGACAATTCGCCGCTTCTGCGGCTTCCCCTGGCCCATCCCTTTTTCACTTCGGTGACTCCTCCACCACAGGTGCGGTCCTGCTTCTGCAGAAAAATGACCACATCTGTGGTCCCAACCCAGCCGCCCCAAACCGCTTCTGCTACTCCTTCCTCACTTCTGCGGGGCCGCTTCTGCGTTCCCATTTTCGTAGAAGCGAAAATGCCAGCAACCAGCAAACTCCAGCCTTCCCAACATTCCATTTTCAATTCGTTAACCACCTGGAATTTACCCGAGGCCCCCAGGACCTCAAACAAACCTACCAACCAATCCCAATATACATTACGTACTTTCTCGAGACCTCAAATCATATCAAACAATGCTAAAACCATGAATTACACCCTGATTCAAGCTTTATGAACTATAAACTTTCCAACTTCTACTTCTGATATTTAAACCTATCAAATCATGCACGATTGACCTCAAATTTTGCACACAAGTCACATTTGACATTATAGACCTACTCCAACTTTCAAAATTGGACTCAGACCAAAATATCAAAAAGTCCACTTCCGGTCAAACTTCTCAAAAACCTTCAATTCCTATCTTTAGCCAAATGGCTTCAAAATGACCCGCATGCCTCTGAATTCACTTCCGTTTGCGCTCCCAACTCCAGAATCACCATACAGTACTGTTCCCAGACTTGGAATCCCAAATGTACATCGGTAACACTGAAATGCACTTCAAGCCAAACTTAAGAAATTTGTTCCAAACTGCTGACTCACACAATTGGTGCTAAACCTCTTCGGGGATATCTAAAACCCAATCTGGACATACGCCTAAGTCCGAAATCATCATATGAACCTGCTGGAACCTTTAGATTCAATTATGAGGTTGTTTACTCAAAATTCTAGTCTTAGTTCATTCTTTCAACTTTAAGCTTCCGAAATAAGAATTCTCTTTCCAAATCAACTCTGGATTTCCAATATTCAATTTCGACCACACGTACAAGTCATAATACCTGAAATAAAGCTGTTCATAACTTTCGACTGCTGAACAGAGCGCTAATACTCAAAACGGCATGTCGGGTTGTTACAAAGAATTGAGAGAGATGTTAGCTTTACCTGCTGAGGGGTACAATGATTATAAATAGCTCAAATGCTCAAGTCTTGAGAATCTCCCTATCCCTTCCATTACTAGAAAATTTGGTGACAATGAAGAGGAACTTGAGCCCAAGGCTATTTACAAAAGTGAGATGAAGCCACCCCAAAAAGTGTTGTTTGAATTTGTAAACAAATGTATGCTGCTAAGATAAGAAATGAGGCACAATACCACATTCATGGACATGGTCCTTATGGATTGTTTGGACAGTGGGAGGCAAATCAATTGTCCTTTCAGCTTCTTGACAGGGTTCTAAATGGCACCAAAACTCATGCTGCCCTATGGTTTTATTCTCACTGATGTACTTGCACACTTCACGGTACCTATCAAGAAATGGGAATGGTATAAGCAAGGATCAATTGGGGCAAATACTCTAACTGCTTGTGACTATGAAGTCCAAACCACTTCCAAAGAACCTGGTACATCTAATAAGGTACAGTGAATAGAAAAGTGCAAGCTTTGATACAAGAAAGTGGGGATAAGAATGCTGAGATTGATATGCTGAAGAAGAGGTTGGAAAAGATGGAGAATGAGAGAGATTCTCTCAGAGCTGAACTGGGAAAAAAGATAAAGAGAATAATGATGACATTCTTCAAGATATATTGAAACTTCTCCAAGCCAAAATCAAGAACCTGGTCCTTCACAGCCTTAAGCCTCCTAGCCTAGTGTAGATCCACCAGTGACTCAATTCAGGATTTTTTTGTTTCTTTTGCTCATGATCCACTGTGTTTGTTTCTCTTTATGCTTTGTGGTAGGATCTTATCAATAAATGAAATTCATTGCCTTTTGTTCTAACTGTTTGTTGATATTTCTTAAATGGTTAATATCCTTAGATTGATTGATGGTATTTGAGTCCATTATTCCATTTGAAGTAGCGCAATGGACATGAGTAATTTCTAATAAATTCTGGTTATCTCACTTAGTTATGCAACTTTTCGATGATGCCGAAAGGGGAAGATAGGTTGTGCTTTTACTATGGATTGTGATATTTATAACCTATGAACCCGATCTTTGATGATTAGTGGCTTTAAAAAGGGAAAATATTCTAACCTTATGTTGATATTGAGCTAAGTTGAAATAGGGCCTACGCTTATGAAAAGCTTAGTTTGTCATCATAAAAAATGGGAAATTTGTTGTCACAAGTGAAGTTGTTTTGAAGATTAACAAAGGAACTCATGCGTGAACCAGGTCCATCCATAATTTACATAGACACAAGCAAGCATAAAGGATGCACGTGAGGGAAATAAGCTTAAGTGATTATTTTGGATATCTCCTGAAAGAAAAGGTAGCATAATTGATAAGGATAAGGACTCCTTACTCGAAGAGAACACTATCCAAGATAAGAGATGAGTTAGAAGTTGAGGATAACTAGTATTCTTCCAATAAGGAAGAGTAACATTAGAATTCTAGTTATTTTCTATACTACAGGATGTTCTCACTTTACAGACACACACAAAAGCTAAAGTTAAGCATGAGTTGAGAGCAAAATAGCAAGCATTTTGCAAGCAATTCTTGTGTGAGTTAAGTGTGCGAACCTGAAACTACATTAACCAGATAGAAGAACCAATTTCAAATGTTCGTCTTTTATTGTTGTTCAATTGTTTGTAGATTTTTTATATTGTACATTTTAGGTTTATCTACAAGCAATTGTAATAGATAGTTTGAGTATTCAAGTTAGTGTTTACTTGAAGTTGTCGCAACAGTTAGAGGCTGGTTGCTACAATGGGATTATAGGTAATTCTTATATTTAGAAAGCGTTTTTATAAATGTTGTTTTGGCTCATTGATTTAGTGATTTCACCTTTTGAGCCGGGTATTTTTCACATAAAAATACTTGTGCTCTTTACTTTTTGCATTTATTATTTTCGCAATAGTAGTTTATGGAACACATAGAAGAACGAGATCCTTCCGTAATTTGTGCACGCGAAAATGAGACACCACACAAATCACACACCCTTCTCGTATGGCATTGAAGTATAAAACATCAATATCAAACCTAAATTTGAGACGTCCTAAAATAGCATTTAACTTTGGACAAAGGAGGTAATAGAGTGACGAGCTATAGGAGCCATTTCACGCAAATGCCGGTACCATGCACGTTAACTATGTTTCTTGTCCGAAATTTTGTAACATTTATTCAACAAATAACCTTGGTGTTTGTAATAGTTCTATCTGGAGTTTGGCTAGTTTTCTATGTGTGAAGAAAGCAAATTAAAATATTAAATCTGGGACTGCAACTAGCTCAAAGACAATTTCGTAGTTCTTTCTTTGTACCTTTGATACAATGAAAAGGATGTGCAATAACCAAAAAATCTATGAATGATGAAGCCAAATCAAATTGATATTAATATTATCATGAAGTGATATTGCTACAGAAATTTCATTTTCATTAGGACAGAGAAAGGAGACGTATAATATTCATGTGTCAAGTTTTCACGTTGCCGGCACATTAATGGTTTCGTCATTATTTGTTTGTTGTCTCTGTCATTATATGTTGAGAAAATGAAGGAAGAGTACTGCATCTTTAACTATTCATAATATACTCATCAAAAAGTGGATTAGTGGTATGCATCATGCATGCCAGCAAATGAGTACCCTTTCAGCTGGGGAACCAGAAGGTTGCTTGTGGATAGATCTAACAACAATGCAAATGCATCAGAAAATAAATAGCCAAGCAGAGGCGGACCCAGGTTTGTGGGTGATAGTGGTCATGAGCGGACTGCTCAATTAGTGATCGATCAAACTTTTGATTTTAACAGCTTGTTTGAATGGTTGTTACATATTGTACTGTATTGTGTTGTTATTTCAAAATATGATATTTGTTTTTATTATTATTTCAATTTTATTGTATCGTATTCGTATCGTTAAATTTATAGTTACGTAACAATGAATGTGCCACTTTATATAACGACCGATTTGGTGTGGTTGCGTCGTTACCTTGTCTTTTTCTCTCATTTCACCTTCATTATTATTAAATAATTTTATTTTATTATTTACCCTACCTTTTTATATAATAATTATACCTCGTATTATCATTTTTTTTAGTGATATTGCAAATTTATTTTTCATATGATAGTACATGATATCACGGAACAACAACAAAGAATACAATCTATCCAAATATTGTATTCATTAATGTTACAGTACAATATACTACAATACGATATGATACATTACGAATCGATATGTAACAACCATCCAATCAAGCTTATATAAACATTTTCAACATATATAAACATATATATATATATATATATATATATATATATATATATATATATATATATATATATATATCTAGTATTTTTGCCGAGGTTAACAGAATCCAGTGACCCTTCTTCTATGTACATAAGTCCGCCTCTGGAGCCAAGATTTTCGATGATATAGACGCGACGATCACTGTATCAAAAATATTACTAAAACATTGGTCATTTGATAAAACTATAAATTTTATAGTATTATGCAAGTTGAAGAAAATGGTAAGCATATTTTATACGAATTCAACAGAAATGAACTTCAACTTGTGGTATCTTGCGCTTGCACATGTGTATGTAGCCGTCATAATTAGTTGCACAGTTTAGTCCTTTTTACTTTTAAGTTATAGTTATAGTAATTACATATTGATGCCATACATTTGGGTTATCGATATACAATAGGTCCATCTCTGTTGCTTTGATTGGGCAGCAATAGTATAGTGCTAGCTAAGGCAATTAGGGTTGCAATGCTATGTATTATAATCGTCTTCTCTTTCTTTAGTAATAAATATACAAAACTCTTATTTTTGCTACCTTAATTTAGTTTTCTTTTCAATTTTTTCCTTATTTCATTTAGTATTCCATTGCCCTTTTTGCATTTCCTCTTATTTTCTACTACTTAGCTCAGCTCGTATCAATATTCGGCTTTGTAGCAATATCATATAGCGTTAGAAATTTCATTTAGGGACTTTTCGAATGCATTTCGTGTGGCCGGGCATGTAACCGGGTGAGATTGTAGATTTCAATATTTATTTGGTGCCTTTGGCAGGAGTTATAATAGCGGAAGAAGTAGTTTCAGGCTTCTTGGTACTGAGTTCGTTGGCGGGCCAATATGGCTATGCATTTAGCTTGAGTTAGCTTGGTTGACCCCGAGGTGTACTGTTGAGAAATAGGTTGGGTCGATCGTTATTTTAATATTCGGTTAGTACATCAAATGAAATATAATATGTTTGGTGAGCATATCAAAGTTGTAATTGAGTTGAATTATTAAAATGGACTTTGAGGCCTAGGGTTTGACAATTAATACATCGCTATCGGAATTTTATTTCGGCAAATTACCTTAGTACCCCCTAAACTATTTGAGAATTATAACTTTCCTCCCTAAACTATCTCTGGTTCGAATTACCCCTCAACTTGGCCTTTTGAGAATAATTACCCCCTAAATGCTTATGTGGCAAAAAGTGTGGGTACACTCACATGCCATGTGGATTTTTCTGTCCATGTGGCATTTTCGTGAAAAATAAAAAAGAATTTTTATCTTTTTAAGAATATTATTTTTTAAATAATCTTTTTCGAATACAATTTATAATAAAATTTGGATAGAACGACATTAGTTAGGCTAAATATTTTTATTTGTTCAAAAATAATAAAATTTTAGTTAATCTTTTTTTGAATTTGACCTGAAAATAAAGATTTATACAATTAAAATAAATAGTCAATGCATCTAAAAAATTATAAAATATAGTTTGAAATTAACTATTTTGGCTATAATTTTTTATATATCTCTAAATTACAGTGCTCCAATTTTGTTTTACGGATTTTACCTAAAAAAAAAGTAAAAATACACAGTTGAAATAAATAGTCATTGCATCGCAAAAGAATAAATAAAAAGAGTATACAATTACAAGAAATTACAAGTGCAATTGTACACTCTTTTTATTTCTTCTTTGATTCAATGATTATTTATTTCAACTATGTATGTTTTATAACTTTTTAGATGTCTTGACTATTTATTTCAATTGTATAAATTTTTATTTTCAAGTAATATTCAAAAAAAGATTAACTAAAATTTTATTATTTTTGTACAAATAAAAATATTTAGCATAACTAATGTCATTCTGTCCAACTTTTATTATAAATTGTATTTAAAACAATTATCTAAAAAATAATATTCTTAAAAAGAAAAAAAATTCACGAAAATGCCACATAGACAGAAAAATCCACATGACAGGTGAGTGTACCCACACTTTTTGCCACATAAGCATTTAGGGGGTAATTATTTTCAAAAGGCCAAGTTGAGGGGGATAATTCGGACCAGAGATAGTTTAGGGAGGAAAGTAATAATTCTCAAATAGTTTAGGAAAATACTAAGATATTTTGCCTTTTATTTGAAGCAGATTCCAATAGAATAAAATCTTTATCAGTTTTTTATTATTTTTCGTGTTAGTACTTTGCCAGTGGGCTGTGCCAAAGAGGAACTTACAACATTGACTCGTTGATAGGCTTAGATAATTAACCAAGTCTCACTATCCAAAAACCACATGTTGTGATGACACCTAGCTCAATCTGCTAGGTAAGCTAACCGATCACGTCCAACTATGCTTTATAAAAGGATAATACGGTCACTACAAATATAATCCGGTTTACAAATTCAGAATCGAATCCCACATAGAACTAAGGTTTAACTACAGCTGTTCACTAATACCAAGAAATTTCTATTAGTGGGAGCAGCTATTTTCAAACAAGTATTTCAATAAAGCTATCCTTTTCACAGTAGACTCTGCGTAGCCACTAGGATTGATTGACTTTACACAATATATAATACTTGGTTAATTATATTCTTCTTACTGGAGAGACTTTAGTGAAATATTTTCTTTTATTTTCAGTTCGTCATATATCGGCAGTAACCTATTGTTTTGTTAGCGTATAACCAAAAATTAAGATTTCAGTCAAAATTTTATTTTAGAAAAACTCGGAATACTGATAATTAAATATAAAAAAAAAAATTGACTTTAACAAGCTGAAAAAGCAAAATAGATTTGTATATTTCAACAGTATTTCGTGTCCTTACAAATGTTCATTCTTCCCCAATTACAATTATCTCGAAGTAATAGAGTATCCATGATAATTAATGACATTAATGTAATGTCATAATTGTTAACAATAACTGATTCTATATAAATTTCATAATGCTCTCCGTAATTAATGCCTATTAAGTACCAATTTCGTATTTGTACCGCTTTTGCTAAAAACGTTTATTCATCTGATATAACTGCTAAAAATCAATAGGTGCGAGCTTTTGTCCTTCCTTTCATTGTGCCTGTTGAAGCTCATACCTTTTTTCTTGGCCAATCAGTCACTCTTCTACTAGTCCACGTGTCATGATATATCACCTTATATTTAATTCCATTCAAGGACTCAATTTTTTCCAATACAGATAGTTTCCCACTTGCCATTTATTCTTCAATAGAATATCTGGGAAATGGATCTCATTATAGCGGGAATATTTGCCACCGTTATTTCTTCTCTGGAACTGATGCTTCATATCGCTTCTATTTAATGTTCACGACACGTGGCACCTCGCGAGTGGTTCTGCAAAATTTTAGCACTTTTTATGTCTTTTTACGGCTTCATTAATTATGAAACGACAACATGCGTTTCCATCATTACGTCTTTTCCTCTAACGGTTGCTTCTGAGTATAAATATAAGTTTTCATCTTTGTCTTTTTCATAAAAAAGGATCAGAAGATTCAATTTTACTCTTCTTCTTCGTCGTACTACTATGTCTTCTTCAAACCCTAACCCTTGTAAAGTTTCCATTGTTAATAACCTTTCTCATGCTACTATTAGAAGTATGAGAGGAGGAAGACTTCGTAGTGTAGGTTCTTCATCTTCCCGGGGTCCTTCTCTTCCTTCTACGAGTTCAACTCCACTTTTTAGAACTAGAGGTTCCCTTTCTCAAATGCGTTCTTCTAGAAATAAAGAGACCAATGAGCCTTTTCGTAAACCTTTGGTCGACGAAATTGTTCCCGCTGAACTATCTTTTTATAATGATAGAGAGTTCTTCACAAACCAAGTTTCTTCTATGTCTTCATTAGATTATGCTGATATTTACTCAACTCAGATCACTAAAGGTTTGATTCGCGTGGTCTGGAGTCATGATCTTCCCATCATAATCCCTAATGCAAACCAAAGAATCACTTTTTATTTGATGGGGTTTTCTTTCGTATATACATACACTTGTACTTTGAATTTCAAACCCCCTATTGACCCGGTTATCCCCAAATTCTATCGTTTTCTTTATGTTTGCTTAGGATAAATCGGCCTTATCGTGTAGAGGGCAGTTGGTTGTTTGAGGCATTTGGCCAACATGGATGACTTGCATTTTACTTTCTTTCATTTAATCTATCTTTATTCTCACAAAATTTTCTCTCGTGGAATTTTTACCTTATAGTATGAAGTAAAAGAGTTCTGGTCAGCCCACAAGACCATAAAGACCGTAGCTGATGCACCAGATTTGTCGCGGCCCTCAGTATTGGTTTAGTAAGTGAAGAGAATGTTCCATTTTCTGAGAAATGGAATTTTGCACGTACGTTTTCTTTTCATAACTTTTATGCACTTTTCTTATTTTGTTTTTTTGATGGCTGTCATTTTAACCCTTTCTTCTTTTTCAGCAACCATGGGAATTGTTAGTGAAATTTCTAATTTTTATGGTTGGGTAGAAATGTTGTTAAGTATTGTTCCGATGGAAGGTAGATCTTGGAAAAACATTTCTCATCGGTTTGGTTGGAAAGTGAAAACTCACAGTAAATGCTTTTTCTTCATATTCTTTGCATTTTCACTTATTTCTCCGCTAAAATTTTTCTTTAATCATTCTTTCTATCAGGATTTCCCATTCGAGGCAGAAGTGTTGAGGTCGTCATAGCTTCCGGAGTTTCTTTGGAAAGAGCCCAAGAGATTGTCTTGGTTCTTCATTGAAAAGGAAAGCTTCCAATTACCAAGATTCTAATGAAGAAGAACAACAAGATGGGAGTTCTTTTATAATAAGGCATCAGGCTAGAAGAAACATTATTCAGATAAGAAAGCATCTCCTCATTGTTCTGTTCCTTTAATCGAGCCTGTTTAAGCTTCCTTGGTGATTTTTGATGATGACAATCCAACAACTGCTCATGATTCTATTTATTAGTTTTTGCTCATAGGTTTGATAGTGAAGGTTTAGGTCCGATTTCTGATGATGTATCCCTTGCCTCATTTTCTATGCTTGCTCCGGTGATATCTCCCTTACTAATTGTGATTGTTTCCATTGCTGCTCCGCCCCAATCTATTTTGACTCCTTGCACATTCCCTCCTACTAATATGCGTCATATTGAGGTGGGTTCCTCAAGTGGAGGTGAACCTATAAGGAAATTTATCATCGAGGTTCTTGCCGATGGTAACCTTTTTGCGAAAATTAGGTGGGGCTGATGTATGGTTGAAGCCACTACTAGTCCAGACTAGAGCATCAACTGAAAGTCTTAACTTCAGAGTTATTGATCGAGAAGGCTTCCTCAAATCTACCTGATAAGGACAAGAATCTCCTTGAAACATCTTTCTCTTAACAACTTTCTAAATCTAGTGACGAAATCAGAGAACTGAAAGCTTTACTAAGCAAAAAGAAAGCTTATGCTGGTGAACGCGTGCAAACACTTTCTCATACCCAAGAAGATCTTCGCGAGTCTTCTAACAATGTCAGTTTTTTAGAGAGTTCACTCGGTCCTCTACAAGCTTCTTACGATTTTGCCCCGGCTAAAAATGAAAATGAGATTAATCAGTGGGAACAAGATTACGAGATTCTCGAGGACAAAACTGCAATGGAAGTGAGTTGGGCAATTTTAAACACACACCGTGATATCCTAGTGGAAGTTAGCCAGGGGGCTTTAGTTTGGATGCTAAGTTAGCCAAAATAAAAGAGACTATTGAAAAAGCCAGCAAAACCAAGATTTCTCTTCTCCCATGGCTGATATTCCCAAGCACGTTGAAGATGATATGGGTACGGTGAATGCTCCAACTCCTTCAAGCCATCTCAAACCTTCTGTTGCGAAAGACCCTATTTCAGTTCGTTCTTCAGTCCTCCATGAAAAGTTTATGACATGTTACTTCTTTTCTTTTCTTTTCTTTTATGGAATGTAGTTGTAACCCCAAGTCCCATTTGGGGGTTTAGTTTTTTGAAATGATAAGTCCCCAGAACTTTTCGGGGCACTTTTTGTATAAATGACAAATAGTTTATGACTAAGTTTTGTACTTAGTCTGAACTTTGTTTTACAAATATTTAAGAAGTTTTCTGTTTTAATTTAGTTATTTTCAGCTTCTATTTTTCCTGTCGTTGCCTTTATACTTTAAGGGCTTGTTAATTATTTCGCGGGTTTATGTTTTACTCTTTTTTGCATTTATTGTTTTATAAAATGCTTTATTAACTTCATGGATTTTTGAATAACACATGAATTTTATAAAAGACGGCCCTTTTATTTTTGACACTTAATGAAGAAGACGTTTCAACTTCATAATGGTTTAAATATACGACAAAAGAAATAGAAACACACATATTTCTTGAAATAACTTTGATAAAGTTTTCATTTGAACTTGTTAAGTTTAAATAACATCTTATATGTGTTCAAATAGTTTCTATAACTCTTCTCGTAACTGTTTTCTTTTCCAACAGTTTTCAAAATAGAAAATAAAAGTCAAGGTTTTCCTTTACAATATGTTTCTATACATTGCCTTTAACCTAGATATTCTTGAAATTTGTAAGATTTTTTGAATGACTTTGTGTTATTTGGCTCGTAACTTTGCTCTGAACTTGACTCAATTGATGAGTAGACTTTGAGGCTTTGATTTATAATTTTTTTACTATCTTCTTAGTCTTTTTTTGCCTTCTTTATACGTATGTTGTATATCATATAGTTCCCAAAGTGTTTGAGCTTTGAAGTATGAAATCTCGAGCACTTGTTTACTCCTCTTATTTGGTCCTTTCACTGAAAAGGAAAACATACGGGACTCGGAGTTGTGATTATAGATGAAGACTGCTAAACCCGTTTGAATTTCTATCAAAATAAATTGTAACCCTAGACCGACAATTTATGTTTTTTTGTATGTCTTGCAGGTCGTGACTCATCATTTAGTACGAGTTAGCTTTTTGCCTATCATCTAAAATCGTTATTAGAATTTTAATAATTCTAAAGATAAATTTCAAAGATGAGGGTACCTACCCGTGGACACTTCTTTTCCTAAGAAGTAATATCTCTTCAGATAAACGACATTCCAATGCAAAGGTAAAATCTTACCATCCATTATTTTCAGCTCGTATGTTCCCTTTCCTGCGATACCGTGGATCTTATAAGGTCTTTCCTAATTTGGACTTAACTTTCCTTCAATAGATTAAAAAACCTTTTTGAGTGCAAAGTCACCAATGTTGAAGTATCTTAAGCGTGCTTTCCGATTATAATATCGTTCCATAACCTGTTTTTGTGCTGCCATTTTTATTAATGTATTTCCTTCATTTTCTCAAGTAAATCTAAGTTGATTCACATTTCTTCTTCATTAGATTCTTCAGTTGCTTGTGCATATCTCGTGCTTGGATCTTCTATCTCTACTAGGATCAAGGCTTCAACTCCGTATACTAGTGAAAATGGTGTTTCCCCATACTTATTTTTGTTATGGTGCGATAAGCCCATAAAACACCAGGTAACACCTCTTGCCAATTACCTTGGATTCATCCAATCATTTCTTCATATTATTAATAATGACTTTATTCGTGGATTTAGCTTGTCCATTACCTACCAGATGATAAGGTGTTGAGGTAATCCTTCTGATTTGCCAACTTTGATAAATCTCTGTGATTTGTATTCTTATAAACTATGCGCCGTTGTCACATATGATTTCCTTTGGTATGCCGAATCGGCATATGATATTTTTCCAAATGAAATCTCTAACCTCTTTTTCTCGTACCTGTTTAAAATCACCTGTTTAATAATGACTTTATTCGTGGATTTAGCTTGTCCATTACCTACCAGATGATAAGGTGTTGAGGTAATCCTTCTGATTTGCCAACTTTGATAAATCTCTGTGATTTGTATTCTTATAAACTATGCGCCGTTGTCACATATGATTTCCTTTGGTATGCCGAATCGGCATATGATATTTTTCCAAATGAAATCTCTAACCTCTTTTTCTCGTACCTGTTTAAAATCACCTACTTCTACCCACTTAGTAAAGTAATCAGTAAGTACTAGCAAAAATCCTATCTTACCTTTTGCTTGTTGTAGTGGACCCATGATATCCATCTCCCACTTCATAATAGGCCATGGTGCAATGACTGGATGTAGCAATTCCATGGGTCTATGCATATTGTTATTGTATCTTTGGCACTTGTCACATTTAGCTTCAACGTTTTCCATTTGTTCTTCTATTTTGGGCCGAAAATAACCTACTATAATTATAGTTTTCACTAAAGATATTCCTTTGCTTGATTTCAATAATGTCCCTCATTTATTTCTCTTATCACATAAGCTGTTTGAGAAGGTCTGATGCATCTTGCTAAAGAACCACCAAACATTTTACGATAAATATTGCATTGCTTTAAATAGTAGCGAGCAACTTTTTTGCGAAGTGCATGATCTTATTTCTAATCTTCTGGGACAGTTCCACACTGCAAAAAAACGATAATCTTGTTCCTCCAATCCAAAGTTAAATTATTAAAGTTTACCTTATTTTTTATTTTGATAAAATACTGAATGGAATAATTGTATTACAGAAGCATTTTCATCTTTTGTTACTTCTACCGTAGATGCAAGAATAGCCAAGGCGTCTGCCTCAACGTTCTCCTCTCGTGGTATCAACACAACTTTCCAGGTTTGGAATTGTCTTAGCAGATCTGATGTCTTCTTTAGGTATTGCTACATTCTTGCCTCCCTAGTTGTATATGTCCCCAACATCTGGTTAACTACAAGCTGTGAATCGCTCTTGATTATAACCTGTTCTATGCCAAGTTCGCATGCCAGTTCTAAACGTGCAATCAAAACTTCATACTCTGCTTCATTGTTAGTCACAAGATGACATTTAATAGCTTGTTGTTTGGTTTCACCCGTAGGTGGTACTAAAGCAATTCCTAGACCAACTCCTTTCACATTTGATGAGCCATTAGTAAATAAGGTCTACGTTCCTAGATTAGATCCATTGAATACTTGTAGTTCTTTTTCTGCTGTATCCCTGACTAAAATCGGCTAACACCTGTGACTTTGTTGCAGTTCTAGGTTGATAGGTAATGTCATTGATAACTAAAGATTTTGATACATTTTATACTTGTTCTTGCTTATGTTTTGATTAGAAATTTTTTAAAAGAATCACTGTTACGACCCCAAACCCGATCATGATGGCGCCCAACACACTGCTAGGCCAGCCCGACCAATTAACAACATTCACGGAGCTATGAGCTCACTATATCCAATTTAGGCATAACAGAAATAAGTTCACATTGATAGAATACCAAATACGGGGATCAAGTCCCAAATAGTAACAAATCCCCATAGACCGAGGGGTCAAGAGTCAAGAGCCTTTAAAGATAACATAAGTGCAATAGTGTTTACAAGATACTAAGTGCAAAAAGAAATAGTAATACGAAATGAAAAGACAGCTGGAAGGGAAGTTAGGTCCTACGGACGCTGCAACTACCTCAACTATCCCGCAGAATTGCCTCTGAACGGCTACCAGATCAGGTCTGCTGAGAGGTACCTGGATCTGCACACAATGTGCAAGGAGAAAAATGAGTACTGCCAGACTCACTGGTAATGAACAGGGGTAAGACATCGTAGATAAGAAATCTCAATATAGCACTATGTAAAGCTGTAATCAAATACCCTGTAACAGTCTCAATATCAACGGTAACTGTACCAACAAGTATCAACAACACAGTATAACATCTATCAGATGTAGCTAAATGCAATGCAATGGATGAAATGACCGCTACGGCGCGTAGCCCGGTCCAATTTGGGTACTCGTGCTCACTGTGGGGGTTCAGACTCCAGAGGGGCTCCTACAACCCAAGCACAATATCATGAATACGCTGTGCCGCGCAGCCCTATCCACTACCAGTCAGCTTATATGCAAATGCAACCTCACAAGCTCAAAAGTAGTTTTGAAAACTCTTTTATCGTCTTTCAGTTGAAAACAGTATGTCAAAGTTCTAGAGATTGGAAAATCATAATAACAGTAATAGCTCCAGACTGGTAGTAAAACTAGCATGTCAATATCATAGAAACAATGATAACGATCCTCGTAGGATCCCAATAACCGGCTCACATCCCATAATGTACACAACCATCCGGGAAGGAGGTTCTCCGGCTCAAGAATAGCCAATATCACAATATAATACGCAACCATCCGAAAAGGAGGTTCACCGACTCAAGAATAGCTAATATCACAATATAATATCAACAGGTCGGACTAAGCTATAGTCCCCAAATCACAATCGACCCCACACTCATAGGAGAGTACGTGTCTTGCCGCTATACAGCGTCACAAAGTGGTATACCGGGGTTTCGAACCCTCTAGTCATCACCCACATCCATTACTCACCTCAATTCGGCTCGATGACTTATCCGCGATGCCCTTGCCACGAGAATAAAGCTCCACAGGCGTAGAATCTGATCAAATATAGTGGAAATACATTAAATTAGGCCAATGGGATGATACCCAGTCAAAACAATTCAATTTACACCAAAAAATACAAAGTTTCCAAAACCCGACTTTCGGTACGCTTTTCGAAAAATTACGAAAGTCATATATTCGGAACCCTCGTCTCAACACGAGTCTAGGCATATAAAATTTACCGAAATCGGACTCCATTTTCCCACAAAGAAAATTTTCTATAATTTAGGCCTAGGGCTAAAATCCCCCTTTAATCTTCCATTAACAGTGAAATACCCAAAGATTTTATGATGAAATACTGTAATTAGGCCATAAAATTTACCTCCGACGAATATCCGATGATTTCTCAGCAATTTCCCGTCAATATCTTCTCTTAGAACTCAAAAATGGAGGTTATGGGTATAGGGTTCGCGAAAACACTGCTCTGGTATTTTAATATATCTGACTGCCAGGTGACCCTATGCGATCGCAGCCACAGGCTCGTGATCGCGATGAACAAACTCGGCCAGCTCCAAAATGACTCTACACGATCGCGATATAACCCACGCGATCGCACTGCTTCAGACAAATATCCTTACGCGATTGCATGCTTACTTACGCGATCGCACTGCTCCCAATCTCCGACTTACGCGATCGCAGACCGTAACTCGCGATCGTAGAACTCAAAGTCTTCCTCCTACGCGATCGCACACATGGCCTCGCGATCACGATGCATAACCACAAGGCCTTACGTGATCGCATGGCGACCTCCGCGATAGCGGAGAACAAAATTGTTCTGCACAGCTGCTGCAAATTATCTGCAAACTTCAAAGCTCAAAAGTGCCCGTAAGATGGTCCGAATACACCCCGAGGCTCCCGGGACCCCAACGAAAACCACCAACCTACTCCAAAACACGATATGAACTTGTTCCAATCTTAAAAACATGTCCTTAAAAATACAAATCATCGAATTATAGAGGATTCAAACCTAGGATTTCATCTAAACTTCCAAAACTAACATTCAATCAAAAACCCACCCAAATGATATCTGAATGACCTGAAAATTTGCGGACATATCCAAAATCACATGATGAAGCTATATAAATTGTCGGAATTCCATTCCGACCCCCATATCAAAATCTCAACTACCGTTCGAATTTCTCCAAAATTCAACCTTAGCCAATTCTGACGCCTTTCATCTGCGAAACCTTCAACAAGACTTTCTCACCCATAGAATAAGACACATCTCGAACCTTCCGGTCCACATAACTCTTCTGGCGCGACTGAGCTGTGCGAAGTCTCTCCTAAATGACCTTCACTCTATCCAAAGCATCCTGGACTAACTCTGTCCCCAATAACCTTGCCTCACCAGGCTCAAACCAACCAACTGGAGATCTACACTGTCTCCCATATAAAGCCTCATACAGCGCCATCTGAATACTGGATTGGTAGCTATTGTTATAGGCAAACTCTACGAGAGGCAAGTAATCAGCCCCCGAACCACCAAAGTCAATAACATAAGCTCTCAACATATCCTCCAAGATCTGAATAGTACGCTCGGGCTGTCCGTCCGTCTGAGGATGGAATGCAGTACTCAACTCAACCTAGGAGCCCAACTCACGCTGAAATGTCCTCCAGAACTGTGAGGTAAACTGAGTACCTCTGTCTGATATAATAGAAACTGGGACTCCATGCAACCTAACGATCTCCCGAATAAATATCTCAGCTAACCACTCCGAGGAGTACGTAGTACACGCAGGAATGAAGTAAGCTGACTTGGTCAGCCTATCCACAATCACCCAAACAAAATCAAACTTCCTCGCTGTCCGAGGGAGTCCAGTAACAAAGTCCATAGTGATCCTTTCCCACTTCCACTCAAGAATATCAATGCGCTGAAATATGCCACCGAGCCTCCGATGCTCGTACTTAATCTACTGATAGTTGAGGCACCGTGCTACATGTCTAACAATGTCCATCTTCATCTTTCTCCACCAATAATGCTGTTTCAAGTCTTGGTACATCTTCATGGCTCCTGCATGGATAGAATACCACGAGCTATGGGTCTCCTCCAATATCAACTCACCAAGGCCATCTAAAATTGGGCACACATATCCGGCCTTGCATCCTCAATATGCTGTCACTATCAATGGTGACATCTCTAGCATCATCATGCTAAACTCTGTACTTAAGGACAACCAAGTGTGGATCATCATACTGTCGCTCACGAATACGGTCATATAAAGAAGATTGAGATACAACATAAGCCAACACCCTGATGGGCTCTGAAATGTCTAACCTTACTAGTAGATAGGCTAGCGCCTGAACATCATAAGCAAATGATCTCTCCTCAGCTAGAATATATTCCAAGCTCCCCATACTGACCGTCTTCCAGCTCAAAGCATCGGCCACCATATTGGCCTTTCCCGGGTGATATAGAATAGTAATGTCATAATCCTTGAGCAACTCAAGCCATCTCCGCTGTCTCAAATTAAGATCCTTCTGTTTGAACAAGTGCTGGAGACTACGATGATCGGTATACACCTCACAGGACACGCCGTACAAATAGTGCCTCCAAATCTTCAAGGCATGAACCATGGCAGCTAGCTCCAAATCATGAACAGGGTAGTTCTTCTCATGTGGCTTCAACTGGCGAGAAGCATAAGTAATCACCTTAGCTTCCTGCATTAGTACGCAACCTATCCCCGCTCTCGAGGTGTCACAATATACAGTATATGAACCTGAAGCTGATGGCAACACTAATACTGGAGTTGTGGTCAAAGCTGTCTTGAGCTTCTAAAAGCTCTCCTCGCACTCATCCGACCACACGAATGGTGCACCCTTTTGCGTCAACTTAGTCAAAGAAGAATCAATAGATGAAAATCCCTGAACGAACCGGCGATAATATCCTGCCAAGCCATGAAAGCTCCTGATCTCTGTAGCTGAGGACGATCTAGGCCAACTCTGCACCGCCTCTATCTTCTTTGGATCAACCTGAATACCATCACGAGACACCACATGACCCAGAAATGCTACTGACTCAAGCCAAAACTCACACTTGGAGAATTTATCATACAGCTTCTCCTCCAGAAATCTCTGCAACACAATACTCAGATGTTCAACATGCTCCTCCTGACTACAGGAGTAGACTAGAATGTCATCAATGAACACGATCACAAATGAATCCAAATACGGCCTGAACATACTGTTCATGAGATGCATGAATGCTGCTAGGGCATTGGTCAACCCAAAAGATATCACAAGGAACTGATAGTGGCCATATCTGGTCCTGAATGCAGTCTTCATAATATCAAAGTCCCTGATCTTCAGCTGATGATAGCCTGAACGAAGATCAATCTTAGAAAACACTCTCGCACCCTGAAACTGATCAAACAAATCATCAATGCGCGGTAGAGGGTACTTGTTCTTAACTGTTACCTTGTTCAACTGTCTATAATCAATACACATCCGCATGGAACCATCTTTCTTTTTAACAAATAGCACTGGTGCACCCCACGGGGACACACTAGGGCGAATGAATCCCTTATCTAGAAGCTCCTGAAGCTGCTCTTTCAATTCCTTCAACTCAGCCGGTGCCATCCGATAAGGAGGAATGGAAATGGGCTGAGTGTCCGGCACCAAGTCAATGCCAAAATCAATATCTCTGTCGGGCGGCATGCCAGGCAGGTCTGAAGGAAATACATGAGGAAAATCCGTCACAGCAGGTACAAAATCAATGCTAAGAGACTCAGCTCCCACATTTCTAACAAATGCTAGATATGACAAACACCCATTTTCAACCATTCTCTGAGCCTTTAAGAACAAAATGACACAGCTAGGGACAAAATCGGTCGAACCCCGCCACTCAATTTGATAAATACCAGGAATAGCCAACGTATCTGTCTTAGCATGACAATTGAATATAGCATGGTACGGAGACAACCAGTCCATACCCAATATCACATCAAAGTCCACCATCCCTAACAACAATAGATCCGCCTCGGTCTCCAAACCTCCAATAGAAATAACACAGAACCTATAGACATAATCCACAACAATCGTATCACCCACGGGGGTGGATACATGAACAGGTAAATCAAGACTACCACGGGTCACACCCAAATGATGTGCAAAATAAGAAGACACGTATGAATATATGGACCCTGGATCAAATAGAACAGAGGCATCTATGTGACAGAAAGAAATGATACCTATAATCACTACATCGAAGGCAACTGTATCACACCTGTCAGGGAGTGCATAGAATCATGCATGGCCTCTACTGGATCGCTTCTTGCCTCTGGGGTGACTACGAGAAGACTGATCTCCACCTCTACTAGCCTGGGATGGTGCTGAAGTAGATGGAGTTGAGGAGGAGGGCTGATCCCTCTGAGTCGAGGGCACTGCCTCCTCATGTGGACAAACTCACCACACTCATAATAGCTACTTGGTACTGGAGAAGGGGATTGAAGGGAACCCCTCGCCGCAGAAGAACCCTAGGCTGAAGTAGTAGTAGGTGCTGTACTCTAGACTGGGAGAGCGCTAAGTGAACACTGGCCCTGCTGGAATCCCTGTCGATTACGACCAGAAGAAGCTCCACTCTGCTCAGGGCGGCATGAATGAGAAGGTCTAGATGAGCGACCTCTGCCCTGCAGAAAACGTCCTCTAGATGGAGCACCGCTGAAGTTACCAGAACCACGAGGCCTCTTAGCCTCCCGTTCCTCTCTCTCTCGGTAACGATCCACCTCAATGGAGGGTGCCATATCCACAACCTGCTCGAACGATCATGACAGAACTCTCTCTGGTCATAAGAATGCGGATGGAGTAGTTGAGGCCATCAATGAACCTCCTAATCCTCTCCCTATCAGTAGGGATCATCCATGTGGCATGCCTAGCCAACTGTGTGAATCTCAGCTCATACTGGGTCACTGACATGTAGCCTTGAACCAACCACTCAAATTGGCAACGAAGCTCCTCACGACGGGACTGAGGTACATACTTCTCTAAGAAGAGAGTAGAAAACTACTGCCAAGTGAGAGGTGCTGCTCTCGTAGGCCTACGCCTCTGAAACTCCTCCCACCAATCGAACGCTAGACCGGTAAACTGAAAAGTAGTGAATGAGACTCCGCTGGACTCAAGAATACCAGCTGTACGTAGCATCCTCTAGCAATTATCTAAGAAACCCTGGGCATTCTTGCCCTCAGTACCACTGAAATGGGGTGGCTGGAGTCTACCAAATCTCTCTAGACGACGCTGCTCATCATCGGGCATAACCTGAACCATATGCTCTGGAGCTGGTACAGCTAGAGGAATAACTGGTGCAACCACCTGAGTGGGGACCGTCTCCGGCGTCTGAAGTTCCTGAACCACCTGCTCAGGTGTGCGAGTTGCAGGGGTCTGCTGACCACCACCTGCCTGGGATGTCACTGCAGTAGCGGTAGCTGATACTACCTGAGCCAAACCGAAACACAACAATAATATCTGGGCCAAAGTCTCCTGAAGAACAGGAATAGCAATAGATACAGTCTGGGCCTGAACTGGGGCTGCTGGAACATCAACCACTGGGGGCTGCTCCTAAATAGGTAAAACGGGCAGGTCAGCTGGCAATGCCTCAACTGTCCTACCTCTACCTCTACCACGACCGCACCCACGACCTCTAGCATGTGTCAATGGAGGTCGTCCACCTCGTCCTGATGCTCGAGTTCTCGCCATCTACGAGAGAATAGAATATAGAAGTTCAGTTCTCAGAACAACAAGATCGCATGATAGAGTTCAAGAAATGAGAAGTGTTTCTTAAAAGTTCGCAGCCTCCCGAGGATAAGTGCAGGCGTCCCCGTACCGATCTACAAGACTCTACTAACCGGCTCAAGACCCATGAGGCCTAGTAAACCTAGGATTTGATACCAACTTGTCACGACCCCAAACACGTTCGTGATGGCGCCCAGCACAGTGCTAGGCCAGCCCGACCAATTAACAATATTCACGGAGCTGTGAGATCACTATATCCAGTTTAGGCAAAAGAGAAATAAGTTCACATTGATAGAATACCAAATACGGGGATCAAGTCCCAAACAGTAACAACTCCCCATAGACCGAGGGGTCAAGAGTCAAGAGCCTATAAAGATAACATAAGTGTAATAGTGTTTACAAGATACTTAGTGCGGAAAAAAATAGTAATACGAAATGAAAAGACAGCTGGAAGGGAGGTTAGGTCCTGCGGACACTGTAGCTACCTCAACTATTGATGAGTTGGTATTTTACCATCTCATATTGTCTTTAAATCGATACTTTTGCTATGTTTGAGCAATAAAATCGTGTATTTGATGCCATTTACTTCTATTTTACAGGTGGTATGTTATTTAGAAGTAATGGTGAAGAAACCAAGTGAAAAAAAGACAAAATGAGCTAAAATGGACAAATAATCTGCCCAGGTGAAATACTCTTCGCGAACGCGATAGAGGTGTCGCGAACGCGATGGTTCAGTAGCCCAAGCTATGGGAACGTGATGTTCAATGGCGCGAACGTGATGCGGGATGAAACGGACATTCGCGAACGCGACCTAATACACGCAAACGCAATGTTCAACGACAGGAAACTGCGCGAACGCGAAGGAATGTACGCGAACACGTTGACCAAAAACTCTTAGTCATTGTGAACGCGAAGGTAGGCACGTGGACACGATGAACAAATTTGGCGTGAAGACTGGGCAGTTCTGTAATTTTACATTTTTCACCCCAAATCAATTATATACTCGTCCAAACAGATACGGAAGAGATCTCTCGACATCTCCCTTTACCTTTTATCATCTTTGGCATCTTGGACATATTTTTGGCTTAGAGAGAACAAGTTTGGATGCAAGGGTTTTGCACACACACTTGGGTCTTGAAGATTAAAGCTTGTCGTTAAGGATTTCTTACCCATTTTTGTTTATTTCTTCATTTCCTTGCGTTGTATTGTATATCTAAGTGTGTAGTATTTATTTCCAACACTTGAATCTTGTTTATGGGAATATTCATATTTAAAGTGTGGATTAAATACCTTATTGTGCTTATGTATTGAATGATTTTTATATATTCATGAAGTGAGTTATTGTTACTTTAATTATTCTTGTTCTTTAATGTTTCTAAAGAGAATAGCTAACTCTAGGACTCGCCCATTTACTTTGAATTAATTTTGGGAAAGATAATTTGGAGTTGGGAATGATTAATTAACAAGAACTTGAGGCGTTAACCCTCACTTTATAGATTCGACCTAGGGATAGGATTGAACTACTTGTAGCCTATCGGGTGTGCTTAATCTTCTAATTGTGATTAGGGATAATTCAATCAGGATGTCTTGTTAGTCTTCGGAAGAAGCTAATTAAGAATTATTATCCGTGGCTAATTAACATAACCTCGTTCATATTTGTAAAATCGTGAAATACATTGGATCGTTACTTGAGTGTAATTTCTGATACATTCATACTTGTAGCCATTGATCATTTTATTTGTTTTCTAGGTTAGTTTACATTTCCGCATTTAGATTTAGAAATCTTTTTAACCCAAAATCTTAAGTGTTTGGCTTAGCGCGACTAGCAATAATTTTCTTGCATTCATGGCGCCGTTGCCGGGGAGCAATTTGGCGTAATTTAGGTTGTTTGAGAAGTAAGCGAAAGTGCTTTGGTCCAAACTTGTGAATATTTGTGTAATTATTTTTCTTACCTTGGGTCTATTTTTAGTGTTTGTTTCTTGTTTATTTTCTTAATTTTGAAAAAAGGCATCATATAATGAAAATTGGTCGGATGGTAGTTGTTCATATTTTGATGATCTTTGTCCTTACTGTGGAGGACCACACTCGTGGCAAAATTGTTTATATTCTCCCGGGGGTGGATTGTGCGTACAATTCCAAACCCATGAGTTGAGTATTTGTGATAAGTGTGGTTTCCAAAATGGTCATTGGGATGATTGTGCTTATTTGTTAGTCCCTTCCCCAAGCCCCCACTATGATGATTCTACTTGTTTTGGTAAGAATTATAGGGCTATGGAATTGGAAGAAGTGGAGCATGGCCAAAGTGGAGAGTTCAAGCTCATGTTTGAATGTCTACTTGAAGAAGGAAACAAGGAGCAAAGTGCCTTGGAACATCTCTTGGAGACTAGTCTCCAAAATGATTTTGCACTCCAAGGACTAGACTCACAAATGAATGAACACCCGCCAACCAACTCAATGAGTGTTGTTGATGCCGGCAAAAATATAAAATTGGAGTCAACCGGTGTAAATGCTAATGTAGTTGTTGTTGACTCTAATCCGGGGAAAAAAGAGGATGTCAATTTAGAAGAATTGCAAAGTGTAGGCTTAAAGTCACATTCCAAGCATTTTTCAACATTGGAATTGTGCGGTGACACGGGAGTTTAACCACATGAATCAATGAAGGAGTGCGCGGAGAAACAACTTTGGCCATACATTTTACAGTTTGTGGAGGCCAGAAATCAAAACGACATTCCTCACTTGAAGGCCAAGAAGTGCAAAATGAAAATTTTAAGCATTGGCTCGAACATCCAATTACCACCCCCCATCGCACATGGTCATAAGCTTGATTCCAAGCTAGGGCCCCAATTCATATCATCCAAGCGGCGAGAAAAGTGGTAATGTTGTTTGCGTCGTGCCACGACGTTAAATGCGGTGCTTGGTGGGAGGCAACCCATCGGTTTTTCAAATATTTTCATCGTTTTTCGAATTTTCTTTTTTTAGAATAGCTTAGAATATTATTTGTTACTAATTTGCCAAGTTTCAGATTTTTTGGAGTTGATTTGAGTAGGTCGGGTTGTTCCGGAGTGCAAAAACCAGTAGCTGCCAGCACTGTGCAAGTGCAGAAAACTTTTCTTCAGCGCGTTCGCGTCACACCAACGCGTCCGCGAAGCTTCAGAGTTTTCTACTCATCGCGTTCGCGTGACACACTGTCGCATTCGTGGGGCCTGGAGAAGATTACTCAACGCGTTCGCGTGATACACTGTCGCGTTCGCGACACCTGGAGAAAAATACCCTTTACGTATGCGTAGCCACGTCACGAACGCGTAGGGTCGGGTAGGTAAAAAGAAACCAACGCTATTGGAATTGAATGTTCCCCCAATTTTTGCTCAAAAATAACAGCTTCTAACCCTAACCCTTTTCTGCCCAAATTAATTCGAAGTGCAAATTAGCTAAATTCTTCTTGCAATCATCTCCATTGCTATGGTATTTTCGACTAATGGAACTAGAATATCAAGAAATGGCACAGGAACATGTGTTCGGACCGGGACAGGAGGAAGCTTATGACCATGACAGGTTTCTATCTGCAGCATGCAAGCGAAAATACGATGAACTTCTGTCCAAAACAATTGTTCGGGAAAAAGGAATAAATTTGGAAAAGGTGGAGGAGAAAATGCCCGAGTTCTATGCACGCTTCATGGAGAGCAGCTGGATGTGTTTTGCTGAGCCGCCTATCAACGCCAACCACACGGTTGTTTTGTAATTCTATGCAAATGTCACACGAACTGATTTCCAGGGTGTGTTGTTAAGTACTGTGTGGGGTGTGCAAGTTCCTTTCAACTCTCAAGTGATCAATACTGTTTATGACCTCCCCAATGTTGATACTGAGGTTTACAAAGAGATAGCAAGAGCAGGGGGCAACCAGTGGCTAATAGACAGGCTGCATGGCGGAGTCACTCCAAAGTGGCTAACATTGCAGAAGAGGGTGGACTCTCATGATTTCACAGCGGAAGCAAAAACATGGCTTTCCATCATTTGTTCTAGAGTGTCACCTTCCACAAATGACACTGATGTAATAATGGATAGAGCTCTCATGATTGCTGCTCTCATCAATGGATTGCCTGTGAATGTGGGGAGCATATTGTTCTAGAAATTGAAGAAGCTGCTAATGGTAGGTCTAAGAGTCTATTCTTTCCCTCTTTGATCACCAGGTTGTGCTATGATGCATGGGTACTTAAATGCCCAATGATGTCGAGAAGGGCCCCGGCAAGCCAATGATCCATCCTTTACTAAAATGGGGGCCAAGTGACAAGTAGAAAAAGAGGTGCATTGATGTAGCCTCCCCTTCATTTGGGCAGTTCACGGAGATCACCACTGACCCTGCCGGATCCTTTGACCCTGTGGGACCCTTCCATTCTGGACCACACACTATGAGACATCTGTCTAGCCAGATCTATGGGGTTGATGCACATGTTAGGCAGCTGATAGCTGGCCTTCCCACTGGCCCATCTGGGGCAAGCACATCTGGGACCAGTACCTCTGCAGGAGCTAAAGCCCCACCAACCCTGGAAGATATGGCAAAGAATCAAAAATATATAACAACCCAGATGGAGGCCATGAACACCAGGCTGGAAAACATGAGCCGCAGGCAGGTAAAGATAGAAAAGCGGCAAAGAAAATTCAAGGAGCATGAGAAGAAGAAGAGCAAGCTGCTTTCTAAGATAATGCAGAAGCTAAGCACATTTTGTGGTTCACAGGACTCGGATGATGATGATGATCATGCAGACATGGATCTTAAATTTCCCACCACATCCAGTTTTGATTGATGCATTATTCATGGAGCACTCTCCACCATTTTACTTTATCATTTTTATTGTTGCATTGGGAATAATGCAATATCTTTAGTTGGGGGGTGGCTTCTTGTATAACTGTTCTTCTTGTATAACTGTTGTTTTGGCGGATTGGTATAGTAGTTATTTCACGGTGTTTCTAGTATATTCTCATGTCATGTGTTGTATTAGTTTGTTTATATGTGTTTGTTTTTCATGTTGTTATTAGTATATTTTCATGTGACATGTGATATTAGTATGTTTAGTTACTTAATTTTTATTATCTTCTTAATTTTTTTTATGTTATTATGTTATATGATAGCGGAAATATCCTTGGTTTTCTTTATACCACGGTTCTTTTTCCAATGATGCCAATTTTCTTCTTGAACCGGGTAAATTTTTTGTTGACTTTTCCCGATGATGGATAGATTGACAACTTTCTTAAGGGAATTAGTCTTGTAATTAGGAGTAGCTTTTGTTGAAATTAGAAAAAATAAATGGTTTGGAGTTAGGAATTGTGTCCATTGGCCTAGTTGTGGCTTGCTTGGTACCAACATACTTAAACCTCGGCATATGAAGTTTTAGTTGTTGAAAAAGAAAAATGATTGAAGTAAAGATGTTATGACTTTTAGACTCAACTTTTGGCTCTTTAATTCAGTAAATATCCTCCTTTATGCTATATGTGACCTCTTTGAGTCATTTATTTCAATTGGATTTTGGATTTGTATTCCACTTGAGTTTTCATGTGCCATGTGTGGTGAGATTTATTTGTGAGTTCTTTTGTATTACTTGTGGTCTAGAACTTGCCCGGAATGTGCTTCAAAGCGAAATCATAGAATAACTTGGTTTGAAAAATAATATTAGGCCTTCCTTGGACCGCTAGCATGCCTTAAAAATTCCTACCCGTAAATATTTTCCCTAGTCAACCCATTTTGAGCCTTTAACCTTATTCTTTGGCAACCGTATTACAAGCTTAAATCCTTTGTTCTTAATTGATCTAGCTTTTGGCACCCTATCTCTCTAAGTACTTTGAAAGTATAAGCATAGGCTAAAAGCCTAAGTTTGGGGGTGAAGGTTGGAATTTGTGATATGTAAGTTGCTTGAAAATGGTGGAAGGTAGAACAAAAAAAAAATGAAAAGAAAAGAATATATATATATATATATATATATATATATATATATATATATATATATATAGAATAAAGTGATGAGAAATTGTGAAAAAGGGAAGACTAGGTGTGAAATGAAAAAGCGAAGAAAGGATGGAAAATACTTTTGAAGGAAGGAGGCTTTAATGGTAAATATTGTAGTGCTTTAGGAGGTTTTGAGTCACTTTAACCGAAATTTTTCCTTACCTTAACCAAAAGCCTAAACTACAACCCTTAAGTCCTAATTGATTTTGAACCAAGTTGTCTACATTAATGGAGGAATACATTAAGGGCAAGCTTATGGTACTACTTGTATGCATTTTAACATCTTTTTGAGAGAGAGTGAATTCTTTCCATTTGATGTCCCATTTTTGTTTGAAATTAAGATTCATGAGTGTGGGATTCTCTCTTAAAGGTGAGGGCACATGAGATTTGAGTTGTGAATTTAATCCCATTTTCAATTGGAAAGAATAACCAAAGAAAGTTAGTTGTGATGGAGAGGAAAATTTTGAAGCTTTAGTGTCATGACTTGATTGTTACTTTGATTTGCATTAGTGCTTGAACACTTGAAGTACAATGAAGTTTATGTGAAGTGCTTAATAATTCATATGCCTTGGAATAATTGTTGGTACCAATTGAAGTCATGCAATTGTGCTTAAAGTAAACTTTCTTTTTGGCTTGGTATTATGGAGATGCATTGTCGAGTTAACCACTTGGGAAGAGATTTTGTTGCTTTTGTTGCTTGAGGACAAGCAATAGTTCAAGTTTGGGGGTGTGATGAGTTGGTATTTTACCATCTCATCTTGTCTTTAAATCGATACTTTTGCTATGTTTGAGCAATAAAATCGTGTATTTGATGCTATTTACTTGTATTTTACAGGTGGTATGTGATTTAGAAGTAATGGTGAAGAAACCAAGTGAAAACAAGACAAAATGAGCTAAAATGGACAAATAATCTGCCCAGGTGAAATACTCTTCGCGAACGCGATAGAGGCGTCGCGAACGCGATGGTTCAGTAGCCCAAGCTACGCGAACGCGATGTTCAATGGCGCGAATGCGATGCAGGATGAAAAGGACCTCCGCGAACGCGACGTAATACACGCGAACGCAATGTTCAATGACAAGAAACTACGCGAACGCGAAGGAATGTACGCGAATGCGTTGACCAAAAACTCTTAGTCATCGCGAACGCGAAGGTAGGCACGTGGACGCGATGAACAAATCTGGCGTGAAGACTGGGCAGTTCTGTAATTTTACATTATCCACCCCAAATCAATTATATACTCGTCCAAACAGATACGGGAGACATCTCTCAGCATCTCTCATTATTTTTTTACTTTTGGAACATCTTATACTCTTTGGCTTAGAGAGAACAAGTTTGGAGGCTAGGGTTTTGCATACACACTTGGGTCTTGAAGATTAAAGCTTGTGCTTAAGGATTTCTTACCCATTTATGTTTATTTCTTCATTTCCTTGCTTTGTATTGTATATATAAGTGTGTAGTATTTATTTCCAACACTTGAATCTTGTTTATGGGAATATTTATATTTAAAGTGTGGATTAATACCTTGTTGTGCTTATGTATTGAATGATTTTTGTATATTTATGAAGTGAGTTATTGTTACTTTAATTATTCTTGTTCTTTAATGTTTCCAAAGAGAATAGATAACTCTAGGACTCGCCCATTTACTTTGAATTAATTTTGGGAAAGATAATTCGGAGTTGGGAAAGATTAATTAACAAGAACTTGAGGCGTTAACCCTCACTTTATAGATTCGACCTAGGGATAGGATTGAACTACTTGTAGACTATCGGGTGCACTTAATCTTCTAATTATGATTAGGGATAATTCAATTAGGAAGTCTTGTTTGTCTTCGGAATAAGCTAATTAAGAATTATTATCCGTGTCTAATTAACATAAACTCGCTCATATTTGTAAAATCGTGAAATACATTGGATCGTTACTTGAGTGTAATTCACGATGCATTCATACTTGTAGCCATTGATCATTTTATTTGCTTTCTAGGTTAGTTTACATTTCTGCATTTAGATATAGAAATCTTTTCAACCCAAAATCTTAAGTGTTTGGCATAGCGCGACTAGCGATAATTTTCTTGCATTCCTAATCGCCTACATATTGTTCTCTGTGGGATTCGACCCCGACTCATAGTTGGGTAAATATATTGCGTACGACCGTGTCTATTGCTTTTTAGCGGTGGAATTGGACGTTACCGACTATCCCACAGAATCGCCTCTGAACGGCTACCAGATCAGGTCTGCTGAGAGGTACCTGGATCTGCACACAAGGTGTAGGGAGTAAAATGAGTACTGCCAGACTCAGTGGTAATGAACAGGGGTAAGACATCGTAGATAAGAAATCTCAATATAGCACTATGTAAAGCTGTAATCAAATACCCTGTAACATTCTCAATATCAACGGTAACTGTACCAACAAGTATCAACAACACAGTATAACAGCTATCAGATGTAGCTAAATGCAATGCAATGCATGAAATGCCCGCTACGGCGCGTAGCCCGATCTAATTTGGGTATATGGGGATTCAAACTCCGGAGGGGCTCATACAGCCCAAGAACAATATCATGAATACGCTGCGGCGCGCAGCCCGATCCACTACCAGTTAGCTAATATGCAAATGCAGCCTCGCAGGCTTAAAAGTAGTTTTGAAAACTCTTTTGTCGTCTTTTAGTTGAAAATAGTATGTCAAAGTTCCAGAGATTGGAAAATCATAATAATAGTAATAGCTCTAAACTGGTAGTAAAACTAGCATGTCAATATCATAGAAACAATGATAACGGTCCTTGCAGGATCCCAAAAATCGGCTCACAGCCCATAATGTACACAACCATCCGGGAAGGAGGTTCTCCGGCTCAAGAATAGCCAATATCAGAATATAATACGCAACCATCCGAGAAGGAGGTTCACCAGCTCAAAAATAGCCAATATCATAATATAATATAAACAGGTCGGACTAAGCCAAAGTCCCCAAATCACAATCGACCCCGAACTCACAGGAGAGTACGTGTCTCGCCGCTATACAGCATCACAAAGTGGTATACCGGGGTTTCGAACCCGGTGGTCATCACCCACATCCATTACTCACCTCAATTCAGCTCGGCGACTAATCCGCGAAGCCCTTGCCACGAGAATCAAGCTCCGCATGTGTAGAATCTGATCAAATATAGTAGAAATACATCAAATTAGGCCAATGGGATGATACCCAGTCAAACCAATTCAATTTACACCAAAAACTACAAAGTTGCCAAAACCCGACTTTTGGTACGCTTCTCAAAAAATTATGAAAGTCACATATTCAGAACCCTCGTCTCAACACGAGTCTAGGCATAAAAAATTTACCGAAATCGGACTCCATTTGCCCACTCAAATAAGTGATTTTCTATAATTTAGGCCTAGGGCTAAAATCCCCCTTTAATCTTCCAGTAACAGTGAAATACCCAAAGATTTCATGATGAAATATTGTAATTAGGCCATAAAACTTACCTCCTACGAATACTCGATGAATTCCTAGCAATTTCCAGTCAAAATCTTCTCTTAGAACTCAAAAATGCAGGTTATGGGTGAAGGGTTTGCGAAAACACTGCTCTGGTATTTTAATATATATGACTGCTAGGTGACCCTATGCGATCGCAGCCACAGGCTCGTGCTCGTGATGAACAAACTCGGTCGGCTCCAAAATGACTCTACACGATCGCGACATAACCCACGCAATTGCACTGCTTCAGACAAGTAACCCTAAGCGATCGCGATGCATAACCACAAGGCCTTACGTGATCGCATGGCGACCTCCGTGATCGCGGAGAACAAAATTGTTCTGCACAACTGCTGCAAAGTTTCTGCAGACTTCAAAGCTCAAAAGTGCTCGGATGATGGTCCGAATCCACCCCGAGGCTCCCGGGGCCCCAACGAAAACCACCAACATACTCCAAAACACGATACGAACTTGTTCCAATCTTAAAAACACGTCCTTAAACACAAAAATCATCGAATTATAGCGAATTCAAGCCTAGGATTTCATCTAAACTTTCGAAACTAACATTCAGTCAAAAACCCGACCAAACGACGTCCGAATGACCTGAATATTTGCGGACATATCCAAAATCACATGAAGAAGCTACAAAAATTGTCGGAATCCGATTCCGACCCCCGGATCAAAATCTCACCTACCGTTCGGATTTCGCTAAAATTCAACCTTTGCCAATTCAAGCTTATTTCTACACCGGACCTCCAAATTTAATTCCGATTGCTCCGCTAAGTCATAAATCACCTCCCGAAACTAACCAAATCATCAGAATTTGGTTCCGAGCACTCTAACTAAATAGTCAACTCCATGTTGACTTTCCATATTCAATCTTCCTTCAAAAAGGATATTTGCCTCATTTTCAATCCAAATCACTCCTGACTCACCCGATAGACTCTAACACTGATATAAAAACATAAGACACATATATGCAAGGTAACGGGGTGGTAATTCCCGTGACGACGGGCCGGGTCGTCACACTTACAAGTTGTGCTTGATTGTAGGTTTGATCAATAAAGTGACAAGATGTCAAAGTAAGCTAAAAAAGGAGTGAAACTGGCACAAGTACCAAGACAAGACAAAGCTCAAGCAAAACAAGGCCAATAGGGCTGCACACCATTATGTGCGGTCCACACAAGTGAGGTTCAGAGAGTTTGATTTCCAAGCCAGCAAGCAATGCAGCCTCATGGGATTTATTGCGGTCCGCATTGGAGTCATTGTGTCACGACACAGATTTTCCCCCAACATCGGGATCGCGATGGCGCATACTCGTGGTAGCTAGGCAAGCCACTGTATTCAACATTTTCCTGTTTCTACCAATATTTCATACTCAATTTTATTAATAAGAACCATAACATTATTTGAATAAATGCGGAAGACTTATCAAAATAAAAAAATAGGCAGTGCCAAGGTAAAACAATACTGAAATCCTCTACCCAAGACGTGGAGTCACCAACTCACGAACTACTACTGAATACTACACATAAAGGTCTGAAAGGAAATAACATAATCTGCTTATCTAGGAACAAAGAGACTACATTTAATAACATAAATAAGAGGAAGTTACGGCGGGCCTGTGGACGCCTGCAAGCTACATCGGTCTCGAAATGCTCAACTCCCACGCAAGGCTCTACTGCTGCTGCTCCTGATCAAAATTTGGACCTGTGCAAAAACGAACAGAAGTTCAGTATCAGCCTAATCCGACCCCATGTGCTGGTAAGTGGCTGGCCTATCCCGGCAAAGTAGTGACAAGTGTAGGACCAGACACCCACATAAACCTGTGCAGTTCTATATATATACGTACACTACAAGATAATAAGAAATAATCAAGTAACAAACTCAACGAGGGATATTATAGAGGAAAACTCAACAGTTAACAACAGTTATTAATCAACAAGGAAACAAAAGTATAATGGAAAGCAGGTAATATCAAGTCAAGGAATAGCAAATAGTTGCACGACATCACCTTTTGTGCTTTTGCTCTCATCCTCACCAAATAAGCAAATAAAGTGCACGGCATCACCCTTCGTGCTTTTACTCTCATCCTCACATCCATGGCACGGCATGATCCTTCGTGCATGGTTCAATAACAAGGAACATCATGATCCATCGTGCATAATCAATAACAAGGCACGACATTAACCTTCGTGCATAATCAATAACAAGGCATGACATTAACCTTCGTGCTTAATCAATAACAAGGCACAACATTAACCTTCGTGCATAATCAATAAATCAAGGCACGACATCACCCTTAGTGCATTATCACTTTTCCTCACCCAAATAACAATCACAGTTAAGGGCAGAGAATGAAAACAATAAATCATGAACCGTCCCGGCAAGGGACACAATAATCATCACAACAAAGTCCCGGCAAGGGCAATCAATATCTCACTTCACAACAAGTCCCGGCAAGGGAGAACAATAACAATTCTACAACCCAGCAAGGGTTCAACAATTTATCTTTAAAATGTCTCACAACAAGTATTAATAATGACTCATGGTCATACAAGACGCCAGTGTATGGATGCTCGTCACCACAGCCCATACGCCGCACTCGATCACATAGCACATAACACATAATCCTATCCCCTCAAGCTAGGATAGAACAAACACTTACCTCTAGCCTTGAAGTCCAAATTACTCTTCAATTATAGCTTTTTCCCCGAATTTCCGCTTTCAACTAGCTCGAATCTAATCATAATTTATTTTATTACATTAATAAATACTAAATGACTTGGTTTGAATGCTTAAAATGGTTTTCTCAAAGTTTACCCCAAAATTTCCCAAAATGCCCCTGGCCCCACGTGGTCAGAACTCGGGGTTCGGACCAAAAACCGTTTACCCATTCCCCCACGAGTTCAAATATATGATTTGTTTCCAAAATCGGACCTCAATTTGAGGTCCAATTACCCAATTCATGAAAACCCTAGGTTCTACCCAAAAACATGAATTTCTACCATGAAAACTTTTGATTTCTATTGAAAAACATGTTTAATATTGTTAGGAATTGAAAGAATTAAGTAAAAAGTGACTTACAATTGCTTTGGAGTGAATTTGGCCTTGAGGGTTCGTGTGTGGTGTGTGAGTTTTCTAAAGAATGAAGAAAGAACTGAAAAATTCGTTTAAGTATAAAATTGCACAGCTGCGGATATCACAATTGCGAACATTTGTTCGCAATTGCGAACACTACAGGTTTTGGGGTCTGTGGCTCTCGCATTTGCGAGACAGGCTTCGCATTTGCGAACCTGGCTGGGTCAAGGAGGCTCTCACATTTGCGACAATAGCTTCGCATTTGCGAAGCCAGGCGAATTGTTGAAGGCCTCGCATTTGCGAGGTTAAGTTCGCATTTGCGCACCCAAGCGTTCCTGGGCACTTTTCGCAATTGCGATCAAGGCTTCGCATTTGCGATCACAGCCTTGTTCTGTCCCCTTCGCAATTGCGACACTTGTTTTCGCATTTGCGAAGACACCAGATGGATGAAAACCCAGCTGTGTAAAATTTCAGAATTTGAACCAACGGCCTATCAAATCTTTATCCGAGCCCCCCGAGCTCCAAACCAAACATGTACACAACATCAAAAACACATTACAAACTTGTCCGTGCGATCACATCGCCAATATAACATCGTTTTCATCAAATCAAGCCTCAAGTTCATGATTTTCACCCTTTTGGTTTTCAAAACTTTCAAACTTGGAACTCAAGGTCCAAAACATATCAAACGACATCCAAATGTCACCAAACGTTGCAGAAAGCACATGTATAATATTTAAGACTTGTATCGGGCATCGAAACCAAAATACGAGACCGATACCAAGGTCATTTAATTCATTTTCCATTAATAATTAAAGCAAAAACAATTTCACAGAAAAATTCATAACTTGGGCACTAGGCCTCACAATTCGACTCCAGACGCATGTCCGAGTCCCATATTTTCCTACGGACCTTCCGGGACCGTCCGATTTCGGGTCCGGGTCTATTTACCAAAAATGTTGACCGAAGTCAACTATATCAATATTAATATCATTTTTCTTCAAATGTCTCATAGAATTCATATATTCTATCACAAAATCCTTTCGGCTACATGCCCGGATCGTGCATGTAAATCGAGGCAACATAGATTGAGGTTTTGAAGGCCTCGAAAATGTAGAACAAGTGAGGAAAACAGGTGATGACCCTTTGGGTCATCACATCCTCCACCTCTAAAACAACCGTTCGTCCTCGAACGGACAAGAGAAGGAAGTACCTGAGTCGGGGAACAAATGTGGGTAGCGGCTCTGCATATCAGACTCGGACTCCCAGGTCGATGCCTCAGGAGGCTGACCTCTCCACTGAACACGCACAGGAAGGATAACTCTTCGACCTCAACTGCCGAACCTGCCGGTCTAGAATGGCCACCGGCTCCTCCTCGTAGGATAGATCATTGTCCAATTGGACAGTACTGAAGTCTAACACATGTGTGGGATCGCCGTGGTATCTCCGAAGCATAGATACATGCACGACTAATAAGCTAGGCGGCAGAGCTACTCAGTGGGCCACCCCTCCTACTCGGTCTAGAATCTCAAATGGACCAATATACCTAGGGCTGAGCTTGCTCTTCTTGCCGAACCTCATCACGCCCTTCATAGGCGACACTCGGAGTAATACCCGCTCACCAACCATGAAATCTACATCTCGAACCTTACGATCCGCATAAATCTTCTGTCTGGACTGAGCTGAATGCAACCTCTCCTGGATAGTCTTGACCTTACCCAAGGCCTCCTGAACTAAGTCTGTACCCAACAACCGAGCCTCTCCCGGCTCAACCATCCGACTGGAGATCGACATCACCTACCATACAATGCCTCATACGGGGCCATCTGGATGCTGGACTGGTAGCCGTTATTGTAGGCGAACTCTGCTAATGGTAGAAACTGGTCCCACGAACCTCCGAAATCAATGACACAGGCTCGAAGCATGTCCTCTAGAATCTGAATAGTCCTCTCGGACGGACCATCCGTCTAAGGATGAAAAGCTGTACTCAGCTAAACTTGGATGCCTAACTTCTGCTGGACCGCTCTCCAAAACCGCGAGGTAAACCGCGTACCCCGATAAGAGATAATAGATACCGGCACCCCATGAAGTTGAACAATCTCTCTGATGTAAATCTCTGCCAACCTCTCCGATGAGTAGGAGACAGATACTGGAATGAAGTGCGCTTACTTGGTCAGCCTATCAACAATGACCCATATAGCATCGAATTTCCTCCGAGTCATAGGAAGTCCAGTAATGAAGTCCATAGTGATCTGCTCCCATTTCCACTCGGGAAGTTTGATTCTCTGGAATACACCACTAGGCCTTTGGTGCTCATATTTCACCTGCTGACAATTTAGACACCGAGCGACATACGCAACGATATCTTTCTTTATCCTGCGCCACCAATAGTGCTTCCGTAAGTCCTGGTACATCTTCGCAGCGCCCGGGTGTATAGAATACCGCGAACTGTGGGCCTCCGCTAAGATCAACTCTCGAATCCCTTCAACATTGGGCACACAAACTTAACCCTGCAATCTCAATACCCCATCATCATCTAGATTTACCTTCGTGGCACCTCCCCGATGTATTGTATCTCTCAAGTCACGCAAATAAGGATCATCAAATTACCTCTCACGGATACGCTCTAATAGAGAAGAACGAGCGACCGTGCAGGCTAACACCCTGCTAGGCTCAGAAATGTCTAATCTCACGAACTAGTTGGCTATGGCCTGAACATCTAGAGAAAATGGTCTCTGACTGACCGGAATGAATGCAAGACTACCCATGCTGGCAGACTTTCTACTCAATGCATCGGCCACCACATTGGCCTTACCTGGGTGATATAGGATAGTAACATCATAGTCTTTCAGCAACTCTAACCATCTCCATTGTCGTAGATTTAACTCCTTTTACTTGAAAAAGTACTGTAGGCTTTTGTGATCAGTGTACAACTCACACGTCACACCATATAGATAGTGCCTCCAGATGTTTAATGCATGAACCACTGCTGCTAACTCATGATCATGATCTGGGTAATTCTTCTCATGTATTTTTAGCTGCCTCGAAGCATAAGCAATAACCATACCATCCTGCATCAATACCGCTCCAAGCCATGTACGAGATGCGTCACAGTAAACTGTATAAGGCCCTGCACCCGTAGGTAGTATTAGCACTGGTGTTGTAGTCAAGGATGTCTTGAGCTTCTGAAAGCTCGCCTCACACTCCACTGACCACTGGAACTGGACACCCTTCTGGGTCAACCAGGTCATCGGGGCTGCAATAGTAGAAAACCCCTCTACAAATCGACGGTAGTAACCTGCTAATCCCAAGAAACTCCGAGTCTCAGTCACTGAAGCTGGTCGAGCCAATTCTGGACTACCTCAATCTTCTTTGGGTCCTTCTGAATACCTTCCACTGATACAATGTGGCCCAGAAATGCCACCGAACTCAAAAAGAACTCACATTTCGAAAATTTGGCATATAGCTGATTATCCTTCAGAGTTTGAAGAACCACTCTAAGGTGCTGCTCGTGCTCTTCCTCGCTGCGAGAGTATACCAGGATGTCATATATAAAGACTATCACGAACAGATTTAAGTAAGGCCTCAATACCCGATTCATCAACTCCATGAATGCTGATGGGGCATTGGTCAACCCGAAGGACATGACCAAGAACTCATAATGCCCATATCTAGTGCAAAAGGTTGTCTTAGGAATGTCAGCCGCCCTGATCTTTAGCTGATGGTAGCCTGACCTCAAGTCTATTTTTGAGAATACCCTCACTCCCTGGAGCCGGTCAAACAAATCATCAATCCTCGGCAGTGGACACTTATTCTTTATCGCCACTTTGTTTAATTGCCGGTAATCAATACACATCTGCATCAAGCCATCTTTCTTCTTCACAAACAACACAGGTGCTTCCCAAGGGGAAACACTGGGCCTGATAAAGCCCTTTTCAAGAAGGTCTTGCAATTGATCTTTTAACTCCTTCAACTCTGGCGGGGCCATACGATAGGGTGGAATAGAGATGAGTTGAGTGCTCGGTGCCAGATTAATACAGAAATCAATATCCCTGTCGAGTGGCATGCCCTACAGGTCTGAAGGGAAAACCTCAGTTAACTCCCGAACAATAGGGACTGATTCAATAGAAGGAGCTTCTGCGCTGGAATCATGAACATAAGCCAGATAAGCTAGACACCCCTTCTCGACCATGCGTCGAGCCTTAACATAAGAAATAATAGTGCGAACGGAGTGGCTTGAGGTACCTTTCCACTCTAGTCGGGGGGATTCTGGCAAGGCCAAGGTCACAGTCTTGGCATAACAATCTAGGATAGCATGGTATGAGGACAACCAGTCCATCCCCAATATGACATCAAGATCCACCATGTCCAAAAGCAACAGATCAACACGGGTCTCAAGACCCCCAAAGATAACTACGCACGAACGATGCACCCGGTCGACTACAATGGATTCGCCCACCGGTGTAGACACATAAACTGGAATATCCAGAGCACAACTAGATACGGACAAGTACGGTGCAAAGTAGGAAGACACATATGAATATGTAGACCCGGGGTCAAATAATACTGAAGCACCTCTGCCACAAACAAGAATGATACCTGTAATCACGGCATCTGATGCCTCTACCTCTGGCATGGCTGGTAAGGCATAAAATCAGGGATCAGCACCTCCCCTCTGAGCTACATCTCTAGGATGGTCATCAACAGGCTGACCTCTGCCTCTGGCTCCACGGTTTCCACCTCTACGGTCTTGACCTCCACCTCTATGATCTCTACCCCCGCCTCTGGCTGGCTAGGCAAGCTGAGGGTTAGCTGGCACCTGAATCATGGGACGAGGGCCCCGCTGCTGAGTGTTGCCCGTCACTCGAGGGCAGAACCTGACAAGATGACATGGGTCACCACAACCGTAGCAACTCTTAGGCTGCTGGGGCCACTGGCCCTGACGACCTGAATGGCCTCCACGAATACTCTTAAGAGGCTGAGCATTAATAGGAGACTGATCTGAATACTGCTCACGAAACCCACGATCACCTGGTCCACCCTGTGAAGCCTGAAGGGCGGAATGGAAAGGCCTGGAAGACTGGCCCCTATCAAAAGATTCCCTGCCACCGGAAGAAGAACCACTAAACCTGCCTGAATGACGAGGCCTCTTGTCTAAAGAATAACCACCTCCCCGAGCAAGAGCCATCTCAACCCTACGTGCTGCATTAGCTGCCTCCTGAAATTATATATCACTCCCCACACCCACATCCATCTGAAGTCTAATTGGCTGATTAAGCCCATCTATGAACCATCGGACCCTCTCCCACTCTGTGGGATGTATCACACTGCATGACGTGCCAAATCAACAAATCTCGTCTCATACTGAGTGACAGTATAGTGCCCTGCTGGAGGCGCTCAAACTGCCTCCGAAGTGCATCCCGCTGAGTAACAGGGAGAAACTTCTCCAGAAATAACTCTACAAACTGATCCCATGATAAAGCCGTGGACCCTGCTGGTCGAGTCAAACAATAATCCCTCCACCAAGTCTTGGCGGATCCTGAAAGCCTGAAAGTACCGAAGTCAACTCCATTGGACTCCACTATTCCCATAGTCTTGAGAATCTCATGGCAACTAAATAAAAAATCCTGAGGATCCTCTGATGTTACACCGCTGAAGGTAGTGGCAAATAGCTTGGAGAACCGGTCAAGTCTCCATAAGGAATCAGAAGTCATGGTCGCTCCGTCTCTGGCCTGAGCTGTGGTATCTGACTGAGTGGCCACAACTGGCTGAAACACTGGTGCCTGAGGCTGAGGAGCTACTGGCTCCGGAGTACGAGCAACAGGAGTCTGGGCCCCTCATCCAGCCTAAGAAGTGCCTGGTGCAACTGTTAATAAGCCTACTCTGGCAACACTGTCCATAAATCCCGCTATCCTGACCAAAGCCTCCCGAAGATCCCGGGTAAATAATGGTCCCGGAGGGTCCGTAAAAAAATATGGGACTTGGGGTATGTCCGTGTCACGACCCAAACCCTGGTCGTGATGGCGCCCAACACAATGCTAGGCAAGCCCGACCATATTATCCCTTAACCCGGCCAGTTATTAATCAAATTAAACTTAAACAGTAAATGATCATATCGGGTGATAACCGAAACGTAAAACATACAAAATACGGTCCCAAACATATCGTGGTGTCACGAGACTGAGCCTCTACAGAATAGCATCCTAATACAATCAAGTCTAGGCAAATAGGAAATCAACAAGATGATAAAGAAGGAGAAAACAAGCTCGGCGGACGCTGGCAACTACCTCGTAATCTCCGCAAAAGTAGACAAGGATCAGCAGCTACAATGTCTCAACTGCTCTCGGGCACCTGTGGATCTGCACAGAAAGTGCAGGGGAGTGGGGTGAGTATATTTCAACTCAGTGAGTAACAATAATAAATAATAACTGAAGGTAAGAACTCCTGTGCTATCACTTAGTAGTTCTAAGACAACCCTCACAGGTACGTCATCACTATAGTAGTACTCTAATCTCTAATCCACGTTTATCTCTACAAGATTCTACACTGATCCAACCCTCACTCGTACCCCTACGGTGTACGTCCATCTCAACATATAAAGACACATACCTATGTCTATAATGTATACGTAATTAAGTAGATAGTAGGATATGATTAAGTATAATGTTGCGGCGTGCAGCCCGCTCCAATACATATACCGCTGCGGCGCGCAGCCCGCTCCATTTAACGTCGACGGCACTCAGTGGGGGTGTATACAGACTTCGGAGGGGCTCCCTAGGCCCAAACACTATTACACTGCGGCGTGCAGCCCGATCCACACATGTATTACTGCGGCGTGCAGTCCGATCCAATATTTATATGTATATATATTTATACTGCTGCGGCGCGCAGCCCGATCCCATAATATACACCAGGTGCTCACTGAGAATGTGTGCAGACTCAGACTCCGAAGGGGCTCCTACAGCCCAAGCGCAATAATACTGCGGCGTGCAGTCCGTCCCACATGTATATTACATGTATATTACATGCATATTACTGCGGCGTGCAGTCCGATCCAATATATATACTGCTGTGGCGTGCAGCCCGATCCAATATAGGTATATATATATATATATAATACCTCATAATGGGTCCTCGACCTTATCCCAGTCAATATGTGCTTGGCCTCTCAGGCCCAATATAATATATCACAGTGGGTCCTAGACCCTGTCTCAGTCAATATAGACTTGGCCTTTCAGGCCCACTCAGCTAGAACAGGGAATTCCACCCTAGATAATCTCTCTCAATGTACACAGCTAGTACGGGCTCATATTATGCTATACAGCTAGAGCTACGGCTGAGTGTATGTTTCCAACATGATATAAGGGTCACCTAGCTCTATAGGTTCCCTAATGCTCTACAGAGCGGCACAAGGCCCCAAACATGGCCATTAGCCCAATTGTACAGTTATAGTCTCCGTAACAGTCATACAACACAGTATTCTATTAGCCGGGAAGGACTAAGTCCGAACCCCCAATCCCAATGTCACCACGCCCGTTATAGAACGCGCGTCCCATCTCAATATAGCACTGTGAAGTGCTAGTACGGGGTATCAAACCCTCAGTACATTATTTACTACTACCACTCACCTCGAACCGGTAGAAGCTTCAATCCGCCTTGCGCTTGCCTCGCAAATCAATCTCCTCGGGTGCCAAATCTGCTCAAAATCATAGAGAATGCATCAATATACGCTAATTTCACGAAATTCATTCGAAATAACCCAATTTATATCAAAACCCACAAGTTGTCAAAACCCGACTTTTGGTACACTTGTCGAAAAATTACAAAAATCACATATTCGGAATCCTCATCTCGATACGAGTCTAGGCATATAAAATTTACCAAAATCGAACTGCATTTGCCCACTCAAATCAGTGTTTTTCTTCAATTTAGGCCTAGGGCTCAAACGCACCTTTAATCTTCCATTTATAGAAATTTAACCAAGGATTTCATGCTAAAATGATGCAATTAAGCCACAAAACTTACCTCCGACGAATCCCCGATGAATTCCCAGCAATTCCCGTGAGTTTCTCTCTCTAGAACTCAAAAATGGCGTTTTGGGTTAATGAACCCGTAACCCTTCTGTTCTGTGATTAAATTCTCTGCCAGACCCATTTGCTCTACGCGATCGCGACTCTACTCACGCGATCGCGATGTTCAAACATTTCGCCCTCACGCGATCGCGACTCTCCTCACGCGATCGCGATGTACAAACATCCGGCTTCACGCGATCGCGTCCCTCTTCCTGCGATCGCGTAGCACATTTTTCCCTGGACCCCATTTCTCTTCTACGCGATCGCGTAGATGCTCATGCGATCGCGATGGCCACCCGGTTAACGCTACGCGATCGCGTCTGTGCCCCTGCGATCGCGTTGCTTCTACTCTTGACCTTATGCGATCGCGTCCCTATCTCTGCGATCGCGAAGGGTAAAATTCTCCCCCTTCACCATTACTCTACGCGATCGCATGCTCACTAGTGCGATCGCAGAGAGTAAATTTCTGCTGCACTTATGACAACAAACCAGCTCTCTTCTTTGGCCAAGAATGGTCCGTTTGGACCCCCGGATTCATCCCGAGACCCCCGGGACCCCAACGAAAACCACCAACATACTCCAAAACATGATACGAACTTGTTCCAATCATAAAAAGACCACACTAAACATCAAAATCACCATTTCTACATGAATTCAAGCCTAAGTTTTTTCAAAACTTTCAAAACTAACATTCAATCCAAAACCCGATCAAACGATGTCCGAATGACCTGAAAATTTGCAGACACATCCAAAATCACATAACGAAGCTACAGAAATTGTCGGAATTCCATTCCGACCCCGGATCAAAATATCACCTACCATCCGGATTTCGCCAAAATTCAACCTTCGCCAATTCAAGCCTAAAACTACACCGGACCTCCGAATTCAATTCCGATTGTTCTCCTAAGTCATAAATGATCCCCGGAACTAGTCGAATCATCAGAATCCAGTTCCGAGCACTCTTACTCAATAGTCAACTCTTGGTTGACTTTCCATATTCAAGCTTTCTTCAAACATGCTATTTGTTTCATTTTCAATCCAAATTACTCCTAACTCACCCGATATACTCTAATACTGTTATAAAAGCATAAGATATGTAATTGCAAGGTAACGGGGTGGAAATTCCCGTAACGATAGGCCGGGTCGTTACATTCTCCCCAACTTAAACAAACGCTCGTCCTCGAGCGGGTCAAGAAACATACCTGAAGTCTCGAATAGCTGAGGGTATCTGCTCCGCATCTCCTGCTTGACCTCCCAAGTAGCCTCCTCCACGGGCCGACCTCTCCACTGCACCTTAACTGCTGCAATCTCCTTCGACCTCAATTTTCTTACCTGGCGACCTAAAATAGCAATAGGCTCCACATCATATGATAGATCACCATCAAGCTGAATGGTACTGAAGTCTAATACATGAGACGGATCCCCAATGTACTTCCGGAGCATAGACACATGGAATACTCGATGAACAATATACCTGGGACTCAACTTCCTTTTCTTCCCAACTCTCTTGAGTATCTCAAAAGGACCAATGTACCTGGGACTCAGCTTCCCCTTCTTCCCGAACCTCATGACACCCTTCATGGGTGAAACCTTCAGAAATACTCTATCACCAACCATGAAAGACAACTCTCGAACCCTACGGTCTGCATAACTCTTCTGGCGAGACTGTGCCGTGCGAAACCTCTCCTGGATCAACTTTGCTCTATCCAGAGCATCCTGAACTAACTCAGTCCCTATCAATCTATCCTCACCAGGCTCAAACCATCCGACGGGAGATCTACACCGTCTGCCATACAATGCCTCGTACGGGGCCATCTGAATACTCGACTGGTAGCTGTTGTTGTAGGCAAATTCAGCAAGTGGCAAAAACTCATCCCATGAACCACCAAAGTCAATCACACATGCCCGCAACATATCCTCCAGGATCTGAATAGTGCGCTCAGACTGTCCGTCTGTCTGGGGGTGAAATGCGGTGCTCAACTCAACCCGCGTACCCATCTCTCGCTGAAACGCTCTCGAAAACTGAGAAGTGAACTGAGTGCCTCTGTCAGATATAATAGACACTGGGACCCCATGCAACCTGACAATCTCCCGAATAAAGATCGATGCCAACCGCTCCGATGAGTAAGTAGTACTAACCGGGATGAAATGTGCGGACTTAGTCAGCCGATCAACAATCACCCATACAGAATCAAACTTCCTCGCTGTCCGAGGGAGCCAAGTAACAAAATCCATGGTGATCCTCTCCCATTTCCACTCGGGAATAACCATACGCTGAAGAACACCGCCGGTCTTTTGATGCTCATATTTGACCTGCTGGCAATTGAGGCACTTAGCTACATGCCTAACAATATCCATCTTCATTCTCCTCCACCGGTAGTGTTGTCTCAAGTCTTGGTACATCTTTGCGGCACCTGGGTGAATAGAGTACCGCGAACTGTGTGCCTCCTCAAGTATCAACTCCCGCAAACCATCAACATTGGGCACGCATATACGGCCCGGCATCCTCAGAACACCATCACTGTCGATAGTCACATCTCTAACATCATTATGCTGCACTCTGTCCTTAAGGACAAGCAAATGTGGGTCATCATACTGTCGCTCCCCGATGCGATCATATAAGGAAGATCGAGAAACAACACAAGCCAACACCCGACTCGGCTCCGAAATATCTAATCTCACTAGCCGATTGGCTAGGGCCCGAACATCATAAGCAAATGGCCTCTCCCCAACTGGGATGAAAGCTAAGCTGCCCATGCTAACCGCCTTCCGACTCAAGGCATCGGCCACCACATTGGCCTTCCCCGGATGATACAAAATAGTGATATCATAGTCCTTAAGCAACTCCAACCACCTCCGCTGTCTCAAATTAAGGTCCTTCTGTCTGAATAAGTGCTGAAGGCTGCGATGATCCGTGAACACCTCACAGGAGACACCATACGGGTAATGCCTCCAAATCTTCAAAGCATGAACTATGGCTGCTAGCTCCAAATCATGAACAGGGTAGTTCTTCTCGTGGGGCTTCAACTGACGAGAAGCACAAGCAATGACCCTACCCTCCTGCATCAACACACAACCAATGCCAACTCTTGAGGCATCACAATATACGGTATAAGAATCTGAAGCTGTCGGTAGAATCAAGACTGGTGCTGTGGTCAGTGCTGTCTTGAGCTTCCGAAAGCTCTCCTCGCACTCCTCGGACCATAAGAAAGGAACACCCTTCCGAGTCAATCTAGTCAAGGGTGAAGCAATAGAAGAGAACCCCTGAACGAATCGGCGATAATACCCCGCCAATCCCAGAAAGCTACGGATCTCAGTAACTGAGGTCGGTCTGGGCCAACTCTGCACTGCCTCGACCTTCCTCGGGTCTACCCGAATACCATCACGGGACACCACGTGCCCTAAGAATGCCACGGACTCAAGCCAGAACTCACATTTGGAAAACTTGGCATACAACTTCTCCTCTCTCAATCTCTGCAACACAATACTCAAGTGCCGAGCATGCTCCTCCTGGCTACGAGAGTAGACTAGTATGTCATCAATGAATATGATCACAAATGAATCAAGATACGGCCTGAATACACTGTTCATCAGATGCATAAATGCTGCTGGGGCGTTGGTCAGCCCAAAAGACATCACCAGGAACTCATAGTGACCATATCTGGTCCGGAATGCAGTCTTCATAATGTCAGACTCTCTAATCTTCAGCTGATGGTAGCCTGAACGAAGATCAATCTTCGAGAACACCCTAGCTCCCCGGAGCTGATCAAATAAATCATCAATACGAGGCAGAGGATACTTATTCTTCACTGTTACTTTGTTTAGCTGCCTGTAGTCAATACACATCCTCATGGATCCGTCCTTCTTCTTAACAAACAGGACCGGTGCACCCCACGGTGACACACTCGGCCGAATGAACCCCTTATCTAGGAGTTCCTGGAGCTGCTCCTTCAATTCCTTCAACTCAGCTGGTGCCATCCGATATGGAGGAATAGAAATAGGCTGAGTGCCTGGCACCAAATCGATACCAAAATCAATATCCCTGTCCGGCGGCATGCCCGGCAGGTCTGAGGGAAACACATCAGGAAAGTCTCGCACAATGGGAACAGAATCAATACTGGGAGTCCGGGCCTCGACCTCCCGCACAAATGCTAAATAAGAGAGACATCCCTTCCCAACCATTCGTTGGGCCTTGAGGAAAGATATTACCCTGCTAGGTACATACTCGGTCGTGCCTCGCCACTCGATCCTCTGAATGCCCGGCATAGCCAAAGTGACTGTCTTAGCATGACAGTCCAGAATAGCATGACATGGAGATAGCCAGTCCATGCCCAATATAACATCAAAATCAATCATGCTGAGAAGCAACAGGTCTACTCGGGTCTCCAGACCTCCAATAGTGACCAAACGGGACCGGTATACGTGGTCCACAACAATAGTATCCCCTACCGGGGTAGATACATGCACTGGTAGCTCAAGACTCCCTCGGGTCGTGCCCAAATGAGGAGCAAAATATGTAGACACAAAAGAATAAGTAGAACCGGGATCAAACAATACCGAGGCATCTCCGTGGCAGACCGAAATAATACCCGTAATGACGAGCATCGGAAGCAACGGCCTCGGATCGGCCCCGAAAAGCATAGCATCTAGCCTGTCCACCCGATCGGCCTCCCCTCGAGAGTGACCCCTAGCCGTCTGACCCTCACCCCTAGCCGGCGGGGCGGGTGCTGGAAGTAGAAGGACCGGATGACGAGGGCTGCCCCCTCTGCTGATAAGATCCGGAAACAAGACGGGGACACTCCCTACGATGGTGCCCAAACTCTCCGCACTCGTAGAAACTCCCCGGTCTTCGGGTATTGAGACCGATAAGGACCTCTCGGCGCCGGAGTGGCCGGCCGATGAACTAGGCCGAGATGAACCACGAGCGGATGGGGCTCGTGAAGAACTACGAGCCGGCATGGCACCGAGGGAAGGCCGGCTGCGGTGCGAACCCCGATAACCCTGTCTAGGAGACCATCCGCGACGATCTGAGCGACCCGACTGCGAAGACCGGAAAGAGCGACCTCGGCTCTGCTGACTCTGGCCTCTGGTCTGAGTGCCACTGGAACTAGCCGCTCCTCGAGGCCTCTTGGCCTCCCTCTCATCCCGCTCCTTGCGACGATCTGTCTCAATGTCGCGAGCAATATCCACAACATCCTCAAATGTACGACTCAGAACCCTCTCCCGAGTCATCGGAATACGAATGGGGTAAATGAGGCCGTCCACGAAGCGCCCAATCCTCTCTCTGTCGGAATGAACCAACCACGGTGCATATCTGGACAACTCTGTAAACCTGATCTCATACTCTGACACTGACATGTCCCCCTGACGGAGACCCTCAAACTGCCTACGCATCTCCTCTCTCTGAGATCGAGGCACCCATTTCTCCAAGAACATAGTGGAGAACTCCTGGCCATGACAATGGTGCTGCCCCTTCCGGTATGCGGCGCTCATGAGCCTCCCACCAATCGAAGGCTGGTCCTAGGAACTGGAAGGTAGTAAAGGATACACCACTGGACTCCAAGATCCCTGCCGTACAGAGCATCCGACGGCACTTGTCCAGAAAACTTTGGGCGTCCTCGCCCGAAGCACTAGTGAAAACTGGGGGAGATAATCTGTTGAATCTCTCAAGACGACGCTGCTTGTCGTCAGTCATAGCTGGGACCCTGTCCCCTTGAACCTGAACTGTTGAACCGATACTACAGGCTGAACTGGAGGAGCCTCTAGTGTCCGTACGCCCTGCACTCCTGGCTCTGGAGTGAGTACTGCGCGGGTCTGATGACCACCCCCGATCCCCGATGCAGCTGCTGCAGTAGTAACTGAAACCGCCTGTGCTAGGCCCGTGCAGACTGCTAGTATCTGAGCCAGGGTCTCCTATAGACCCGGAATGACAATGGGCACAGCTGGTGCCTGATCTGGTGCTGCTGGCACCTCTGTAGCTGGGGGCTGTGGGTCAGCTGGCACTGCCTCAGCTGCCCTAACTCCGCCACGACCACGACCGCGTCCACGGCCTCTAGCAGGTGGTAGTGGTGGTCGTCCTCCACGTCCGGATGATCGAGTTCTCGCCATCTACGAGAGAATAGAATGTCAAAGTTCAGTTCAAGTCAAAAGTAATCGCACGACAAGAATTCCAAGAATTGAAACTTTTCCTAAAAAGGTTTGCAGCCTCCCGAGGATAAGTACAGGCGTCCCCGCACCGATCCACGAGACTCTACCAACCGGCTCATGACTCGCGAGACCTCTTAACCTAGGCTCTGATACCAACTTGTCACGACCCAAACCCTGGTCGTGATGGCGCCCAACACAATGCTAGGCAAGCCCGACCATATTATCCCTTAACCCAGGCCAGTTATTAATCAAATTAAACTTAAACAGTAAATGATCATATCAGGTGATAACCAAAACGTAAAACATACAAAATACGGTCCCAAACATATCGTGGTGTCACGAGACTGAGCCTCTACAGAATAGCATCCTAATACAATCAAGTCTAGGCAAATAGGAAATCAACAAGATGATAAAGAAGGAGAAAACAAGCTCTGCGGACGCTGGCAGCTACCTCGTAATCTCCACAAAAGTAGACAAGGATCAGCAGCTACAATGTCTCAACTGCTCTCGGGCACCTGTGGATCTGCACAGAAAGTGCAGGGGAGTGGGGTGAGTATATTGGAACTCAATGAGTAACAATAATAAATAATAACTGAAGGTAAGAACTCATGTGCTATCACTTAGCAGTTCTAAGACAACCCTCACAGGTACGTCATCACTATAGTAGTACTCTAATCTCCAATCCACGTTTATCTCTACAAGATTCTACACTGATCCAACCCTCACTCGTACCCCTACGGTGTACGTCCATCTCAACATATAAAGACACATACCTATGTCTATAATGTATACATAATTAAGTAGATAGTAGGATATGATTAAGTATAATGTTGCGGCGTGCAGCCCGCTCCAATACATATACCGCTGCGGTGCGCAGCCCGCTCCATTAAACGTCGACGGCGCTCACTGGGGTGTATACAGACTTCGGAGGGGCTCCCTAGGCCCAAGTGCTATGATACTGCGGTGTGCAGCCCGATCCATACATATACACTGCGGCGTGCAGTCCGATCCAATATATATCTATACATATATAACTATACTGCTACGGCGTGTAGCCCGATCCCATGATATACACCAGCGCTCACTGAGAATGTGTGCAGACTCAGACTCCGAAGGGGCTCCTACAGCCCAAGCGCAATAATACTGCGGCGTGCAGTCCGTCCCACATGTATATTACATGTATAATACATGCATATTAGTGCGGCGTGCAGTCTGATCCAATATATATACTGCTGCGGCGTGCAGCCAGATCCAATATAGGTATATATATATATAATACCTCATAATGGGTCCTCGACCCTATCCTAGTCAATATATGCTTGGCCTCTCAGGCCCAATATAATATATCATAGTGGGTCCTAGACCCTGTCTCAGTCAATATAGACTTGGCCTTTCAGGCCCACTCGGCTAGAACAGGGAATTCCACCCTAGATAATCTCTCTCAATGTACACAGCTAGTACGGGCTCATATTATGCTATACAGCTAGAGCTACGGCTGAGTGTATGTTTCCAACATGATATAAGGGTCACCTAGCTCTATAGGTTCCCTAATGCTCTACAGATCGGCACAAGGCCCCAAACATGGCCATTAGCCCAATTGTACAGTTATAGTCTCCGTAACAGTCATACAACACAGTATTCTATTAGCCGGAAAGGACTAAGTCCAAACCCCCAATCCCAATGTCACCACGCCCGTTATAGAACGCGCGTCTCATCTCAATATAGCACTGTGAAGTGCTAGTACGGGGTTTCAAACCCTCAGGTACATTATTTACTACTACCACTCACCTCGAACCGGTAGAAGCTTCAATCCGCCTTGCGCTTGCCTCGCAAATCAATCTCCTCGGGTGCCAAATCTGCTCAAAATCATAGAGAATGCATCAATATACGCTAATTTCACGAAATTCATTCGAAATAACCCAATTTATATCAAAACCCACAAGTTGTCAAAACCCGACTTTTGGTACACTTGTCGAAAAATTACAAAAATCACATATTCGGAATCCTCATCTCGATACGAGTCTAGGCATATAAAATTTACCAAAATCGGACTCCATTTGCCCACTCAAATCGGTGTTTTTCTTCAATTTAGGCCTAGGGCTCAAACCCACCTTTAATCTTCCATTTACGGAAATTTAACCAAGGATTTCATGTTAAAATGATGTAATTAAGCCACAAAACTTACCTCCAACGAAACCCCGATGATTTCCCAGCAATCTCCCGTCAGTTTCTCTCTCTAGAACTCAAAAATGGCGTTTTGGGTTAATGAACCCGTAACCCCTCTGTTCTATGATTAAATTCTCTGCCAGACCCATTTGCTCTACGCGATCGCGACTCTACTCACGCGATCGCTATGTTCAAACATTTCGCCCTCACGCGATCGCGACTCTCCTCACGCGATCGCGATGTACAAACATCCGGCTTCACGCGATCGCATCCCTCTTCCTGCGATCGCGTAGCACATTTTTCCCTGGACCCCATTTCTCTTCTACGCGATCGCGTAGATGCTCATGCGATCGCGATGACCACCCGGTTAACTCTACGCGATCGCGTCCGTGACCCTGCGATCGCGTTGCTTCTGCTCTTGACCTTACGCGATCGCGTCCCTATCTCTGCGATCGCGAAGGGTAAAATTCTCCCCCTTCACCATTACTCTACGCGATCGCATGCTCACTAGTGCGATCGCAGGGAGTAAATTTCTGCTGCACTTATGACAGCAAACTAGCTCTCTTCTTTGGCCAAGAATGGTCCGTTTGGACCCCGGATTCATCCCGAGACCCCCGGGACCCCAACGAAAACCACCAACATACTCCAAAACATGATACGAACTTGTTCCAATCATAAAAACACCACACTAAACATCAAAATCACCATTTCTACGCGAATTCAAGCCTAAGTTTCTTCAAAACTTTCAAAACTAACATTCAATCCAAAACCCGATCAAACGATGTCCGAATGACCTGAAAATTTGCAGAAACATCCAAAATCACATAACGAAGCTACAGAAATTGTCGGAATTCCATTCCGACTCCCGGATCAAAATATCACCTACCATCCGGATTTCGCCAAAATTCAACCTTCGCCAATTCAAGCCTAAAACTACACCGGACCTCCGAATTCAATTCCGATTGTTCTCCTAAGTCATAAATGATCCCCCGGAACTAGTCGAATCATCAGAATCCGGTTCTGAGCCTTCTAACTCAATAGTCAACTCTTGATTGACTTTCCATATTCAAGCTTTCTTCAAACATGCTATTTGTTTCATTTTCAATCCAAATCACTCCTAACTCACCCGATATACTCTAATACTATTATCAAAGCATAAGATATGTAATTGCAAGGTAACGAGGTGGAAATCCCCGTAACGACAGGCCGGGTCGTTACATCGCCAGTCTCCATATGAGGCTCTAACTCTGGAATAGCTGCCGGGGGCTGAGCTCTGCCCCTACCACGACCTCCGATATGGCCTCGGCCCCTGCCCCCTCACGGGAGCTGCCTGGAGCTCAGTCTGCTGGTTAGCGGATGAAGAAGCGCGTGTCCTCACCATCTACAAAAGGACATAGTAGAAGTTCAATAAGTATTTGAGGAACAAATCGCACGACAAGAAGGAACAAATGAGAGACTCTTTCCTAACTCAATAGACTCTGGAGGACAAGTACAGATGTCTCTGTACCTACCTCTCAAACTCTACTAAGCTTGTTCGTGAGTGGTGAGACCTATGTAACCTAGAGCTCTGATACCAACTTGTCACGACCCGGATTTCCCCCCAACATCAGGATCATGATGGCGCCTACTCGTGGTAGCTAGGTAAGCCACTGTATTCAACATTTTCCTGTTTCTACCAATATTTCATACTCAATTTTATTTACAAGAACCATAACATTATTTGAATAAATGCGGAAGACTTATCAAAATAAAAAAATAGGCAGTGCCAAGGTAAAACAATAATGAAATCCTCTACCCAAGACGTGGATTTACCAACTCACGAACGACTACTAAATACTACACAGAAAGGTCTGAAAGGAATAACATAATGTGTTTGTCTCGAAACAAAGAGACTACAACTAATAACATAAATAAGAGGAAGAGACGCCGGGCCTGCGGACGCCTGCAAGCTACCTCGGTCTCGAAATGCTCAACTCCCACAGAAGTGCAGTTGATAAGTTGGTAAAATACCAACTTATCTTGCCTTTAAATGACGACATTTGCTATGTTTGAAGTGATAAAATCATGTATTTAATGTTATTTACTTCTATTCTGCAGGATTGAATGTGATTTAGAAGTAATGGTGAAGAAACCAAGTGAAAACAAGGCAAAAGAAGCCAAAAAGAGGAGAAAATCTGGGCAGTGTATTCATGCCTCGCAAATGAGAACATTTCATGGTAAATGCGAAGACAGGCTTAAAGAGGACACCTTCGCAATTGCGAACTTAGCAGTAATTGGGATTCTTTGCAATTGCGAAGAATTGTTCGCAAATGTGAACTGTGCAGTAAATGGAGAAGCTTCGCAAATGCGAGAATATGTTCGCAAATGCGAACACTGTGTAAGGAAGGCCAACTTCGTAAATGCGAAGTTTTGTTGGGAATTGCGGACATAGGCTTATCTGGGCATATTTGGTAATTGCGAACTTTTGTTCGCAATTGCGAGGTACGTGCTTTAGGCATGGGCTATTACGTAATTTCTCACCTTTTGATCCCCAAATCATTTAATACCCGAAGAGGCTTGTTTGTAAATATATCTTTGGCTTATTCTCAGTAGAGAGAACATTTTTGGAAGCTAGGGTTTTGCACAGACACTTGGGTCTTGAAGATTGAAGCTTTTGGTTAAGAATTACTTACCCATTTATGTTTATTTCTTCATCTCCTTGATTTGTATTGATTATTTAAGTGTGTAGTATTTATTTCCAACACTTGAATCTTAATTATGAGAATATTCATGTTTAAAGTGTGGATTAAATAACTTGTTGTGCTTATGTATTTGTTAGATGATCTTGTTATTTGAATCTTAGATTGAATATATTAAATTTATTATTGTGGGTTGTTTATTTGATTTTGATCATAATTATTTTACTGCTCGGCCAACAGTGAAATATTATTTATGAACCTTGATTTAAACTTGACAGATGAAATTCTTGGTTGCATATAATATCAAATAGAACAAGATTAAATCCCGGGAATCGGGTGAAGAATTTTCAATTAGAGAAAATTCTTGGTTGCATATAAAATCAAATAGAACAAGATTTGAATCCCGGGCATCGGGTGAAGAATTTGCAATTGAGATAGACATATACTTAGTTGCTTTGTTTGGTTGAAGCATAAGAGTTGTAAATGCGTTCTTGTTAATATTAATACCATAGACATATAGTTATTGATTTAACTTGGATAGATTCATAAGAACTTGAAAGATTCTTATGAATATTATTAACCTTATAATCAACAATCCGAATAGTTCAATAAATCAAATATGAGTATGAAAAGAAGTATGATTACTAGCAATTTCATGACCACTTCAGTGTAATTCCCGAAGCAGTCATACGTGTAGCCATTGATAATTTAACTTTCTTTCTAGTTTAGTTTATATTTTCGCATTTAAGTTTAAATACTTTTTCAATCACCATTCTTAGTGTTTGGCGTTGCATAATTAGCAATAATTTTCTTATATACCTTATCGCCTACACATTGTTCTCTGTGGTATTCGACCCCGACTCTTAGTTTGGTAAATTATATTTCTGCGACCATATCTATTGATTTTTAGCAGTCGATTTGGACGTCACCAAAAATGGCGCCGTTGCCGGTGACAATTTAGCGTAATTTAGGTTGTTTGAAAAATAAGAGAAAATGCTTTGATCCAAACTTGTGAATATTTGTGTAATTAATTTTTCTTGCTTATTTTCTTATTTTTGAAAAATGGCATCATATAATAACAATTGGTCATATGGTAGTTGTTCATAATTTGATGATCCTTGTCCTTATTGTGGAGGACCACATTCGTGGCAAAATTGTTTAAATTCTCCCGGGGATGGATTGTGCACATAATTTCAAACCCATGAGTGGAGTATTTGTGATAAGTGTGGTGGCTAAAATGGTCATTGGGATTATTGTGCTTATTTGTTTTTCCCTTCCCCAAGCCCCTACTATGATGAATCTACTTGTTTTGATGAAAATTATAGGGCCAAGGAAGTAGATGATATGGAAAGTAAAGCTCTTATTATGGATATGATAAGGCAAATAATTGAGCAACAAGATGAAATTCGACAGGCTATACAAAGAATTAGTCCAACAATCATGATAATGAAAGCCGAAGCGGAGGAGGTGACTAAAGAGAGCGAGTTATCATCAGAAGATAATTTGGAAGAAGCAGAAATAGTGAGCCTATCTTGGCTAGAGGAACAAGCTCAATTGATAAAATTTCATGACTTTTTACGTGATGGTTTTCAAATATGATAGAGCAACTAATAGAGGCAAAAACTGAGCTCCAGCAAGAAATAAACCAATTTTTCTCAGATATCCATGACTTGTATGCTCAAATGAATAAAACGGTTGAGGCGTTTGATGCCTTACAACCAATTTGTGTGGATACTAGCCAGCTTGTGGAGCAGAAAGAGGAATTTCAGCTATTTGACCAAAATATTGTTAACGATGCTGACAGAAATATGGAATTAGAGTCAATCGGTGTAAATGTAATTGTGGTTGAGATTGACTCTAGTTCGGGGGAAAATGAGGATGTCAAGGTCAAAGAACAATTGCAAAGTGAAGGTTTGAAATCACATTCCTGACATTTTTCAACGTTGGAATTGTGTGGTGATACGGGAGTTCAACTACACTAGTTAATGGAGGATTGCGAGGAAGAAAAATTCATGCCTTACATTTTACAATTTGAAGAGACAAGAAATCAAAATGACATTCCTTACTTGAAAGCCAAGAAGTGCAAAATGAAGATTTTAAGCATTGGCTCGAGCATCAAATTACCACCCCCCGTCGCTCGTGGTCACAAGCTTGATTCCAAGCTATGTGGCCAATTTATATCATCGAAGTGGCGAAAAAAGTGGTAATGTTGTTTGCGTCGTGCCACAACATTAAATGCGACGTTTGGTGGGAGGCAACCCATCGTTTTTCAAAATTTTTAGTCGTTTTTCAAAATATTTCGTCATTTTCATCATTTTCTTTTTTGTAATATCTTAGAATAATATTTTTAACTAATCTGCCAAGTTTTAGATTTTTTGGAGTTTATTTGAGCAGGTCGGGGTATCCGGGCAGTCACAAACCAGTAGCTGTTTGGAAAATACAGAGCAGAGTTCGCATTTGCGATATGCTCGCATTTGCGACTCAAAGGAAAAATAACTGTCTTCGCAATTGCGTAGGAAAAGTCGCAATTGTGACCTATGCAGTGTAAAAGTCGATTGGGGCTCATTTTTTTAAAACAAAATTTCATAAAACACTCCAAAGGTCCTAAATCTATTTTCTCTCTCTCTGACTACTGAAAATCCATCAAATTTCACTCCCCTTCGAAGAGAATCAGGTATGAAAGTGTAATCTTTATGCTTACTTCTTCTTCATCTTCAATTTCTTGTGGATTTTGTTGGTATTATGGAACCCTAAAAATCAAAATATCTAAAAAAATGTTTTTAACCCCAATTTGTAAAAAAAAACAAAAAAAAAAAACTGAAATTCATTTTGATTTCTGGGTGAGGTTTGGTTGAGAGTGAGTGTGTTCATTCATGGTAAAGTTTAGGGAAGTCTGAGTACCCAATTATTTGTGAAATAGTTGCAAACATTATGCGTTTTTAATGTGTTCGATGTAAGACACGAATGAAATTCGTGGCCAAAACCATCTAAATTCTTGATTTGTAGTTGTATATGAAGTAAAATACATGAGATATGATACTGTTTATGGTTGGGTTCAGTTAAAATGGTTAGAATTGAAAAAAATTTCTGCCGAAAAAACTGTTATGTGAAAAAGAAACTCTGAGTGTTGACGATGGTTCGCATTGTAAAATTCGCAATTCCAAAAACTGTGTGTTGCTGATGACTTCGCATTTGCGAAGAAATTTTGCAATTGCGATACATGCCCAGTCCTATTTTGTTCGCATTTGCGACAAATGTTTCGCAATTCCCAACCCTGTTTTCTTTGCAATTGCGAAGAAATAATGAGAATTACGACATTTGCAGCCAGCACTTCAAAATTTTAAATTCTGAAACTTTTTCTAAGGCTGAGTTTTGATTGTCCGATCATTCTTTTGGCATATTTACTTCATTTTGAACTATTATTCATTGCCATGCCATGTTTTAACACTTACAACCTTTCTTATAGGTTTTATAATTAAACAATGCACCCGAACTCAGAAGGATCCTCCAGTGAACATCATGAGGCAGAAGGGCACGCCTTCGATGAAAACCTGCTCCTGACAATGGAGTGCCAGGACAGATATTATGAGGAGTTGCTATCAAAGAAATTGCTTCTAGAGTGTGGGATAGTTATGGATGATGTCCAAGAACGTCTTCCCGAGTTCTACCAAAGACTAATGGGCATGGGATGGAATTGTTTTGCCACTCAACCTTGCCGAGCAAATGAGCAATGGGTGAGAGACTTTTATGCAAACTTCCCAGCAATCCGAATGAAAAAGCCCAAGATGAGAATTAGGGGAAAAATGGTGCGCTTTGGGGCTGAAGATATGAACAGATTTTACAGATTTCCAGACCATGACATGACTCCATTCAAAGAATAAGATTGTGCTTCGGGAGAGTGGTTGGCATCAAAACTATGTTCCGGTGCAGTCGTTCCATGGGCAGCAGAAAAGAGGGGGATTACCTCAAAAGAATTTACAGTAGAAGCAAAGATATGGCTAGCTATCATTTGCAGTCGTATCTCTCCCGTCTCTAACATATGGAACATTCCAATCACTCGAGCTCAAATGGTAGCTTGCATTATTGATGGCATCTAGCTAAATGTGGGCGAGATTTTCATAAATGAAATTAGAGAGTATCTAATCCAAAACAGTCCTTCATTGATATTTCCTTTACTGATTACTGAGTTATGTCAGCTTGCTGGGGTGGAGGAAGCTCATGGGGACAACTGGGTAGATCCGGGGAAGCCCATACATCCATTGAAGAAACGGGGAGATGGAGGAGCAGTGAAGCAGAAGAAAAGGAAATTGGTTTCATCTTCTCAGAGTAGCATGCCATCCTCATCAGCTGGAGGACCATTTGCTGTGATTAGTGAGGAGATGAGCGTTATTCGTGAGCTTGTTTCTGGCCTTCCTCAGGGACCTGGGGAGACATCTGAGGGATCTATTAATATTTCCAAGAAAGATTTCCAGAAATACATTGACGATCAAAGGAAACCGGTAGATCACCTCAAGGCTTTGGAAAAAGCATACATGGAGTTGGCAAAGAAGCATGGTGAGCTGAGTACTTCTCATACCAAATTGGAAGAGTCACACACTAAAATGGTGAAGCGGGAGAAGAAGAGCGATAAATTCTTTACTCGCATGTGGAAGGGTGTGAAGGGCATATGGAAAGTCCTTAATCCTCAGGAACTTCCACCATCAAGCAGAGATGTGGATCCTGATGATATTCCGGCAGAGTGGCTCAAGGAAGAAGAAGAGGATGATGAGTCCAAGTCAGAGAGTGAGGAGAGCAATTGATGCGTAATACATGGAGCACTTTCCACCATCTTTTACTATATCATGTTTAGTTGCATTGGGGACAATGCAATATCTATTGTTGGAGGTAGCTTCTTGTAGAACTGCTATAGTTATTTTTCTTCTTTATGGATATTTGGCAGATTAGTACTATATTTTTTTTATCATGTGTGGTATTAGTATAAAGTTTAGTACGTGGTTTTTATTAGGTTTTTCATGTTTTTGTTGTTTCTTTTCTTTATTATTTTTTTTTGTTATACTTGATATTAGTGGCGATATCCTTGGTTTTCTTTATACCACGGTTCTTTTTCCAGGGATGCCAATTTTTTTTTCTTTTCTTGAACCGGGTAATTATAGAAATAAAGTATAGGGAGTTAGTTTTGTGGTTAGATTTAGTTTTTGTTAATTTGAGTAAATAAATGGTTTGAGTTGGGATTTGTGCCCATTTATAAAAATGTGACTTGCTTGGTACCAACATATTTTAAACCTTGGCATATGAATATTTCGTTGGTGAAAAAGAAAACAATTGAAGTAAGAAAATGTCATGACCTTTTAGATTCAATTTTTGGCTCTTTAATTCACTAAATAGCTTCTTGTATGCTATATAACCTTCTTAAGTCATTTGTGTTTAGATTGTGCATTTGTATTCCATTTGAGTTTTCATGTGCCGGTGTGGTGAGATTTATTTGTAAGTTCTTTTGTAGTACTTGTGGTCTAGAACTTGTCCGGAATGTGTTTTGAGGCGAAATTATAGACTAACTTAGTTTAAAAAAATGATATTAGGCTTTCCTTGGATCGCTAGTATATTTTATATTTCCTACCCTTAAATATTTTCCCTAGTCAACCAATTTTGAGCCTTTAACCTTATTCTTTGGCAACCATGTTACATGCTTAAACCATTTGTTCCTAAATGTTATATCTTTTGGCACCCTACTTCCCCAAAGTACCTTGAAAGTGTTTATGTAGGCTAAAAGCCTAAGTTTGGGGGTGAAAGTTGGGAAAGTTGTGATATGGAATTGATTTGAAAAGGTGAAAGGTATGTAAAAGAATTGGTGAATTGGATTGTGAAAAGAAAAATGTATATGTATGTATATATTCATATAAATATATAATATATGTTGATAAAAGTTGTAAATAAAGGACTAGGTGTGGATTGAAAAGTGAAACAAGGGTTGACAATATCTTTGAAGGAAGTGGACTTTAATTTTGATATTGTAGTGCTTTGGGAGGTTTTAAGTCACTTTAACCAAAATTTTGCCTTACCTTAACCAAATGCCTAAACTACAACCATTTAAGTCCTAATTGATTTTGAATCAAGTTGTCTACATTAGTGGAGGAATGCATAAAGGGCAATCCTATGGTACTACTTGTATGCATTTGAACATCTTTTTGAGAGTGGGTTAATATTTTCCATTTGATATCCCAATTTTGATTTAAATTGAGATTTATGAGTGTGGGATCCTCTCTTGAAGGTAAGGGCACATGAAAATTTAGTTGTGAATCTAATCTCATTTTCAATTGATAAGAATGACCAAAGAAAGTTGATTGTGATATAGAGGAAAATTTTGAAGCTTGAGTGTCATGACTTGGTTGCTACTTTGATTTCCATTTGTGTTTGAACACTTGAGGTATAATGAAGTTTATGTGAAGTGCTCAATAATTCATATGCTTTGGAGTAATTGTTGGTACCAATCGCAGTCATGTTTTTGTAATTAAAGTAGACTTTCTTTTTAATTGGCTTGGTGTGTTGAGGATATGAGGTTGATTTAGTCACTTGTGAGGAGATTTTATTGTTTCCATTGCTTGAGGACAAGCAATAGTTCAAGTTTGGGGGTGTGATAAGTTGGTAAAATACCAACTTATCTTGCCTTTAAATGGCGACATTTGCTATGTTTGAAGTGATAAAATCATGTATTTAATGTTATTTACTTCTATTCTACAGGATTGCATGTGATTTAGAAGTAATGGTGAAGAAACCAAGTGAAAACAAGGCAAAAGAAGCCAAAAAGAGAAGAAAATCTGAGCAGTGTATTCATGCCTCGCAAATGCGAACATTTCATGGTAAATGCGAAAACATGCTTAAAGAGGACACCTTCGCAATTGCGAAGAATTGTTCGCAATTGCGAACTTAGCAGTAATTGGGATTCTTCGCAATTGCGAAGAATTGTTCGCAAATGCAAACTGTGCAGTAAATGGGGATGCTTCGCAAATGCGAGAATATGTTCGCAAATACGAACACTGTGTAAGTAAGGCCAACTTCGCAAATGCGAAGTTTTGTTGGGAATTGCGTACACAGGCTTATCTGGGCATATTTGGTAATTGCAAACTTTTGTTCGCAATTGCGAGGTACTGTGACGACCCGGCCCGTCGTCACGAGAATTACCACTCCGTTATGTTGTAAATACATGTTTTATGATTTTATATCGGTGTTAAAGCCTATCGGGTGAGTTAGGAGTGAATTGGATTGAAAATGAGGCATATAGCCTTTGTGAAGGAAACTTGAATAAGGAAAGTCAACCCGGAGTTGACTATTTGGTTAGAGGGCTCGGAATCGGATTCCGATGATTCGGTTAGTTCCGGAAGGTGATTTGTGACTTAGGGGAGCGATCGGAATTGAATTTGGAGGCCCGGTGTAGAAATAGGATTGAATTGGCTAAGGTTGAATTTTGGCGAAATCCGAACGGTAGGTGAGATTTTGATTCGGGGGTCGGAATGGAATTCCGACAGTTGCAGAGTAGCTTCGTTAGGTGATTTTGGATGTGCCTGCAAAATTTCAGGTCATTCGGACGTCGTTTGGTCGGGTTTTTGATTGAATGTGTAATTTGGAATGTTTGAAGGAATTTAGGCTTGAATTCGATGCGAATTATGGGTTTTGATGTTGTTAGACGTGTTTTGAGGATTGGAGCAAGTTCGAATAAGGTATTAAGATGTGTTGGTATGTTTGGATGAGGTCCCGGGGGCCTCGGGGTGTTTTCGGATGGTTAAACGGGATAAAATTGTGGAAAAATTGCAGGTTGGGATCCTGCTTCTGTTGTTTCCGCTCCTGCGGAATTTTGGACGTAGGTGCGTGTCCGCAGAAGCGGACGAGATGCGCAGGAGCGGGTGGTTACGTAGAAGCGGACGCCATTCCGCTGAAGCGGGGTCGCTGGTGCGAGCCAGTGATCGCAGAAGCGGACGAGAGAAATTGGGCATGGTCCGCAGAAGCGGACATTTTTCCGCTTGGGCGAGACCGCAGAAGCGGTCAGTGATGCGCAGAGGCGGATATGTCCGCAGAAGCGGAAGCTTCTTCGCAGAAGCGGGTCCGCTTAAGCGGCCCTTTGTTCGCAGAAGCGGAAATGGCCGGCTAGGCCTGGAACCGCTGAAGCGACCCTTTGGTCGCGGATACGGGTGCATAGGAGCGGAAAATATTCCGCAGAAGCGAAAATCGCTGTAAGTAAGTGTATCCGAAGTTAGAAAAATTTCAGAACATTTCACACATTTTGGGTCTCGGCTTTAGAGGCGATTTGGGCGATTTTGAAGAGAAATTCAAGGGAAATCATCAGGGTAATCATCTATGGACTTAAACTATGATTAGTATTGGTAATATTATGCAATTATATCATGAAAATGGAGGAATTTGGGGTAATTTATGGAGGATTTAGCCCTAGGCTTGGACTTTAGAAAATCAAGGTTTTGAATGGGCAAATGGAGTCCGATTTTGGTAAAATTGATATGCTTAGACTCGTATTGAGATGAGGGTTCCGAATATGTGACTTTCGTGATTTTTTGACAAGCGTACCGAAAGTCGGGTTTTGACAACTTTGGGAATTTTGATGTAAATCGAGTTGTATTGATTGGGTGTCGTCCCATTGGCCTAATTTGTTGTGTTTCTACTGTATTTGATCGGATTCTACGCGTGCGGAGCTTGATTCTCGTGGCAAGGGCATTGCGGAGTAGTCGTCGCGCCGTATTGAGGTGAGTAATAGATGTGGGTGATGACCGGCGGGTTCGAAACCCCGGTATACCACTTTGTGACGCTGTATAGCGGCGAGACACACACACTCTTGAGAGTGCGGGGTCGATCATGAACTGGAGACTATATATATTAGTCCGACCTGTTGATACTGTATTGTTGGCTATTCTAGAGCCGTCGAACCTCCTTCTCGGATGGTTGCATATATATATATATATATATTGTGATAATGGCCACTCTTGAGCCGAAGAACCCCCTTCTTGGGCGGTTGAGTATACTTGTGGGCCGTGAGCCAGTTATTGGATCCCGCGAGGATCGTTATCATTGTCTTATCATATAGACATGCTAGTTTACTACTAGTCCGCAGCTATTTTTGTTATTATGCCAATTCCAATCTCTGGAACTTGACATTACTGTTTTCCAACTGAAAAATGATAAAAGAGTTTTCAAAAACTATTTTTGAGCCTGCGAGGTTGTATCTGCATATTAGCTGACTAGTAGTGGATCGGGCTGCGCGCCGCAGCGAGATATATGTTGGATCGGACTGCACGCCGCAGGAATATCTCTATGAGATGTGCTTGGGCTGTAGGAGCCCCTCCGGAGTCTGAACCCCCACGGTGAGCACGGGTACCCAAAATTGGAGTCGGGCTACGCGCCGTAGCGGTCATATCATGCATTGCATTGCATTTAGCTACATCTGCTAGCTGTTATGCTATTTATTGGTATTTGTTGGTACAGGTACAGTGAAGATTGATTCTATGACAGGGTAGCTGATTATAGCTTTACATAGTGCTTTATTGCGGATTTCTTATCTGCGTTGTCTTACCCTTGTTTATTACCACCGAGTCTGGCAGTACTCATTTTACTCCCTGCACCTTGTGTGCAGATCCAGGTACCTCTCAGCAGTGATCCAGTAGCTGTGCGAGGCGACGTTTGTGGATATTCGAGGTAGCTGCAGAGTCCGCAAGACCCGACATTCCTTCCTACTGTCTTTTGATTTTGTATTGACATTTCTTTCCGCACTTGGTATTTTGTAATCCTTTATACACTCATGTTCAGTAGAGGCTCATGACTCTTGACCCTTCGGTCTATGGGAGTTAGTATATTTTGGGACTTGGTTTCCCCGTTGTTAGTATAAGTATTACTATTGTTTCATATTTTGAAATGCATAAATGGGTTAAAGAGAGCTTCTAGCTCCGTTGTTGATGTTGATTGGTCAGGCTGGCTTAGTAATGTGCTGGGCGCCATCACGACCGGATTTGGGGTCGTGACAAGTTGGTATCAGAGCCTAGGTTTACTAGGCCTCGTGAGTCTTGAGCCGGTTAGTAGAGTCTTGTGGATCGGTACGGGGACGCTTGTACTTATCCTCGGGAGGCTGCGAACCTTTAGGAAAACTTCACTTTTCTTGAACTCGGTCGTGCGATCTTGTTGTTCTGAGAACTGAACTTCTATATTCTATTCTCTCGCAGATGGCGAGAATGCGAGCATCGGGACGAGGTGGACGACCTCCATTGCCACCTGTTAGAGGTCGTGGGCGCGATCGTGCTAGAGTTAGAGGTAGGGCGGCTGAGGCGAGCACCGGCCGACCCGCTCGTTGTACCGGTTCGAGAGCGGCCCCGGTGGTTGAAGCTCCGGCGGCCCCGGTTCGGGGCCGGACTATATCTATTGCTATTCCCGGTCTTCGGGAGACTCTTGCTCGGATATTATCGGTGTGTTCCGGTTTGGCTCGAGTAGTTTCGGCTACCGCTACCGTAGCGACATCTCAGGTCAGGGGGTGGTCGGCGGACCCCTGCAGCTCGCACACCGACCCGGTTGTTCGGGGACTTCGGACGCCAGAGGCGGTCCCCGCTCGGGTGGTTGCACCGGTTATTCCTCCGACTGCACCAGCTCCAGCTCCGAGAGCATATGGTTCAGGTTATGCCCGAGGACGAGCGGCGTCGTCTTGAGAGATTTGGTAGACTTCAGCCACCCCATTTCAGTGGCGTTGAGGGCGAGGATGCCCAGGGTTTCTTGGATAAGTGTCAGAAGATGTTGCGTACGGCTGGTATTCTTGAGTCCGGCGGAGTTTCATTTACTACATTTCAGTTCACTGGTCCCGCATTTGATTGGTGGGAGGAGTTTGAGAGGCGTAGGCCTGCAAGAGCGGCACCTCTCACATGGCAGCAGTTCTCTACTCTCTTTCTAGAGAAATATGTACCTCAGTCTCGTCGCGAGGAGCTACGTCGCCAGTTCGAGTGGTTGATTCAGGGCGACATGTCTGTGACCCAGTATGAGCTCAGATTCACACAGTTGGCTAGGCATGCCACATGGATGATCCCCACTGAGAGGGAGAGGATCGGGAGGTTCATTGATGGCCTCAACTACTCTATCCGTATTCTTATGACCAGCGAGCGAGTTCTGTCATCATCGTTTGAGCAGGTAGCTGATATGGCACGCTCCATTGAGGCGGATCGTCGCCGAGAGAGAGAGGAGCGGGAGGCCAAGAGGCCTCGTGGTTCGGGCAGTTTCAGTGGTGCTCCATCTAGAGGGCATTCCCGGCAGAGCAGAGGTCGCTCATCTAGACCTTCTCATTCAGGCCGCCCAGAGCAGAGCGGAGGTTCTTATGGTCGTGGTCGACAGGGATTTCAGCAGGGTCAGTCATCACTTAGTGCCCTCCCGGGTTGCCCCAGTCAAGCGGACCTGGGTGCCTTTCATTCCCACGCGTTACCCCTGTGATGACTGTTTCTCATTAACCAAATATATTACTAATCATAATTGATTTCACATTAAACAAATAAAATGATACGAGTGATTCATTAACAAGATTTCAACTTTTACAACGCCCGACATAACACCTTATATATATAAGACTGGAGTCCCACAGTTTACATGTCTACAGAGCCTCTAGGATACAAAAGGGAAATACAATACTTGCCGGTAACAAGGCTCCGGCTATACCTTTCAAAACCAAAATGAAATCCAAACCGAAGTGGCAAGAACCACACAAGGCCCCGAGGAAGAAAGGGGCTCGCCAAGACGGGCAGTGGAAGGAGAAGAATACTACTGCCGACGAGCTGAAGTGCCTGCTACTGATCCACCTACAATCATGACACGAATGTAGCGCCCCGGCAAAAGGGACGTCAGTACACTTAAATTGTATTGGTATGTATGGACAAACTTTGTCCCAAGTAAACTCAAGCCATTAAATTACATCAACAATTAATTAAGCCAACCAACCATGTTTCCACATTTTCCTCATTTCAAATAATTCTCAACTCAAAGCACTTCCTACGATCAACCAATTTAACAATTACCAATCAATCACATAAAGCACAAGTAGTCAAACAAAGGGGCAATCAGTGCCCCACAGGTTGCAAACTCTCCTGCTGTCTCCTTTCACAATTTCACATTTATTGATTTATGTATCAATTTTCAATAGCGATTTCGATCGCTTTCCATCCTTATTACCCCTGACCACCCTTATTACCTCGGCCACCCTTATCACCCCAACCCAAACCTTATTTCACCACGTCGCGGCGCGCGACACGACCCCGCCTTACGGTTGAAAACACAACAATTTCAAACAGCAGATAAGGTACTACACACAATTTCAACAAGTTCAAATAAGCAACTTGCACATTGTTTCATGTTCTCAATTACTTCTCAAGCCAATATCACAACCAAGTTACAATGTTTCCACATTCAATAATATTCACACATGTATATTCAACAATTTTCCATAATTCAAGTGTTTCATCTCTTTCCACAATAAACCAATTCTCAAGTGTTTCGATTTCTTTTCCACAAGGTGCCATATAGGCCATCATAATCATTATTCACAAATTCTTTACCCAATTCAACTCTCATTTACCTTTCGGTTCATATTTCTTGCCACAACACTCATAGTTCAACAACAACTTTGAATATCCAACAACAACATCAATTAATCACATACAATTTCTCTAATCAACACATGCCAACAATTTTACACATAAGGGCGATTTCACAAGAATCAAAATTAGCCATACATACCTGGTGATGATTTTTCTTCCGTTAACTTTCTACTTTATGCTTACCCAAGATATCCTATTCTTGCCAACCTTGTTCTTGAAGACTCTTACTTCTACCCACTTCTTTTTACTAGAAATCAAGTTCAATAATCATGCATGAGTGTAAAAATTCTATTTTCAAAAGCTATTATATGCAAACCTCTCTTTACCCAATTAAAACTGAAAATCAAAGAAAATAGTTAGGGTTTTTACCTTGAAAATATTGGGGAAGTTGAATCCTTGCCCTAGAATCCCTTGGAATTAAGTAGTTGGAACAATCTTTGAAGATGAAGAACTTCTCTCTCTAAAAACCCTCTCTTCTCTCTCTAATTTTTGGTGAGATGATATGATAAAAATGAAGAAGAGGTGTGTTATATTAAAGAAGAGATCGGGTCAAAATGTTACAAAAACTGGGCCGGGGTCAAATATGCGGTCACTATGCGACCGCAGAATCAACATGCGGTCCGCATAGTGGCCGCAGAATGGCTCAAAAATTACGCAGGCTCTGGAACGATTTGCGGTCACTATGCGGACCGCATGTCGATTCTGCGGTCGCAAAAGTGCACCGCAGATTGACATGCGATCGCATATCGACCGCACATTGGACACAATTTTGGGCAACTCTCTGGAACGATCTGCGGTCACTATGCGGACCGCATATTGATTCTGCGGTCGCAAAAGTGCACCGCAGATTGACATTTTTCTGGAAAAAATTTTATTCTACATTTTGAAACTTAAATCTCTACGCATTCCTAACACATCATTCGGACCATGACACCACATCTACTAGGTTTTATGCACAAAAAATTTCACGGGGCCTTACAGGTTCCAGCAGGGTCAGTCATCGCTTGGTGCCCTCCCAGCCCAGAGTGCAACACCTACTTCTCCAGCACCAGGTGCATGTTATGACTGTGGTGAGTTTGGCCACATGAGGAGACATTGCCCTCGACTACGTACGGGCGGGACTCAGCAGAGGGATCAGCCCTCCTCTTCAGCACCATCTCAGTCTAGTAGAGGTGGAGGTCAGTCTTCTCGTGGACGCCCCAGGGGCGAGGAGAGATCTGGTGGAGGCCAGGCACGGTTCTATGCACTTCCTGACAGGCGTGATGCAGTTGCCGCCGATGCTGTGATTACAGGTATCATTTCTGTCTGTCACATAGATGCCTCTGTTCTATTTGATCCGGGGTCCACATATTCTTACGTGTCCTCTTATTTTGCACATCATTTGGGTGCAACTCGTGGTAGTCTTGAGTTACCTGTTCATGTATCCACCCCCGTGGGTGATACGATTATTGTGGATCATGTCTATAGATCCTGTGTTATATCTATTGGGGGTCTGGAGACCCAGGCAGATTTGTTATTGTTGGGGATGGTGGACTTTGATGTTATATTGGGTATGGACTGGTTGTCTCTGTATCATGCTATATTGGACTGTCATGCTAAGACAGTTACGTTGGCCATTCCTGGTATTTCTCAGATTGAGTGGCGGGGTTCGACCGATTTCGTCCCTAGCCGTGTTATTTCATTCCTAAAAGCTTAGAAGATGGTTGAAAAAGGGTGTTTATCGTACTTAGCTTTTGTGAGAGATGTGGGAGCCGAGTCTCCTAGCATTGATTCGGTACCTGTTGTGAGGGATTTCCCAGATGTATTCCCCTCAGACCTGCCGGGCATGCCGCCGGACAGGGATATTGATTTTGGCATTGACTTGGTGCCGGGCACTCAGCCCATATCCGTTCCTCCTTATCGGATGGCACCAGCTGAGTTGAAAGAACTAAAAGAGCAGCTTCAAGAACTTCTGGATAAGGGTTTCATCCGCCCTAGTGTGTCTCCGTGGGGTGCGCCGGTATTGTTTGTTAAAAAGAAAGATGGTTCCATGCGAATGTGTATTGATTATAGGCAATTGAACAAAGTGACAGTGAAGAACAAGTACCCTCTACCGCGCATAGATGATTTGTTTGATCAGTTACAGGGTGCGAGGGTGTTTTCTAAGATCGATCTTCGTTCGAGCTATCATCAGTTGAAGATCAGAGACTCAGATATTATGAAGACTGCATTCAGGACCCGATATGGTCATTATGAGTTTCTTGTGATGTCGTTTGGGCTGACCAACGCCCCAGCAGCATTTATGCATCTGATGAACAGTGTGTTCGGGCCTTATTTGGATTTATTTGTGATTGTGTTCATTGATGACATTCTAGTCTACTCCCGTAGCCAGGAGGAGCATGCTCAGCATTTGAGTATTGTGTTGCAGAGATTGAGGGAGGAGAAGCTATATGCTAAATTCTCCAAGTGCGAGTTTTGGCTCGAGTCCGTAGCATTTCTGGGACATGTGGTGTCTCGTGATGGTATTCAGGTTGATCAGAAAAAGATAGAGGCGGTGCAGAGTTGGCCTAGACCGTCCTCAGCTATAGAGATCGGGAGTTTTCTTGGCTTGGCGGGGTATTATCGCCGGTTTGTTCAGGGATTTTCATCCATTGCTTCTGCATTGACTAAATTGACCCAGAAGGGTGCACCATTCGTGTGGTCGGATGAGTGCGAGGAGAGCTTTCAGAAGCTCAAGACAGCTTTGACCACAGCTCCAGTGTTAGTATTGCCATCAACTTCGGGTTCATATACCGTTTATTGTGATGCCTCGAGAGTGGGGATAGGTTGTGTGTTGATGCAGGAAGGAAAGGTAATTGCTTATGCTTCTCGGCAGTTGAAGCCGCATGAGAAGAACTATCCTGTTCATGACTTGGAGCTAGCCGCCATTGTTCATGCCTTGAAGATTTGGAGGCACTACTTGTACGGTGTGTCTTGTGAGGTGTATACCGACCATCGTAGTCTCCAGCACTTGTTCAAACAGAAAGACCTTAATTTGAGACAGCGGAGATGGTTGGAGTTGCTGAAGGATTATGACATCACTATATTATATCATCCGGGGAAGGCCAATGTGGTGGCCGATGCTTTGAGCCGGAAGGCGGTCGGTATGGGGAGCTTGGCATATATTCCAGCTGAGGAGAGGCCATTTGCTTATGATGTTCAGGTGCTAGCCAATCGGCTAGTGAGGTTAGATATTTCGGAGCCCAGCAGGGTATTGGCTTGTGTTGTATCTCGGTCATCTCTATATGATCGTATTCGTGAGCACCGGTATGATGATCCACATTTGGCTGTCCTGAGGGACAGAGTTCAGCATGATGATGCTAGAGATGTCACCATTGATAGTGACGGTGTATTGAGGATGCAGGGCCGGATATGTGTGCCCAATGTTGATGGCCTTCGTGAGTTGATTCCGGAGGAGGCCCATAGCTCGCGGTATTCTATCCATCCAGGAGCCGCGAAGATGTATCAAGATTTGAAACAGCACTATTGGTGGAGAAAGATGAAAATGGACATTGTCAGACATGTAGCACGGTGCCTCAACTGTCAGCAGGTTAAGCACGAGCACCAGAGGCCCGGTGGTGTATTTCAGCGCATTGTTATTCCTGAGTGGAAATGGGAGAGAGTCACTATGGACTTTGTTACTGGACTCCCTCGGACGGCGAGGAAGTTTGATTCTATATGGGTGATTGTGGATAGACTGACCAAGTCAGCTCGCGGGTTGAGTTGAGTACAGCATTTCACCCCCAGACAGACGGACAGTCTGAGCGCACTATTCAGATCTTGGAGGATATGTTGCGAGCTTGTGTGATTGATTTTGGTGGTTCGTGGGATGAGTTCCTACCACTTGCTGAGTTTGCCTACAACAATAGTTATCAGTCGAGTATTCAGATGGCCCCGTATGAGGCATTGTATGGCAGGCGGTGTAGATCCCCCGTGGGATGGTTTGAGCCTGGTGAGGTTAGGTTGATAGGGACCGAGTTAGTCCAGGATGCTCTGGATAGAGCAAAGTTGATCCAGGAGAGGCTTCGTACAGCACAGTCTCGTCAGAAGAGTTATGCGGACCGTAGAGTTCGGGAGTTGTCTTTCATGGTTGGTGACCGAGTATTGTTGAAGATTTCACCTATGAAGGGTGTCATGAGGTTTGGGAAGAAAGGAAAGTTGAGTCCCAGGTACATTGGTCCTTTTGAGATACTTAGGAGAGTTGGAGAGGTGGCATATGAGTTGGCCTTGCCGCCCAGCTTATCCAGCGTTCATCCAGTATTCCATGTGTCTATGCTCCGGAAGTACATTGGAGATCCTTCTCATGTATTAGACTTCAGTACCATTCAGCTTGATGGTGATCTATCCTATAATGTGGAGCCTATTGCCATTTTGGGACGTCGGGTGAGAAAATTGAGGTCTAAGGAGATTGCATCAGTTAAGGTTCAGTGGAGGGGTCGACCCGTGGAGGAGGCCACTTGGGAGATCGAGTGGGAGATGCGGAGCAGATATCCTCATTTGTTTGAGACTTCAGGTATGTTTCTTGACCCGCTCGAGGACGAGCGTTTGCTTAAGAGGGGGAGAATGTGACGACCCGGCCCGTCGTCACGAGAATTACCACCCCGTTATGTTGTAAATACATGTTTTATGATTTTATATCGGTGTTAAAGCCTATCGGGTGAGTTAGGAGTGAATTCGATTGAAAATGAGGCATATAGCCTTTGTGAAGGAAACTTGAATAAGGAAAGTCAACCCGGAGTTGACTATTTGGTTAGAGGGCTCGGAATCGAATTCTGATGATTCGGTTAGTTCCGGAAGGTGATTTGTGACTTAGGGGAGCGATCGGAATTGAATTTGGAGGCCCGGTGTAGAAATAGGCTTGAATTGGCTAAGGTTGAATTTTGGCGAAATCCGAACGGTAGGTGAGATTTTGATTCGGGGGTCGGAATGGAATTCCGACAGTTGCAGTAGCTTCGTTAGGTGATTTTGGATGTGCCTGCAAAATTTCAGGTCATTCGGACGTCGTTTGGTCGGGTTTTTGATTGAATGTGTAATTTGGAATGTTTTAAGGAATTTAGGCTTGAATTCGATGCGAATTATGGGTTTTGATGTTGTTAGACGTGTTTTGAGGATTGGAGCAAGTTCGAATAAGGTATTAAGATGTGTTGGTATGTTTGGATGAGGTCCCGGGGCCTCGGGGTGTTTTCGGATGGTTAAACGGGAGAAAATTGTGGAAAAATTGCAGGTTGGGATCCTGCTTCTGTTGTTTCCGCTCCTGCGGAATTTTGGACGTAGGAGCGTGTCCGCAGAAGCGGACGAGATGCGCAGGAGCGGGTGGTTACGCAGAAGCGGAAGCCTTTCCGCTGAAGCGGGGTCGCTGGTGCGAGCCAGTGATCGCAGAAGCGGACGAGAGAAATTGGGCATGGTCCGCAGAAGCGGACATTTTTCCGCTTGGGCGAGACCGCAGAAGCGGTCAGTGATGCGCAGAGGCGGATATGTCCGCAGAAGCGGAAGCTTCTTCGCAGAAGCGGGTCCGCTTAAGCGGCCCTTTGTTCGCAGAAGCGGAAATGGCCGGCTAGGCCTGGAACCGCTGAAGCGACCCTTTGGTCGCGGATACGGGAGCGTAGAAGCGGAAAATGTTCCGCAGAAGCGAAAATCGCTGTAAGTAAGTGTATCAGGAAGTTAGAAAAATTTCAGAACATTTCACACATTTTGGGTCTCGGCTTTAGAGGCGATTTGGGCGATTTTGAAGAGAAATTCAAGGGAAATCATCAGGTAATCATCTATGGACTTAAACTATGATTAGTATTGGTAATATTATGCAATTATATCATGAAAATGGAGGAATTTGGGGTAATTTATGGAGGATTTAGCCCTAGGCTTGGACTTTAGAAAATCAAGGTTTTGAATGGGCAAATGGAGTCCGATTTTGGTAAAATTGATATGCTTAGACTCGTATTGAGATGAGGGTTCCGAATATGTGACTTTCGTGATTTTTCGACAAGCGTACCGAAAGTCGGGTTTTGACAACTTTGGGAATTTTGATGTAAATCGAGTTGTATTGATTGGGTGTCGTCCCATTGGCCTAATTTGTTGTGTTTCTACTGTATTTGATCGGATTCTACGCGTGCGGAGCTTGATTCTCGTGGCAAGGGCATTGCGGAGTAGTCGTCGCGCCGTATTGAGGTGAGTAATAGATGTGGGTGATGACCGGCGGGTTCGAAACCCCGGTATACCACTTTGTGACGCTGTATAGCGGCGAGACACGCACACTCTTGAGAGTGCGGGGTCGATCATGAACTGGAGACTATAGATTAGTCCGACCTGTTGATACTGTATTGTTGGCTATTCTAGAGCCGTCGAACCTCCTTCTCGGATGGTTGCATATATATATATATATATTGTGATAATGGCCACTCTTGAGCCGAAGAACCCCCTTCTTGGGTGGTTGAGTATACGTGTGGGCCGTGAGCCAGGTTATTGGATCCCGCGAGGATCGTTATCATTGTCTTATCATATAGACATGCTAGTTTACTACTAGTCCGCAGCTATTTTTGTTATTATGCCAATTCCAATCTCTGGAACTTGATATTACTGTTTTCCAACTGAAAAATGATAAAAGAGTTTTCAAAAACTATTTTTGAGCCTGCGAGGCTGTATCTGCATATTAGCTGACTAGTAGTGGATCGGGCTGCGCGCCGCAGCAGGATATATGTTGGATCGGACTGCACGCCGCAGGAATATCTCTATGAGATGTGCTTGGGCTGTAGGAGCCCCTCCGGAGTCTGAACCCCCACGGTGAGCACGGGTACCCAAAATTGGAGTCGGGCTACGCGCCGTAGCGGTCATATCATGCATTGCATTGCATTTAGCTACATCTGCTAGCTGTTATGCTATTTATTGGTATTTGTTGGTACAGGTACAGTGAAGATTGATTCTATGACAGGGTAGCTGATTATAGCTTTACATAGTTCTTTATTGCGGATTTCTTATCTGCGCTGTCTTACCCTTGTTTATTACCACTGAGTCTGGCAGTACTCATTTTACTCCCTGCACCTTGTGTGCAGATCCAGGTACCTCTCAGCAGTGATCCAGTAGCTGTGCGAGGCAACGTTTGTGGATATTCGAGGTAGCTGCAGAGTCCGCAGGACCCGACATTCCTTCCTACTGTCTTTTGATTTTGTATTGACATTTCTTTCCGCACTTGGTATTTTGTAATCCTTTATACACTCATGTTCAGTAGAGGCTCATGACTCTTGACCCTTCGGTCTATGGGAGTTAGTATATTTTGGGACTTGGTTTTCCCGTTGTTAGTATAAGTATTACTATTGTTTCATATTTTGAAATGCATAAATGGGTTAAAGAGAGCTTCTAGCTCCGTTGTTGATGTTGATTGGTCAGGCTGGCTTAGCAATGTGCTGGGCGCCATCACGACCGGATTTGGGGTCGTGACAGGTACGTGCTTCAGGCATGGGCTATTATGTAATTTCGCACCTTTTGATCCCCAAATCATTTAATACCCGAAGAGGCTCATTTGTAAAGATATCTTTGGCTTATTTTCAGTAGAGAGAACATTTTTGGAAGCTAGGGTTTTGCACACACACTTGGGTCTTGAAGATTGAAGCTTTTGGTTAAGAATTTCTTACCCGTTTATGTTTATTTCTTCATCTCCTTGCTTTGTATTGATTATTTAAGTGTGTAGTATTTATTTCCAACATTTGAATCTTGTTTATGAGAATATTCATGTTTAAAGTGTGGATTAAATAACTTGTTGTGCTTATGTATTTGTTAGATGATCTTGTTATTTGAATCTTAGATTGAATATATTGAATTTATTGTTGTGGGTTGTTTATTTGATTTTGATCTTAATTATTTTACTGCTCGTCCAATAGTGAAATATTATTTAGGAACCTTGAATTAAACTTGACAGAGGAAATTCTTGGTTGCATATAAAATCAAATAAACAAGATTTGAATCCCGGGCATCGGGTGAAGAATTTGCAATTAGAGGAAATTCTTGGTTGCATATAAAATCAAATAGAACAAGATTTGAATCCCGGGCATCGGGTGAAGAATTTGCAATTAAGATAGACATATACTTAGTTGCTTTGTTTGGTTGAAGCATAAGAGTTGTAAATGCATTCTTGTTAATATTAATACCATAGACATATAGGTATTGATTTAACTTGGATAGATTCATAAGAACTCGAAAGATTCTTATGAATATTATTAACCTTATAACCAACAATCTGAATAGTTCAATAAATCAATTATGAGTATGAAAAGAAGCATGATTACTAGCAATTTCATGACCACTTCCGTGTAATTCCCGAAGCAATCATACGTGTAGCCATTGATCATTTTACTTGCTTTCTAGTTTAGTTTATATTTTTGCATTTAAGTTTAAATACTTTTTCAATCACCATACTTAGTGTTTGGCGTTGCATAATTAGCAATAATTTTCTTATATACCTAATTGCCTACACGTTGTTCTCTATGGGATTCGACCCCGACTCTTAGTTCGGTAAATTATATTGCTGCGACCATATCTATTGCTTTTTAGTAGTCAATTTGGACGTCACCAGCATTATCAGCACAATCCGACCCCATATGCTGGTAAGTGCCTGGCCTATCCCGGCGAAGTAGTGACAAGCCTAGGACCAGACACCCACATAAACCTGTGCAGTTCTATATATATACGTATACCACAAGATAACAAGAAATAATCAAGTAACAAACTCAACGAGGGATATTATAGAGGAAAACTCAACAGTTAACAACAGTTATTAATCAATAAGGAAACCAAAGTATAATGGAAAGCAGGTAATATCAAGTCAAGGAATAGCAAATAGTTGCACGGCATCACCCTTCGTGCTTTTACTCTCATCCTCACCAAATAAGCAAATAAAGTGCACGACATCACCCTTCGTGCTTTTACTCTCATCCTCACATCCATGGCACGGCATGATCCTTCGTGCATGATTCAATAACAAGGCACGGCATGATCCTTCGTGCATAATCAACAACAAGGCACGACATTAACCTTCGTGCATAATCAATAACAAGGCACGACATTAACCTTCGTGCATAATCAATAACAAGGCACGACATTAACCTTCGTGCATAATCAATTAATCAAGGCACGACATCACCCTTCGTGCATTATCACTCTTCCTCACCCAAATAACAATCACAGTTAAGGGAAGAGAATGAAAATAATAAATCATGAACCGTCCCGGCAAGGGACACAATAATCATCACAACAAAGTCCCGGCAAGGGCAATCAATATCTCACTTCACAACAAGTCCCGGCAAGGGAGAATAATAACAATTCCACAACCCGGCAAGGGTTTAACAATTTATCTTTAAAATGTCTCACAACAAGTATTAACAACAACTCACAGTCATGCAAGACACCAGTGTATGGATGCTCGTCACCACAACCCATACACCGCACTCGATCACATAGCACATAGCACATAATCCTATTCCCTCAAGCTAGTATAGAACAAACACTTACCTCTAGCCTTGAAGTCCAAATTACTCTTCAATTATAGTTTTTCCCCGAATTTCCGCTTTCAACTAGCTCGAATCTAATCACAATTGATTCCATTACATTAATAAATACTAAATGACTTGGTTTGAATGCTTAAAAATGGTTTTCTCAAAGTTTACACCAAAATTTCCCAAAACGCCACTAGCCCCACGTGGTCGGAACTCGGGGTTCGGACCAAAATCCGTTTACCCATTCCCCCACGATTTCAAATATATGATTTGTTTCCAAAATCGGACCTCAATTCGAGGTCCAATTACCCAATTCATGAAATCCCTAGGTTCTACCCAAAAACATGAATTTCTACCATGAAAACCTTTGATTTCTATTGAAAAAACAAGTTTAATGTTGTTAGGAATTGAAAAAATTAAGTAAAAAGTGACTTACAATTACTTTGGAGTGAATTTGGCCTTAAGGGTTCGTGTGTGGTGTGTGGGTTTTTGAAAGAATGAAGAAAGAATTGAAAAATTCGTTTAAGTATAAAATTGCACAGCTGCGGATATCGCAATTGCGAACATTTGTTCGCAATTGCGAACACTACAGGTTTTGGGGTCTGTGGCTCTCGCGTTTGCGAGACAGGCTTCGCATTTGCGAACCTGGCTGGGTCAAGGAGGCTCTCGCATTTGTGACAATAGCTTCGCATTTGCCAAGCTAGGCGAATTGTTGAAGGCCTCGCATTTGCGAGGTTAAGTTCGCATTTGGGAACCCAAGCTTTCCTGGACACTCTTCGCAATTGCGATCAAGGCTTCACATTTGCGAACATAGCCTTGGTCTGCCCCCTTCACAATTGCGACACTTTTCTTCGCATTTGCGAAGACACCAGCTGGGTGAAAAACCAGCTGTGTAAAATTTCAGAATTTGAACCAACGGCCAATCAAATCTTTATCCGAGCCCCCTGGGATCCAAACCAAACATGTGCACAACATCAAAAACACATTGCAAACTTGTTCGTGCGATCACATCGCCAATATAACATCGTTTTCATCAAATCAAGCCTCAAGTTCACGATTTTCACCCTTTTGGTTTTCAAAACTTTCAAACTTGGAACTCAAGGTCCAAACCATATCAAACGACATCCAAATGTCACTAATCATTGCAGAAAGCACATGTATATTGTTTAAGACTTGTACCGGGCACCAGAACCAAAATACGAGCTCGATACCAATGTCATTTAATTCATTTTCTTTTAATAATTACAGCAAAAATAATTTCACAGAAAAATTCATAACTTGGGCTCTAGGCCTCAGAATTCGACTCCGGACGGATGTTCGAGTCCTATATTTTCCTACGGACCTTCTGGGACCGTCCGATCTCGGGTTCGGGTCCGTTTACCAAAAATGTTGATCGTAGTCAAATATATAAATATTAATATCATTTTTCTTCAAATGTCTCATAGAATTCATATATTCTATCACAAAATCTTTCCGGCTACATGCCCAGATCATGCACGTAAATCGAGAAAACATAGAATGAGGTTTTCAAGGCCTCAAAAATGTGGAACAAGTGAGGAAAACAGGTGATGACCCTTTGGGTCGTCACACATTGTGGCCACACTCGATTTAGTGCGGTCCGGAGAGCCAAGAATTAGAGAAGTGGCAGTTTTAAGTTTGAAGACCAATGTGGTCCACGCTACATTTTATACGGACCACACTAGAAGCAACCACCTGCATTCGATTCTGTACGGTCCACATTGCCCAAGTTCAGAGAGTTGTTTATTCAAGTTCAGAGCCCTAGTGCGGCCACACGTGATTTTATGAGGTCTGAACTAACCGCACAAGGGTGTTTTTTTCCACACTTTTCAACTTAGTATAAAAAGATTCTTTTCCATTATTATGTCCAGCAAATAGATTTTTTACTGAGCTGTGCTCGATAATTCGATAGTTTTAGCTATTTTGTGCAATTTTATCTTTATTTCAACATTGAATCTTTTAGTTTATTTGAGAAATTAATTAATATGATTTTTTATTCATCTATTTCTTTGTTTTCTTCTCTAATTATGAGTAGGTAGACCCATAAGCTAGGGTTGTGGCTCAACCCTAGTGTGGGTAATTAATAGGTCTTGTGTTTTAGAGCTTGATTGACTATGAGCGTTTGATATTTGGACAAATTTTATGTTTAATTGCTGAATTAGTTGTTGCAAACACTAGTTTGTGTTTAGTTGATTTTGGCTCTTCTTGAGAAAGAGAGCCTAAGTCTCTGAAATTGGTCCAACAAGGAATTAGGGCGTACTCAAGAGATTGATAGCCCCAATTAAAGGGATAAACCTAGACATATTAACACGCAACTTGAACCCTGATTGCTTGTGCAAATTTCTACACCCAATTGGTCTCAAGAAAGTCAATTCGGGCAAAATCACTTGAACTACCGAGAGGTATAAAGTGAGTAGAATCGAGCAACGATTATATCATACTACCGAAATGTGACAATCTAGCTTTAAACTCAAGATTTTGTCAATTGACCACCTAGGCGGAAGTCACTACCCAACTGTCTTTTAATCATTTGAACAACTTGCAATAGCTTAACCTTAGCTTATTTTAGTTTAATTGAGCATTGTAGTTTTATAAAATTATAATCATAATAAAAACCAAAAATGTGTAGAAGTTCAATTAAGAGCAAATACACAACTCCGCTTCAGATAGACACCCGACACCAATATCTATCTCCCTGTCGAAATCGATCCCTACCTTACTCAGGTAAAAGATACTTCGACCTCTCTCACTACTCAATAGTAGTGCAGGGTTGTCTTCGATTACTTTTTGGTGTCGTTGTCGGGGCACTAATGGTTTTGTCTATCTATCTAAATAGTTTTGTGTTTTGTTCTTCTTTCATTCTTTGTTACTAATTTGTGTGTGTCACAACTCTAGGTACAAAATGGCATTAAATCCTAATGACCCTCTTAGAACGTGATTGTGGGGGAGAAGGTTGATGATAGTGGAGAGGATAAGGTGTCTCTTGTACCCCCAGGACAATGAAGAGGCCTCCAGGCAAATGTTAATGAGAATATTCCAGACCCTCTTCCGCCACCTCCAAGAGCGGTTCCTCGAGTGCTCCCAAACCAAGGCTATGCAAGTGCAACTGTTTCCAAATTACAAATATGATGGAGACATTGCTGGAGCAGCGTGGATACTTCACGGGTACTTCCACTCAAAATGCTTAACATCTCAAGGGGTTCGTGGATACCTGTTGTGGGATAAAGCAAACTAATGTGTCTGAGGTTGTACTCCGGTTGAGACTCTTCTCATTTCTACTTAGAGGGAAGGCGTTAGATTTGCTAGAGCAACTTCCTAACCATTCAATCACTACTTGGGATGAGTTGGTGGACAAGTTTATTACAAAGTACTTCCCACCGGGACATATGGCGGCATTATAGGATGAGATCTTAACTTTCATGAAGGAGCCTACCAAACCATTGCATGCGATTTGGGTGATATATGGAACTATGGTGAAGAAACGCCCCAATAATGATATGATGGAGAATACGTTGCAACAAACTTTCTACCGGGGCATCAACACAAAAAATCAATGAATAATGAATCAACTTGCTAGGGGTAATTTCATGAAACTGATGTATGATGAAGCTTTTGCCATTCTTAACGAGATGGCTGACACATCCTCCGCTTGGAAAAGTAGAGCCAATGTGCCTCAGGGTGACCCCACGGTCATTCATTTGCACAAAGAATTACATGATCACAGGCAGGCGATAGTTGAGTTGACAAAAACCATGAACCAACTAGAAAATGCACAGTTCCAAGAAGTCCAAAATCCTCACCCAGTGAATACCATGGAGGATGTTAACATGCTAGTGAACTAAAGAAGACAAAAAGGTCAACATAACCAACGGAATTCAGATAAATTTGACAATGATGGTAGTGGATTTCAAGATGATATATATGATTGGGAAAATGAAGAGGTACAATATGTGAATAATTATCAAGGCCAAAGAGGCAATTCTTCCAACCAACAGCTACAATGGAGATCCCAAGGTAATTTCGGTAATCAACAACAATGCAAAAACAATTGGAATAATCACCAACAAGGGAACAACAATGAGGGAAATACTAATTAAAAATTAGGGTTATTAAAACAACAATTGGATTAATCAAGGAAACCGGGGAAACAACAACAACCAGGGTGGATGGAACAACAACCAGGGTGGTCAAGGGCAAGGTTTTCAAAGGCCCTCAATGTACCAATTGTGAACACGTGATTTTTGCCCCAAGCAATATAATTCCAAAATTAAAAGAAATAATATTTTGTGTGCAATTACATGTCTATTTGAAATAAGATGCATTTGTGCGTGTGAACAAATTAGTAATGAAAATTAGAAATTTTAAAAAATAGGTTAAGTACAAGTATCACAATTAAAGGAATTAAAAAGGAAAATTAACAAAAAATGCAATAATATCGGAAATTAGAGAAAAATAGCAAAAAAATGTCAAAAACATCATAAATTGGAAAAAAATAGGAAAATTGAATAATTGAAAAGAAAACAAAAAGAGAAAATTAAATATAAAAAGAAAATACCAAGAAATAATAAAAATACAAGGAAAATAAACAAAAAATATAGAATTTGGGCCAAATATGTAAAACCAATACACATTGGCCCAAACCAAATAAGAAGTCCGATCCAGTCTTTATAAAAGAAGCAATCTCAGCCGTTTATCTCTTTAAATCCAACAGTTGAGGTTTTATCCGGAAATAATTAATTAATAAAGTTTTATGGTTTAATTTGAGCCGTCCATTTAACGAGATCTAATGGATATGAATCAGCATTCATTTTAAGTGGAACGACAGCGTTTTGGAGCATTCAATCCTGGCCATTGATCTCAATTGATCCAACGGCCAGGGATCATTCGAACGTTACACGTATATAAGCCCGGTCTCTCAAAGACACTGGCCATTCTCTTGCATCTCATAACCCTAGCCGCCCTTCTCTCTACCTCATCTCCTTCTTCTTCTCGAAGCTTCACCGTCCATGGAGACTGGCCGTCTTTCATGGCCGTCTCGGGCCATCTCCTACCTCCCAAACCTCTCTTTTCTTCTTTCCCCACCACAAACCACCACGGACCACCCAAAAAATCCCGAAAACCCGAGCTTCTTGAAATTCCGGTGATCGGAGTTCTTCTTCGGTGACCATAACCTATGAAACCGGCTTCCAAATTAACACAGTTGAAACCTCATTTCCTGATTTATCACCCCACACAAGTTGTTTCCCTCGAATATCACTCCACCTGTTCGAATCTTCTAAAATATGTCGTCGGAACCCTAACTCCGGTCGACCCAAAACCTAACCCCAAAACAAAACCCCTCTCTCTAACACTCTGAACCCGTTTCTTTTGATTAAAAGACAAATAAAATACTTCAACTTGAAGTCTGAGAGGAAAACTGGAAAAAAGAAAGAAAAAGAAAAGGAAAAGGAACAAGACAAATAAAAGATAAATGGGAGTAGCCCAGGAGACATATCCTGCAAAGCTAAGTTTCCCTACCCTTTTATTTTCTGTCTTTATGTTTTATGTTTTTGTGTTCTTCTCTGTTATCTTCTGACTACATGATTCATCTTCATCTCTTTTCTCTTTTAGCATTTTTTTTTTGTTTAAGTTCTACTTCTTTTTCTTTTAGTCGTTTATCTAGTTGCATGTTTAGATTAGTTTCATTCCTTGAAATAATCTCTGTTTTAACTATGTTTCTCTCTTAATAGCATGTTTCTTTGGTCTTTTGATAAATACTGTCTATTACACCTTGATCAAATATGCTCAAGTACTTTAGGGTTTCTATTAGTCTTTGACATGGGAAATATTCTGATTATGCCTTCTTTGTGTTTAATTGATATACTATGCTTGAAATCTGAAATATGAGTCTGTTTGACTGAAATTCAATAATATTCAAATTTTCCCTCTGAGTTTTGGTTAAATGACAATTGATTCTGTTTTTTTGGCTATGTGTGCAATTTAATGTGAAAGGGTTGTATCCGTAATAATTTTTATGTTATTTGACTGCTATTAAGCCTAATGTGCTTAAGTGATATTGGTTATAGCTATAATAGATTGGTAATTCGACAATTGGCTAATTTTGAAAGTATGTTAAAATAGTTTAATAGGCTAAAATTGAAAACAACATAAAAATGGTTACAATTGAAAAAAGTAGTAAGAGTGGTCAGTTTTGTAACTGGCCAACTCTGTAATTCTTTAGGTTTAAATTCAAATGGCTAATTTTATAATAACCAGACTTAAGTCTGAAGCTGGCTAAGCTCTGCAAGTCTTATCTAATTCAAATTGGCCAGTGATATTTAATTGACTAAATTTGCAAAGCTAAGTCCAAACACTGGACTGGCTAAACTTTAAAGAATATAGACTTAGGCAAATAAGCAAGCTAGTCTTGCAAATTAACTCCAATATAGAAAAATGAAAAGAAAATAGGCTAAAATTGAAATAAAATTGAAGATCAAATCTGGCCAAGTCTTAAATGACTTATAAATATTGGCCAGAAGTTAAATAATAGCTGAAACATCATACCTAGACTTGGGCAAGGTCAGGTAAATAGTAATTGCCATTAAGGGTATAATAGGAATAGAAAATGACATAATTGTGGATTTAATAGAGCCTATAAGGATATTTAAGACATTTAGGCCTATGATTTTTGCAATATTGCAGAAACCTAAGGGTATAATAGACCCAAATAAAAGGCAACTTAGTAAATAATCTTAGCAAGTGGGGGTATACTAGTAAAACACCCCAAAAAGAATCAAATAGAACCTTCCAGAACATGCTGGAAGGCAAATTCAAATCTGAAAATGGTATCTAAGTGTAACAATTGAAATAATTCATGGGAGAAAACTAAAAATAACTTTTCAAATTTCCCCCCAAAATTTTCACAAACTTTACCTATAAATAGACACTATTAGAGCCTGATTGAGTGCTGGATTTTTGGAACTAGAAATTCAGCGATATACATATAGATACATAGAGCAAATTCTGCCTGGGTTTAGTCGAAGCTTATTACTGGAAGCTGTAGGAAATCTTCTGCTGGTTTTACTGGTTTTCTACTGTCTTCTGCTGGGTATTTGCTTTGCTGTTCTCTGGGAATTCAATTGATTGTTGAAACTCACTCGTGTTGCTGTGAATTCAATCTCTCTCACTGTTGTTGCATTGTTTGCTGTGGTCTACCTGCTATTTCCTGCTACTTTTCCCTTAGTCTCATTGGCATTTTTGTTGCTGAATCTGGTACACAGCCTCTATTCGAGCAATGTAACTGAAGTTGATTAGAAGGAATGAAAAGCATAATTCGAATTCGAAAGCATATTCTGTCATCTGTTTCTCTTATATTTAGTGTATAAGTAGTTAATTTGTAATTCTAATAGGAAGTGATTGTATAATTAGCTCTTATGAAGCACGAATTGGTGCTGGAAAATAATGTAATAGAGTAGTATGTAGATTAGAGTAGTAGTAGCAATCATAATCACCTAGTTAATTAAAATAGGTTAATAATTTAATCTGACATAAAAAAACAAAAAAACAAAAAAAAAACACATACAGGTAGATAGTTAACGATATTAACATACAGTAGTTAAGTAAAAATCAGTGTTAATTAGATCAATCTAAACAACATTAGCACTAGCTAAAAATGAAGTCACATATCATGCTAATACAGTTTTAAGTTTAATAACTCAGTTAGCTCTTTGAAAACTACAAATAATTGAATTTAGCATGTTAGTAAATAATGATAATATTGATTAGTTTTAGATATTAAATAATTTGATTCAATAGTTTAAATAGCCGTCAAACGTAAAAACAATGAACAGCCTGTTAATTAGATCTAATTCACATTGAACATTTAAAGTTAGAGTTTATTATTGTAATTCTATACTTCACTTTCTTCTTATTGAATGAAAAATAGTTTAAGTTCTCTTGTTTTCTGAGTATGAATTCTTTATGTATATAATGTGTTCTGATTTCTATTTCTCTTCTATGATGATATCTGATATGGGCCTAATAGTTTGCGAAGGCCCAGAGTTATGTAAGTCTGATATTGGGATTCTACTGAACGTGTTTCAGCGTGTTCCTGGGTTTTCAATAACCAGGAATATAATTTGATATGTTTTAAGCCCAGAATCCAGGCCCTGCATAAATAGAAATAAGGCGTGGATTTCAATTCTGAAAATAATGAACTAAGGGGAAAAACCAAAATAGACAAACATAGTATACGTAGATTAGGACTTGACTGTAAAATTAAATTGGGATGAGCCTCGCATTGAAAACGAAACATCGGGGTCCCCAAACAAATAAGTAAATTATATATATATGTTAGATTCGGGAAGGTTGCTAGATAATTTCACAACCTTTCCAAAATATTAAAAAGCCGATATACGATTTAGGCACGATTTAAGAATACACTTTCCTTAATACGAGTGCACATTTGATGTGACTCAAATCACAAATCCCGGTGAAGCTGAAACGTGTTAAGGGTCACACGCATACTGGTTGCGGTGGGAATCAAAATACACTTTTGCGACGTCGCAATTCATAAAAATATTAAAATTGAAACACGTACATATTGTTAAAAAGCATGTAATAAGTCATATGAAACCGAAAATGACAGTTGAGCGACCGTGCTAAAACCACGGAATTCGGGAGTGCCTAAAACCTTCTCCCGAGTTAACAGAATTCCTTATCCGGATTTCTCGTTGTGCAGACTAATAAAAACAGAGTCAATTTCCTCGAATTCGGTATTAACCGCTGACTTGGGACACCGTTACCTTCCAAAGTGGGGACTCTGAAATTATAAATAAAATCCAGAGCCAATTTTCCTTTATTTGGAAAAACTCCTTCCTCGTTGTTATTATATCCTTCTCGGGGTATTCATAATATCGAGGTATTCCTTATTCTCTTGATCGGGAATTAAACCAAAAAGGTAGTAAAAAGGGAGGTGTGACAGCTTTGGCAACTCTATCGGGGATAAGCAACCCAGAACTTCGGTTCAGGGTTAAAGAATTTGAACTCGTTAGAATTGTCGTTCTTGGTATTATTTGACTTTGTTACATGCTTTGAACAACATGCTACGTGTTTTATCGCTTTGATATTATATGGATTGTATATATAAATTGTGCCGAAAACCCTTCTCTTCTTCAGCTCCGGGGATATGCTTACTGGTTGACACTCCCCTTTCTGTTAAGTTATACCCAAAACAGGAAACAGAGGCCGGATAAGTTACAAAGACGAATGACCCCGCGGGTCACCGATACGAAGCCCCCTCCTCGGTCCGAGTTGTCCACGCGGGTACACGGTCTAGCACTCTATGAAACCATAAGATATTGAACATAGGTCTAAGACGATTATTTGTATCATAACTGACTTAGGGGACTCAACATAGGGATTGGGTCCGTCTAGGACAGGTGACCCAGTAATTAAATACTGATCATATTATATTTTGCATTTTTAATTGTCACGACCCTAGTTCACCAATCGTGAACATGGCGTGATGGCACCCAGTCCCCACGACTAGGTAAGCCTAACACGTTGCGGAATACACAAGCTATGAACACTTAAATAAGAAACAACGGAAAAATAGCATAAAAAGGTATGTAATCCGTGCCGCTTGGCACATACATTCGTCACCACACTGAATAAAACGTTACGAAGATCCGGAATCCCATGGCAACACAGACTAAAGGAGAATATACAATTGTGGCTCTATGTGTAAAGAGTATCTAACAACAAAATGAAGAAAAATGTCAACTAGTACTATTAAAATAGAAGGAAAGCCTCCGGATCTGCGGACGTAGCAGATCATACCTCGAGGTCTCCAGAAAGCTGCGGAAATCACCTAGCACGAGCCTGCTCTGATGTACCTGGTTCTGCACAATAAAAGTGTGCAGAAGAGTAGCATGAGTACACCACGGCGGTACTCAGTAAGTGCCAAGCCTAACCTCGATGTAGTAGTGACGAGGAAGGTCAGGGCCCTACTGAGAAGCAATAATATAGTGATAATAACAATAATAAACAATTTAAATGATAATAATTTCCGCAAAAACAACAATAAAATGATTACTGCAACCGTCTACAATTTAGCTAACAACAAATAACCAACTCAATAAACACAAGTCCAGGACCTGTGGGAATTGAACCCACAGTCCCATTAACAGCACCCCTGGGTCTCCGGGAATCGTACCCGCAGCACATGTCTCAATAATATCTCAATAACTCAGGATCTCTGGGAATCGAACCCCCAGTCCCTACCAATAACTCAGGATCTCGGGAATTAAACCCGTAGTCCCTACCAATAACTCAGGATCTCGGGAATCGAACTCGTAGTCCACATCTCAATAAATCTAAGGATCTCCGAGAATCGAACCCGCAGTCCACATTTCAATAAATCTCAGGATCTCCGGGAATCGAACCCGCAGTCCACATTTCAATAAATCTCGGGATCTCCGGGAATCGAACCCGCAGTCCACATTTCAATAAATCTCAGGATCTCCGGGAATCGAACCCGCAGTCCACATCAATATCACTCCGGGTCTCTGGGAATCGAACCCACAGCCCTGGGATCTTCGGGAATTGAACCCGCAGTCCACAAACACAGCAAATAAAGGAATACACAGAGAGAATATAATATGCTTAACTTCACTGATAAATAGTGCCAATAATTATCGAGAAGCTCAAGTAAGACAATTAGGCAACTAGACAGTTAAATACTACCTAATCATGATTTTCTAACTACTACCGGGTAAGAATATCGAATTAACAGATAAAACCAGGAATATCACTCATCGAACATTTTAAGTAAAGTATGTGTTCAACAACCAGCGCATGTACACGCCCGTCACCTCGCGTACAAGGCATTTAAAGTATCACATAATATCCTAGGGGTGAAAGTCCCCTACACGAGGTTAGACTAGCCACTTACCTCAATGTTTACGAACAATTCAATCCGTGGCAATGCCTTTTCCTTTCAAATTTGGCTCCAATCCAATCGTATCTATACACAATTGAATTAATATCATCAATACTACTCAACAAACTAATTCCTAAGGCCAATTACAACTTTTACAACATTCTGCCCGGAATAGTAAATTTCGACCCCGGGCCCACATGGTCGGAACTCGGTGTTCGGACCAAAATCCGGTTACCCATCCCCCCACGAGTTCAAGTATATGATTTGTTTCAAAATCGGACCTCAATTCGAGGTCCAATTTCCCAACTTATGAAAAACCCTATATTCCACCAAAAACAAGAAATTCTACCATGAAAACCTTTGATTTCTATTGAAAAACATGTATAATGATGTTAAGAATTGAAAGAATTAAGTAAAAAGTGACTTACAATTGTTTTGAAGAAGAAGGAATCCGTGAAGAATCACAAATGGGTGTTTTTGGGTTGTGAAATGTGAAGAATGAAGCTGGAAATCGTGATTTACAGGTCTCTGTGTTCGCAATTGCGAACCCCGACCAATTTCTGTAGTTTGAAAAATAAGCTAAAACTGGGAAGTTCGCATTTGCGAACTATTGTTCGCAATTGCGAACACAGGCTAAATATGGGGAAGTTCGCAAATGCGAACTATTGTTCGCATTTGCGAACACAGGCAGACTATTGGGTAGTTCGCATTTGCGAACACAGGCAGACTATTGGGGAGTTCGCATTTGCGAACTATTGTTCGCATTTGCGAACACAGGCAGACTATTGGGGAGTTCGCATTTGCGAACTATTGTGGACTATTGGGGAGTTCGCATTTGCGAACTCTGCAGATTATTGGGGAGTTCGCATTTGCGAACTATTGTTCGCATTTGCGAACTCTGCAGACCAGGTGTTGACAGCAACTTCTAACATGAAAAATTGATCTCGTGGCCTATCCAAAGTTCACCCGAGCCCTCGGGGCTCCAAACCAATTATGTACACTGACTTAAAAACATCATACGAACTTGCTCGCGCGATCAAATCGCCAAAATAACATCAAAATCAATAATTCACATCGAATTCAAGCCTAAATTTCTTAAAACTTTCCGAATTACACATTTGATCTAAAACCCGACCAAACGACGTCCGAATGACCTGAAAATTTGCGGACATATCCAAAATCACATAAAGAAACTACAGAAATTGTCGGAATTCCATTCCGACCCCCCGATCAAAATCTCACCTATCGTTCGTATTCGCCAAAATTTCAACCTTCGGCATTTCAAGCCTAATTAAGCTAAGGACCTCCAAAATACATTCCGAACGCGCTCCCAACCCCGAAATCACCCAACGGAGCTAATGGAACCATCGGATTTCCGTTCCGAGATCGTCTTAACACTATTCCGGTTACAAACCATTTTCTATCTTTAAAGCTCTCATTTAGGGATTAAGTGTCCCAAAAATACTTCAAATTTCATGGCCGACTCTCCCGGCAAACCACAATAGCATAAATGTACTTAGGGAAACAGTTAAATTAGGGATTGGGGCGTAATTTTCTAAAACGACCGGCCGAGTCGTTACATTTTTCCACCCTTAAAAGATTCGTTCGTCCTCGAACGAGCATAGAAAACATACCCGGAGTAGTGAAAAGATGAGGGTACTGGCTGCGCATATCCTGCTTAGTCTCCCAAGTCGCCTCCTCGACCGGCTGGCCCCGCCACTGAACCTTTACCGAAGCGATGTTCTTTGACCTTTGCTTTCTGACCTGCCTGTCTAGAATGGCTACTGGCTCCTCAACATAAGACAGATCCTTGTCTAGCTGAACAGAAGTGAAATCCAACACATGCGACGGGTCACCATGGTACCTCCGGAGCATGGAGACATGAAATACGGGGTGAACTCCGGCTAGACTAGGAGGTAAGGCTAACTCATAGGCAACCTCCCCAATACGCCTCAAAATCTCAAAAGGGCCAATAAATCTGGGACTCAGCTTCCCTTTCTTCCCAAACCTCATAACGCCCTTCATGGGCGAGACTCGAAGTAGAACCCGCTCGCCAACCATAAAAGCCACATTGTGAACCTTCTTGTCCGCATAACTCTTCTGTCTAGACTGGGCTGCACGAAGTCTGTCCTGAATCACCTTGACCTTGTCCATAGCATCGTGAACCATATCAGTACCTAGCAACCTAGCCTCGCCCGGCTCAAACCAACCCACGGGAGACCCGCACCTCCTACCATATAGGGCCTCACACGGTGCCATCTGAATACTAGACTGGTAGCTGTTGTTATAAGCAAACTCCGCCAGTGGCAAGAAGTGATCCCATGAACCTCCAAACTCAATCACGCACGCACGGAGCATATCCTCCAAAATCCGAATAGTGCGCTCGGACTGCCCATCAGTCTGGGGGTGAAATGCTGTGCTCAGCTCCACCCGAGTACCTAACTCCTGCTGTACAGCTCTCCAGAACCGTGAAGTGAACTGAGTGCCTCTATCTGAAATGATGGAAACTGGAATACCATGCAGCCGAACTACCTCCCTGATATAGATCTCCGCCAATCGCTCCGATGAATATGTAGTGCTCACCGATATAAAATGGGCGGACTTGGTAAGCCGATCCACAATGACCCAAATGGAATCAAACTTCCTAACCGTCCGTGGAAGTCCAGGATACAAAGTCCATGGTAATGCGCTCCCATTTCCACTCGGGAATCTCGATCTGTTGCATCAATCCACCCGGACGCTGATGCTCATACTTCACCTGCTGGCAATTGAGGCATCTAGAAACATAATCAACTATATCCCTCTTCATCCGCCTCCACCAGTAATGCTGTTTCAAGTCCCGATACATCTTCGCGGCTCCCGGATGGATGGAATACCGCGAGCTATGGGCCTCTGCTAGAATCAGCTCTCGAAGATCATCCACATTAGGCACACAGATACGCCCCTGCATCGTCATAACTCCATCATCCCCGATGGTAACATCTCGAGCATCACCACGCCGAACTCTATCTTGAAGGACAAGCAAATAAGGGTGGTCGAACTGACGCTCCCTGATGCGGTCAAATAGAGAAGACCGAGAAACCACACATGCTAGAACCCGGCTGGGCTCCGAAAGATCCAATCTAACAAACTGCCTGGCTAAAGCCTGAACATCCATCGCCATAGGCCTCTCTGAAACTGGTAGATATGCTAAACTCCCCAAACTCTCTGATCGACGACTTAAGGCATCGGCAACCACATTAGCCTTGCCCGGATGATAGAGAATAGTAATATCATAGTCCTTTAGTAGCTCCGACCATCTCCTCTGACGCATATTCAGGTCCTTCTGCTTAAGCAAGTGCTGCAAGCTCCGGTGATTAGTGTAGATCTCACAAGGAACCCCATATAAATAATGACGCTAAATCTTCAAGGCGTGAACAATGGCAGCTAGCTCCAAATCATGAACAGGGTAATTCTTATCATGCACCTTCAGCTGTCTCGACGCGTAGGCAATCACCCTTCCGTCCTGCATCAATACCGCGCCGAGTCCAACTCGTGAGGCATCACAATATACGGTATAGGACCCCGTACCTGTAGGCAATATCAATATAAGGGCCGAAGTCAAAGATGTCTTGAGCTTCTGAAAGCTCGCCTCACACTCGTCTGTCCACTGAAAAGGGGCACCCTTTTGGGTCAATCTGGTCATAGGTGCTGCAATCGAAGAGAACCCCTCTACGAAACGACGGTAATAGCCCGCCAAACCAAGGAAACTGCGAATCTCAGTAGCGGAGGAGGGTCTGGGCCAACTCTGCACGGCCTCCACCTTCCTTAGATCTACTCGAATACCGTCACTCGACACCACGTGGCCCAAAAATGCCACTGAACTCAACCAGAATTCACATTTAGAGAACTTGGCATAAAGCTGCTTCTCCCTCAGAATCTGAAGCACTATCCTCAAATTCTGCTCGTGCTCTTCCCGGCTCCGGGAATATACTAGAATATCATCAATGAAGACAATCACGAACGAGTCCGGATAAGGCCTGAACACACTGTGCATCAAATGCATAAAGGCTGCTGGGGCATTAGTCAGCCCAAAAGACATCACGAGGAACTCATAGTGACCATACCGGGTCCTGAAGGCAGTCTTCGGGATATCTGGCTCCCGAATCTTCAGCTGGTGATACCCAGAGCGCAAATCAATCTTAGAAAACACCTGTGCGCCCTGTAGCTGGTCAAATAAATCATCAATACGGGGCAAAGGATACCGGTTCTTCACTGTAACCTTGTTCAGCCGACGATAGTCAATACACATACGCATAGAACCGTCCTTTTTCTTCACAAACAATACAGGAGCACCCCAAGGCGAAACACTGGGTCGAATAAAACCCTTGCCCAATAACTCCTGTAACTGATCCTTCAACTTCTTTAGCTTAGGAGGAGCCATACGGTACGGTGGAATAGAAATGGGCTGTGTGCCCGGCAACAAGTCAATAGCAAAGTCAATATCTCTGTCGGACGGCATGCCCGGGAGATCAGCTGGAAATACATCCGCAAAGTCACGTACCACATGAACAGAATCAATAGAGGGAGTGTCAATACCGACGTCCCGCACATAGGCTAGATAAGCAGCACACCCCTTCTCAACCATACGCTGAGCTCTGAGAAAAGAAATAACACGGCTAGGGGTGTGATCTAGAGTACCACTCCACTCAATACGTGGAATGCCTGGCATAGCCAGCGTCACGGTTTTGGCGTGACAATCAAGAATAGCATGATGGGGCGACAACCAGTCCATGCCCAAAATAATATCAAAATCGACCATCCCGAGCAATAATAGATCCGCTCTCTGGTCTCAAAATCACAAATGGTAACCAAACACGACCGATATACACGGTCCACGACCAAAGAATCACCCACCGGAGTGGAAACATAAATGGGGGCACTCAAAGAATCCCGAGGCACACCCAGATGAGAAGCAAAGTAAGAAGACACATATGAAAAAGTGGAACCAGGGTCGAATAGAACCGATGCCTCCCTGTGACTAACCAGAATAATACCTGTGATAATAGAGTCAGATGTAACAGCCGCAGCGCGATCAGGAATAGCATAGAATCTGGCCTGTCCCCCCTCTCGAGGGCGGCCTCTGGAACCCTGACCCTCGCCCCTGGCTGGCTAGGCAGGTGGAGTGGCAGCTGGGGCTGGAATGATAGCCTGCTGGCCCTGAGAACCACGCGGATGCTGTGATAACTGATGAGGGGCTCCTCTTCTGCGCCTGGGGCACTCCCTAACCAGGTGGCGAGTATCCCCGCACTCAAAACAAGCTCCGGGAGGATGCGGTGGCTGTGACTGACCGGCCTCACCCCCACTAGTCTGACCCCTGGGAGGACCCCGCGCAGGAGGTGCACTGGAAACTAGGGGGAGCATAATAAGGCTCCTGAGGCGCTGGAAGAGCTGGAGTACTACTGGCTGCGGGCAATGCCGAGTGAACTGGTCGACCGGAATAACCCCTGCCAAAACGACCGGCTGATGAAGTGCGGGCACTAGAGAAATGGCCCGACTCACGAGACCTCTTGGCCTCTCTCTCTCTCCGCTCTCTAGGGAGCATACTCTCGATCCTCTTGGCAATGCTAACCGCTTGCTGATAAGATATATCTGTCTCAAGCTCTCTGGCCATACTGGATCGGATAGGCGGAACAAGGCCCTCAATAAATCTCCGCACTCTCTCCCGAACTGTGGCTACCAAAGCCGGTGCATGCCTGGCTAGACGGGTAAAACTGATAGCATACTCCGATACTGACATGGAGCCCTGTTGCAATCGCTCAAACTCCGAGCGCCAAGAATCCCTAAGTCTCTGAGGAACAAACTCCCTCAAAAACAGATCTGAAAACTGCGTCCAGGTCAATGAAGCAGACTTCTCCTGGACTATCCAACTCATACGTGCGCCACCAATCATAAGCGGCCCCACGAAACTGAAAAGCAGTGAAGGAAACCCCGCTGGTGTCCACAATCCCCATAGTACGAGGAATACGATGACACTCCTCTAGAAAACCCAATGCATCTTCTAAAGCCAAACCACTAAACACTGGAGGGTCATATTTCTTGAACCTCTCCAATCTACGCTGCTCGTCCTCAGAGGCAGCTGGTCCACCTCCGGGCTATGCTGGGGCGGCAGGAGGCATAACCAAAACATCTGGAACCTGTCCCACTGGCACACGCTGCTCCGGTGTAACGGCTGCGGGAGTCTGGGCCCCTCCCCCGGCCTGAGATGTAGCTGCGACGAGAGGAAGCAATCCCGCCTGAGCTAAAGTGGTATACATACTCATGAACTGGGCCAGGGTCTCCTGTAGTGCTGGAGTAGTAGCAGCTATAGTCGGTGTACCAGGTGCCTGCGCTCCAACCTGGTCTACCTATGGCACCTCAGCGGCAGCGCGCGCGGGTGCTGTGGCTGCACCTCGGGCGCGTCCTCGTCCTCTACCTCGGCCCCGGCCTCTGACGGCGGCAACAGGGGGCGCGGGTACCTGATCATCGCGAGTAGCTCGTGTCCTCACCATCTGTGAGAGAATAGAAAGCAGTAGTTTAGATTTGATGCCAAAAATGTCGCACGACAAGGAAATCCAAAAGAAATGAAGAGTTTCCTAAATAGTTACATAGCCTCTCGTAGATAAATACAGACGTCTCCGTATTGATCAGCGAGACTCTAATATATCTTAAAATGTTTGTAATTGAAGAGCCTTTCGCATCATCCTATAAAACTGTCACGACCCTAGTTCACCAATCGTGAACATGTCATGATGGCACCCGGTCCCCACGACTAGGTAAGCCTAACACGTTGCGGAATACACAAGCTATGAACACTTAAATAAGAAACAACGGAAAAATAGCATAAAAAGGTATGTAATCCGTACCGCTTGGCACATACATCCGTCAACACACTGAATAAAATGTTACCAAGATCCGGAATCCCACGGCAACACAGACTAAAGGAGAATATACAACAGTGGCTCTATGTGTAAAGAATATCTAACAACAAAATGAAGAAAAATGTCAACTAGTACTATTAAAATAGAAGGAAAGCCTCCGGATCTACGGACGTAGCAGATCATACCTTGAGGTATCCAGAAAGCTGCGGAAATCACCTAGCACGAGCCTGATCTGATGTACCTGGATTTGCACAACAAAAGTGTGCAGAAGAGTAGCATGAGTACACCACGGCGGTACTCAGTAAGTGCCAAGCCTAACCTCGATGGAGTAGTGACGAGGAAGGTCAGGGCCCTATTGAGAAGCAATAATATAGTGATAATAACAATAATAAACAGTTTGAATGATAATAATTTCCGCAATAACAACAATAAAATGATTACTGCAACCGTCTACAATTTAGCTAACAACAAATAACCAACTCAATAAACAGAAGTCCAGGACCTGTGGGAATTGAACCCACAGTCCCATTAACAGCACCCCTGGGTCTCCGGGAATCGAACCCGTAGCCCGTCTCAATAATATCTCAATAACTCAGGATCTCCGGGAATCGAACCCGCAGTCCCTACCAATAACTCAGGATCTCAGGAATCAAACCCGTAGTCCCTACCAATAACTCAGGATCTCAGGAATCGAACCCGTAGTCCACATGTCAATAAATCTCAGGATCTCCGGGAATCGAACCGCAGTCCACATTTCAATAAATCTCAGGATCTCTGGGAATCGAACCCGCAGTCCACATTTCAATAAATCTCAGGATCTCTGGGAATCAAACCCGCAGTCCACATTTCAATAAATCTCAGGATCTTCGGGAATCGAACCCGCAGTCCACAGCAATATCACTCCGGGTCTCTCGGAATCGAACCCACAGCCCTGGGATCTTCGGGAATTGAACCCGCAGTCCACAAACACAGCAAATAAAGGAATACACAAAGAGAATATAATATGCTTAACTTCACCGATAAATAGTGCCAATAATTATCGAGAAGCTCAAGTAAGACAATTAGGCAACTAGACAGTTCAATACTACCTAATCATGCTTTTCTAACTACTACCGGGTAAGAATATCGAATTAACAGCTAAAAACAGGAATATCACTCATCGAACATTTTAAGTAAAGTATGTGTTCAACAACCAGCGCATGTACATGCCCGTCACCTCGCGTACAAGGTATTTAAAGTATCACATAATATCCTAGGGGTGAAAGTCCCCCACACGAGGTTAGACAAGCCACTTATCTCAATGTTTACGAACAATTCAATCCATGGCAATGCCTTTTCCTTTCAAATTTGGCTCCAATCCAATCGTATCTATACACAATTGAATTAATATCATCAATACTACTCAACAAACTAATTCCTAAGGCCAATTACAACTTTTACAACATTCTGCCCGCAATAGTGAATTTCGACCCCGGGCCCATATGGTCGGAACTCGGGGTTCGGACCAAAATCCGGTTACCCATTCCCCCACGAGTTCAAGTATATGATTTGTTTCAAAATCGGACCTCAATTCGAGGTCCAATTTCCCAACTTATGAAAAACCCTATATTCTACCAAAAACAAGAAATTCTACCATGAAAACCTTTGATTTCTATTGAAAAACATGTATAATGATGTTTAGAATTGAAAGAATTAAGTAAAAAGTGACTTACAATTGTTTTGAAGAAAAAGGAATCCGTGAAGAATCGCAAATGGGTGTTTTTGGGTTGTGAAATGTGAAGAATGAAGTTGGAAATCGTGATTTACAGGTCTCTGTGTTCGCATTTGCGAACATGGGTTCGCAATTGCGAACCCCGACCAATTTCTGGAGTTTGAAAAATAAGCTAAGGCTGGGAAGTTTGCATTTGCGAACTTTTGTTCGCATTTGCGAAGCCAAGGCAAAACTGGGAAGTTCGCATTTGCGAACTATTGTTCGCAATTGCGAACACAGGCTAAATATTGGGAAGTTCACATTTGCGAACTATTGTTCGCATTTGCGAACACAGGCAGAATAGTGTCGAGTTCGCATTTGCGAACTATTGTTCGCATTTGCGAACACAGGCACAATAGTGGGGAGTTCGCATTTGCGAACTATTGTTCGCATTTGCGAACTCTGCAGAATAGTGGGGAGTTCGCATTTGCGAACTATTGTTCGCATTTGCGAACTATTGTTCGCATTTGCGAACTCTGCAGACCAGTTGCTGACAGCAATTTCTAACATGAAAAAATGATCTCGTGGCCTATCCAAAGTTTACCCGAGCCCTCGGGGCTCCAAACCAAATATGCACACTGACTTAAAAACATCATACAAACTTGCTCGCGCGATCAAATCGCCAAAATAACATCAAAATCCATAATTCACATCGAATTCAAGCCTAAATTTATTAAAACTTTCCACATTTGATCTAAAACCCAACCAAACGACGTCCGAATGACCTGAAAATTTGCGGACATATCCAAAATCACATAACGAAGCTACGAAAATTGTCGGAATTCCATTCCGACCCCCGAATCAAAATCTCACCTATCGTTCGGATTCGCCAAAATTTCAACCTTCGGCATTTCAAGCCTAATTGAGCTAAGGACCTCCAAAATACATTCCGAACGCGCTCCCAACCCCGAAATCACCCAACGAAGCTAATGGAACCATCGAATTTCTATTCCAAGATCGTCTTAACACTGTTCTCGGTTACGGACCATTTTCTATCTTTAAAGCTCTCATTTAGGGACTAAGTGTCCCAAAAATACTTCAAATTTCAGGGCCGACTCTCCCGGCAAACCACAATAGCAGAAATGTACTTAGGGAAACAGTTAAATTAGGGATTGGGGCGTAATTTTCTAAAATGACCGGCTGGGTCATTACATTAATTGTCTTTGATCATTATGCGGACCGGCAAAATTACCGAGAAAATAGAAAGAGAATATTCTTAAAAAAGAGAGAGAGAGATATTGACAAAAGAGTTGTTATAAATTTGAAAAGAAAATCTGACAAAAATAGGAAAGAACATTGTTGTTGAAATAATTGGTCAAATAATCAGACCTAACTAGGCCGGTTTGATTCTCGCCATTAGGTGGGATACGTAGGCAACCCTTGAACGGGTCCAACCACCCTTTTAGAAAATGACCAAAAAAGTATTTTAGTTTCAAATAATCAAGGTGATTGCTATTTTTGGGAACAGCCGAATATTTCGAAAGGACGTCGGAAGGCTGCTTTGGCAAAAATGGCCACTTCAAAAATCAGTTTTTCAAAATAAAAACCTGAGAAGGTTATAAAATGAAAATTGGTTTTGAAAAAAAAAATATTTTTCTTTTTTCTGAATAAAATCGCCTTTAATAAATGTGCAGGATGAGCACGATATAGAATGAACCCTTCACTTTAATTAAAAAAATCCCTTTTGAGCTAAGATTATGGTGGAATGACATGGGACAGGAAGGACAAGATTGGGTCAAATGTTATTTGAAGGACCTTACGGGATTAATAGACATAATTCCCCAGGCGATATAATTCGAGCACTTGTCACGTGCTGGGATCCTGCACACAACGTCTTACATTTCTCTGACTTCGAACTCACTCCTACTCTTGAGGAAGTTGCTTACTATATAGGGAAAAATGAGGCCCCCCTAAAAGAGAAATACCCGGTGGCTTCGAGAGCGATAACGGTGCACCGATTCCTCGACTCTTTGAAAATTGCTCGGAATGTCCACAACGAGGATTTGGCTAATGAGTTTTGCTCCTTAAACTTCATCTACAGTAGATATGGACATGTCGGGTGTTTCAATGACCCTACAAACAAACTATGTAGTAAGTCCAACCGAGCCAAATGGGAGGAACATCGACGATTTGCCTTTCTGGTGGCGTTTCTCGGGCTAATCATATTTCCAAGGAAGGATGGGCACATTGATACGAGAGTCTCCGGGTGGCCAGCACTTTGCTCGTACAAGATAATAGTCATAGCCGATATCTACCGTGCCCTTACAACATGTAAAGCAGGGCAAGACTTCTTTGAGGGATGCAACCTGATTCTGCAAATTTGGTTGATAGAACATCTATGCCGTCATCCTTCGTTCTCAAGCTATGGGCCGTCTGAAAGAACGTGCCATGAAGAATTCTATATGAGAACAAAAGAAGTTAAGCTGCCGGAGGGAGCTAAAGGTTGGATTTCATATTTATGATCATTGACCGATAGCCAAATTGATTGGGCATACGGATGGATGCCCCTCGATGAGGTGATATACATGCTGACAGAAGGGTCACATTTCTTGATCATGGGCCTAAAAAGCATCCAGCCTTATGCACCGTATAGGGTCCTATGACAGCTTGGAAGATATCAAGTTATACCAAAAGATGGGGACCTCAGTTTGTAAGCAATAGAGATTAGTCCGGATGGGCAATTCCCGGAAGCAAAGATCCAACAGACTTGGAATGAGTGTCAAAGTTTGAAAGTACAAACTTGTGTGGAAAATAGAGCTCAAGGAGAAGTATCGCCAGGGTATGCCGCATTGAATCGTTAGGGTATTGAGCATGATAGGCCATTGAAAAGGCTTCACATTCAAGATTTGGCCGAGCAGTCTAAGGAATACGGAAATTGGGTGGCCAAAGAAAATGAGTATAAAGCCAAGATCAGTTTTCTAGAAAAGATGTTTCGAGATCTCCAATTCGAGAGCAGTTTACAGGCAGCATCTGACGAAGGAGAAAAGAAGCAGCTGAGAAAAGAGAACGAAATCTTAAAGGCTCAAGTTGCAAAAATGAAAATTTCATCCGAGACCCCAGTTTGCCTAGCCCGAGACGAGAAATTGATTGAAATTCTTCGGCATAAAGTGAATGACTACAAATTCGATCTTGATAAAGCAGAAAAGGAGTTAGTCAGGTTTCGGAAACAACTGGCCAGAGATGCCGATGAAAGAGCTAGAATGGTTCAGCAACTACAAGATAAACATGAAGTTGAGGTAGCTCGATTGAGAAAGAAAGTCATTACAACCACAGTCAAAAGTAGAAAGATAATCAAAGAGTTTGAGGAAGAAAGAGAGCATTGTTACACGGTTATGGCTCGATTAGAATTTGAGTTGCAACAAGTACAGAAAGAGAACCAACAAACCTTAGATGCTTGCGCCAAATAGATCAGCAGGCTACTTCAAGAAAAAGGGGTCATTCAAGAAAGAATCGTCAATATTGCTCAGTTCATCACCAGAAAATGCCAATTATGTGAGGATATGTCTAAGGCAACATTTGCATCAGCCGTAAAGTTCTTTGTAAAGCAAGTCATGTCTGACCTAGGTAAACTCCAAAGTGGATTGGCATATAGGCCCGTGGCAAGGCCGAACGATGTCTCGCGGGCATTAGGAGCAATGATGTACTCATAGGGCATGCATTTTGTATCTGTATTCCTTTTGCATTAGTAGCACAACATCATTTTATAATCAATGTTTTTGAGTATCAATGAAAAAGTTCAAAAGAATTTGTTGCTAATCATTTTTCGCTTTATATCAATTGTCTGGGCGATAGGCAAATATGTGGGAACGGAAAAGCAAAAAAAAAAAAAGAAGAATGAAAAAAAAGAGAAAGAAAAGACAACTGTTAATCCAAAATGGAATAAGTGCCGGAATGATGCATAATGATCAAGGGCAAAAGTTGTGATTTTTAATTACCCCCTTTATGTACTAACTATTAACAAATGTTGTTGTTGATGAGTATCAGATTTTAGCTGGCAACTGGCATTCTGGCACATCATCATTACAATACACGATCAAAAGCTATGTCTAAGGCTGTGACTCAGGAGATTGAACCTACTATCATGGACCCAGTACATGAAGAAGAAGTTGGGAATGTTGCGAGAATGAAAGAGGAGATGTATAAGCTAAAACAGCAAATGTCGGAAATGTACCAAGCCTGGTCCAGGGGTCAACCTTTACCCACATACCCAACCAATCCAGCATATGTCCCTCCCGCAAATCCTAATCCTGAACCACCTACCATGAACTCATCCTCTACTAACCCAAATTACCAACACTACTATGCCACAACTTCACAGGCACCATCACCACTGTCCAAACAGATTCCACCACAACCACCACAGGTCGCCCCGGTATATGTGGCACCACCACCTGCTGCTTTCCATAAATCATCAAGTGAAACAGTGTTCCACGTGCAAGGCGAACATTACTATTCGTAGGAGCCGAAATTTAAGCAGCATGACTCCTATACGCCACTTATGGAGATGACAGAAGAAAAGCCCGTCAGGAACTTGGAGCAGGAAGAAATGGTACGGAAGATGAGAAGTTTAGAACAATCTTTCCGTAACATACAAGGGCTAGGAGGCCAAGTGAGCGTCGCATATAAAGATTTGTGTTTGTTTCCAGAAGTGCAACTCCTGGTTGGATTCAAGCTACCTAAGTTCGACATGTACGATGGACACGGGGATCCGGTAGCCCATCTAAGGGGTTATTATAGCAAGATGCGTGGTGCAGGGGGCAGAGATGAACTATTGATGGCTTATTTTAGCCAGAGTTTGAGCGGTTCTGCACTAGAGTGGTATACCCGTTAGGATCACGCCATATCGTTTATCTGGGATGATCTAGCTCAGTCATTTGCTAACCACTTCTAGTACAATTTGGAGATAATTCCAGACAGGCTGTCGCTAACAAAGATGGAAAAGAAGCTCGGGGAAAGTTTGCGGGAGTACGGCTTTAGATGGAGGGAACAAGAGGCACGAGTGGATCTTCCTATGAAGGAAACAGAAATGGTGGATTGTTTTCTAAAAGCCCTAGAGCCTACTTACTATGGTCATTTGGTATCAGATATTGGTAAATGTTTTAATGAAGTGGTGAAATTGGGGAGTTTCGTAGAGGAAGGATTTAAAACCAACAAAATCATGAGCTTTTCGGCTATCAAGGCCACGAACCAGGCGATACAAATCGAAAATGGGGGATCTATCAGTAAAAAGAAAAAGGAAGAGGTTGCAGTTGTTAAAAGTAGGCCGTGGTCTCGGGGCCAAAATACATACCATCACCCTCTTCGCCCATACCAATCATACCCACCAACACCTTACAACCCACCTCCACCATATTATCCACCCACTACCCTACATTACTCCATCCCACATGCTCAATATTACCCACCGCCTCCACATGTATGGCGAGCCCAAACTCCACAAAACATCTACCACACACAAAACACCTACCCACCTTCCAGAACCTATAAGAATCCAAATAAACCCAGCTTCCGTCCGGATCCAGAAGTGAGAAACAGAGCCGAAGCAAAGAAAACATTCACTCCACTGGGGGAGTCTTACACCAATCTTTATCATCGCCTGAAAAAATTGGGGATGATAAGCCCGATTGAGCCAAAACTTCCAAATCCACCACCGAGAAATATTGACCAGTCAGTCAGATGTGAATATTGCTCCGGGGCGCTGGGGAACGATAATGAAAAGTGTTGACACTTGAAATCTGCTATACAGGAGCTCATTGACACTAGGAGGATTGAGGTGCAGGCTCCAGAGACTCCTAATATTACTCAGAATCCATTACCAGCTCAAAATGAGACACACATGATAGAGTTAGAGCAAGGAGAAAGCAGCAAGAAACCGTCCCAATCGGTGATGATGATAAAATCTAATAGCAAAGTGGAGGAAGAGGTTGAGAAAGAGAAAGCGACAACCAAGTTACTTGTGAAAAAGCTGCTAGTAGTTGAAACTATGAAAATTGTGGTGCCAGGAGCTAAACCGTTGTTGACAGTAAAAGGAGCACATATGAAACTGGTAATCATAAAACAGGTGGTGCAAATGCCAGTGGTAGATACTAAAGTCATACCTTGGAACTACAACAAAGTTAGAGTGATGTAAAGGGGAAAGGAGGTTAGAGGAGAGGTCTATGAAACACATGGCCTAACTCGTTCCGGGCGATGCTTTGCCCCGGAAGAGTTAAGGAAAACGAAGGTGGTGAAGGAGAGTCATGTGAAGAAAGCGGTCTCTGAAGAAGAAGCAGAAGAGTTTTTGAAAAAGATAAAACCTCAAGACTATTCGATAGTAGAGCACCTGAGAAAGACACCTGCACAAATTTCATTGATTTTATTGTTAATCCACTCAGAAGAGCACAGGAAGGCGTTATTGAAGATTCTGAACGAAGCACATGTCCCCGAGAAAATCTCAGTTTGCCATCTTGAAAAGATCACTAACAAAATTTCTGAGACGAACAAGATAACATTCTCGGATAATGAATTGCTAATTGAAGGGACGGAGCACAACAAAGCACATTATCTCACCGTCAAAAGTGAAGAATCTGTGGTTACTCGGGTCCTAATAGATAACGGGTCAAGTGCAAACATTTGTTCACTCTCAACTCTGGGAAAACTGAAGATTAATCTTGATAGAATCCGTCGAAACAGTGTGAGTGTTCGGGGCTTTGACGGAGGAAGTAAAAATACTTTGGGAGACATTATATTGGAAGTCGGCATTGGACCGATGGACTTTACCATGGAGTTCCAGGTGTTGGATGTCACTGTTTCTTATAATCTATTACTGGGACCTCCATGGATCCATGAGGCCAAAGCTGTAACATCTTCACTGCACCAAATGGTAAAATTCAAATGGGAATAGCAGGAAATTAAAGTGCATGGAGATGAAGATGCTTGTAACACCATAATTCCTTTTGAAGAACTCGAAGAGGACAAGGGCCCATGGGTGTATCAGTGACAGATGTTGTGGTAGTTAACAAGATATCCAAAGTTGAGAGCATGCCAATTCCTGTGGGGGCACCTACAACAGTAATGGTGGCTAAATAAATGATCAGAAATGGGTTCGCACTGTGAAAAGGTTTGGGGATAGCCTTACAGGGGATAACACAGCCTGTCCATCTACCGGGAACTAATGATACCTTTGGCATGGGCTTTAAACCTACTTATACCGACATCCAAAGAGCCAAAAGAACGAAGAAGAAAAGTTGGACCCTCCCAAAACCAATTCCAAAATTATCCGACACCTTCACTAGGCCCGGTACACAAAGACATTTGACTACTGCTATGTCAAGATATACTGAAATAAGGCCAGATGCAGAGCTTCTCGCAAGGTTTGAAATGTTGTTCGGGGATGTAAACATGTTGTAGATGGGTGAGGGGACTAGTAAGATGGATGTCCAGTTCGTGGGACCCAGTGCTGCACTTAATAATTGGGAAGCTACTCCTCTTCCAATCAGGAGGGAGTTGTGGTAGTTAGCTTTCAAAAATATTTCATCTTTCCCAACGCGGTTTTATTTTGTAATCCCCATACCCCACTGAAATCAAAGGTATCCAACCTCTGTTATCTTTTTGAAAAAATATCAATGAAATGCAATTTCTTCTTCTTTCTTCACTTTTGCCTTATTTTTATTTTTCTTCTTTTTGTACAGTTCAATATTCGGTGATTCTGATGATATGTCATGCATGAAGGATTCCTGACCCAATCTTGACAATTGAATAGTTATACAAGAGATTGAAAATGAAAGTGAAATAGAATATGAAGATGAGGAAACACTGGAAGAAATCAGTAAATATTTGAATCAATATGAGGAAAAACCCAAACCAAACATAAATGAGAAAAAATTTATTAATTTGGGGAGTGAGGATAACATCCGGGAAACAAAAATCAGTGTACACCTAGAGGTTTCCTTCAGAGAAGAGGTAATAAAGTTATTACATGAATACAAGGACATCTTTGCCTGGTGCTATGATGACATGCCCAGACTCAGCACTGATCCGGTGGTACATAAATTACCCATTCATCCAGAATGCCGTCCGGTAAAACAGAAGTTCAGAAAGTTCAAAACAGACATCAGCATGAAAATAAAAAAAAGAGGTGAATAAGCAATTTGAGGTGAAGGTCATAGGAGTTACTAAGTACCCCACCTGGTTAGTAAATGTAGTGCTAGTTCCAAAGAAAGACGAAAAAACCAGGATGTGTGTTGACTAGCGAGACCTCAACAAGGCTAGTCCAAAGGATGACTTTCCATTGCCGAATATCCATATATTGATCGAAAATTGCGCCAAGCATGAAATTGGCTCTTTTGTAGATTGTTATGTGGGGTATCATCAGATCCTAATGAACGAAGAAGATGCAGAGAAAATAGCTTTTATCACGCCTTGGGGAACATACTGCTATAGAGTGATGTCGTTTGGGCTGAAGAATGCCAGAGCTACTTATATGAGGGCAATGACCACAATGTTTCATGATATGATGCATCGAGAAATTGAAGTGTATGTGGACGATGTCATCCTAAATTCCAAGAAGCAATATGATCATGTCAAAGACTTGAGGAAGTTTTTCCAAAGGCTCCGAAGATATAATCTTAAGCTCAATCCAACAAAATGTGCTTTTGGAGTGCCTTCAGGGAAGCTATTGGGATTTATAGTAAGTCGGTGAGGCATTGAACTAGATCTGTCAAAGATAAAAGCAATTTAGAATTTGCCTCCGTCGAAGAACAAGAAGGAAGTAATGAGCTTACTAGGCAGGCTGAACTATATTAGCAGGTTCATCGCTCAGCTGACATCAACATGTGAGCCTATTTTCAAATTTTTAAGAAAGACGCAGCGGTGAAGTGGACCGATGAATGTCAAGAAACCTTCGATAAGATTAAGGAAGATTTTGCAAATCCTCCAGTATTAGTTCCTCCAGAGCCGAGAAGACCTTTGATCTTATATTTGACAGTGCTAGACAACTCCTTTGGCTGTGTACTTAGGAAGCATGATGAGACGAGCAAGAAAGAGCAAGCTATATATTACCTTAGTAAGAAGTTAACATCTTACGAGGTAAAATATACGCAGTTGGAAAGAACATTCTGTGCATTAACTTGGGTTGCTTAGAAATTGAAGCACTACATGTCAGCTTACACTACATATTTGATATCACGGTTAGATCCTTTGAAGTATATATTTCAGAAGCCTATGCCTACAGGAGACTTGCTAAATGGCAAATTCTGCTCACAGAATTTGACATCATTTATGTAACACGTACGGAAATGAAGGCACAAACAGTTGCAGATCATCTAGCAGAAAATCCAGTGGATGATGAATATGAGTCGTTAAAGACATATTATCCGGATGATGAGGCAATGAATGTTGAAGAAATAGAACAAAGTGACAAACCAGGTTGGAAAATGTACTTCGACGGAGCCGTCAACAGAAAAGGAGTTGGAGATGGAGCAGTACTTATTTCAAAAACGGGTCAGCACTATCCCGTTACCGCTCAGCTTCAATTTTTCTGCACTAACAATATGGTCGAATATGAAGCATGTATATTGGGATTGAGGATGGCAATAGATATGGGTGTTCAAGAGATTTTGGTCATGGGTGACTTGGATCTTTTGATACATCAAATTCAGGGAGAATGGGAGAGAAGAGATTTGAAATTGATACCTTATCGGCATTGTCTACATGAACTGTCCTAAAGATTTCAATCTATAGAGTTCAAACACATCCCAAGAATGCACAATGAAGTAGCAGATGCTCTGGCCACATTATGCTCTGTGTTATATCATCCGGATAAAGCCTATATTGATCTACTTCAGATACAGGTGTATGATCAAGATGCTTATTGTTTTGCTACAGACAAAGAGCTAGATTGAGAACTGTGGTATCACGATATCAAGGAATACTTGAAGACAGGAAAGTACCCAGAACAAGCCACTGGAGATCAGAAAATAGCTGTAAGACGCTTAGCAAATGGATTTTTCCTCAGTGAAGGGATTGTATATAAAAGAACACCAGACTTGTGTTTGCTGAGATATGTGGATGCACAACAAGCTGATATAATTATGACTGAGGTACATGCGGGAGCTTGCGGACCTCATATGAGCGGGTATGTCTTAGCAAAGAAGATATTGAGAGCAGGATATTATTGGCTCGCCATGGAACGTGAATGTATTAGGTATGTGAATGTCAAGTGCATGGAGACTTGATTCATTCCCCACCTTATGAATTGCACACGATGTCTGCACCTTGGCCATTTGTTGCCTGGGGCATGGATGTCATCGGACCAATAGAGCCTGCAACTTCTAATGGACACAGATTTATCTTTGTCGAAATTGACTATTTTACTAAATGGGTGGAGGCAAAGACATTCAAGGCAGTGACAAAGAAGGCCGTGGCGGATTTCGTGCATAAAAATATCATATGCCGATTCGGAATTCCTAAAGTAATTATCACAGACAATGGAGCAAATTTGAACAGTCACCTCATGGCGGAAGCATGTCATAGATTTAAAATCCTGCACCGTAACTCTACACCTTACAGACCAAAGGCAAATGGAGTAGTATAAGCTGTAAATAAGAATATAAAGAAGATTCTCTGAAAAATGGTGGAAGAGTCTAGAAAATGGCATGAGAAGTTACCTTTCGCTCTTATGGGTTATTGCACAACAGTATGTACTTCGATTGGTGCCACACCCTATTCATTGGTGTATGGAACATAGGTTGTTACACCCGTAGAAATTCAGATACCATCTCTTCGAATCATAGTTGAAGCTGAGATCAATGATGATGAATGCGTAAAAGCCCGGTTGGAACAATTGAATCTGAATGATGAAAAGAGGTTAGCAGCGGTTTGCCATGGGCAATTATATCAACAGAGAATGGCTAGACCATATAATAAGAAGGTGCGCCCTCGGAAATTTAAAGTAGGACAATTGGTATTGAGGCGTATCTTACCGCATTGGGCTGAAGCGAAAGGCAAATTTGCACCAAACTGGCAAGGACTGTTCATGGTATCACGGGTGTTGTCCAATGGAGCCCTATATCTGACATATGTTGAAGGAAAATGCGTAGAGACTGCTATCAATTCAGATGTAGTCAAGAGATATTATGGATGATTCCTTTTCATTTGTATAATTGTATTTGTTGTGATTTTAGAATTGAAATGATCAAGCCATTTTATTCTCTATCCAAACACTTTTTCCATTGACATCCTCTTTGAGCCTTGTTTGATCTATTCTTTCAAACCCCTCTCTCGGAATTTCTTATGATACAAAAAAGAAAAAAAAATGAAAAATAGAAAAATGTAAAATGGAAAATGAAAAAAACGAAGAGCAAAAGCAAAATTCAAGCAAAATAAAAAGACAAAGAAATCAGGAAAAAGTCAAACGAAACCATGAATTAATGGCGTAGTTTGAACTACGTCTGACTTGATCCGGAAAGGGTACGTAGGCAGCCTCACTGAGGTTCAGTCACAATAAAGGAAAAATCCAAAAAAAACCCAACATATTGAAACTGGGGCAGAAGTTATGTTTTATAATTCCGAGAGTTGTAAATATTTTTAAACCCTCGTAAATTTTTTAGCCTTTATATGCTTCTTTCTTAACCCATCCAAAAGCCACATTACAGTCCAAAGAAAGACCTTCTAATCAATATCAAGAAAATAACAAATACAATGAGAATAAAGGAGAACAGGGCATGGACAATATCAGTGGTTCAGAAAACAAAAAAGGACAAAAAGAAAAAATATATATATATAACAAAAGAAAAAAAAATGAGAGTCTTATTGGTGAAAACCTTAATCGGCACCGTGAGGCGATAGTGAGGTTGTGAGAAATAAAATGAGAGTCTTATCAGTGAAAACCTTTACAGGCATTGTAAGGCGATGGTGAGGTTTGAGAGAAAATAAATGAGAGAGTCTTGTTGGTGAAAACCTTTAACGGCACCATAAGGCGATTGTGAGGACTGTTTTGGAAAAAGGGAAAACAACAAAATACAAGATCAGTTTGGGTTGAAAGAAAGTTGGAGTTGGAATAATGGCAATTTGATTGAACAGACCGGGTCGGAGTTTAAATACATGGCATGGTCAAAGGAATCAGCCAACATACCCAGATGAGTTCTGTCACTCCTCCAAATCACCCTTACCCTTTTTTAAAATTCATTTGTTTCTGCATTTCATTGATCAAAAAACCAAATTGTCTATTGAAAGTTAACTACCACCTTCTCATGACAAGAGTTGAAATAACGCTGGATCAGACAAAAGAAAAAAAAAGAGAAGGGAGAGAGGAAATAAAGAAGGATCGCAATCAGAGCCGAAGGAAAAGAAATAAAAAAAAGGAGGAAAAGCAATGAAAATGCAAAAAAGAGTTTACAAAGGAAGTCAACTGAAAGGCCGTTTTGCAAACGAAAAGCAAAAAGAGGAAGACAATAAAAGGCAAGAGCAGCAATTGCCAGTTGCCAGCAGTTTATAACTAATAAAATTGTTTTTGACTTAGACAGGAACAAATTGTCACTAATCACTTTAAAGTGAATGTGACCAACGTGAAAAGAAAGAAAATATAAAAAGAAAGTTCAGCAATAAATGGAGGAATCCATAGAGGAGAAATCACTCAATCAAGAAAATACCAAAAAACAACAGGAAGGTATCATTATTTTAAAATTCACACCCAGTTATATCAAACTGAGGGAATATTTTTCTGAATTTGCATTTCATGCATCAGGTGCCCACCTGGATAACAAGGGAATATTTTTTTGCAATTTTTAATTTCATGCATCAGGCGGCCACCTAGATAACAAGTGAATACTTTTCTGCATTCGCATTTCATGCATCAGGCGTCCACCAAGATAACAAGGGAATATTTTTCTGCATTTGCACTTCATGCATCAGGCGCCCACCTGGATAACAAGGGAATACTTTTCTGCATTCGCATTTCATGTATCAGGTGCCCACCTAGATTACAAGGGAATATTTTTCTGCATTTGCATTTCATGCATCAGGCACCCACCTGAATAACAAGGGAATATTTTTCTATAAAATTTAATTTCATGCATTAGGCGCCCACCTGGATAACAAGGGAATACTTTTCGCATTCGCATTTCATGCATCAGGCGCATATTCGCATTTCATGCATCAGGCGCCCACCTGGATAACAAGGGAATACTTTTTTGCATTCGCATTTCATGCATCAGGCGCCCTCTAGATAACAAGGGATTACTTTTCTGCATTCGCATTTCATGCATCAGGTGCCCACCTGGATAACAAGGGAATACTCTTCTGCATTCGCATTTCATGCATCAGGCGCCAACCTAGATAACAAGGGAATACTTTTCTGCATTCGCATTTCATGCATCAGGCGCCCACCTCGATTACAAGGGAATATTTTTCCGCATTTGCATTTCATGCATCAGGCGCCCACCTGGATAACAAGGGAATACTTTTATGCATTCGCATTTCATGCATCAGGCGCCCACCTGGATAACGAGGGAATACTTTTATGCACTCGCATTTCATGCATTAGGTGCAACCCTGGTAAACAAGGGAATATTTTTCTGCATTCGCATTTCATGCATCAGGCACCCACCTGGATAACAAGGGATTACTTTTTTACATTCGCATTTCATGCATCAGGCGCCCACCTGGATAACAATGGAATATTTTTCTGCATTCGCATTTCATGCATCAGGCGCCCACCTGGATAACAAGGGAATACTTTTCTGCATTTGCATTTCATGCATCAGGCGCCCACCTGGATAACAAGGGAATATTTTTCTGCATTTGCATTTCATGCATCAGGCGCCCACCTGGATAACTAGGGAATATTTTTCTGCAATTTTTAATTTCATGCATCAGGCGCCCACCTGGATAACAAGGGAATACTTTTCTACATTCGCATTTCATGCATCGGACGCATATTCGCATTTCATGCATCAGGCGCCCACCTGGATAACAAGGGAATACTTTTCTGCATTCGCATTTCATGCATCAGGCGCCCACCTAGATAACAAGGGAATACTTTTCTGCATTCGCATTTCATGCATCAGGCGCCGCCTAGATAACAAGGGATTACTTTTTTGCATTCGCATTTCATGCATCAAGCGCCCACCTAGATAACAAGGGAATATTTTTTTGCATTCGAATTTCACGCATCAGGCACCCACCTGGATTACAAGGGAATATTTTTCTGCATTTGCATTTCATGCATCAGGCGCCCACCTGGATAACAAGTGAATATTTTTCTATATTTCCATTTCATGCATCAGGCGCCCACCTGGATAACAAGTGAATATTTTTCTGCAATTTTAAATTTCTGTTCAGGCGCCCACCTGTATAAAAAGGGAATACATTTATGCAATTTTTAATTTTCTGCAAATTTTGGTTTGTGTTAGCTAACATGAGTAACACCGTAACATGAGAAAAGCCCATATTGGGGCAGAAGAAAAAGTTTGTTGTTTTGTTTTGTTTTAAGCAGGTATCAATTTGAAGGCAAGAATTAACATTGAAAATCACAAAAGAGAAAGGAAGCAAGAAAAGAAAAATCAACAAAAAAGAAGGATAGTAGCACAGAAAATCAAGGAAAAAGAGACAAAGAGGAATAAGAAGACAAGAAGTAGATAAGAACCATTGTAATTCGTAGCATTATAGCTTAGAATAGCTTCTTCATTTTACACTTTTCACCCCTGGTGTAATAAGGAGTAGGTCAGTAGTCATAGCAATAACAATGCAACAACAAAGTCTTGGTAGATTTAAACTACCAGACTTTCCCGAACTACACTGACCTGATTCCTATTTGGCCCAGGATATGTAGGCAACCTCTAAGGCAGGGAGCGGTCACATGGATGACAAGCGAATACTTTTCTGCATTCGCATTTCATGCATTAAGCGCCTACCTGGATAACAAGTGAATATTTTTCTGCATTTGCATTTCATGCATCAGGCACCCACCTGGATAACAAGGGGATATTTTTCTGCAATTTTCAATTTCATGCATCAGGCGCCCACCTGGATAACAAGGAAATACTTTTCTGCATTCACATTTCATGCATCAGGCGCCCACCTGGATAACAAGGGAATACTTTTCTGCATTCGCATTTCATGCATCGGGCGCCCACCTGGATAACAAGGGAATACTTTTCTACATTCGAATTTCATGCATCAGGCGCCCACCTGGATAACAAGGGAATACTTTTCTGCATTCGCAGTTCTTGCATCAAGCGCCCACCTGGATAACAAGGGAATACTTTCCTGCATTCGCATTTCATGCATCAGGCGCCCGCCTGGATAACAAGGGAATACTTTTCTGCATTCGCATTTCATGCATCAGGCGCCCACCTAGATAACAAGGGAAAACTTTTATGCATTCGCATTTCATGCATCAGGCGCTCACCCGGATAACAACGGAATATTTTTCTGCATTTGCATTTCATGCATTAGGCGCCCACCTGGATAACAAGGGAATATTTTTTTGCAATTTTTAATTTTTGTTCAGGCGCCCACCTGTATAACAAGGGAATACATTTATGCAATTTCTAATTTTTTGAAAATTTTGGTTTGTGTTAGCTAACATGAGTAACACCGTAACATGAGAAAAGCCCATACTGGGGCAGAAGAAAAAAATTGTTGTTTTGTTTTGTTTTAAGCAGGTATCAATTTGAAGGCAAGAATTAACATTGAATATCACAAAAGAGAAAGGAACCAAGAAAAGAAAAATCAACAAAAAAGAAGGATAGTAGCACAGAAAATCAAGGAAAAAGAGACAAAGAGAAATAAGAAGACAAGAAGTAGATATGAACCATTGTAATTCGTAGCATTAAAGCTTAGAATAGCTTCTTCATTTTACACTTTTCACCCCTGGTGTAATAAGGAGTATGTAACGACCCAACCGATCGTTTTGATCTCTGGCGCGTCATTCAATAGATTGATGCCATGAACAGCTTCATCTCAGGTATATTGACTTGTGTGTATGGTCAGAATTAAAATTCAGGAAGTTTGGAGTCAAATCTAAATGGAAATTCTCATTTTGAAAGCTTAAAGTTGAAAAATGAACTACGATTCGAATTTTGAGTAAATGATCTCGGAATTGGGATCTAAAAGTTCCAGCATGATCGTATGATGATTTTAAACTTGGACGTATGTCCGGATTTGGTTTTTGATAACCCGCGAGCATTTCGGCGTATATGGTGGAAGTTAGTATTTCAGAAGGATTTCATAAATTTGGGTTGGAAGGCATTTTAGAGTTATAGATGTCCGTTTGGGATTCCGAGTCTGGGAATAGATCCATATGGTGATTTTGGAGTTGGGAACGCGATCGAAAGTGAATTTGGGTGTCCGGAGGTCATTTTGAAGTCATTTGGCAAAAGGAATTTGAAGGATTATGAGAAAATTCGACCGGAAGTGAAAATTTTGATATCGGGGTCGGAATGGGATTTCGAAAGTTGGTGCAAGTCCGTAATGTCGAGTATGACTTGTGTGCAAACTTTGAGTCAATTCGGATCGATTTTGGTAGGAAATGGGACAATTAATCTCTTTAAGGAAAACTTAAGTTGGAAAAGTCAACTCAACATTGACTTATGAGTTAGACGGTTTGGAACTGAATTCCGATGATTCGGTTAGTTTCGATGGATGATTTAAGACTTAGGAGCGCAATCAAAAGTAATTTTAGAGGTCTGGTGAAGAAGTTAACCTATTTTGGCGAAGTTGGAATTTTGGCGGAATCCGATCGATAGGTGAGATTTTGATCCGTGAGTCAGAATGGAATTTCGATAGTTGTAGTAGCTCCGTTAGGTGATTTTGGATGTGCCTGCAAAATTTCAGGTCATTCTGAGGTCGTTTGGTCGGGTTTTTGATCTAATGCTGGTTGCGGAAGTTTAAATGAAAACGTAGGCTTGAATTTGCTTGGATTCGATGTTTTCCATATTTAATGGTGTGTTTTTATGATTGGAACAAGTTTTTATGGTGTTATGGAGTATGTTGGTGGTTTTCGTTGGGGTCCCGGGGCCTCAGGATGAATTCGGGGTTTCAAACGGACCATTTAGAGCCAAAGTGAGCAGCTGATTGCTGCACTAAATTGCAGCAGATTTTCAGTAGTTTTTGGCTACTTTGAGAGCTGATATCTTGTAATCTATAAGGAATCAAAAAACGTGTGAAACGTGAAAGTTGTAGACCTTCATATCTAGTTTCCAGAAAGCTAAAGAACTCATAATTTGGACTTTTGTACTAGAAGTTATTATCGACAGAAAATGACTGCTGGACCAATAGGATGTACAACTTGTATAGCGCAGGTGCAGGGTACAACCCGACGAAGCAGGGGCAGATTCTTTATTACATGAAATTGGGTTATTTCTTTCATTGATTTCATTTTGTTTGGACGATTTTGGAGAGCTTCAAGAGGGGATTTCACCGGGTAAACATTGGAGGTAAGTTCTATGGTCTAAATACATGATTTTATCTTAGAATCTTCAATTATTTCACTGTAAATGAGAGGATTAATGGGGGATTTTTGCCATAGGCTTTGGTTATGGTAAAATATTGATTTGAATGGGCAAACGGAATCCGATTGTGGCAAACTTTATATGTATGGACTCGTGTCGAGATAAGGATTCCAAAAATGTAACTTTCGTATTTTTTTTGAGAAGTGTACCAAAAGTTGTATTTTGAAAACTTTGTGGGTTTTGGTGCAAATTGAGTTATTTCGGATTGGTTGTGTCTAATTAGCCTATATTGATGTATTCTCATTGATTTTGAGCAGATTCGGCATCCAAGGTGATTGAATTGCGAGGCGAGCGCAAGGCGGACTAAGGCTTCTACTGGATCGAGGTGAGTGGTGGTAGTAATTAATGTACTGAGGGTTTGAAACCCCGTACTTGCACTTTACAGTGCTTTGTTGAGATGAGACACGCATCATATGACGGGCGTGGTGACATTGTGATTGGGGAATGGGACTTGGTCCTTTCCGACTAATAGTGTATTGTGTATTGTGACTTAGAATGGGATTATAACTGTGTAATTGGGCTAGTACCCATGTTTGGGGGCTTGTGCCGATCTGTAGAGCATTAGGGGACTTGTAGATCTAGGTGACCCCTATATCATATTGGAAACTTACACTCAGCCATAAAATTAGTTGTATAGCATATCGTGGGCCAGTACTAGATGTGCATTGTGAGGGATAGACTACTTAGGGTGGAAATTCCCTAATTTAGCTGAGTGGGCCTGAAAGGCCAATTCTATACTGACTGGGAGAGGGTCGAGGACCCATTATGAGGTATTATATGTATATACCAGCATTGGATTGGACTGCACGCCGCAGTGGTGTATATATGGATCGGACTACACGCCGTAGTAATATATATCAGTGGGACGGACTGCACGCCGCAGTATTATTGTGCTTGGGCTGTAGGAGCCCCTTCGGAATCTGAGTCTGCACACATTCTCAGTGAGCGCTGGAGTATATTATGGGATCGGGCTATACGCCACAGCAGTATAGTTATATATGTATATATATATATTGGATCGGACTGCACACCATAGTAATATATGTGTGGATCGGGCGGCAGGCCGCAGTATCATAGCGCTTGGACCCAAGGAGCCCCTCCGAAGTCTGTATACACCCGCAGTGAGCGCCGTCAACGTTAAATGGAGCGGGATTCGCGCCGCAGCGTTATATGTATTGGAGTGGGCTGCACGCCGCAGCATTATACTTATACATATCCATATACGTAATTAAATACTTATACATTATAGACATATATATATATATATATATATATATATATATATATATATATATATATATATATATTTACATACATTGAGTTGGCTGTACGCCGTAGCGGTACGAGTGAGGATTTGGTCAGTGTGGGACCTTGTTGAGATAGATGTGGACTGGAAATGAGAGTATTCACCGTAGTGATGACTTACCTGTGTGGTTTCCTTAGAACTGTTTAGTGATAGTACCAGAGTTCTTATTTTCAGTTATTGTTTATTATTGTTACTCACTGAGTTGAAATATACTCACCCCACTTCCCTGCATTTTTTGTACAGATATATAGGTTCAGGAGGGTAGTTGAGCTATCGCAACTGCTTTATTATCCCCATTCCGTGGAGACTTCGAGGTAGTTGCCGACGTCCGCAGTACCTGACCTCTTCCTTTTTATCATTTTGTTGTCTCCATTCTGCTTAGTCTTGATTTTGTAGTAGATCTCATTTGTAGAGGCTCAGACTTGCAACACCAAGATTTCGTTGGGACTGTATTCGTGTATTCCATTTCTACACTTCTTGGTTTGTTATGAAAACAGGCTAATTACGCTGATTAATCAGTATTAAGTTATAATTGGCTGGTTTAAATGGTTAAGATGGTCGGGCATGCCTAGAAATATGTTAGGCGCCATCCCGACCGAGGTTTGGGTCGTGACAAGTTGGTATCAGAGCCTAGGTTAACAGGTCTCGCGAGTCTTGAGCCGGTTTAGTAGAGTTTGGTGGATCGATACGGGGACGCATGTACTTATCCTCGGGAGGCTGCAAACCTTTTAGGAAAGCTTCAAATTCTTGAAATTCTTATCGTGTGTACTTGATTCAGCTTGAAATGTAATTCTTGAAATTCCTTCTACACGTCTGTAAGTGCACTCTAGTGCTTAGTGATAAGTTTGCCTTGATGGCTTATGATTCCCCAATCGAGGGACGAGATATAATCTCTATGAGTTCAGGGTGGGCCAGTCTGGAGGACTTGAGGCCGGATCCTTGTCTATGGCTTGAGCACCAAGGTGCTAATTTTGCGCGCCGGTATTACGAAATTTATACGATCAGTATTGACCTTAATATTGAAAATGGCAGTTTGATATTGGGTGAGCCGTAAGGTATTCGATTCCTATTGTGATCTGATATGTAGCCCTAGTTATGGGCGTGGTGAGCATGTTCATGTTCCTTAATGGAAAGGTAAAGTGCACTACGTGTGGTAGTATGAGTTCAGGCGCGGAAAGACCGGTTTAGCTGTGCTGTGAGTATTGTGGTGAAAGGTACTTAACATATGTTATAATTCGAGCAGGTGCAGTGCATGTTCGTGTACTAATGTTGAAAATATAATTCGTGTAGTATTGAGATTTATGTTGTTAATATCCATTGTGATGTCTTGTCGAGTTGCGGGTGTATTGTCAGGATGGTTTTGGTGATTCTCTGGCAGGTGGATAGGCCAACTTACAAAGGAAACTCTATCAAAATTTTTGGAAAATTTCTTAGAAAAGATGTCATCACCTAAAGAGTAGGCTTAACTGTTGAGTGTATATAAATGTAAGAACTGCAGAAAAGCTAAGGTTTCTGAGGATTCGAGTCTCTGTCAAAGCTTGTATATGACTTGAGTTCAATCTCACTATAATATTGTGGCGTCGTTTGAATAAGAATGCTATGAGTGGTTAAAAAATTCTTTGATGTATGGCTTCTAGCTAAGTTGGGGAGGTTACTATTGACTAGCCGATTGCACGGTTGTGTGCTATGTTGATCCTGTCTCTAAGTACGTCGGAAATTTTGGTAAAGGTTATGGTGCTTCATAGATCTGAAGAAATACTAGGGTGTTTTGAACTGCTGTTGGTAAAGAATGTTCAGCGTATAGAAAAGAAAGATAGCTAATTATATCTGTATGTAATCATGTTGTGCGATGTCAGATTTCTAACAAGGCACGAGTGGTTTTGTTCAATAAGACAGTTGAATTATAACAGAATAAGGGTGAATGACGCCCAAGAATAGTCTTGCGGTGCTCAGGATTGTGCTGGTAACGGCCAGATGTCTTTAGGTGGTGTGTGTGGTTAGAGATTGTGGTCTCATTAGAAGGGATCAAGACGTGTTATGTTATGTGAATGATGAGATTCTATGTATCTATATTGGAGTGTAATAATAATGAATTCAAAATCGCAGGAAGTTCTTCAAGGTAAATTGTTGTAGATTGTGCTTGTCATGACCCGGATTTTCCCCCAACATCGGGATCGTGATGGCGCCTACTCGTGGTATCTAGGCAAGCCACTGGTATTCATACTATCCTGTTTTTAACACAATTTTAATTAAATAAATGCGGAATACTTTATCGAAATAGAAATAACTAATTACAAGATGAAAATCATACTGAAATCCTCTACCCAAGACGTGGAGTCACCAACTCACGAACTACTACCGAATACTACACATAAAAGTTTGAAAGAAATATAACATAATTTTGTTTGTCTCGGAACAAAGAGACTACGGCTAGTAACATAAATAAAGAGAGAGACGGCGGGCCTGCGGACGTCTGCAAGCTACCTCGGTCTCAAATGTGATCAACTCCCACGCAATCGATTTACTGCTGCTGCTCCTGATCGTAACCTGGACCTGTGCAAAAACGCACGAAGTGTAGTATCAGCACAACCGACCCCATGTGCTGGTAAGTGCCTGGCCTATCCCGGCGAAGTAGTGACAAGCCTAGGACCAGACACCCACATAAACCTGTGCAATTCAATATATATGTATACCACGGAATAACAAGAAATAACCAGGTAATAACACAATAAGGAATATCTCAAAGAATTCAACAATTAACAACAGTTAATAAATTCACAAGGAAAAACAAAGTATAATGGAAACACAAGTAATATCAAATCAAGGAATAGCAAGCGGTTGCACGGCATCACCCTTCGTGCTTTTACTCTCATCCTCACCAAATAAGCAAATAAAGTACACGACATCACCCTTCGTGCTTTTACTCTCATCCTCACATCCATAGTACGGCATGATCCTTCGTACATGGTTCAATAACAGGGCACGGCATGATCCTTCGTGCATAATCAATAAAACATGGCACGACATTAACCTTCGTGCATAAATAGTAAAACAAGGCACGGCATCACCCTTCGTGCATTATCACTCTTCCTCACCCAAATAACAATCACAGTTAAGGGCAAATAAAGAAGCAGAAATTCATAAACTGTCCCAACAAGGGCAATCAATAATTATCTTCACAACAAGTCCCAACAAGGGAGAACAATAACAATTCTACAACCTGGCAAAGGTTCAACAATTCATCTGCAATTATGTCTCACAATAAGCATTATCAACGACTCACGGTCATACTAGACGCCAGCGTATGGATGCTCGTCACCACAGCCCATACACCGCACTCGATCACATAACACATAGCACATAATCCTATTCCCTCAAGCTAGGATAGAACAAACACTTACCTCGAATGTTCATGAACAATTCAATCCGTGGAAATGTCTTTTTCTTTCAAATTTGGCTCCAATCCAACCGTATCTATACACAATTGATTTAATATCATCAATACTACTCAACGAACTAATTCATAAGGCTAATTACAACTTTTACAACATTCTGCCTGGAATAGTGAATTTTGACCCCGGGCCCACATGGTCAGAACTCGGGGTTAGGACCAAAATCCGGTTACCCATCCCCCCACGAGTTCATGATATGATTTGTTTCAAAATCGGACCTCAATTCGAGGTCCAATTTCCCAATTTATGAAAAACCCTATATTCTAACAAAAACAAGAAATTCTACCATGAAAACCTTTGATTTCTATTGAAAAACATGTTTAATGATGTTAGGAATTGAAAGAATTAAGTAAAAAGTGACTTACAATTGTTTTGATGAAGAAGGAATCCGTGAAGAATCGCAAATGGGTGTTTTTGTTTTGTAAAAAGTGAAGAAATGAACTGAAAATCGTGTTTTACAGGTCTCCGTGTTCGCATTTGCGAACATGGGTTCGTAATTGCGAACCCCGACCAATTTCTGGAGTTTGAAAAATAAGCTAAGGCTGGGAAGTTTGCATTTGCAAACTTTTGTTCGCATTTGCAAAGCCAAGGCAAATCTGGAGGCTTCGCATTTGCGAACATATGTTCGCATTTGCGAACCAGGCTGGCCTCCAGGGACTTTTGCATTTGCGAACATTTGTTCGCATTTGCGAACAAGGCTGGGCTGAGGGACCTTCGCATTTGCGAAGCATGCCTTTTCACTGGAGGCCTCGCAATTGCGAGGTTTGGTTCGCATTTGCGAACCCAAACGGTCCTAGGCACCCTTCGCATTTGCGACCAAGGGTTCGCATTTGCGAACCCTGCCTTGACCTGCCACCTTCGCAATTGCGAGAAATACTTCGCAATTGCGAAGACAACAGCTGGGTGAAAAACCAGCAGTGCAAAAATTCAGAATTTCATCCAACGGCCTATCAAATCTTAGCCGAGCCTCCCGGGCTCCAAACCAAACATGTACACAACATCAAAAACACATTATGAACTTGTTCGTGCGATCACATCGCCAATATCACATCGTTTTCATCAAATCAAGCCTCAAATTCATGATTTTCATACTTTTGGTTTTCAAAACTTTCAAACTTGGAACTCAAGGTCCAAAACATCTCAAACGAAATCCGAATGTCACCAAACTTTACGTAAATCACATATATAATATTTAAGACTTGTACCGGGCGTCGGAACCAAAATACGAGCCCGATACCAAGGTCAATTAATTCATTTCCTTTAACAATTACATCAAAAACAATTTCATAGAAAAATTCATAACTTGGGCTCTCGGCCTCAGGAATTCGACTCCGGACGCATGTCCAAGTCCCATATTTTCCTACGGACCTCTCGGGACCATCCAATCTCGGGTCCGGATCCGTTTACCAAAAATGTTGACCGAAGTCAACCATATCAATATTAATATCATTTTTATCCATATTTCTCATAGAATTCATATTTTCTATCACAAAATCTTTCCGGCTACATGCTCGGATTGTGCACGTAAATCGAGGCAATATGGAATAATTTTTTCCAGGCCTCAGAAGCTCGAAATGATTAATAAAAATAAGTGATGACCCTTTGGGTCGTCACAATCTCCACCTCTAAAACAACCGTTCGTCCTCGAACGGACAAAAGAAAGAAGTACCTGAGTCAGGAAACAAATGTGGGTAGCGGCTCCGCATATCAGACTCGGACTCCCAGGTCGATGCCTCAGGAGGCTGACCTCTCCACTGAACACGCACGGAAGGATAACTCTTCGACCTCAACTATCGAACCTGTCAGTCTAGAATGGCCACCGGCTCTTCCTCGTAGTATAAATCATTGTCCAATTGGACAGTACTGAAGTCTAACACATGTGTGGGATCGCCGTGGTATCTTCGAAGCATAGATACATGGAAAACTGGATGCACAGCTAATAAGCTAGGTGGCAAAGCTAGTCTGTAAGCCACCCCTCCCACTCGGTCCAGAATCTCAAATGGACTAATATACCTAGGGCTGAGCTTGCCCTTCTTCCCAAACCTCATCACGCCCTTCATAGGCGACACCCGCAGCAATACTCGTTCACCAACCATGAAATCTACATCTCGAACCTTACGATCCGCATAAGTCTTCTCTCTGGACTAGGCTGAACGCAATCTCTCCTAGATAGTCTTGACCTTATCCAAGGCCTCCCGAACTAAGTCTGTACCCAACAATTGAGCCTCTCCCGGTTCAAACCATCCAACTGGTGATCGACATCGCCTACCATACAACGCCTCATACGGAGCCATCCGGATGCTAGACTGGTAACTGTTATTGTAGGCGAACTCTGCTAATGGCAGAAACCGGTCCCACGAGCCTCCGAAATCAATAACACAGGCTCGAAGCATGTCCTCTAGAATCCGAATAGTCCTCTCGGACTGGCCATCCGTCTGAGGATGAAATGCTGTACTCAACTGAACGAACAATCTCCCTAATGTAAACCTCCGCTAACCTCTCCGACGAGTAGAAGACAGGATACTGGAATAAAGTGTGCTGATTTGGTCAACCTATCAACAATGACCCAAATAGCATCAAATTTCCTCCGAGTCAAAGGAAGTCCAGAGTAACGAAGTCCATAGTGATCCGCTCCCATTTCCACTCGGGAATTTCAATCCTCCGGAATACACCACCAGGTCTCTGGTGCTCATATTTCACCTGCCGACAATTTAGACACCGAGCGACATACGCAACGATATCTTTCTTCATTCTCGCGCCACCACTAGTGTTGCCGTAAGTCCTCGTACATCTTCGCGGCGCCCGGGTGAATAGAATACCGCGAACCGTGGGCCTCTCGCTAAGATCAACTCTCGAATCCCTTTGACATTGGGCACACAAACTCGGCCCCGCAATTTCAATACCCCATCATCATCTAGATTTACCTGTGTGGCACCTCCCCGCTGTAGTGTATCTCTCAACTCACGCAAATGAGGATCATCAAATTGCCTCTCACGGATACGCTCTAATAAAGAAGAATGAGCGACCGTGCAGGCTAACACCCTGCTAGGCTCAGAAATGTCTAATCTCACGAACCGGTTGGCTAAGGCCTGGACATCTTGAGCTAATGGTCTCTGACTGACCGGAATGTATGCAAGACTACCCATGCTGACATACTTTCTACTCAATGCATCGGCCACCACATTTGCCTTACCTGGGTGATATCAGATAGTAACATCATAGTTTCATAGCAACTCTAACCATCTCCGCTGTCGTAGATTCAACTCCTTTTGCTTGAACAAGTATTGTAGGCTTTTGTGATCAGTGTACACCTCACATGTCACACCATATAGATAATGCCTCCAGATCTTTAAGGCATGAACCACTGCTGCTAACTCAAGATCATGAACTGGATAATTCTTCTCATGTATTTTTAACTACCTCGAAGCATAAGCGATAACCTTACCATCCTGCATCAATACCGCTCCAAGCCTTGTACGAGATGCGTCACAATAAACTGTATAAGGCCCTGTACCTGTAGGTAGTATCAACACTGGTGCGGTGGTCAAGGCTGTCTTGAGCTTCTGAAAGCTCGCCTCACACTCCTCTGACCACTGAAACTGGACACCCTTCTGGGTCAATCTGGTCATCGGGGCTGCAATAGAAGAAAACCCCTCTACAAATTGACGGTAGTAACCTGCTAATCCCAAGAAACTCCGGATCTCAGTCACTGAAGCTGGTCGAGGCCAATTCTGGACTGCCTCAATCTTCTTTGGGTCTACCTGAATACCTTCCACCGATACAATGTGACCCGGAAATGCTACCGAACTCAGCCAGAACTCACATTTAGAAAATTTGGCATATAGCTGGTTATCTTTCAGAGTCTGAAGAGCCACTCTGAGGTGCTGCTCGTGCTCTTCCTGGCTGCGGGAATACACCAGGATGTCATCTATATAGACTATCACGAACAGATCTAAGTAAGGCCTGAATACCCGATTCATCAACTCCATGAATGCTGCTGGGGCATTGGACAACCCGAAGGACATGACCAAGAACTCATAATGCCCATATCTAGAGCGAAAGGTCGTCTTAGGAATGTCAGCCGCCCTGATCTTCAGCTGATGGTAGCCTGACCTCAAGTCTATCTTAGAAAATACCCTCGCTCCCTGGAGCTGGTCAAACAAATCATCAATCCTAGGCAGTGGATACTTATTATTTATTGTTACTTTGTTTAATTGCCGGTAATCAATACACATCCGCATCGAGCCATCTTTCTTCTTTACAAATAATACAGGGTGCTCCCCAGGGGGAAACACTGGGCCTGATAAAGCCCTTCTCAAGAAGGTCCTGCAACTGATCTTTCAACTCTTTTAGCTCCGGTGGGGCCATACGATAGGGTGGAATAGAGATGGGCTGAGTGCCCGGTGCCGGATCAATACAGAAATCAATATCCCTGTCGGGTGGCATGCCCGGCAGGTCTGAAGGAAAAACCTCAGGAAACTCCCGTGCAATAGGGACTGACTCAATGGAAGGAACCTCTACGCTGGAATCACGAACATAAGCCAGATAAGCTAGACAACCCTTCTCGACCATACGTCGAGCCTTAACATAGGAAATAACAGTGCGAACGGAGTGGCTTGAGGTACCTTTCCACTCTAGTCGGGGTGATTCTGGCAAGGCTAAGGTCACCGGTCTTAGCATGACAATCTAGAATAGCATGGTATGGGGACAACCAGTCCATCCCCAATATGACATCAAAATCCACCATATCCAAAAGCAACAGATCAACACGAGTCTCAAGACCCGCAAATATAACTACGCATGAATGATGCACCAGGTCGACTACAATGGAATCACCCACTGGTGTAGCCACATAAACTAGAATATCCAGAGCAAAGCTGGGCACGGCCAAATACGGTGCAAAGTAGGAAGACACATAGGAATATGTAGATCCAGGGTCAAATAATACTGAAGCGCCTCTGCCACACACAAGAATAGTACCTGTAATCATGGCATCTGATGCCTCTGCCTCTGGCCTGGCTGGTAAGGCATAGAATCGGGGATCTGCATCTCCCCTCTGAGCTGCGTCTCTAGGACGACCATCAACTGGCTGACCTTTACCTCTGGCTGGACGGTCTCCACCTCTACGGTCTCGACCTCCACCTCTATAATCTCTACCCCCGCCTCTGGCTGGCTGGGCAGGCTGAGGGTCAGCTGGGGCCTGAATCATAGGACGAGGACCTCGCTGCTGAGAGTTGCCCGCTGCTAGAGGGCAATTCCTGATAAAATGACCCGGGTCACCACAACCGTAGCAACTCTTAGACTGATAGGGCTGCTAGCCCTGACGACCTGAATGGCCTCCACGAACACTCTGAAGAGGCTGAGCATTAATAGGAGGCTGGTCTGAATAATGCCCATGAAAACCACGATCACCTGGTCCACCCTGTGAAGCCTGAAGGGCGGAATGAAAAGGCCTGGAGGACTGGCCTCTATCAAAGGATTCTCTGCCACCACCAGAGGAAGAACCACCAAACCTGCCTGAATGACGAGGCCTCTTATCTGAAGAATAACCGCCTCCCCTAGAAAGAGCCATCCCAACTCTGCGTGCTACATTGGCTGCCTCCTGAAATGATATGTCACTCCCTACGCCCATAGCCATCTGGAGTCTAATTGGCTGATTAAGCCCATCTATGAACCTGCGGACCCTCTCCCGCTCTGTGGGAAGTATCACCACTGCATGACGAGCCAAATCGATAAATCTCGTCTTATACTGTATGACCGTCATAGTGCCCTGATGGAGGCGCTCAAACTGTCTCCGAAGTACATCCCGCTGAGTGGCAGGGAGAAACTTCTCCATAAATAGTTTCGCAAACTGATCCCATGATAAAGCTGGGGACCCCGCTGGTCGAGTCAAGCAATAATCTCTCCACCAAGTCTTGGCGGATCCTGCAAGCTTGGAATGTACAAAAGTCAACTCCATTTGACTCTACGATCCCCAAAGTCTTGAGAATCTCATGGCAACCGAATAAGAAGTCCCGAGGATCCTCTGATGTGGCTCCGCCGAATGTAGTGGTAAATAGCTTGGAGAACCGATCAAGTCTCCATAAGGAATCGAAGTCATGGCCGCTCCATCACCGGCATGATCCGTGGTACTCGACCGAGTGGCCACGACTGGGCCGAACTACGGTGCTCGAGGCCGAGGAGCCGCCGGCTCCGGAGTACGAGCAATAGGAGTCCGGGCCCCTCCTCTAGCCTGAGAAGCGGCTGGTGCAACCGATAATAAACCTGCTCTGGCAATGCTGTCCATAAATCCCGCTATTCCGACCAAAGCATCCCGGAGATCCGGGGTAAATAAAGCCTCTCCTAGGACCTGAGCTGGGCCCACTAGAGCCGCTGGAACCGGAACCTCCTCGTCAATCTCAATATGAGGCTCCACCTCTGGAGTAGCTGCTCGGGGCTGAGCTCTACCCCTACCACGGCCTCCGATACGGCCTCGGCCCCTCGCGGGAGCGGCCCGGGGCTCGGGCTGCCGGTCGGCGGACGAAGAAGCGCGTGTCCTCGCTATCTGCGAAAGGACGGAATAGAAATTCAATCGGTAATTGAGGAACAAGTCGCACGACAAGAAAGAACAAATGAGAGACTCTTTCCTAACTCAATAGACTCTGGAGGACAAGTACGGACGTCTCCGTACCTACCTCTCAAACTCTACTAAGCTTGTTCGTGAGTGGTGAGACCTATGTAACCTAGAGCTTTGATACCAACTTGTCATGACCCGGATTTTCCCCCAACATCGGGATCGTGATGGCGCCTACTCATGGTAGCTAGGCAAGCCACTATATTCATACTATCCTGTTTTTAACACAATTTTAATTAAATAAATGCGGAATACTTTATCGAAATAGAAATAACTAATTACAAGATGAAAATCATATTGAAATCCTCTACCCAAGACGTGGAGTCACCAACTCACGAACTACTACTGAATACTACACATAAAAGTTTGAAAAGAAATATAACATAATTCTGTTTGTCTCGGAACAAAGAGACTACAGCTAGTAACATAAATAAAGAGAGAGACGCCGGGCTTGCGGACGTCTGCAAGCTACCTCGGTCTCAAATGTGATCAAACTTCCACGCAATCGATTTACTGCTGCTACTCCTGATCGTAACCTGAACCTGTGCAAAAATGCATAGAAGTGTAGTATCAGCACAACCGACCCCATGTGTTGGTAAGTGCCTGGCCTATCCCGGCGAAGTAGTGACAAGCCTAGGACCAGACACTCACATAAACCTGTGCAATTCAATATATATGTATACCACAGAATAACAAGAAATAACCAGGTAATAACACAATAAGGAATATCTCAAAGAATTCAACAATTAACAATAGTTAATAAATTCACAAGGAAAAACAAAGTATAATGGAAACATAAGTAATATCAAATCAAGGAATAGCAAGCAGTTGCACGGCATCACCCTTCGTGCTTTTACTCTCATCCTCACCAAATAAGCAAATAAAGTACACGGCATCACCCTTCGTGCTTTTACTCTCATCTGCACATCTATAGTACGGCATGATCCTTCGTACATGGTTCAATAACAGGGCACGGCATGATCCTTCGTGCATAATCAATAAAACATGGCACGACATTAACCTTTGTGCATAAATAATAAAACAAGGCACGGCATCACCCTTCGTGCATTATCACTCTTCCTCACCCAAATAACAATCATAGTTAAGGGCAAAGAAAGAAGCAGAAATTCATAAACTGTCCCAACAAGGGCAATCAATAATTATCTTCACAACAAGTCCCGACAAGGGAGAACAATAACAATTCTACAACCTGGCAGAGGTTCAACAATTCATCTGCAATTATGTCTCACAATTAGCATTATCAACGACTCACGGTCATACTAGACGCCAACGTATGGATGCTCATCACCACAGCCCATACACCGCACTCGATCACATAACACATAGCACATAATCCTATTCCCTCAAGCTAGGATAGAACAAACACTTACCTCGAATGTTTATGAACAATTCAATCCGTGGAATGTCTTTTTCTTTCAAATTTGGCTCCAATCCAACCGTATCTATACACAATTTATTTAATATCATCAATACTACTCAACGAACTAATTCATAAGGCCAATTACAACTTTTACAACATTCTGCCCGGAATAGTGAATTTTGACCCTGGGCCCACATGGTCGGAACTCGGGGTTAGGACCAAAATCCTGTTACCCATCCCCCCACGAGTTCATGCATATGATTTGTTTCAAAATAGGACCTCAATTCGAGGTCCAATTTCCCAATTTATGAAAAACCCTATATTCTAACAAAAACAAGAAATTCTACCATGAAAACCTTTGATTTCTATTGAAAAACATGTTTAATGATGTTAGGAATTGAAAGAATTAAGTAAAAAGTGACTTACAATTGTTTTGATGAAGAAGGAATCCGTGAAGAATCGCAAATGGGTGTTTTTATTTTGTAAAAAGTGAAGAAATGAACTGAAAATCGTGTTTTACAGGTCTCTGTGTTCGCATTTGCGAACATGGGTTCGCAATTGCGAACCCCGACCAATTTCTGGAGTTTGAAAAATAAGCTAAGGCTGGGAAGTTCGCATTTGCGAACTTTTGTTCGCATTTGCGAACTTTTGTTCGCATTTGCGAAGCCAAGGCAAATCTGGAGACTTCGCATTTGCGAACCAGGCTGGCCTCCAGGGACTTTCGCATTTACGAACATTTGTTCGCATTTGCGAACAAGGCTGGGCTGAGGGACCTTCGCATTTGCGAAGAATGCTTCGCATTTGTGAAGCATGCCTTTTCACTGGAGGCCTCGCAATTGCGAGGTTTGGTTCGCATTTGCGAACCCAAACGGTCCTGGGCACCCTTCGCATTTGCGACCAAGGGTTCGCAATTGCGAACCCTGCCTTGACCTGCCACCTTCGTAATTGCGAAGACAACAGCTGGGTCAAAAACGAGCAGTGCAAAAATTCAGAATTTCATCCAACGGCCTATCAAATCTTTACTCGAGCTCCCCGGGCTCCAAACCAAACATGTACACAACATCAAAAACACATTATGAACTTGTTCGTGCGATGACATCGCCAAAATCACATCGTTTTCATCAAATCAAGCCTCAAATTTATGTTTTTCATACTTTTGGTTTTCAAAACTTTCAAACTTGGAACTCAAGGTCCAAAACATCTCAAACGACATCCGAATGTCACCAAACTTTACAGAAATCACATATATAGTATTTAAGAATTATACCGGGCGTCGGAACCAAAATACGAGCCCGATACCAAGGTCAATTAATTCATTTCCTTTAACAATTACATCAAAAACAATTTCACAGAAAAATTCATAACTTGGGCTCTAGGCCTCAGAATTCGACTTCGGACGCATGTCCAAGTCCCATATTTTCCTACGGACCTCTCGGGACCATCCAATCTTGGGTCCGGATCCGTTTACCAAAAATGTTGACCGAAGTCAACCATATCAATATTAATATCATTTTTATCCACATTTCTCATAGAATTCATATTTTCTATCACAAAATCTTTTCGGCTACATGCTCGGATTGTGCACGTAAATCGAGGCAACATGGAATGAGGTTTCCAAGCCTCAGAAGCTCGAAATGATTAATAAAAATAAGTGATGACCCTTTGGGTCGTCACAGTGCTACTTCTGGGAAATATCTGAGGGAGTATTCAGTGGCCTGTGAGCCTTAGACTGCGTGGTCTTGTGTATGAGTCTCGTATGGTAACCTGAGTTGAGGTATTGTGATCCTCTAGTGAAGGAGAATATTAAATTAAAGATGATAATAAACTGGAACAATATGAAAAGCTCATGGTCTTGCAGTTATGGTGCAACAAAGCTCTTGATGTGCTAGCAGTTGCATAGCTCGATGTGGGTAAAAGGACTCAGTCTTGGCAGTTAAGCTTATGCAATGAATGGGAAGAAAGAGTTGTGATGTGTTTTATCATGGTTTGAAAATGAGTATATTCCTGTCGGTATGCGAAGCGTGGAATGTATAATGATTTTTCTTCTATATGGGATCATGAAGGTCCTTGACTAGTTGAGTGCGTCGATGTTTGTGGCGTAGGAGAGGGAGGATAATGGCAGGTTCAAGGTTTTGAGATAAGTTCATATTATATGGGGAGTCATTAGAATTCCCAAGCAGCGTGGGCAGCTGCAGATAATTTGAGAATCAATCTTTCTGGTGATAAGGAAAATGGTACTGCTATTCTAGTGATTTTCTTCTTGGTCTGAAACTGTTTGTTTTAGTATGCACTCAATTCGACTAAAGTTCTTTGTTTATGACTCTCTATTATTTATGTAACTTATCTGATTCCGAGTTTTGCTATCTTTTAAACTCGACTTTTGTTGAAAAACTAACTTTTAAAAAGGTTTCCTCACTTGTTATTGTGAGACCTTTACTTGTCTAACTCTCTTCTTCAATATGGCTACAGGTGTGAGCCTTCACTATCTAGTGAATCATTTGCTTATTTCTGCTACTATTGTATGTTGTTTCTTTTGCCAATATGTTTGGCCTCGCTTGATTGATGTTTTGCCAACTATATATATATATATATACACATTAGTGCAGAAGCATGTTCCTTCCTTGATTAATCTTGATCCTGTGACTGGTTTCAAAAGCTTTTCTTATATGTCCCCGAATTTCACTCGTTTATTTATAATTAATTTATTCTTTTTCCTTTACTGCAATGTTTCTAACTTGCTGATTTCTTTCCCAAAATAAATATATTTTTGTACGTAGACTTGATTGTTCACTGCATGCTTTTACTACCCCTTTTATGGCAATAATCAGCCTGCTTCCAAACTGATTTTCTTCCTTTAATTAGACTTGCCTCCACCCATTAAACAGTTATTCCTTAATTAAAAGGGAATCACTTGTGTAACTGATTCTGACTGGTGATTATTTCTATATTTGTGTTAAACTTTACTTATTACCTTATTCCTCACCTATTTTAAAAACTATAAATTCCCGCCTTCTTTTCTTTTAAAGGACATGAACGAACTACCTATGTTCAGCACACACACTTGACAAAAATCTCTTTTCTCTATTGCTATTTGTGCTACTTCTTTGTCTAGTCATCTAAAAGCCAAGACTAGGCTATGGAAATCTGTTTACTTTTCCTTCATGCATTTTCTTTTTACTAGTATGACCTAGTTAATCTTCAAGCATAAAAAACAACATGTTTCATTATATGTTTCGTTCACTCTTGCCTACTTCTACTTGTATTTATGCAATCAAGTTTCATTACTAAATATGATGTAATCTGCTCCCTCCCCTTTCTAAATTAATGTATTCCCTTATGTATATACTTTGTCAATCACTTAATTATGTGATTTATGAATCTCAAACCCCATATACCATTATGTGTTTTGTTCCCTCGCTGGTTTAGGGGAATGCTAGCATCATCTAGTATTGTGTATGTCCAAACCTAACACTTCCTAGGGACATATTCTTCATGCAATGTGTTCCCAAACCCTTGACCCTTTTGTCCAACTGCTGATCCTGTGTAGATTATGTTTTATTATTGCTGCTTCAAAATTACCCTTACTCATTTATATTCTCAACCCTGTTTTTATATAAAATCTCTGTTTATGCACTTCCACTATACTCTTAGAACTTAGGATCTGCCTCTCTTGTGTGAGCCTTGTCTTGGGACCCTTGAGCTCCCTCTGAACTTGGAGACATACGGGATGGCCCCTTCCACACTGCACTCATTCTCTATCTAGTTATGTAACCTGGGTGTAAGAATTGCCCGGGGTCCCTTGAGACCCTTAGGGAACTTTTGCACGCCTAGGTCACAGGTAGCATTTTAAGTGTTTTATTGGCCATAACTCAGAGAGGAAGCCCGAATTAGGCTTTTTTGTTGTAATTTCTTATTTGTACACTCCTCTTGTAATTCAAGAATTGGTATGTAATAATTTGTATATAGATACTGGGGTTGGCTAATGAAAATGGATGGCTAATTATGCATGGTTAGTTGTTAGGAGGGTAGATAACATGCCTATAGGATGTGCTACTTTAAATTCTACATATTCTAATTCTACACCCAGATATCCTACCTATAGGTTCTGCTGTTTCAAATTCTGCATGTTTTAATTCTACACTTAGATATCCTGCCGATAGGATCTATTTAATAAAAGTTCTGCATGTTAACACTTAGATATCCTGCCTAGAGGATCTGCTTTCAAATTCGGAATGATTTAATTCTACACTTAGAGATCAAGACTATAGGGTCTAATGGCCATAATCATACTTCATGCCCATAAGTTAAAATTAGGTTCTAAACTAGATGTCATGACTATAGGGTTAATATCAATATAATCATCCCTATAGGAATCTCGTTGTGATCAAATAAATCCTGCCTACTCCATTTCATTAGATACCATGCCTATAGGGACCTGAAACCATTATAGTTAAAAATTACTTGAGTCGTACTTTTTTTTAATATGGTCCAAAAGGGCAAGGTAATGTAAACTGATAATGTCCAATGGTATTATGGTATCCTCTTGTTGGATTGACAGTAATGATTGAGTTGTTGATGGCATAGGGAAATTTTTGAATGGCTTATGTGGTTTGAATGGAGGCTTGATATGTGTGATTATGTATTCGTACGGTGGAATGTGGAATCAGGCATAGTGATTTATGTGTTACATATGTGTTGGAGACTAGAAGTTCTCGTAATCGGCCTACGCAGTGGTGGTATATCATCTGTATCGGCACCGTTTAGCGGTTATTGGAAATTGGAAAACCTAGTGGCTATTTCGTTACTTGATATGATGAATTGGAATAATGATGTATGATTGTAGACTGGTTCTCATAAGTCAGGGTTGTCTAGACTAATGTGATATGGACTATATCGGAAAAATATCACAACTGCGTGGCAGAGCGCATCCGATCATATTCCATCAGGGTAAATGTACCCTAGGGCCAGCGGACGGCTGGTAGGTATTGCTTTGTCAGTTGGGCCTTCGTGGCGGATGTTAGTGTAGAGGTATCTACCATTGATTCAGTTCCAGTATTGAGGAACTTTGTCGATGCGTTTCATGTGGCCGAGTTTGAGGCTATGTGTCTTTTTGTTACAAATAGAGACTTGACTCGATGTGCATTCCCTTTGCTAGATTTATGCGTGGGTCGGGTGGAACGCCGCCACAGGTATAGTATCTGGATCGAGTGGCACGCCGCCACAGGTATGGTATCTAGATCGAGTGGCACACCGCCACAGGTATATTATTGGAACGGGTTGCGCGCCGTAACAGTATGATGTGGAAAAAATAGCTTCCTATATGTTACCTTGCATACAGTACTTCCTGACTTCTGAGGAATAGTCCGTATTGGGTAACGCTCAGGGAATAGCACGTCGGTTGTGTCTTATTAGGATTTGATAATGTAAATCAATTGTATCACCGCAGGTGTGATTGATTGCTTAAGTTCAGACCTAAATATGTGTGTGGCTGACTGTTTCGAGCATGGTGACTTGAGGTGCTCCATGAGTAATAGTGTTTGGATAGAATTATGGGCTGTGGCAAGGCCACCTGATGTTATGACCTTTCGAAGAGGATTCAGGTACCCTAATTCTATGATGTGAGACGAGATCTCAGTTCTATGTTATGATGGTACGGGTGAATTGAACTATAGCTCTTTTGTGTGAGTTAGTTGTCATGATACAGTGTGTTCGGATCATTTCTTATTGGAGCCTGTGTTGTGCTCGTTGTGGCTTAGCCCGATGCTGAGGTATCGTGTCACTAGTGCGGTGTGTTATAATCTAAATGATTGTTGGAGTCATTAATGAGTACGAGCATAATTGATCTCAACTTGTTAGAAAGGTAATATCGAGGTTTGGCTCCGAAATCTATTGTGGTATCAGTTAAAAAGAGAAATGGCTTCATAAATGGTTGATCTGAGGAATTGTTACGGTTTGGTGCGTGTTTTATTTATCGTTGGCAGTATATGAAAGTGTTGGAATAAGACTTCAACTAATAAGAGGTTTCCATCGGTAATTGGGTATTGTAGGCAACTGCAGTAAATAAAGAATGTTATTGTGGTCAAATGAGTAAAGTGATGCAAAGTGTGAATTCAACAAAGTTATGCATTAATGTTTGGGTACAACGTGTGGAGATTGATATGGTGGTCGAATGATGGAAATAGACTTGGCAGGAAATTCAGGATGTTGGAATTTGTCCTAATGGCTTATTCGCTTGAAAAAAGAATTATATCTACAGAATTATATAGCTAAAATGCTCAACTAAGTAGTGGTAGCACAGGAAGGTGCATGATATGTTAAACAAGTTATTTGAGACTACATCATTGTACTTCTCAGCACGTTCGAGGACGAACGTATGTTTAAGTGGGGGAGATTGTAACGACCCGATCGGTCATTTTGAGCTCTGGCGCGTCATTCAGCAGATTGATGCCATGAACAGCTTCATCTCAGGTATATTGACTTGTGTGTATGGTCAGAATTAAAATTCAGGAAGTTTGGAGTCAAATCTAAATGGAAATTCTCATTTTGAAAGCTTAAAGTTGAAGAAATGAACTACGATTGGAATTTTGAGTAAATGACCTTGGAATTGGGATATAAAAGTTCTAGCATGCTCATATGATGATTTTAAACTTAGATGTATGTCCGGGTTTGGTTTTTGATAAAGCGTGAGCATTTAGGCGTATATGGTGGAAGTTAGTATTTCAAAAGGATTTCATAAATTTGGGTTGGAAGGAATTTTAGAGTTATAGATGTCCGTTTGGGATTTCGAGTCTGGGAATAGATCCATATGGTGATTTTGGAGTTGGGAACGCGATCGGAAGTGAATTCGGGTGTCTGGAGGTCATTTTGAAGTCCTTTGGCAAAATATAGGAATTTGAAGGCTTTTGAGAAAATTCGACCGGAAGTGAAAATTTTGATATCGGGGTCGAAATGCGATTCCGAATGTTGGTGCAAGTCCGTAATGTCGAGTGTGACTTGTGTGCAAACTTTGAGTCAATTCGGATCAATTTTGGTAGGAAATGGGACAATTAATCTCTTTAAGGAAAGCTTAAGTTGGAAAAGTCAACTCAATGTTGACTTATGAGTTAGAGGGATCAGAACTGAATTCCACTGATTCGGTTAGTTTCAGGGGATGATTTAAGACTTAGGAGCGCAATCAGAAGTAATTTTGGAGGTACGGTGAAGAAGTTAGCCTATTTTGGCGAAGTTGGAATTTTGGCGGAATCCGATCGATATGTAAGATTTTGATCCGGGAGTCAGAATGGAATTCTGACAGTTGCAGTAGCTCCGGTATGTGATTTTGGATGTGCCTGCAAAATTTCAGGTCATTCGGAGGTCGTTTGGTAGGGTTTTTGATCGAATGTTGGTTGCAGAAATTTAAATGAAAACTTAGGCTTGAATTTGCTTGGATTCGATGTTTTCCGTGTTTAAGGGCGTGTTTTTATGATTGGAACAAGTTTTTATGATGTTATGGAGTATGTTGATGATATTCGTTGGGGTCCGGGGGGCCTCGTGATAAATTCAGGGGTCCAAACGGACCATTTAGAGCCAAAGTGAGCAGCTGATTGCTGCACTAAATTGCAGCAGATTTTCAGTAGTTTTCGGCTATTTTGAGAGCTGATATCCTGTAATCTATAAGGAATCACAAAAGGTACAAAACACGAAAGTTGTACACCTTTGTGTCTACGTTCCAGAAAGCTAAAGAACGCGTAATTTGGACATATTTACTAGAAGTTATGATCGACGGAAAATGACTGCTGGAGCAATAGGATGTACAACTTGTATAGCGCAGGTGCAGGATACAACCCGACGAAGCACGGGCAGATTCTTTATTACACGAAATTGGGTAATTTCTTTCATTGATTTCATTTCGTTTGGACGATTTTGGAGAGCTTCAAGAGGGGATTTCACCGGGTAAACATTGGAGGTAAATTCTATGGTCTAAATACACGATTTTATCTTAGAATCTTCAATTATTTCACTATAAATGAGAGGATTAATGGGGGATTTTTGCCCTAGGCCTGGGTTATGGTAGAATATTGATTTGAATGGGGAAACGGAGTCCGATTTTGGCAAACTTTATATGTATGGACTCGTGTCGAGATAAGGATTCCGAAAATGTAACTTTCGTAATTTTTAGAGAAGTGTACCAAAAGTCGGATTTTGACAACTTTGTGGGTTTTGGTCCAAATTGAGTTATTTCGATCGGGTTGTGTCTAATTAGCCTATATTGATGTATTCTCATTGATTTTGAGCAGATTCGGCATCCAAGGTGATTGAATTGCGAGGCGAGCGCAAGGCAGGCTAAGGCTTCTACCTGATGGAGGTGAGTGGTGGTAGTAAATAATGTACTAAGGGTTTGAAATCCCGTACGTGCACTTTACAGTGCTATATTGAGATGAGACACGCGTCATGTGACGGGCATGGTGACATTGTGATTGGGGAATTGGACTTGGTCCTTTCCGACTAATAGTGTATTGTGTATTGTGACTGAGAATGGGATTATAACTATGTAATTGAGCTAATACCCATATTTGGGGCCTTCTGCCGATCTGTACAGCACTAGGGGACCTGTAGAGCTAGGTGACCCCTATATCATGTTGGAAACATACACTCAGCCATAAAATTAGATGTATAGAATATCGTGGGCCAGTACTAGATGTGTACTGTGAGGGATAGACTACTTAGGGTGGAAATTCCATGATTTAGCTGAGTGGGCCTGAAAGGCCAATTCTATACTGACTGGGACAGGGTCGAGGACCCATTATGAGGTGTTATATATATATACCAGCATTGGATCGGACTACACGCCGCAGTGGTGTATATGTGGATCGGACTGCACGCCACAGTAATATATACCAGTGGGACGGACTGACGCTGCAATATTATTGCGCTTAGGTTGTAGGAGCCCCTTCGGAGTCTGAGTCTGCACACATTCTCGGTGAGCGCTGTAGTATATTATGGGATCGGGCTGCACGCTGCAGCAGTATAGTTATATATGGATATATATATTGGATCGGACTGCACGTCGTAGTAATATATGTATGGATCGAGCTGCACGTTGCAGTATCACAGCGCTTGGGCCCAGGGAGCCCCTCCGAAGTCTGTATACACTCCCAGTGAGAGCCGTCGACGTTAAATAGAGCGAGCTGCAAGCCGCAGCGTTATATGTATTGGAGTGGGCTGCACGTCGCATCATTATACTTATACATATCCATATACGTACTTAAATACTTATACATTATAGACATATGTATATATTTACATACATTGAGTTGGCTGTACACCGTAGCGGTACGAGTGAGGATTTGGTCAGTGTGGGACCTTGTTGAGATAGATGTGGACTGGAGATGAGAGTATTCACCGTAGTGATGACTTACCTGTGGGGTTGCCTTATAACTACTTAGTGATAGTACTAGAGTTCTTATTTTCAGTTATTGTTTATTATTGTTACTCACTAAGTTGAAATATACTCACCCCACTCCCCTGCACTTTTTGTGCAGATATACAGGTTCAGGAGGGCAGTTGAGCTATCGCAACTGCTTTATTATCCCCATTCCGTGGAGACTTTGAGGTAGCTGCTGACGTCCGCAGTACCTGACCTCTTCCTTTTTATCATTTTGTTGTCTCCACACCAAAACTAGGTGCAAAGAACCAACCAGACTGACCCAGTGGATAAATCAGAAATACAGAAACAAAAACTTTTCTGCTTAGACTTGATTGTGTAGTAGATCTCATTTGTAGAGGCTTAGACTTGTAACACCACGATTTGGTTGGGACTGTATTCGTGTATTTTATTTCTACACTTCTTGATTTGTTATGAAAACATGCTAATTATGCTGATTAATCAGTATTAAGTTATAATTGGCTGGTTTAAATGGATAAGATGGTCGGGGTTGCCTAGCAATGTGTTGGGCGCCATTACGATCGAGGTTTGGGTCGTGACAGAGTAGGTCAGTAGTCATAGCAATAACAATGTAACAGCAAAGTCTTGGTAGTTTTAAACTACCAGACCTTCCCGAACTACACTAACCTGATTCTTGTTTAACCTAGGATATGTAGGCAACCTCTAAGGTAGGGTGCGGTCAAAAAGTTTTCAAAATGCTTCTCACGGAATATGCCAATGGGAAAAAAATCTCTCATTACTACTCACTTGTCTTTGCACTGAAACTCTTCGTGTTCCCGAGCAAAGAGTGGCAGCTGTGAGCACGTAATTTTTGCCCTAAGCAATAAAATTCCAAAATTAAAATAAACAATATATTGTGTGCAATTACATGTCTATTTGAAATAAAATGTATTTGTGTGTGTGAACAAATTAGAAATGCAATTACATGTCAGAAATTGGAAAAAAATAGGAAAATTGAATAATTGAAAAAATACAAAAAGAGAAAATGAAATACAAAAAGAAAATACCAAGAAATAATTAAAATACAAGGAAAATACACCAAAAATATAGAATTGAGCCAAATATGTAAACCCAATACACATTGGCCCAAACCAAATAAAAAGTCTGGTCCAATCTTTATAAAAGAATTAATCTCAGTCGTTCATCTCTTTAAATCCAACGGTTGAGGTTTTATCTGGAATAAATTAATTAATAAAGTTTTATGGTTTAATCTGAGCCGTCCATTTAACGAGATCTTACGGATATGAATCAGCATTCATTTTAAGTGGAACGACAGCGTTTTGGAGCATTCAATCCTGGCCAATGATCTCAATTGATCCAACGGCCAGGGATCATTCGAACGTTACACGTATATAAGCCTGGCCTCTCAAAGAGACCGGCCATTATCTTGCATCTCATAACCCTAGCCGCCCTTCTCTCTACCTCATCTCCTTCTTCTTCTCGAAGCATGGCCGGCCATGGAGACTGGCCATCTTTCATGGCCGTGTTGGGCAATCTCCTACCTCCCAAACCTCTCTTTTCTTGTTTCCCCACCACAAACCACCAAAGACCACCCAAAAAATCCTGAAAACCCTAGCTTCTTCAAATTCCGGTCATCTGAGTTCTTCTCCGGTGACCATAACCTATGAAACCGACTTCCAAATTAACACTGTTGAACCCGCATTTCCTGATCTATCGCCCCACACAAGCCGTTTCCCTCGAATCTCACTCCATCTGTTCGAATATTCAATAACATGTCGCGAGATCCCTAACTCCAGTCGACCCAAAACCTAACCCCAAAACAAAACCCCTATCTCTAACAATCTGAACCCGTTTCTTTTGATTAAAAGACAAATAAAAGACTTCAACTTGAAGTCTCAGAAGAAAACTGGAAAAAAGAAAGAAAAAGAAAAGGAACAAGAAAAAGAAAAGATAAATGGGAGTAGCTCAGGAGACATATCCTGCAAAGCTAAGTTTCCCTACCCTTTTATTTTCTATCTTTATGTTTTATGTTTTTGTGTTCTTCTCTGTTATCTTCTGATTACATGATTCATCTTCATCTCTTTTCTGTTTTAGCATGTTTTTTGTGTTTAAGTTCTACTTCTTTTTCTTTTAGTCGTTTAACTAGTTGCATGTTTAGATTAGTTTCATTCCTTGAAATAATCTCTTTTTTAACTATGTTTCTCTCTTAATAGCATGTTTCTTTGGTCTTTTGATAAATATTGTCTGTTACACCTTGATCAAATATGCTCAATTACTTTAGGGTTTCTATTAGTCTTTAACATGGAAAATATTCTGATTATGCCTTCTTTGTGTTTGATTGACATATTATGCTTGAAATCTGAATTATGAGCCTGTTTGATTGAAATTCAACAATATTCAAATTTTCCATTCGAGTTTTGGTTAAATGACAATTGATTATGATTTTGTGGTTATGTGTGCAATTTAATGTGAAATGGTTGTATCCGTAATAATTTTTGTGTTATTTGACTGCTATTAAGCCTAATGTGCTTAAGTGATATTAGTTATAGCTGTAATAGATTGGTAATTAGACAAATGGCTAATTTTGAAAATATGTTAAAATAGTTTAATAGGCTTAAATTGAAAACAACATAAAATGGTTACAATTGAAAAAAGTAGTAAGAGTGGCCAGTTTTATAACTGGCCAACTCTGTAATTCTTTAGGTTTAATTTCAAATGGCTAATTTTGTAATAATCAGACTTAAGTCTGAAACTGGCTAAGCTCTGCAACTCTTATCTAATTCTAATTCGCCAGTGATATCTAATTGACTAAATTTGCAAAGCTAAGTCCAAACATTAGACTGGCTAAACTTTAAAGAATATAGACTTAGGCAAATAAGCATGCTAGTCCTGCAAATTAACTCCAATACAGAAAAATGAAAAGAAAATAGGGTAAAATTGAAATAAAATTGAAGATCAAATCTGGCCAAGTCTTAAATGACTTATAAATATTGGCCAGAAGTTAAATAAGAGCTGAAACAGAATACCTAGACCTGGACAAGGTCGGGTAAATAGTAATTGCCATTAAGGGTATAATAAGAATAGAAAATGGCATAATTGTGGATTTAATAGAGCCTATAAGGATATTTAAGACATTTAGGCCTATGATTTCTGCAATATTGCACAAAACTAAGGGTATAATAGACCCAAATAAAATGCAACTTAGTAAATAACCTTAGCAAGTGGGGGTATACTAGTAAAACACCCCAAAAAGAATCAAATAGAACCTTCCAGCACATGCTGGAAGGCAAATTCAAATGTGAAAATTGTATCTAAGTGTAACAATTGAAAGAATTCATGGGAGGAAACTATAAATAACTTTTCAAATTTCCCCCCAAAATTTTCACAAACTTTACCTATAAATAGACACCATTATAGCCTGATTGAGGGCTGGATTTTTGAAACTAGAAATTCAGAGATATACATATAGATACATAGAGAAAATTATGCATGGGTTTAGTCGAAGCTTATTACTGGAAGCTGTAGAAAGTCTTCTGCTGGTTTTACTGGTTTTCTATTGTCTTCTACTGGGTATTTGATTTGCTGTTCTCTAGGGATTCAATTGATAGCTGAAACTCACTCGTGTTGCTGTGAATTAAATCTCTCTCACTGCTGTTGCATTATTTGTTGTGGTCTACCTACTATTTCCTGCTACTTCTCCCTTAGACTCATTGGCATTTTTGTTGCTGAATCAGGTACACAACCTCTATTCGAGCAATGTAACTGAAGTTGATTTGAAGGAACGAAAAGCATAATTCGAATTCGAGAGCATATTCTGTCGTCTGTTTCTCTTATATTTAGTGTATAAGTAGTTAATTTGTAATTCTGATAGGAAGTGATTGTATAATTAGCTCTTATGAAGCACAAATTGGTGCTTGAAAACAATGTAATAGAGTACTATGTAGATTAGAGTAGTAGTAGCAATCATAATCACCTAGTTAATTAAAATAGGTTAATAATTTAATCTGATATAAAAAAACACATACAAGTAGATAGTTAACGATATTAACATACAGTAGTTAAGTAAAAATCAGTGTTAATTAGATCAATCTGAACAGCATTAGCAGTAGCTAAAAATGAAGTCACATATCATGCTAATACAGTTTTAAGTTTAATCATTCAGTTAGCTCTTTGAAAACTACAAATAAATGAATTTACATTTTAATAAATAATGATAATATTGATTAGTTTTAGATATTAAATAATTAGATTCAATAGTTTAAATAGCCGTCAAACGTAAAACAAAGAACAACCTGTTAATTAGATATAATTCACATTGAACATTTAAAGTTAAGAGTTTGTTATTGTAATTCTATACTTCACTTTCTTCAAATTGAATGAAAAATAGTTTAAGTTCTCTTGGTTTCTGAGTATCAATTCTTTATGTATATAATGCGTTCTGATTTCCATTTCTCTTTTATGATGATATCTAATCTGGGCCTAATAGACTGCGAAGGCCCAGAGTTATGTAAGTATTATATTGGGCTTCTGTTGAACGTGTTTCAGCGTGTTCCTGGGTTTTCAATACCCAGGAATGTAATTTGATATGTTTTTAGCCCAGAATCCAGGCCATACGTTAATAGAAATAAGGCCTAGATTTCAATTCTGAAAATAATGAACTAGGGGGGAAAAACAAAAATAGACAAACATAGTATACGTACATTAGGACTTGATTGTAAAATTAAATTCGGATGAGCCTCGCATTGAAAATGAAACAGCGGGGTCCCCAAACAAATAAGTAAATTATATATATATATATATATATATATATATATATATATATATATATATATATGTGTGTGTGTGTGTGTGTGTTAGACTCGGCAAGGTTGCTAGATAATTTCACAACCTTTCCAAAATATTAAAAAGGCGATAGACGATTTAGGCACAATTTAACAATACACTTTCCTTAATACGAATGCACATTTGATGTGACTCAAATCGCAATCCCGGCGAAGCCAAAACATGTTAAGTGTCACAGGCGTACTAGTTGCGGTGTGACTCAAAATACATTTTCGCGACGTCGCAATTCGTAAACATATTAAAATTGAAACATGTACATATGGGTAAAAAGCATGTAATAAGTCATATGAAACTGAAAATGATAGTTGAGAGACCGTGCTAAAACCATGGAATTCGGGAGTGCCAAACACCTTCTCCCGGGTTAACATAATTCCTTATCCGGATTTCTCGTTGCGCAGATTGATAAAAACAGAGTCAATTTCCTCGGATTCGGGATTAACTGGTGACTTGGGACACCTTTACCTTCCCAAGTGGCGACTTTGAAATTATAAATAAAATCCCGAACCGATTGTCCTTTATTTGGAAATAGTCCTTCCTCGTTGTTATTATATCCTTCTCGGGGTATTCAAAATATCGAGGTATACCTTATTCTCATGATCGGGAATTAAACAAGAAAGGTAGTAAAAAGGGAGGTGTGACACTAATAACCGAGAAATCCACCACATTTTCCATCATAGGGTCCTAGTTCTTCTAGCAATGATATGGGAAGAATTGAAATGATGTTCGAACAAATGATGAAGAACAATGCAGATTCGGATGCTCAATTGTCTTCTCACAATACTTCCATTAGAAATTTGGAGGTGCAATTAGGCCAAATCTCCCAGTCCTTGAATACACGCCCTAAATGTGCTCTACTAAGTGATATGGTAGTGAACTCAAAGGGTGGTAACAATCATGTTATGGAGGTAACTACTAGGAGTGGACGAGGCGGTGATGTTAATGCCTCCAAACAAAAGCAAGTTTTGGGTGATGAAGTTGAGTTGCAAGAAGATGAAGTTCCTTTGGTGGTTGAGAATATGGTCGATGAAAATGTGAGAGAACAAGTGAGGATTGACATTCAAGATGTCGAGGTAGAGGCACAAAATGACATGAAACCGTCTAGAGAACACGTAATAGACATGCCGGAGCCAGTTTTGCCAAAAACAAAGGCACCCCTACCTAGGCCAGCTCCACCTTATCCTCAAAGGCTAGCCAAGTAGAAAAATGAGAATCAGTTCAAAAAGTTCATTGACATGATAAAGATCTTATCCATCAATGTGCCTTTGGTAAAGGCTTTAGAGAAAATGTCTGGCTCTGCTAAATTCATGAAAAATTTGGTGATAAATAAAAGATCCATGGATTGTGAAACTATCAAGATAACTTACTATGTTAGTGATGTAGTGCATTCAATGGCTCCAAAGTTGGAGGATCCCGATGCTTTCACTACCCCTTACACTATTGGAAGTGCAGACTTTGCTAAAGCTTTATGTTATTTTGGGGAAAGAATAATTTGATGCCCTACTCAGTTCTTAAGACTTTGAGTATTGGGCATCCGAGGCCGACTTCCATAAGATTGCAGATGGCGGATAGATCAATGAAGTGACCATTGGGTATTGTTGATAATGTGCTTTTCTAGGTGGACAAATTTATCTTGCCAGCTGATTTTGTGATATTGGATTGTGAGGTAGACTATGAAGTCCTGATCTTATTGGGGAGAACTTTCCTTGCTAAAGGGAAAGCTCTAGTTAAGCATGGGAACTCACGTTTTGGGTGGGTGATGAAAATGTGGTCTTTCATGTGTGCAAGTCAATGAAGCATCCTATTTGTACCAAAATATGCTCATTTGTGGATCTTGTCATGGCTAAGATAATGGATGATACTAGTGCAATGATCAATGTGGAAGACTCTCTAGATAACGTATTGTTAAACCTTGATGTCAATGATAATGTGGTCCAAGTGGAGTGTGTGAATGCTTTACAAGGAATGGGCTCTTATTCTTATGAGCCTAGGAAACTCTCCTTGGATCTTGAAAATAGAAAGACTCTTCCGACAAAGCCTTCAATTGAGGAACCTCCGGTGTTGGAGTTGAAGCCATTGCCTCCACACCTCAGGTATGAATTCATAGGCCCTAGTTCAACTTTACCAGTTATTCTTTCCTCCTATCTTACTAACATGCCGGTAGATGCCACATTGGCGATGCACAAAATGCAGAAGAAGGAAATTGAATGGACTTTAGCTGATATTCGGGGAATAAGTCCCGCTTTTGTATGCACATAATTATTCTGGAGGATGATGCAAAACCGTCCTTGGAACATCAAAGGAGGTTGAACGAGGTGGCGTGCCCCCCTTTTCTCACGTAATCAGGTTTATGAAATTTGGTTGGGATAACTCTTTCCTTTTGGGAAAGGGGTTTGTAATTTTGATGAGTCGCTACCTAACAATTTTAAGATGCGTTAGGGTACCTATAGAGCTCAACTACAACTACATTTTTTTATAGCTAGAGATAGGGTAAGGGCTTGAAATTATCCCAAGGGGAAGGTGTTAGGCCTGGCTAGATAGTTCTTTGTGAATTTGTGCAGGTAACAAGTAAACAAATAGGGCTCAAATAAAAGGGGATTTTAAATACACAGGTGTTTGAAGAATGATAAAATAAAGCAAAGTTTTGAAAGAGTTATAAATAAACATGTTGAATGATGCAAATGGGTCCTAGGATTATATGTAATATGGATCACATCAATGCAATACCTGGTAATCACTCCACAAAAGAGGGGTTACACGTGGTATTAGCACACTGGTCTTCATATCCATATCATCCCATCCCACCCAATCATGGTATTAAAGCGTGGATTGGACTCGGCCTCTATTGCATGTTATTCCCGTTCCGTTCTTATCAGTCCCATAGGATTTATGAATACTACTCCTTTAAGAGGGAGGATTTTAGGATGACTCTTGGGTTTTAAAGGTAAAAAAGCTAAGGCGACATTCAAAACACATATGACTGCATATCAGGGGAGACATGTAAAACAAATAAAAGGCTCATATTTACCTCATAAAGTAAAACACATAAATAGCATGACATAAAAAACATTTAGGGCCAGAATTTAAAAACTAAGACAGTGGAGCTTTAGTTATTAAAGCTGACCAATTTATTACATAATTCAGATAAGAAGTCTAAATCTGGCCTGCCTACTAGCTATAATAGTTATTAATTAAAAAAAGGAAGATTCAATTTGTTTTTATGACCTAAGGCTTGCCTAAGTGTATTGATGATACCCTATGAGCTTGATGTCTATTACGATTTAGGAATGACTGAGGTCAGTGATTAAGCAAGTATAGATATCACATATATAACTATCCCCTAGGATTACTACAGGTCGGCACAAGGCCCCAAACACGGCTTACAGCCCACAATTATATCAAACACAATGTTTTTCAACCACTAATAACATATTATTCATATCCGGGATGGACTAAGTCTCAATCCCCGTTCACAATCAATCCCGCACCTGCCACGGAGTGCGAGTCACGCCCTACTAGCGTCACAATGTGCTAAGTCAAAGAAGAACTAAACCAAACAAGTACACATCTAACAAACAGCTTCAGAACTCGAATGAGGCCCAAAAGAAATTAGGATTTTCAACATGTTAAGTTAGATAGAAGAACAACATGAGAAAAACATGGCAAAAATCATAATCACGTCAAAATCAGGGAAAGAGACTTAAAGGTAAATCCTAACCAGAATAAATAAGTAAGGAGTCATTTTGAAAGCAAAGTTAAAGAACCTTCGAGAAACACTTACGATAGTCATAGTAAGTACAGATCTAAAGTAGATCTGGAACAAAGTTGAAAGATCTTAAAGATACAGGGTTTTGAAAAACCCAAAAAAGGTAAGAGAGGCCTTGAAAATTACCGATCTAACCGGAGAGTCAAGGATGTGACTCGAACGGCCACGGCTGGTCGGAGAAAGGTCAGGGATGACCGGAGAAAGTCCATAAACTGAAATCGAGCAATGACTGGACCAGATTCCCCCAAAGTCTGGTGTCACGACCCTAGTTCACCAATCGTGATCCTGGCATGACGAAACCCATTCTCCGCGACTAGGTAAGCCTAACATAATGCGGAATATACAAGTTCATGAACGTTAAATGAGAAAATAGCGGAAAACTATATAAAAGGAATATAACAAGTGCCGCTTGGCGCATACATTCATCAACCACACCATATAGAATACTACCAAGACCCGGAATCCCACGGGTAACACAGACTAAAAAGGGAAAGTACAATTGTGGCTCTATACATCAAGAGTATCTAAAAACAACGAAATGAGGGAAAATAACTACTAGCACTATCAGAATAGAAGGAGGGCCACCTGATCCGCGGACGTAGCAGATCATACCTCGAGGTCTCCAAATGTGCTGCTGAATCACCTAGGATGAGCATGTCCTAATGTACCTGGATTTCCACAACAAAAGTGTGCAGAAGAGTAGCATGAGTACACCACGGCGGTACTCAATAAGTGCCAAGCCTAACCTCGATGGATTAGTGACGAGGAAGGTCAGGGCCCTACCGAGAGAACAATTACAAAATGATCAAAATAGTAATAGCAGGAATAAGTAAGAATGAATCTGAAATAACAACAATGAAGTAATTACTACAACCGACTATGATTAACTAACTACAAGTAACCAACACAATACAACACAAACTCAAACCAGCAAGTCCAGGACCTGTGAGAATTGAACCCACAGTCCCTTTCTATATCCAACAACTCAGGAGCTACGGGAATTTAACCCGCAGTCCCAATATCAGTATCTCTGCGTCTCTGGGAATCGAACCCGCAGCCCGTATCTCAATATCTCACGATCTCCGGGAATCGAACCCGCAGTCCACATCTCAATAAATATATCAATAATCTCCGGGTCTCCGGGAATCGAACCCGCAGCCCTTGGATCTCCGGGAATCGAACCCGCAGTCCATATACAATACCACTTCGGGTCTCTGGGAATCGAACCCACAGCCCTGGTATCTCCGGGAATCGAACCCACAGTCCACCAACACAAATAATAAAAGAAACGCACAGAAAAAATATAATATGCTTAACTACAACTTCACCAAAATCTAGTGCCAACAATTATCAAGAAGTTAAAGTAAGACAATTAGGTAATTAGACGGATAAATCCTATCAAATCCTTCTTTCCTAACGAATATCAAGTAAATGTCGCAATTTAATCAACTAAGAACAGAAATATCACGAATTGGACAATTCAAGTAAAGTGAGTTACAACAACCAGCGCATGTACACGCCAGTCACCTCGCGTACAAGGCATTTAAAGTATCACATAATAACCTAGGGGTGAAGGTTCCCCCACATGAGGTTAGACAAGCCACTTACCTCAACTCCCGTACAAAACCGCTAAGAGACAACTCTCTTGCCGCGAATATCGACCTCCACAGGTGTAGTATCTGGTAAAAATCAATAGAAATACATCAAAATAGGCCAATTGGGCATTACCCAATCGAAACAATTCAAAATACACCAAAAACCACAAGTTGCCAAAACCCGACTTTCGGTATGCTTCTCGAAAAATTACGAAAGTTATATATTCGGGTTCCTGATCTCAACACGAGTTCATGCATATAAAATTTATAAAAATTGGACTCCGTTTGCCCATTCAAATCAATGATTCTCTATAATTTAGGCCTAGGGCTAAAACCCCCCATTAATCTTCCATTAATCGTGAAATACTCAAGGATTTCATGAGAAAATAACGAAATTAGGCCAAGGAACTTACCTTTGATGATTACCCAATGATTCTCCAACAATTCCCCGTGAGTTTCTCTCTCTAGAGCTCTAAAATGGCATTTTTGTATATGTGGGTCGCGGGTGTTATGTTCTAAACTTAAACTCACTGCCAGACCTGGATACCCTACGCGTTCGCGTTCCAACCCACGCGTTCGTGATGCATTGCCGCCTAACCCATCACGAACGCGACGCACTTCACGCGTTTGCGATGAACAAAATTCCACAGCCGCCTACTTTACTCTTCGCGAACGCAACCACCTGGACGCGAACGTGGTCCGTCCCAGGCAACACCTACGCGAACGCGATCTCACCTACGCGAATGCGATGACCAACTTGGCCAGACCAACGCGAATGCGACTCAGGCCTGGCGAACGTGAAGGACAATTCCCTGCTGCACTGCTGCTGCAATTTTCTGCAGTTTTCATAGTTCAAAAGTGCCCGGATGATGGCCCGGATTCACCCCAAGGCCCCTGGGACCCCAACGAAACAACCAACATACCCAAAAATATGATACAAACTTGCTCCAATCATAAAAACACGTCCTTAAACACAAAAATCATCAAATTATAGCAGATTCAAGCCTAGGATTTCATCCAACTTATGAAACTCTCATTTAATCAAAAACCCGACCAAACGACGTCCGAATGACCTGAAAATTTGCAAAAAAAGACAAAATCGCATAACAAAGATACAAAAATTGTCGTAATTCCATTCCGACCCCCGGATAAAAATCTCACCTACCGTTCGGATTCGCCAAAATTTCAAACTTCGGCATTTCAAGCCTAATTGAGCTACATACCTCCAAAGTACATTCCAAACGCACTCCCAACCCCGAAATCACCTAACGGAGCTAGTGGAACCATCGAATTTCCGTTCCGAGGTCATCTTAACACTGCTCTGAATAAGGGTCATTTTCCAACTATAAAACTCTCCTTTAGGGACTAAGTGTCCCAAAACACTCCAAATTCCAGGACCGACTCTCCCGGCAAACCACAATAGCATAAATGAACTTAAGGAAATAGTTAAATTAGGGGATCGGAGCGTAAATTTCAAAAACGACCGGCCGGGTTGTTACATCTGGCCATGAAACCATAGGAACACACACCTAGGTGCCAAAGGAGGCCACTATACATCTTCGATGGTTAGGGGAGGCCATGGATTAGGCAGGGTTTAAGGTGGATTAGGGTGTAGTTGATGGTGGCAGCAAGAATTCATGAGAGTTTTCGAGAGAATTGAGAGAGAAAGGATTTAAAAGCGGTGGTAGGTGAATAATGAAATAGGGTAAGGGGTAGTTTGGAATAAAAAAGGAAAGGTAGCCAGTGGCCATTGATCTAAAAGATCAACGGTTGGGATTAAAGGGGTTTTGTGGGGATCTATTTTTGGGTAGGTTTAGTTGGGCTAGGGTTCGGGTTTGAGTTGAAATTGGGTTGGGAAATTGGGTCTGATTTGGGCCCAATTTGAGGTTGAAATTGCAAATCAATCTGGCTAGATTTTAAATAGCCATTTTCCCTATTTATTTTAAAAAAAATAGTAAATTAATTTCTGGAAATAAATTGAAAGTATTAAAATAATTTATAACATATAATTAAAAATTTAAAAATACATGACTTAATTTTATGAATATAAATGCAGTTAAATCTTAAAATGGACTAACATTGCAATTATATGTTATTTAGCCTTAAAATACTAAATAAATTTGTTAAAATATGATAAAACTTACCTTAGCTATACCATAGAATAAATATGAAAATGTAATCGATGCATTATCCAAAATAACAATTTCGAAAATACTTATTGTGTTTTTATGGATAAACAAAAGGAAATAAATTGATTTAAAATTTTTTAAAACTGATTCATTATTTTTCATATTGAAAAATATATGGGAAAAATTGGGTATCAATAGCTGCCCCTCATTACACGGAAAGGACGAAAGAGTTTTTGGATAAAGATATGATGGCCAATTTTGACCAAGCGAAGCGGTTTGAAGAGTTTTAGGCCGCACCCTAGCATTAGAGCTGCCTACATATCCCTCGTTTTACTGGAATCAGGTCGCATGTAGTTTAGGATCCGTCTACGGAGAATGCCGACGGGTACTTTTCAAGAATGGGCGTAACATTTCAGACATGGTGAGTGAAAGGCTTATGTGAATAGTGCAATTGCAGGCACTGGAGAAGGAACACTCCTGCCGGGGACGGTTGTAGCCTGCTAGTTTACCTATAAATAATTATACACGCATATATTGTGCTTAAATTTAGACATGATGAAAATTTCCGTTGGACCATTGATGTTGTCTTTGAACAGTTATGATGACGTCTTTAGACCATGATGTCCTGGGCCATGAAGCGTATAATAAAGGATTCGCAGGCCATGAAATGATGCTCTCGGGTGATGAAAATGGTGCCTCCGAACCATGATGCCTTAATAATGATATGCAAAAGGTGCTACAAAGCTTGATACTTAATTGTACCTATAAGCTCGACATCATTAGGCACCACACTTTACCTCTTAAATTCAATTGGACCGTTACTAAGAGCCACCCACTTTAACATGGTCCCGAATTTAATCAACTCCATAAATCTTATAACATATGATTACTCTCTCGGCAAAGCACCCGACAAAACACTTCCTATGAAACCTATATCTATACAAGGCATAAATCCTGAACCTTTTTCCAAGTCCGAACAGGAGCCAATAAGGCCGACTATAGCACACCCCCAACAAGTCATCTACTCATTTTACCACTTATGGTCTTTTCTCGTAGCTAGAATAACCCATTAATATTCTAATAACCAGAAACCTCACGAGTAGTTAACCATGCAACCCAATCATAGGCGGGAGGACTCTCTCACTTAACTTGAAGCCATTATTACGAAACTCTAGAGTTTAGCAGGATTCTTAATCTCTCATTGACATAACCTTGCGCAATCAAGTGCCAACATTCTCGATATCTTATCGTAGAAACCCTATTTGATACTCTAAATAATTTAACAACAATTACACAATAGTTCCCTTCGCTGCCTAACCCGTAGAACTCTTCACAGAAGCCTCGCCCACCACGCGACCGCTACACTGTTCACAGGAAATGACGCCCTAAGTCCAATCTCTCCCTAGCTGTACCAGTCCATTTACCTATTCTGGACATCAATCAAAGGTGTGGCAACACCTTTCAAATTCCGAGTTATGTTGCATCCTTCTTCATTTCAAGTAGCTCCTTTCCGTAATACCAAATCTCCTGCCGCATAACAACCCATACTTTGAATTAAACCTGCATACTTCAATTGCCTGTCGCTAAATTCCTAGATCCATTCCAAACTCTCCTTAGGCGCGTAGTCATCCTACTACTAAGCCCTATACATCTCTGCCACTCACCCACTTTGGGAAAACTCGCTCCTTTAATCACATACGCTTCTTATACCTGGCATTTTAGAAGTTCAAAACTCCGCCTGACACACCCCACATGTTTTCTGATCTTTTGCTGCTCAGTTCTTGCCTTAAATAAACCCTATCTTCGTGGAACTTAAACCCGCAATGGCTGCTAGCTTTAAAACCTATCAGAAGGTCGCCTTTATTGATCCGCCAACATTAGAAGTTCTAATTCGATCTTAAACCACCGCACCATGCGATATCTGGCAGCTGTATCTCCAATACTATTTCATAATTTCTTGCCTTAAAGGCGAATCGTAGTAGATTATAACATCGACAACCATAGTACGTCCAATTAGGAAAACAACACCCTAATGTAGAGGAGAACTCCACCACGCTTGCAATTACCACATTTCATTGCTTCCACCAGTCCACATCCGACCATCCTCAGTCTGAATGCCTTTCCCCTTTAGGGAATAACATACTGAATCCCTTGATAACACACCGAGTAAACCTCCTTTCAACTCATTCACTGCCTCGACACCTGGGCAAACATCACAACAACACTACAGAATAATCACTCGTAATCATCATGGAAACATGTGCCTAGCCTCAAGGATCTTAGAAGTTTTGTTACTGAGTTGAAACAATAGAATATCCTACCATAAAGTGACTATAATAATCCAACCAACTATACCGGAAGATCATCCCGCACCAAATTTGTAGTGCAATTGCAGTCCTTCAATTTTAGATTTATAACAAGCGCTCGCGTCGCGTAAGATTGATTGGGAAGAAATCAAAGGCATGAGCCTCAAAGGAATCAAACCACACCATAAAGAAACAAAGAAGGGAAGTACTCTTAACATCACTGTAGCCTCCCGAGGATAAGTACAGACGTCTCCGTACCAATCCGCGAGACTCTACTAGACTTGCTCATGACTAATAGAGCAACGGGAACTTGGCTCAGATACCATGTTGTCACGACCCAAAATCCACTATGGGTCGTGGTGGCGCCGGATACCTCTGTTAGGCAAGCCAACTAGAATACTTAATTAAATTCTCGTTATAATAATTTTTAAAATATTTCTTTTATATAATTTAAACAAGACTCAGTATATTCCTCCAAATAAATAATAAAATATTTAAACAACTTTTTAGATTTCTGAATAAATCCAAATACATCCCTAGAACCCGGTGTCACAAGTGCATGAGCAACTGTCGATAAGGAAAATAAAAATACAACCTCTGTCCGAAATACAGTAGACATGGAATAAATAACAAAAATGCTGAAGGGAACTATACTAGTTGCGGGTTATTTTGAACAATGAAGCTCACCTAGTCCCAGAGTCATCCGTGCTTCTACGCCTAGTAGGCAGCTAGATGTATATATACCCGAGCAACAAAAATGCACATAAGTGTAGTATGAGTACGTAATCAACGTGTACTCAATGAGTATCCCGCCTAATCTCGAAGAAGTAGAGACGAGATGGCCAACTTCGACACACACTAGAGGTCAATTAACAATATTCTATAAATGCGAGAATAATCATGGATTTATATAGTAGTCCTAATTCGCGGAGCCAGAAAACTGGTAAACACCTTCAACAATTAATCAAGGGCTTCCAAGGTTTATTCTTTATTATCTTATCAATTTATCTCAATCCACGAAGGTCAAATTTCACATTCGAAAATTTCCAAATGTCAAATAACATGCGCAAATCACATTGAGGCGACGACCCAATCCAATAGGAATGTAAAATGTGCACTGTCGAAGATCGAGCGGCCCGAAGCAATAGACGCATCTATTTAATCTGCTGAGGCATTTGGTCTGCTCCATAAATAAACACATACCCTGCTCGTGAATCACACAAGCGACACAGGTACACATAAAATACATGCTCAAATAGCCAATTAAGAATTTATCGGGGATATTTATCCAGTTAAGGCAATTTCTCTGTTTAACACTTTAGGAAATGATTTTTAGTCTCTTTTTAAATTCATTTACTAATCAAAAATGATTTAAATAATTCAAGTTATAAATGAGTTCATAATTAATCCAAGTATAACATGCTGATGTGTCCTAAATAACCGGACAATAGCATAATAGTAGCTACGCACGGACTCTCGTCACCTAGTGCGTGCGTAACCCCCACATATAGGAGCACGTAATCAATTATTTCACCTATAGGGACAATTCCCTCTTACAAGGTTAAAAAGGAGACACACCTCGCTCTGAAGACTCATAACTGGCATTCCACGCCCTTCCAATGACTCCATTTGATGCACCATGCTCCAAGACTAGCCAACTGTTACGCAAATCCATTAATATATGCTTTAATATTCATTACAAACTAATTTATAGCAATTCCTAAGTCTGAATGGAAAGTTGACCAAAACGCCATTGGGCCCACGCGCCCAGAATCCAAAAATTTTTGAAGATAAAGTTTACCCATGGCTTCTCTAGCTCAAATATATAATTTACTCCTAATTTGATGCTAGAATTCGCGGCTAAATCCCAAGAATATAATTTTTCTAGGTTTCCACAAAAAACCTCCATTTTCTAAAATTTCCAATGCCTAAGTCCATACATAATTATTGTATTCAACTAAAAAAATGGGTGGGAATCACTTAGCTCAATCATTGATGATGAAAATCCCCTCTTGAAGCTCCCCAAAATCACCCCAATACATGAAAATGAAAGAAATTAACTCAACCCACAATTTAAAACAACCTTGCTGCCTCCAGGTACTTCCACTTCTGCAGAAGAAATACCGCATCAGCAGTTCTGCTTTTGCGGACAATTCGCCGCTTCTGCAGCTTCCCCTGGCCCATCCCTTTTTCGCTTCTGCGACTCCTCCACCGCAGCTGATGTCCTGCTTCTGCAGAAAAATGACCATAACTGTGGTCCCAACCCAGCCGTCCGAAACCGCTTCTGAAACTCCTTCCTCGCTTCTGCGGGGCCACTTCTGTGGTCCCATTTCCGTAGAAGCAGAAATACCAGCAACTAGCAAACTCTAGCCTTCCCAACATTCCATTTTCAATTTGTTAACCACCTGGAATCTACATGAGGCCCCCAGGACCTCAACCAAACCTACCAACCAATCCCAAAATACATTACGGACTTTCTCGAGACCTCAAATCATATCAAACAATGCTAATACCATGAATTACACCCCGATTCAAGCTTTATGAACTTTGAACTTTCCAACTTCTACTTTCGATGTTTAAACCTATCAAATCATGCCCAATGGACCTCAAATTTTGCACACAAATGACATTTGACATTACGGACCTACTCCAACTTTCAAAATTGGATTTTGACAACAGTATCAAAAAGTCCGCTTGCTGTCAAACTTCCCAAAAACCTTCAATTCCTATATTTAGCCAAATGGCTTCAAAATGACCCATAGGCCTCTGAATTTACTTCCGATCGCGCTCCCAACTCTAGAATCACCATACAGAGCTATTCCACATACTTGGAATCCCAAATGTACATCGGGAACACTGAAATGCACTTCAAGCCAAACTTAAGAAATTTCTTCCAAACTACTGACTCCCACAATTGGTGCCAAAATGCTTCCGGGTTATCTAAAACCCAATCCGGACATACGCCCAAGTCTGAAATCATCATATGAACCTACTGGAACCTTCAGATCCAATTCTGAGGTTGTTTACTCAAAATACCAATCCTAGTTCATTCTTTCAACTTTAAGCTTCCGAAATAAGAATTCTCTTTCCAAATCAACTCTGGACTACCAATATTCAATTTCGATCACACGTAAAAGTCATAATACCTGAAATGAGTTGTTCATGGCTTTTGACTACTGAACAGAGCGCTAGTACTCAAAACGGCATGTCGGGTCGTTACAGTGAATTGGGAGAGATGCTAGCTTTACATGCTAAAGGGTAAAATGATTATAAATAGCTCAAATGCTCAAGTCTTGAGAATTTCCCTATCCCTTCCATTACTAGAAAATTTGGTGATAATTAAAAGGAACTTGAGCCCAAGGCTTTTTACAAAAGTGAGATGAAGCCACCCCACAAGGTGTTGTTTGAATTTCTAAACAAATGTATTATGCTAAGATAAGAAATGAAGCACAATACCACATTCATGGACATGTTCCTTTTGGAATGTTTGGATAGTGGGAGGCAAATCAATTGTCTTTTCCGCTTCTTGACCGGTTCTAAATGGCACCAAAACTCATGCTGCCCTATGGTTTTATTGTCACTGATGTACTTGCACACTTCAAGGTACCCATCAAGAAATGGGAATGGTATAAACAAGGATCAATTGGGGAAAATACTCTAACTACTTGTGACTATGAAGTCCAAACCACTTCCAAAGAACCTGGTACATCCAATAAGGCACCAGTGAATAGAAAAGTGTGAGCTTTGATACAAAAAAGTGGGGATAAGAATGCTGAGATTGATAGGCTGAAGAAGAGGTTGGAAAAGATGGAGAATGAGAGAGATTCTCTCAGAGCTGAACTGGGAAAAAAGATAAGGAGAAGAATGATGACATTCCTTAAGATATATTGAAACTTCTCCAAGCCAAAATCAAGAACCTAGTCCTTCACAGCCTTAAGCCTCCTAGCCTAGTGTAGATCCACTAGTGACTCAGTTCAAGATTTTTTTTGTTTCTTTTGCTCATGATCCAGTGTTTTTGTTTCTCTTTATGCTTTGTGGTAGGATCTTATCAATAAATGAAATTCACTGCCTTTTGTTCTAACTGTTTGTTGATATTTCGTAAATGGTTAAAATTCTTAGATTGATTGATGATATTTGAGTCCATGATTCCACTTGAAGTAGCCCAATGGACATGAGTAATTTCTATTAAATTCTTGTTATCTCACTTAGTTATGCAACTTTTCGATGATGCCGAAGGGGGATTATAGGTTGTGCTTTTACTATGGATTATGATATTTATAACCTACCCGATCTTTGGTGATTAGTGGCTTTAAAAAAGGAAAATATTCTAACCTTATGTTGATATTGAGCTAAGTTGAAATAGGGCCTACGCTTATGAAAAGCTTAGTTTGTCATCATAAAAAATGGGAAATTTGTTGTCACAAGTGAAGTTTTTTTGAAGATTAACAAAGGAACTCATGCGTGAACCAGGTCCATCCATAATATACATAGACACAAGTAGATTCAAGCATAAGGGATGCACGTGAGGGAAATAAGCTTAAGTGATTATATCGGATATCTCCTGAAAGAAAAGGTAGCATAATTGATAAGGATAAGGACTCCTTACTCGAAGAGAACACTATCCAAGATAAGAGACGAGTTAGAAGTTGAGGATAACTAGTATTCTTCCAACAAGGAAGAGTAACATTAGACTTCTAGTTATTTTCTATACTACAGGATGTTCTCACTTTACAGACACACACAAAAGCTGAAGTTAAACGTGAGTTGAGAGCAAAATAGCAAGAATTTTGCAAACAATTCTTGTGTGAGTTAAGTGTGCGAACCTGAAACTACATTAACCAGATAGAAGAACAAGTTTCATGTGTTCGTCTTTTATTGTTGTTCAATTGTTTGTAGATTTTTTATATTGTACATTTTAGGTTTGTGAGCACGTGATTTTTACCCTATATGAATGTTACTTCCAAAATTCAAAATAAAATAGTTTTGCGTTGCGTGTGATTTTCTGTGAATTTTGTGCTATCTCTTAATTATTTATTTGCATTCTTTGTCTATGCGTGTTATTTTTATGTTAATAAAAAATAAAATAAAATACAAAAAAAATAATGTTGCATTTGCATTTAACTCTTATTTAGAGTAATTAAGTTTATTTTTCAAAAAATACAAAAAATAAAAGTAAAAAAAAATAATAGTACATCTTTTACGTTTAATATTTAAATGCCTAATTGTGTGATTTTTATTTAATTTTATGTGAGCTAATTGTTAGTAGAACTTAATTAGTATTTTTTTATAAGTTAAGTTTTTGTAGTGTAATTTATAATTTTTTGTTTTTAATAAATTCGGAATTAAAAAAGAGAGGAGAAAAGATTTGGAAATAAAGAAAAATTGGACTGGACCATCCAAGACATTGGCCAAATTCAGGCCCAAAACATTGATTAAACCCAGTCCAAATCCGGTCTCACCAACCCAGCCCCTAATTAAAACCCAACAAAACCATCTCAACCGTTCGATCATACCAATCCAACGGACAGGATGCTCTCTCCCATTAACCTGACCCCGACGCGCTATTCTTACCCGATACAATCCCCTCCTCAGTCCCAATACCCGTCTCCCGTCTCCTTCCCCCAAAATCAAAGATTCTCTCCCAAAAATCCCTAGAGCCGCCGCACCCCTCCCTTTGCTTTAACTCGGCGGCAACCTTGCCAATAGCGATGAAATTAACGCCACACCACCACCAGACCATACCCTCTTTAAATCCACACCTATTTCTTTTCAAACGACACCATAATTCTTCGAATCTGGTGAATTGATTCAAGAAACCAAGAAGACCAAATATGAGGGCCCGTCCGAAATTGGAGTTAATTTGGGGTTTAATCAACATTAGTCGAAGTGTTCTCAGTAAAGAACACTCAATTAAAGTCCATTCGACCTCATAAAGGATTCGATTCAAGAAATTAGCCTAGGTTCGTCCATGTCCGAGTTCTAAAGGTACTTTTTTCTCATTTTTGTTTCAGTTCTGTTTGTTTGTATACATTTGTTCATCTTTTGGATAATTTCTGTTGTTTTAAATTTTAAATTTTTTGATTTATGTTCTCTTCTTCTCCTCCGAACTCAAAGACCCTTTATTTGGTCAATTGTTTTTCTGTTTTGTTTATTTGATTGCGTATGTTGTAGAATGCGTATTCGCTTCAATTAGCGTGGTCGAATAATTAGTTTTGTATCTTTCCGTCTTTGGTCGATATTGTTAGAATCATTGTTTTATCGATTAGTTGGTTATTGATTATACATGTCGTAATCGTTTAATCGAATGTCGTCAATTAGTTGGTTTCATATTCCCTTTTGATTTCGTCCGACCAAATGAATCACTGATTAGATTGAGCTTTGAATTCCCTGTTGGTTTAAGCCTTGACTAAGATTCTCTTAGATCTGTTTGTAATTCCCTGTAGAATTGAGCTTTGAATTATGTTGATTTTAAGCTAGGAAGTGTGGATTGGAAATAGCTGTAATTCTGATAAGGTTTTAGGAAATTAATAGCTAGAGTTCAAAAGAAAATGTGCAGTTGTGATGACCCAAAGGGGTCATCACTTGTTTTCCTCGCTTGTTCCGCAGTTCTGAGGCCTTGAAAACCTCATTCTATGTTGCCTCAATTTACGTGCACGATCCGGGCATGTAGCCGAAAAGATTTTGTGACAGAATATGTGAATTCTATGAGAAATTTGAAGAAAAATGATATTAATATTGATATAGTTGACTTTGGTGAACATTTTTGGTAAACGGACCCGGACCCAAGATCGGACGGTCCCAGAAGGTCCGTAGGAAAATATAGGAATTGGACATGCGTCCGGAGTCGAATTCTGAGGCCTAGAGCCCAAGTTATGAATTTTTCTGTGAAATTGTTTTTGCTGTAATTATTGAAGGAAAATGAATTAAATGACCATGGTATCGGGCTCGTATTTTGGTTCCGATGCCCGGTACAAGTCTTAAATATTATATATGTGCTTTCTGCAAAGTTTGGTGACATTTGGATGTCGTTTGATATGTTTTGGACCTTGCGTTCCAAGTTTGAAAGTTTTGAAAACCAAAAGTATGAAAATCAAGAACTTGAGGCTTGATTTGATGAAAACGATGTTGTATTGGCGATGTGATCGCACGAACAAGTTTGTAATGTGTTTTTGATGTTTTGTACATGTTTGGTTGGGATCCCGGGGGGCTCTGGTAAAGATTTGATACGACGTTGGTTCAACTTCTGAATTTTAACACAGTTGGTTTTTCACCGAGTTGTTGCCTTCGCAAATGCGAAGATTTTCTTGCAATTGTTGTTGTGAGACATTTTAAAGACAAATTGTTGAACCCTTGTCGGGTTGTGGAATTGTTATTGTTCTCCCTTGCCGGGACTTGTTGTGAAGTGAGATATTGGTTGCCCTTGCCGGGACTTTGTTGTGATGATTATTGTATCCCTTGCCGGGATGGTTCATGATTTATTGTTTTCTTTCTCTGCACTTAACTGTGATTGTTATTTGGATGAGGAAGAGTAATAATGCACGAAGGATGATGTCGTGCTTTGATTTAATGATTATGCACGAAGGTTAATGCCGTTCCTTGTTATTGATTATGCACGAAGGTTAATGTCGTGCCATGTTATTGATTATTCACGACGGATTATGCCGTGCCTTATTATTGAACATGTACGAATGATCATGCCGTACCATGGATGTGAGGATGAGAGTTAAAGCACGAAGGGTGATGCCGTGCACTTTATTTGCTTATTTGGTGAGGATGAGAGTAAAAGCACGAAGGGTGATGCCGTGCAACTATTTGCTATTCCTTGACTTGATATTACCTGTTTTCCATTATACTTTGGTTTTCCTTGTTGACTTAATAACTGTTGTTAACTATTGAGTTCCTTTGTGTTATTCCTTGTTGAGTTGTTACTTGATTATTTCTCGTTATCTTGTGTTGTACATATATATAGAACTGCACAGGTTTATGTGGGTGTTTGGTCCTAGGCTTGTCACTACTTCGCCGGGATAGGCCAGGCACTTACCAGCACATGGGGTCGGATTGTGCTGATACTGCACTTCTGTGCGTTTTTGCACAGGTCCAGGTTTCGATCAGGAGCAGCAGCAGTATATCTTTGCGTGGAAGTTAAGCACATTAAGACCGAGGTAGCTTGCAGGCGCCCGCAGGCCCGGTGTCTCTTCCTTTTATTTATGTTACTAGCTATAGTCTCTTTGTTCCGAGACAAACAGATTATGTTATTTTCTTTCGGACCTTTATGTGTAGTATTCAGTAGTAGTTTGTGAGTTGGTGACTCCACGTCTTGGGTAGAGGATTTCAGTATTGTTTTACCTTGAAACTGCTTATCTTTATTTTGATAAAGTCTTCCGCACTTATTTAATTAAGGTTATGGTTTTGTTGATAAATTTCGTATGAAATATTGCTAAGAATAGGATTGTGTGGATAAAGTGGCTTGCCTAGCTACCACGAGTAGGCGCCATCACGATCCCGATGTTGGGGCAAAATCCGGGTCGTGACAGCAGTGCACATGTTTAGTTCAGTGGAACCTGCTGGACAGCAGGTATCCCACATACTTTCTGCATTTAGGGATTTTTAAATCAATAAAACAATACTCAGAAAAAGAAAGGTGGAAAAAGAGGGAATAATATGGGTTGAAGAATTAAAAATAGATTGCAGGGCTGTTAAGTTTGGGTATAAAAATGGCCATGAATACAGAGTTAGACATTGAGAATCTGTGAAGGGATCTTTTTTCTTGATAAACACACACATCCTCCAAAGGCACGGCTTCTTGAACACATATTCACACCCTTGAAAGAAAAAGATTTTCTTTTTCACATACACATTCTGAGTTTTTTTTAGTTGACTAAACTCACAAGGATTTGAAATCAAGTCTAGTTTGAATTTGTTGGGATCTGTTTAATTTAAGCGGGTTGTAGTTTTTTCTGGATTCAAAATTGGAGTTGATTTTCTTCTTTACTGGTTTTTGTTGCTGTCTACTGTTGACTGCCTTTGCTATTACTGCTGGATCACTGCTATTGACTCCTTCTTCTTCCTTTGGATTTCTGTTTTCTAGGTACATATCTCTGAAATTGCATTTTTCTTTCAATGACAATGAATTGAGATCAAAATTTGAGTTCTATTTGTGGGACTTTTATTCGAATAATTTTGCTTATGCTGCAAATCAATTCAGGGATGTTCTAACATAGATTTTGTATTGATAACTTGGAATGATGGGAGTACATTTGACTTAATTTGCTATTAGTTTTTTTAGTGTATGGAATTCGAATATACCTTAAGTTGAAAGCTAACTTAATAACTGGGCACATATTAGTTATTGACACTTGATTATTGCAAGTAGTTTAATTTTAACAATGCACTCTTTTAAAAAAAAAATCAGTTTCACAATGATGCTATAGTTACTTCTTTGATCATGGCAATGTATATTTAAATAGGAAATAACTTGACAGTGAATCAACATTCCTATTTGTATAAATAACATCGAGTCGGTAGAATCAATTTGATTTGAGTTGTTATTAGTCTAAAGACACAATTTAACCATGGCCATATCTAATTCGGTTTAAGCGTCGCATGTTCATGTAAACGATATGACTAGAATAAATCATGACTAATTAAGTCGCTCGTTAGCTCTCTAAATAGCACAATTCGAAATAACTCCAATGATGTTTTTTGTGAGAATTAAAATGCTATTGGGTTTTCAACGACCCACTTCAAGTTTCGCAGACCTAATATATGACTCAGGCCTAAGTTTAATTGCATATATGTCAAGGGTTCGGGCCAATGTTGCGATTAGGTTTGCTTTGCTTAAAAGGTTAAATGTACAATTTTCAAATTAATAGAGCGGTTTAAAATTTAATCAGAGCACATAATTTATAAACATGTATAAAATCAAATATTTTTAGCCATTTATAATAGTTGAAGCAACCGTGCAGGAACCATGGGATTCGGTGGTGCCTAACACCTTCCCTCGGGTCAACAGAATTCCTTACTTAGAATTTCTGGTTCGCAGACTTCATTTGGAAAGTCGAAATTTCCTCGATTCGGGATTTGAATAAATCGGTGACTTGGAATACCATAATTTATTACAAGTGGTGACTCTGAAATAAATAGAATAATCCTGTTTCGAGTATTGTCACTTAAATTTGGAAAAAAAAACTCCATCGACTATTCCTTTACCCCTGGGGTAGAGGGCCCGCCAAAAAGGAGGTGTGACAGCTCTGGCGACTCTACTGGAGAAACAAACCCAGAACCACTGGTTCAGGGTTTAAGAATTCGAGCTTTAAATAATTGTTATATTTGGCTTATTGATTATCTGATTTTATTATATGTTTGTATTTAATGTGCTAAATGTTGCTTTTACCGCTTTGATATTTTGTGAATTGTATATAAATTGTGCCGATACCCATTTTCCTCTTCTGAGTCTCTTTGAAATATAATATCAGGCATTTTCTGGACATAGACCGTTTTTCAAGATAGTTGTGGTGCTTGGCACCCGGTGAAGGATTTTTTAGTCACACATGTTTAGGCGGGGAGTATTGTCAATTAAGCCGGAAAGCCATGCTAATTGTGCACTGACACTCCTCGGCTCGAGTTTTCCGCTCGAGTAAAGCCAGTCTAGACACCTTTTCCAACTGAATGATGACTTAGAATGACAAAACCTTATGCCGGATCCCCGATAGGAACGTCTATTTGCATCATATGCATATTTGACTTAGGAGGCTCTGCACAGGGGTTGGGCCTGTTGTCACGACCCTAGTTCACCAATCGTGAACATGTCATGACGGCACCCAGTCCCCACGACTAGCTAAGCCTAACACGTTGCGGAATATACAAGTTTATGAACATTACATAATAAATAGCGAAAAAATAATATAAAAAGGAAATATAATATGTGCCGCTTGGCACATACACCCGTCAAACACACTGTATAAAACTCCACCAAGACCCGGAATCCCACGGGCAACATAGACTAAAAGAGAGTATACAACTGTGGCTCTATGTGTAAAGAGTATCTAACAACGAAATGAAGGAAAACATCTACTAATACTATCGGAATAGAAGGAAGGCCTCCGGATCTGCGGACGTAGCAGATCATACCTCGAGGTCTCCAAATGTACTGCTGAATCACCTAGTACGGGCCTGTCCTGATGTACCTGGATCTGCACAACAAAAGTGTGCAGAAGAGTAGCATGAGTACACCACGGCGGTACTCAGTAAGTGCCAAGCCTAACCTCGATGGAGTAGTGACGAGGAAGGTCAGGGCCCTACTAAGAGAACAATAATATAATGATGATAACAATAATAAGCAGTTTAAATAATAATGAATCTGAAATGACAACAGTAAAGTGATTTCCGCAACCGTCTACAATTTAAGCTAGCAGCAAGTAAATAACTCAATAAAACTCAATCAGCAAGTCCAGGACTCGTGGGAATTGAACCCACAGTCCCTTTCCATAACCAACAATCCAGGAGCTACAGGAATTGAACCCGCAGTCCCGATATCAGTATCCCTGGGTCTTCGGTAATCGAACCCGCAGCCCATGTCTCAATAAATCTCAGGATCTCCGGGAATCGAACCCGCAGTCCCTACCAATAACTCAGGATCTTCTAGAATCAAACCCGCAGTCCCTACCAATAACTCAGGATCTCCGGAATTGAACCCGCAGTCCCTACCAATAACTCAGGATCTCCGGGAATCGAACCCGCAGTCCTTACTAATAACTCAGGATCTCCGAGAATCGAACCCGCAGTCCCTACCAATAACTCAGGATCTCCGGGAATCGAACCCGCAGTCCACTAACACATCAAACAAAAAAACACACAAAGAGAATATAATATATTTAACTACAACTTCACCAAAACTAGTGCCAACAATTTATCAAGAAGTTCAAGTAAGTCAACTAGGCAATTAGACATGTTGAATCCTAGCTAATCATGCTTTTCTAACTAATACCGGGTAAAAGTAACACTTTTATCAGCTAAGAGCATGAATATCACTAATCGGATAATTCAACTAAGTTTGTGTCACAACAACCAGCGCATGTACACGCCCGTCACCTTGCATACAAGGCATTTAAACTATCACATAATATCCTAGGGGTGAAAGTTCCCCCACACGAGGTTAGACAAGCCACTTACCTCGATTCCAGTACAAAACCGCTAAGAGACAACCCTTTTGCCGCGAATATCCGACTCCGAGTGGCCCGAATCTGGTCAAACCAATTACACAATTTAAATAACATCGCAAGTAACTAATTACAATGATAAAATTACAGCTACGGCATGTAACTAGGTGAAATGACCAAAATACCCCTGAATCCATCGGCTCGGAATTGAAATATTTTTATGTTTTCAGAACCCTTGTACTCTCACGAGTCTAACCATATAAAAATCTCCCAAATCGGACCACAAATGGCGCTTCAAATCCCAAATTTAAAGTTTTTGCTCCAAGCCCTAATTTCTTACAATTTTGCTATGTTTTCATAAATTTCAAGGATGATTCTTCAATAAAATCATGAATTTAGTCATAGGACTTACCTCTAATCACTTCTTGTCAAAACCCCTTCAATTCTCGTCCAAAAGTTCTCAAGAATGATAAAAAATGGTAGAAAAATGGGTTTGGTTCGCGGATGAAATGTTTTAAAACATTCTGCCCAGGTATTTTGTTCACTGCGATCGCGGGAAATGCTTCGCGATCGCGGAGAACAAATTTCTGGCCCAAAAATTACCCTTCGCGATCGCGGGCAATGCCTCGCGATCGCGGTGAACAACTTCCAGTTCCTCCAGATAGGCTTCTGTAAAATGGTCATAACATTTTACACACAACTCCAAATGACAAATGGTTTGACGTTCTGGAAACTAGACACATAGGTCTATAACTTTCATTTGTTGATAATGTCCTGAATCCTTATACGTTTCGAGATACAAGTTCCAAAGCCATTTTTGTGTTTTAGATATCCTTCTCGGACAGCATAGAGTTTAACGTACATAACGTTTGCTACGAATTTCCAAATGTGTATTTTATTAGGTTTGTGAAAACTAGACACAATGATCTACAACTTTCGTTTTTGAATTACCTCACAATACCTTTTAGATAAAAAGATATGATCTTCTGAAGTAGGGCCTGCGCGACAGAAATTTCTTCTTCGTGATCGCGAAGCAATCTACGCGATCGCGATTCATTAGTTTTTTTCTCAGATTTTACTCACCGCGGTCGCGACCAATACCCCGCGATCGCGTAGAGCACTGCTGTAGCCAAAAACCAGCAGTAAAAATGGCCTAGAAATGGTCCGAAACCACCTCGAAACTCACCCGAGGCCCCCGGGACCTCAACCAGAAACACCAACACTCCTTATAACCTTATTGAAACTTGTTCCAATCATCCAAACACGTCCATAAACACAAAAATTATCAATTTACAACGGATTCGAGCCTAAATTTATCAAATTTTTCCAAAACTCACATTCGATCCGAAACCCAATCAAATGACGTCCGAATGACCTGAAATTTTGCGGACAAGTCCAAAATGATATATCGAAGCTACAGAAACTTTCGGAATTCCATTCCGACCCTCGAATCAAAATCTCACCTATCAACCGAAATTCGCCAAAATACTAACTTTGCCAATTCAAGCGTAATTCTACACCGGTCATCACAAAAATATTCCGGACACACTCCTAAGTCCCAAATCACCTAACGAAGCTATCCGGACCATAAAATTCACATTTCGAGCTTGATATCAAATTTCCACTTCCGTTCAAGCTTCTTAAAAACCTTCAAATTCCAACCTTTACCCAAACGACTCCAAAATGACCTACGGACCTCCGAATTTATTTCCGACCGCGCTCCCAAATCCAGAATCACTATACGGGCTACGTCCAGTCTCGAAATTCCAAACGGACATCGATAACGCTGAAATGCACTTCAAGTCAAACTTATGAAATTTCTTCCAAAATGCTAACTTCCACAATAGGTGCCAAAATGCTTCCGGGTTATCCAAAACCTGAACCGGGCATACGCCCAAGTCCAATATCATTATACGAACCTGCTGGACCTTTCAGATCCTGATTCCGAAGTCGTTTACTCAAAAATCCAATCCAAGTTCATTGTTTTAACTTAAAGCTTCTGAAATGGAAATTTTCATTTAAATTTAACTCTATCTCCCTGAATTTAGATTTCGACCATGGAAACAAGTCATAATACCCGAAATGAAGCTGTTCATGGCCTCCACGGAGCGCTAGTACTCAAAACGACCGGTCGGGTCGTTACACCTGTCTTGGACTGGTGTACCTGAAACAAAAGATCAACTTGATGCATCTCTGTTTGTGCATTTATTTGTTTCGATCTTACATGCCGACCGGTTTGTTATTAAAATGAGAGAGGGTAAGAATTGGAAAATGTCAAGATGTAAAGTTAAAATAATTTTATGAAAATAGTCAGTTTTCTTTGAAAATAATTTTGGAAAATTGCAAAAAAAAATTCCAAATAAATTTTGTTAATTTTATGGAAAATAGTTAGTTTCTTTGAAAATAATTTTTTTGAAAAATACAGTTAAAAATAGTTTGTTTTCTTTTTAAAAAAGAATTAGTTCATTCGTTTCGGAACTACGCGAGTCAGATTCTCACCGGATGTGAGATATGTAGGAAACCCTCATCGGTTCCGACCCTAATTTTTAAAAAAAAATGAAAAAACAAATTTCCATTAGTTCATTCTTTAAAATCTTTCTTTGAAAATTCAAAAAAGGGGTAAAAGTAGTTTTAAGAAACTAAAAAAAATGGATTCGTTCTTCCTACTGTTTTTCATGAAATAAAAAAAAATCAATAAAAATCAAAATTAAAAAATATGGATTTCCTTCATTTTTTAAGTACTTTTCTAAAAAATCAAAAAATCAAAAAGAAACAAAAATAAATAAAAGAATATTTTTCTTTCTTCCTTAGAGAAAGAGACAATAAGTAAAAATTCAAACAAAAATATTTTTTTTCTTTTACTCCAAAGCAAATAAATTTTTAGAAGTCTTTCTTTCAAAAAAAAAAAGAAACAAAAAGCAAAAAACAAATAAGCAAAATATAAATATATTTTTCTTTCTTCTAAAGCGTTTCTTTCAAGAATTAAAAAAAAAATTAGTTTATTTACTCTATTCCCGATTATCCGAACTACGCCCGTCTGATTCATGCGGGGATATGATACGTAGGCAATCCACATAAGATTCGACCATCACTAAAAGAAAAAGAAAAACAGAAAAAAAAAGTGTAAAAGAAAATTGATAAAGAGAGGAAGAAGATGAAAGCAAAGGAAAGTATTAGCCGGAATAACGCATAACAATCGAATACATGTAGCAACACAATCAACTGTATAAGTGCATCACACCCAACGTAAGATTACTTATCTGTTATGTTGTTTCAGGCCAACCGTTTGTTTGCCAAACTCCAGGTTTTAGAATAGGGGTGGTTGATTTTGTGGTACTCTGGCCTCACATTCATACTTCACGAGGTCCAAAGGAAAAGTTCAGCAGCCCGTTGCTAAATCAAAAGAAAGTACCCATCCTTACTTCACGAGGTCGAAAAGAAGTGTCAACATGTCTTCAGAAATCCCTCTACCAACCGTTCCCGTCCTAGAAGAGAGCTCCATTTCAGCGCTTCCAACTACTGAATCAGCAGCTGCGGAAGAAAATAGAATTTTACGCTGTCGCATGCTGGAGATGTTAGATGATTGGAATAACGGGAAAGAGCCCCCAAGTCTGATCCCTCGGTTTCTCGAATTATTCATCAGGCCATGTGGGATTTCTAATACCCCCACCAATAACCCACCTACTCTGTTTGGGTATTCTAACATCACAATCCTCTCTGAATCACCCTCCACTTCCTATCCTCGGGTGAGAATATCAGATATGGCCACAAGAACGTCCACTGGGTTGCCCGTTCCAATTACTGTGCAACCCGTCACACATACTCCTTTCTTTGACTCTTCTTCTTTTACATTCCCAGCGCCACCTCTTTCGCAGGATCCTACCCAGTTTGCTGCTAATGTTTATCCTCAGCCACCCCAATATGAGTTCATGCCAAGCCAAAATCCAAAAGCTCCCGAACGGGATGAAATGGCAAAGAGAATGAGGAGCTTGGAACAGAGTTTGAAAAACATGCAAGGTCTAGGCGGATAGAAGAGTGTTTCTTACGCAGATTTGTGCATGTTCCCATATGTCCATTTGCCATCAGGCTTTAAGACGCCGAAGTTTGAAAAGAATGATGGGCACGGCAACCCTATTGCTCTTCTGAAGAAATACTGCAATCAATTGCGAGGTGCCGGTGGCAGGGAAGAATTGCTGATGGCATATTTCGGAGAAAGATTGATCGGGATAGCTTCAGAATGGTACATGGATCAAGACATATCTCGATGGCACATCTAGGACGATTTGGCCAGAGATTTTGTAAAACGGTTCCAGTACAACATCGACATTGCGCTAGACAGGAATTCCTTATCGAACTTAAAGAAGAAGCCCTCAAAAAGCTTCAGAGAATATGCTATCAAATGGCGCGAGCAAGCATCTAGGGTGAAACCCCCTATGGACGAAATAGAAATGGTCACTACTTTCCTCCAGGCTCAGGAACCAGACTATTTCCAGAACATGCTGTCAGAAATGGGAAACCCTTTCACAGAGGCGATCAAGATTGGGGAAATGGTAGAAAATGGTTTAAAGACACGAAGGATTTTGAGTCAGACGGCCATTCGAGCGACCTCCCAAGCCATCCAATGAGGGTCCGGAGGAATAGCAAAGAGTAGGACGAAAGAGGAAACGTCCATGGCAACTTCGAGTGATAGAAGACACCACGCTCCTAGACCCATCTTTTCAGAATGAACCCCCCAGCATTATTACCATGCTCAGGAAATGTCCTATATTCCTTAACCATACGCGGTCATGAATGCTCAACCTTTTGCACGACCGCAGCAGCATGTCAGTAGAAACCAAGCTCTATTTCCAAGAAATCAGCCTCCCCACCAGAACCACTATAACCCTTGACCTCAGCAGAATAACTTTCGTCCTTGGGAACCACCAAAGAGACCAAACATTACCCCAATTGGTGAATCTTACTCTACCTTATTCCTGAAACTTGTCCAAATGGGTCTACTACAACCGGTTCCTCAGAACAGACAAAACCCGGAATCGCCTTCCTATAGAGCTCACGCCGGGTGTGCATATCATTCAGAGGCAGAGGGCCATCATACTAATGACTGTTGGACTTTGAAACAAGCAGTGGAGAATTTAATAGAGCAAGGGAAAATTGTGTTGAAGGATGAGGATGTCCCAAATGTGACCAATAATCCGCTGCCCGCTCACAACAACAGGCCGATAATTGGGATGATTTGTGAAGACAAAGAATTCGATCCAGCGCTTAAGGCCATAATTGCTATTACTGATGTGGAAAGGAAGCCCAAGGCCGAAACAGGAAAAAGGGGAAAAGAAGAGTTAAATCACTGAGATAGAACCAGAAAGGGAAATTGATGCACCTAAGCAAGCCTATGTAGTATGGGGGGGCAATTAAGACACCCCAGCTGAATGAGCCAGTGCTTGTTGGATGCATACAACAGAAGCTTAAGGACCGTCAAGAGGAAGATAATGAGGATTTCATGACTAAAGAGAGTGAAGGAAAACATGAGGCAAGGCTCTGCGATACCCACATGGTCGAGCCAGGGAAAGGGACTATCACCGTTGAGGTGGGACCATACGCTAAACTCCAAAACTAAAAGGCTAGGCCATTCCTGACCAAGCGGAAGACCAGTAGATTTGTCTTGCCGCATTTTTCTGCATCCCGAGTTATTTCATGGTGTAAATTGGATGTTTCTTTTAGTTTTTGTCTTTAAATTCCCGAATGTGAACCCTGTTTATCCTTTCAATTCCAAGAAATGTAATTAATATTTCATCGTCCGTTTCCTTTTTCTTTTATTATTTTTATTTCTTTCAGATTTGTTTTAGTTTTCTCTTTCTCTTCTCTTTAGTTCAAATCATGCAGCTTTAAAATAACATGACATGCTTGCGGACTTCATGCCTAGATCCGTAAACGCTATCAGACTTCAGAATAATAAATCAAGAGTCGAAATGCACAAAAGGTTACTTTGAGGAAATGAATCAAAGAATTGGAATAACTGAAGGAAAATTGGTTCGCATACAAAAATGGTGTGTTGTACTCAGGGAATACCCGAGTAGTTATCCCAACAAAGAATGGCCCATGCTTGCAACAAGAAAGTGCGGCCCAGGAATCTCGAAATAGAACAACCGGCGTTAAGGCGCATTCCTCCCCATTACCAAGAAACAAAAGGAAAATTCGCTCCTAATTGGATCCATACATCATCCGAAAAATATCACTGAGAGGAACACTATATATGGGAGACATTGAAGGAAATGATCTTGAAACAGCAGTCAATACTGATGCGGTATAAAGGTACTATGTCAAGACCTCCTGCGACGTTGGCTTTTGTATAATTGAGATGACGAAGTCTTTCTTTCTTGCTACCCCAAATACTACCAACCCTTTTTGTAAACCCTTTTGAGCCGGCTACATTTCCTTGGCTACCCTCTTTGGAATCCAAAACCAAATATGAAAAAAAAAGAGAAAAAAACACCAAAACAAAACAAAACAAAGTTTTCTTGAACTACGTTCTGACTTGATTCCGAAAGGATACGTAGGCAACCTCTCCCTGAGGTTCACTAACACCAAAACCAAAATCCCAATTTCCCCTAAAATTGAAACTGGGGCAGTGATATGGAGATTCAGTTTTGATCCGTCAAGATGGTTCCAAAGTTGTACTTTTGTCCATAATTCTCATTACCCAAACCGAGTACAAGTCCTTCAAGATCGATGCTGAGAAATAGGAATTGAGAAAACATCATTGTTGCGATCCGAAGCGTCTGGAATGAAAAGAAATAAAATGAGAGAGTCTTATTGGTAAAAACCTTCGGGCACCATAAGGCGATGGAGGTAGAGAAATACAAAATGAGAGAGTCTATTAGTAAAAACTCGCAAAGATTGCTATCAGCCGATGGTATGAAGAGAAATGAGAGAGGCCGATTAGCGAAAACCCGCAAAAGGGTGCTATCAACCGAAAAAGGTATTTCACCTCTAAAGGTCCTGGCAAGGCACTCTAGCTTGGAAACATAGACCCGTTTTGGTTAATAAGAGAATGGGAGTTTGTGACGATCGAGCATCCAGTTCGAAAAGCATGTCATGTCGGTTTGAAGCCAGCATACACCCCAAATAAGTCTTTTTTTTTTCCCCGAAAGGGACGTTTCTATTTTTGATTCATTTTTTCATTCTTTGTTCATTTTTCTTTGGATCCCTTTCGGCTTAACTTTGAATTCCAAAACTATTACAAAGAAAAGATAACAGGACCGTTTATACAGAACTCCGTATGGTAAAGAAGAAAAACCCAGCCTCAGTGGTGTATTGATCCAACGCCGGAGTGATCATGATGATTGATTGTTTCCAAAGGAAAGTATATTAGGAAGGAAATGGAAATCAAAGGCTAAGGTCTTAGAAGAAACGGAACGAGGCAGAAAGACAGAGCCCGCACAGAAAATCCTCATGGAATCCCGAGGCTGAACCCGGTCAGGTTGAAAGGAAGTCACCCCCCAAAGACAATTGGCAACAAAGTTCTCAATGGAAATGGGGCAAATATCAAGAAATGAAGATAATCAATGCTACAAAGTCAACCACTTTTTCAACTAACAAAATGTTCTTTGTTGAAAGCAGGTCTATTTAACTGTGCAAGAAAAAGGTACAACCTAAAGAAGTGAAATACGCGAGCATTGAAATGGCTCTGAAACAAGGAAAACGCCTAAAAGGGAAGTTTCTTTTCAAAAAAACTTTATTTTTACGCATTTGTTGATGGGTAAAAGGGAAAACGCCTAAAAGAATACCCAAAAGGAAGAAGAAAGGAAAGGAAAATGAAAACTCCGAAAGAGAATCAAATCATGTCAGTCCAATATCTGTTTAAACCCCGGCTAGAAAACCGAGGTTCTTCCGGCCAGAAAGCCATGAAATATTGCTTTTGAATTCCGGCTAGAAAGCCGTGAAAACGTTCTTTCAAAATCTCGATCAGAAAACCGAGGATCTCCCGGTCAGAAAACTATGGAGCCGTTTCTTAAAACCCCGGTCAGAAAACCGAGGGTCTTCCAGCCAGAAAGCCGTGAAACATTGTTTTTGAATTCCGGCCAGAAAGCCGTGAAAACTTTCTTTCAAAATCTCGGTTAGAAAATCGAGGATCTCCCTGTCAGAAAACTACGGAGCTGTTTCTTAAAACCCCAGTCAGAAAACCGAGGGTCTTCCGGCCAGAATGCCGTGAAACATTGTTTTTGAATTCTAGCTAGAAAGCCGTGAAAAATTTCTTTCGATATTCCGGTCAGAAAACCGAGGATCTCCTAGTCAGAAAACTGTGGAGCCATTTCTTTTAAACACCGGCCAGAAAACTGAGGGTCTTCCGGCTAGAAAGCCGTGAAAATTATTTTTGAATTCCGGCCAGAAAGCCATGAAAACTTTCTTTCAAAAATCCCGGCCAGAAAACCGAGGATCTCCCAGTCAGAAAACTGTTGAGCCATTTCTTTTAAACCCCGTCCAGAAAACTGAGGGTCTTCCGGCCAGAAAGCTATGAAACAATGTTTTTGAATTCCGGCCAGAAAGCCATGAAACTTTTCTTTTAAACCCTGGCCAGAAAACCGAGGGTCTTTCGGCCAGAAAGCTGTGAAACGTTTTTTTTAATTTCGGCCAGAAAGCCGTGAAACTCTTCTTTCAAACCCCAGCCATAAAATCGAGGGTCTTCCGGCTAGAAAGTCGTGAAACGTTGTTTTGAATTCCGACCAGAAAGCCGTGAAACTTTTCTTTCAAAATCCCGGTCAGAAAATCGAAGATCTCCCAGTCAGAAAACTATGAAGCCATTTCTTTTAAAACCCCGGCCAGAAAACTGAGGGTCTTCCGGCCGGAAAGCCGTGAAACGCTGCTTTTGAATTCCGGCCAGAAAGCCGTGAAACTTTTCTTTCAATATCTCGGCCAGAAAACCGAGGATCTCCCGGCCAGAAAACCGTGGAGCTGTTTCCTTCAAAACCCCAGCCAGAAAACCGAGGGTATTCCGGCCAGAAAGCCGTGAAACTTTTCTTTCAAAATCCCGGCCAGAAAACCGAGGATCTCCCGGCCAGAAAACCATGGAACGTTTATTTTCGAAACTAAGGTTTTAAAATTCAAGATTCTCTTGACCAATACCAAAGAGTCTTTTTAATAATTTTTCTGTGTTACAACTAACTCACGAAATTTTCCTAGTGAAACTGGGTAGAAAAATTCTGTTCGTTTGTTTGTTTTGTTGTCTAAATAGGTTTGACCTCGGGACGCAAGGATCGAGATAACCTACGAGTGGAGTCTCAATCCAGAATGAAGAAAAGAAGAAAAGAACCAAAAGAAAATGAGTTGAAATGTTGGAGTAAACAGAAGCGCGGATTACTCAAAATCTGATTGAAGTCACAAGACCCGCCAATTCCATTTCACTCAATGTTACAGAAATAAACAAGCACGTACAGCTTGCGAGCATCAAGATTCAGATCGAGGTCTACAACAAAATCAGCTAAGAGTCAAGATCAAGTTTTCAAGAGAATCATAGATAGGAATCTTGTAACTCATAGTTTGATAGCATAGCTAGTTTAGCTTTAATTTCTCTTTTGGTGTAATAAGGAGGTCAGTAAGCAGTAAGCAGCAACAACAGCAACGACAACAATAGCAACAGTAACAGCAAAGTGCCAGTCCACGGTAGTCCCAGCTACCAAAACTTCCCGAACTACATTGACTTAATTCCTGTTTAGCCCAGGATATGTAGGAAGCCTCCCGAAGCAAAGGCTCGGTCAAGATTTTTTAAGAAATGCTTCACACGGAGTATTCGAATGGACAAAAATCGTTCGTATCCGCTCATTTATCTTTGCGCGAAAACTCTTCGTGTTTCGGGGCAAAGAGGGGCAGCTGTGAGCACGTGATTTTTGCCCTATATGAAAGTTACTCCCAAAATTCAAAATAAAATAGTTTTGCGTTGCGTGTGATTTTTTGTGAATTTTGTGCCATGTCTTAATTATTTATTTGCATTCTTTGTCTATGCATGTTATTTTTATGTTAATAAAAAATAAAATAAAATACAAAAAAAATAATGTTGCATTTGCATTTAAGTCTTATTTAGAGTAATTAAGTTTATTTTTCAAAAAATACAAAAAATAAAAGTCAAAAAAAATAACAGTACATCTTTTACGTTTAATATGTAAATGCCTAATTGTGTGATTTTTATTTAATTTTATGTGAGTTAATTGTTAGTACAACTTAATTAGTATTTTTTTTATAAGTTAAGTTGATTTTGTAGTGTAATTTATAATTTTTTGTTTTTAATAAATTAGAAATTAAAAAAGAGAGGAGAAAAGATTTGGAAATAAAGAAAAATTGGACTGGGCCGTCCAAGACATTGGCCAAATTCAGGCCCAAAACATTGATTAAACCCAATCCAAAACCGGTCTCACCAACCCAGCCCCTAATTAAAAGCCAACAACACCATCTCAACCGTTCGATCATACCAATCCAACGGACAGGATCCTCTCTCCCATTAACCCGACCCCGACCCACTTTTCTTACCCGATCCAATCCCCTCATCAGTCCCAAATACCCGTCTCCCGTCTCCTTCTCCCAAATTCAAAAATTCTCTCCCAAAAAACCCTTGAGCCGCCGCACCCCTCCCTTCACTTTAACCCGGCGGCAACCTTAACAATAGCCATGAAACTGATTCCACACCACCACCAGACCATACCCTCTTTAAATCCACACCAATTTCTTTTTAAACGACACCAGAATGCTTCGAATCTAGTGAATGATTCAAGAATCCTAGAAGACCAAATATGGGGGCCCGTCTGAAATTGGAGTTAATTTGGGCTTTAATCGACTTTAGTCGAAGTGTTCTCAGTAAAGAACACTCGATTAAAGTCCATTCGAGCTCAAAAAAGGATTCGATTCAAGAAATTAGCCTAGGTTCGTCCATGTCCGTGTTATAAAGGTACTTTTTTCTCATTTTTGCTTCATTTCTGTTTGTTTGTATACATTTGTTCATCTTTTGGAAAATTTATGTTGTTTTAAATTTTAAATTTTTTGATTTATGTTCTCTTCTTCTCCTCCGAACTCAAAGACCCATTATTTGGTCAATTGTTTTTCTATGTTGTTTATTTGATTGCATATGTTGTAGAATGCGTATTCGCTTCGATTAGCATTGTCGAATAATTAGTTTCGTATTTTTCCGTCTTTGGCTGAGATTGTTTGAATCAGTGTTTTATCGATTAGTTGGTTATCGATTATACATGTCGTAATCGTTTAATCTAATGTTGTCAATTAGTTGGTTTCATATTCCCTTTTGATTTCGCTCGACCAAATGAATCATTGATTAGATTGAGCTTTGAATTCCCTGTTGCTTTGAGCCTTGACTAAGATTCTCTTTGATATGTTTGTAATTCCCTATTGAATTGAGCTTTGAATTCGGTTGATTTTAAGCTAGGAAGTGTGGATTGGAAATAGCGGTAATTCTGATAAGGTTTTAGGAAATTAACAGCTAGAGTTCAAAAGAAAAGGTGCAGTGTGCATGTTTAGTTCAGTGGAACCTGCTGGACAGCAGGTATCCCACATACTTTCTCCACTTAGGGATTTTTAAATCAATAAAACCATACTCAGACAAAGAAAGGTGGGAAAAGAGGGAATAACATAGGTTGAAGAATTAAAAAAAGGACTGCAGGGCGGTTAGGTTTGGCTATAAAAAGGGCCCTGAATACAGAGTTAGACATTGAGAATCTGTGAAGGGATCTTTTTTCTTCATAAACACACACATCCTCCAAATGCAGAGCTTCTTGAACACATATTCACACCCTTGAAAGAACAAGCTTTTCTTTTTCACATACACATTCTGAGTTTTTTTTAGTTGACTAAACTCACAAGGATTTGAAATCAAGTCTAGTTTGAATTAGTTGGGATATGTTTGATTTAAGCGGGTTGTAGTTTTTTCTGGATTCAAAATTGGAGTTGATTTTCTTCTTTACTGGTTTTTGTTGATGTCTACTGTCAACTGCCTTTGCTATTACTATTGGATCACTGCTATTGACTCCTTCGTCTTCCTTTGGATTTCTGTTTTCCAGGTACATATCTCTGAAATTGCATTTTTCTTTCAATGACAATGAATTGAGATCAAAATTTGAGTTCTATTTGTGGGACTGTTATTCGAATCATCTTGCTTATGCTGCACATCAAATCAGGGTTGTTCTAACATAGATGTTGTATTGATAATTTGGAATGATGGGAGTACATTTGACTCAATTTGCTATTAGTTTTTTTTAGTGTATGGAATTCTTATATACCTCAAGTTGAAAGCTAACTTAATAATTGGGCACATATTAGTCATTGACACTTGATTATTGTAAGTAGTTTAATTTTAACAATGCACTCTTTTAAAAAAAATTACTTTCACAATGATGCTACATTTACTTCTTTGATCATGGCAATGTATATTTAAATAGAAAATAATTTGACAGTGAATCAACATTCCTATTTGTATAAATAATATCGAGCCTGTAGAATCAATTTGATTTGAGTTGTTATTAGTCTAAAGACGCAATTTAGCCATGGACATATCTATTTCGGTTTAAGCGTCGCATATTAATGTAAAAGATATGACTAGAATAAATCATGACTAATTAAGTCGCTTGTTAGCTCTCTAAATAGCACAATTCGAAATAACTTCAATGATATTTTTTTGTGAGAATTAAAATGCTATTAGGTTTTGTGACGACCCGGCCCGTCGTCACGAGAATTACCACCCTGTTATGTTGTAATTTCATGTTTCATGCTTTTATATCAGTGTTAGAGTCTATCGGGTGATTTAGGAGTGATTTGGATTGGAAATGAGGCATATAGCCTTTTTGAAGGAAACTTGAATAAGGAAAGTCAACCCGGAGTTGACTATTTAGTTAGAGGGCTCGGAATCGGAGTTTGATGATTTGGTTAGTTCCGGGAGGTGATTTGTGACTTAGGGGAGCAATCGGAATTGAATTTGGAGGCCCGTTGTAGAAATAGGCTTGAAATGGCTAAGGTTGAATTTTGACGAAATCCGAACGGTAGGTGAGATTTTGATCCGGGGTCGGAATGGAATTCCGACAATATCTGTAGCTTTGTTATGTGATTTTGGATATGTCCGCAAAATTTCAGGTCATTCGGACGTCGTTTGGTCGGGTTTTTGATGGAATGTGTAATTCGGAAAGTTTTAAGGAATTTAGGCTTGAATCCGTGTGTAATTGGTGATTTTGATGTTTAGGATGGTGTTTTTATGATTGGAACAAGTTCGTATCGTGTTTTGGAGTATGTTGGTGGTTTTCGTTGGGGTCCCGGGGGCCTCGGGATGAATTCGGGGGTCCAAACGGACCATTTTGTGCCAAATGCACTGTTGTTTCTGCTGCAATTAGTGCAGAGGATTTTTGTTCATCGCGATCGCGAGCCTGGGGCATGCGATCGCGTAGGGTAAAACTGGGAAGCTCTGCGATCGCAAGGGTGAGACCGCGATCGCGTAGAGTATTGGAGTGAGGCCGGAAAGTTTATTCATCGCGATCGCGGGACGTGTGATGCGATCTAAGGCCGACTAGTTGTGCATCGCGATCGCGATGTGTAGTGTGCGATCGCGTAGGTCTGGGATTTAGAGCAGTGCGATCGCGGGTGGTTTCACGCGATCGCGTAGTGTTGAGGCATGAGGCAGTGCGATCGCGTAGGGAATGTCGCGATCGCGTAGAGTAATTTTGAAGCCAGGTAAATTTGTGCATCGCGATCGCGAGCTTTTGGCTGCGATCGCAGAGGGTCGCCTGGCAGTCAGTGAATTAATATAACAGAACAGTCCAGTCGTGAACCCCATACCCAAAACCTCCATTTTTGAGTTCCAAGAGAAGAAATTGACGGGAGATTGCTGGGAAATCATCGGGGTTTCATTGGAGGTATGTTTTGTGGCTTAATTACATCATTTTAACATGAAATCTTTGGTTAAATCCCTGTAAATGAAAGATTAAAGGTGGGTTTGAGCCCTAGGCCTAAATTGAAGAAAAACACCGATTTGAGTGGGCAAATGGAGTCCGATTTTGGTAAATTTTATATGCCTAGACTCGTATCGAGATGAGGGTTCCGAATATGTGATTTTGTAATTTTTCGACAAGCGTACCGAAAGTCGGGTTTTGACAACTTTGGGAATTTTGATGTAAATTGAGTTATATTGATTGGGTGTCGTCCCATTGGCCTAATTTGTTGTGTTTCTACTATATTTGATCAGATTCTACGCGTGCGGAGCTTGATTCTCGTGGTAAGGGCATTGCGGAGTAGTCGTCGCGCCGTATTGAGGTGAGTAATAGATGTGGGTGATGACCAGCGGGTTCGAAACCCCGGTAAACCACTTTGTGACGCTGTATAACAGCGAGACACGTACTCTCGTGTGAGTGCGGGGTCGATTGTGATTGGGGACTATGGCTTAGTCCGACTTGATGATACTGTGTTATGATATTAGGCTATTCATGAGCCATCGAACCTCCTTCTCGGATGGTTGCATATTATACTGTGATATTGGCTATTCTTGAGCCGTTGAACCCCCTTCTTGGGTGGTTGAGTATACTTGTGGGCCGTGAGCCAGTTATTGGATCCCGCGAGGATCGTTATCATTGTCTTATCATATTGACATGTTAGTTACTACCGATCCGTAGCTATTTCTGTTATCATGCTATTTCCAATCTCTGGAACTTGGTATTACTGTTTAACAACTAAAAAATGATAAAAAGGTTTTCAAAACTACTTTTGAGCCCTGCGAGGCTGTATTTGCATATTAGCTGACTGGTAGTGGATCGGGCTGCGCGCCGTAGCGGTATATATGTTGGATCGGACTACACGCCGCAGTGATATTGTGCTTGGGCTGTAGGAGCCCCTCCGGAGTCTGAACCCCCACAGTGAGCACGGGTACCCAAATTGGATCGGGCTACGCGCCGTAGCGGATCATATCATGCATTGCATTGCATTTAGCTACATCTGCTAGTTGTTATACTGTTTTGCTGGTACTTGATGGCACATGTACAGTTGATATTGATTCTGTGACAGGGTATTTGACTACAGCTTTACATAGTGCTTTATTGCGGATTTCTTATCTCGCTGTCTTACCCTTGTTTATTACCACTGAGTCTGGCAGTACTCATTTTACTCCCTGCACCTTGTGTGCAGATCCAGGTACCTCTCAGCAGTGATCCAGTAGCTGTGCGAGGCGACACTTGTGGATATTCGAGGTAGCTACAGAGTCCGCAGGACCCGATATTCCTTCTTATCTGTCTCTTGATTTTGTATTGACTTTTCTTTCCGCACTTGGTATCTTGTAAACCTTTATATACTCATGTTCAGTAGAGGCTCATGACTCTTGACCCTTCGGTCTATGGGAGTTGGCACGTGTTGGGATTTGGTTCCCTGTTTTTAATATGTATCTATCACTGTTGAATTATTTCGTTATGCTTAAATTGGATAAAGTGAGCTTATGGCTCCGTGATTGTTGTTAATTGGTCAGGCTGGCCTTAGCAATGTGCTGGGCGCCATCACGACCGGATTTGGGGTCGTGACAAGTTGGTATCAGAGCCTAGGTTTACTAGGCCTCCTGAGTCTTGAGCCGGTTAGTAGAGTCTTGTGGATCGGTACGGGGACGCCTGTACTTATCCTCGGGAGGCTGCGAACCTTTAGGAAAACTTCACTTTTCTTGAACTCTGTCGTGCGATCTTGTTGTCTTGAGAACTGAACTTCTATATTCTATTCTCTCGTAGATGGCGAGAACGCGAGCATCAGGACGAGGTGGACGACCTCCATTGCCACCTGTTAGAGGCCGTGGGCGCGGTCGTGCTAGAGGTAGAGGTAGGCGGCCGAGGCAGTGCCAGCTGACCCGCCCGTTGTACCAGTTCAGGAGCAGCCCCCAGTGGTTGATGCTCCAGCAGCCCCAGTTCAGGGCCAGACTGTATCTATTGCTATTCCTGGTCTTCAGGAGACTCTCGCTCAGATATTATCAGTGTGTTCCGGTTTGGCTCAGGTAGTTTCAGCTACTACTACTGCAGCGACATCTCAGACAGGGGCTGGTCAGCAGACCCCTGCAGCTCGCACATCCGAGCCGCTTGTTCAGGGACTTCAGACGCCAGAGGCGGTCCCCGCTCAGGTGGTTGCACCTGCTGCACCAGCTCCAGCAGCTCCAGCTCCAGAGCATATGGTTCAGGTTATGCCCGACGACGAGCAGCGTCGTCTTGAGAGATTTGGTAGACTTCAGCCACCCCATTTCGGTGGCGTTGAGGGCGAGGATGCCCAGGGTTTCTTGGACAAGTGTCAGAGGATGTTGCGGACGGCTGGTATTCTTGAGTCCAGCGGAGTTTCAATTACTACCTTTCAGTTCACTGGTCCCGCATTTGATTGGTGGGAAGAGTTTGAGAGGCGTAGGCCTGCGGGAGCAGCACCTCTCACATGGCAGCAGTTCTCTACTCTCTTTCTAGAGAAATATGTACCTCAGTCTCATCGCGAGGAGCTACGTCGCCAGTTCGAGTGGTTGGTTCAGGGCGACATGTCTGTGACCCAGTATGAGCTCAGATTCACACAGTTGGCTAGGCATGCCACATGGATGATCCCTAATGATAGGGAGAGGATCAGGAGGTTCATTGATGGCCTCAACTACTCTATTCGCATTCTTATGACCAGAGAGAGATTTTTGTCATCATCATTTGAGCAGGTTGTTGATATGGCACGCTCCATTGAGGCGGATCGTCGCCGAGAGAGAGAGGAGTGGGAGGCCAAGAGGCCTCGTGGTTCTGGCAGTTTTAGTGGTGCTCCATCTAGAGGGCATTCCCAGCAGAGCAGAGGTCGCTCATCTAGACCTTCTCATTCAGGCCGCCCAGAGCAGAGCGGAGGTTCTTATGGTCGTGGTCGACAGGGGTTTCAGCAGGGTCGGTCATCGCTTAGTGCCCTTCCAGCCCAGGGTGCAGCACCTACTTCATCAGCCCAGGGTTCTTCTGCGGCTAGGGGTTCCCTTCGGTCCCCTTCTCCAGCACCAGGTGCATGTTATGAGTGTGGTGAGTTTGGCCACATGAGGAGACAGTGCCCTCGACTCCGTAGGGACAGGACTCAGCAGAGGGATCAGCCCTCATCTTCAGCACCATCTCAGTCTAGTAGAGGTGGAGGTCGGTCTTCTCGTGGTCGCCCCAGGGGCGAGGAGAGATCTGGTGGAGGCCAGGCACGTTTCTATGCACTTCCTGACAGGCGTGATGCAGTTGCCTCCGATGCAGTGATTACAGGTATCATTTATGTCTGTCACAGAGATGCCTCTGTTCTATTTGATCCAGGGTCCACATATTCTTACGTGTCCTCTTACTTTGCACCTCACTTGGGTGCGACTCGTAGTGGTCTTGATTTACCTGTTCATGTATCCACCCCCGTGGGTGATACGATCGTTGTGGATCATGTCTATAGATCCTGTGTTATATCTATTGGGGGTCTGGAGACCCAGGCAAATTTGTTGTTGTTGGGGATGGTGGACTTTGATGTTATATTGGGTATGGACTGGTTGTTTCCGTACCATGCTATATTGGACTGTCATGCTAAGACAGTTACGTTGGCCATTCCTAGTATTTCTTAGATCGAGTGGCGGGGTTCGACCGATTTCGTCCCTAGCCGTGTTATTTCGTTCTTAAAAGCTCAAAAGATGGTTGAAAAAGGGTGTTTATCGTACTTAGCTTTTGTGAGAGATGTGGGAGCTGAGTCTCCTAGCATTGATTCTGTACCTGTTGTGAGGGACTTCCTAGATGTATTCCCCTCAGACTTGCCGGGCATGCCGCCGGACAGGGATATTGATTTTGGCATTGACTTGGTGTCGGGCACTCAGCCTATATCTGTTCCTCCTTATCGGATGGCACCAGCCGAGTTGAAAGAACTCAAAGAGCAGCTTCAGGAGCTTCTTGATAAGGGTTTCATCCGCCCTAGTGTGTCCCCGTGGGGTGCACCGGTATTATTTGTTAAAAAGAAAGATGGTTCCATGCGGATGTGTATTGATTATAGGCAATTGAACAAAGTGACACTGAAGAACAAGTACCCTTTACCGAGCATAGATGATTTGTTTGATCAGTTACAGGGTGCGAGGGTGTTTTCTAAGATCGATCTTCGTTCAGGCTATCATCAGCTGAAGATCAGGGACTCGGATATTATGAAGACTGCATTCAGGACCCGATATGGTCACTATGAGTTTCTCGTGATGTCTTTTGGGCTGACCAACGCCCCAGCAGCATTTATACATCTGATGAACAGTGTGTTCAGGCCTTATTTGGATTCATTGGTGATTGTGTTCATTGATGACATTCTAGTCTACTTCCGTAGTCATGAGGAGCATGCTCAGCATTTGAGTATTGTGTTGCAGAGATTGAGTGAGGAGAAGCTATATGCTAAATTCTCCAAGTGCGAGTTTTGGCTCGAGTCTGTAGCATTTCTGGGACATGTGGTGTCTCGTGATGGTATTCAGGTTGATCCTAAGAAGATAGAGGCGGTGCAGAGTTGGCCTAGACCATCCTCAGCTACAGAGATCAGGATGAGGCGGTTTGTTCAAGGATTTTCATCCATTGCTTCTTCATTGACTAAATTGACCCAGAAGGGTGCACCATTCGTGTGGTCGGATGAGTGCAAAGAGAGCTTTCAGAAGCTCAAGACAGCTTTGACCACAACTCCAGTGTTAGTATTGCCATCAGCTTCAGGTTCATATACCGTTTATTGTGATGCCTCGAGAGTGGGGATAGGTTGTGTGTTGATGCAGGAAGGTAAGGTAATTGCTTATGCTTCTCGGCAGTTGAAGCCACATGAGAAGAACTATCTTGTTTATGACTTGAAGCTAGCCGCCATTGTTCATGCATTGAAGATTTGGAGGCACTATTTGTATGGTGTGTCTTGCGAGGTGTATACCGACCATCATAGTCTCCAGCACTTGTTCAAATAGAAAGACCTTAATTTGAGACAGCGGAGATGGCTTGAGTTGTTGAAGGATTATGACCTTACTATATTATATCATCCGGGGAAGGCCAATGTGGTGGCCGATGCTTTGAGCCGGAAGGCGGTCAGTATGGGGAGCTTGGCATATATTCCAGCTGAGGAGAGACCATTTGCTTATGATGTTCAGGTGCTAGCCAATCGGTTAGTGAGGTTAGATATTTCGGAGCCCAGCAGGGTATTGGCTTGTGTTGTATCTCGGTCATCTCTATATGATCGTATTCGTGAGCGCCAGTATGATGATCCACATTTGGCTGTCCTTAGGGACAGAGTTCGGCATGAGGATGCTAGAGATGTCACCATTGATAGTGACGGTGTATTGAGGATGCAGGGCCGGATATGTGTGCCCAATGTTGATGGCCTTCGTGAGTTGATTCCGGAGGAGGCCCATAGCTCGCGGTATTCTATCCATCCAGGAGCCGCGAAGATGTATCAAGATTTGAAACAGCACTATTGGTGGAGAAAGATGAAAATGGACATTGTCGGACATGTAGCACGGTGCCTCAACTGTCAGCAGGTTAAGTACGAGCATCAGAGGCCCGATGGTGTATTTCAGCGCATTGATATTCCTGAGTGGAAATGGGAGAGGATCACTATGGACTTTGTTACTGGACTCCCTCGGACGGCGAGGAAGTTTGATTCTGTATGGGTGATTGTGGACAGACTGACCAAGTCAGCTCACTTCATTCCAGTTAGTACTACCTACTCATCGGAGCAGTTGGCAGCGATCTTTATTCGAGAGATTGTTCGGTTGCATGGAGTCCCGGTGTCTATCATATCCGATAGGGGTACCCAGTTCACTTCTCAGTTTTGGAGAGCATTTCAGCGAGAGATGGGTACGCGGATTGAGTTGAGTACAGCATTTCACCCCCAGACAGATGGGCAGTCTGAGCGTACTATTCAGATTCTGGAGGATATGTTGCGAGCATGTGTGATTGACTTTGGTGGTTCGTGGAATAAGTTCCTACCACTTGCTGAGTTCGCCTACAACAACAGTTATCAGTCGAGTATTCAGATGGCCCCGTATGAGGCATTGTATGGCAGGCGGTGTAGATCCCCGTGGGATGGTTTGAGCCTGGTGAGGTTAGATTGATAGGGACTGAGTTAGTCCAGGATGCTCTGGATAGAGCAAAGTTGATCCAGGAGAGGCTTCGTACAGCACAGTCTCGTCGGAAGAGTTATGCGGACCGTAGAGTTCGAGAGTTGTCTTTCATGGTTGGTGACAGAGTATTGTTGAAGGTTTCACCTATGAAGGGTGTCATGAGGTTTGGGAAGAAAGGAAAGTTTAGTCCTAGGTACATTGGTCCTTTTGAGATACTTAGGAGGGTTGGAGAGGTGGCATATGAGTTAGCCTTGCCGCCCAGCCTATCTAGCGTTCATCCAGTATTCCATGTGTCTATGCTCCGGAAGTACATTGGAGATCCGTCTCATGTATTAGACTTCAGTACCATTCAGCTTGATGGTGATCTATCCTATGAAGTGGAGCCTATTGCCATTTTGGGACGTCAGGTGAGAAAATTGAGGTCTAAGGAGATTTCATTAGTTAAGGTTCAGTGGAGAGGTCGACCCGTGGAGGAGGCCACTTGGGAGATCGAGCGGGAGATGCGGAGCAAATATCCTCACTTGTTTGAGACTTCGGGTATGTTTCTTGACCCGTTCGAGGACGAGCGTTTGCTTAAGAGGGGGAGAATGTGACGACCCGGCCCGTCGTCACGAGAATTACCACCTCGTTATGTTGTAATTTCATGTTTCATGCTTTTATATCAGTGTTAGAGTCTATCGGGTGATTTAGGAGTGATTTGGATTGGAAATGAGGCATATAGCCTTTTTGAAGGAAACTTGAATAACGAAAGTCAACCCGGAGTTGACTATTTAGTTAGAGGGCTCGGAATCGGATTCTGATGATTTGGTTAGTTCCGGGAGGTGATTTGTGACTTAGGGGAGCAATCGAAATTGAATTTGGAGGCCCGGTGTAGAAATAGGTTTGAAATGGCTAAGGTGGAATTTTGACGAAATCCGAATGGTAGGTGAGATTTTGATCCGGGGGTCGGAATGGAATTCCGACAATTTCTGTAGCTTTGTTATGTGATTTTGGATATGTCCGCAAAATTTCAGGTCATTCGGACGTCGTTTGGTCGGCTTTTTGATGGAATGTGTAATTCGGAAAGTTTTAAGGAATTTAGGCTTGAATCCGTGTGTAATTGGTGATTTTGATGTTTAGGATGGTATTTTTATGATTGGAACAAGTTCGTATCGTGTTTTGGAGTATGTTGGTGGTTTTCGTTGGGGTCCCGGGGCCTCGGGATGAATTCGGGGGTCCAAACGGACCATTTTGTGCCAAATGCAGTGCTGTTTCTGCTGCAATTAGTGCAGAGGATTTTTGTTCATCGCGATCGCGAGCATGGGGCATGCGATCGCGTAGGGTAAAGCTGGGAAGCTCTGCGATCGCAAGGGTGAGACTGCGATCGCGTAGAGTATTGGAGTGAGGCCGGAAAGTTTGTTCTTCGCGATCGCGGGAAGTATGATGCGATCGCGTAAGGTCGACTGGTTGTGCATCGCGATCGCGATGTGTAGTGTGCGATCGCGTAGGTCTGGGATTTAGAGCAGTGCGATCGCGGGTGGTTTCACGCGATCGCGTAGTGTTGAGGCATGAGGCAATGCGATCGCGTAGGGAATGTCGCGATCGCGTAGAGTAATTTTGAAGCCGGTAAATTTGTGCATCGCGATCGCGAGCTTTGGGCAGCGATCACAGAGGGTCGCCTGGCAGTCAGTGAATTAATATAACAGAACAGTCCAGTCGCGAACCCCATACCCAAAACCTCCATTTTTGAGTTCCAAGAGAAGAAATTGACGGGAGATTGCCGGGAAATCATCGGGGTTTCGTTGGAGGTAAGTTTTGTGGCTTAATTACATCATTTTAACATGAAATCCTTGGTTAAATTCCCGTAAATGAAAGATTAAAGGTGGGTTTGAGCCCTAGGCCTAAATTGAAGAAAAACACCGATTTGAGTGGGCAAATGGAGTCCGATTTTGGTAAATTTTATATGCCTAGACTCGTATCGAGATGAGGGTTCCGAATATGTGATTTTGTAATTTTTCGACAAGCGTACCGAAAGTCGGGTTTTGACAAGTTTGGGAATTTTGATGTAAATTGAGTTATATTGATTGGGTGTCGTCCCATTGGCCTAATTTGTTGTGTTTCTACTGTATTTGATCAGATTCTACGCGTGCGGAGCTTGATTCTCGTGGCAAGGGCATTGCGGAGTAGTCGTCGCGCCGTATTAAGGTGAGTAATAGATGTGGGTGATGACCAGCGGGTTCGAAACCCCGGTAAACCACTTTGTGACGCTGTATAACAGCGAGACACATACTCTCGTGTGAGTGCGGGGTCGATTGTGATTGGGGACTATGGCTTAGTCCGACTTGCTGATACTGAGTTATGATATTAGGCTATTCATGAGCCGTCGAACCTCCTTCTCGGATGGTTGCATATTATACTGTGATATTGGCTATTCTTGAGCCGTTGAACCCCCTTCTTGGACGGTTGAGTATACTTGTGGGCTGTGAGCCAGTTATTGGATCCCGCGAGGATTGTTATCATAGTCTTGTGATATTGACATGCTAGTTTACTACCAGTCCGCAGCTATCTCTGTTATCATGCTATTTCCAATCTCTGGAACTTGATATTACTGTTTTCAACTGAAAAATGATAAAAGATGTTTTCAAAACTACTTTTGAGCTCGCGAGGCTGTATTTGTATATTAGTTGACTGGTAGTGGATGGGGCTGCGCGCCGCAGCGGTATATATGTTGGATCGGACTACACGCCGCAGTGATATTGTGCTTGGGCTGTAGGAGCCCCTCCGGAGTCTGAACCCCCACAGTGAGCACGGGTACCCAAATTAGATCGGGCTACGCGCCGTAGCGGATCATATCATGCATTGCATTGCATTTAGCTACATCTGCTAGCTGTTATACTGTTTTGCTGGTACTTGATGGTACAAGTACAGTTGATATTGATTCTGTGACAGGGTATTTGACTACAGCTTTACATAGTGCTTTATTGCGGATTTCTTATCTGCGCTGTCTTACCCTTGTTTATTACCACTGATTCTGGCAGTACTCATTTTATTCCCTGCACCTTGTGTGCAGATCCAGGTACCTCTCAGCAGTGATCCAGTAGCTGTACGAGGCGACACTTGTGGATATTCGAGGTAGCTGTAGAGTCCGCAGGACCCGATATTCCTTCTTACTGTCTCGTGATTTTGTATTGACTTTTCTTTCCGCACTTGGTATCTTGTAAACCTTTATATACTCATGTTCAGTAGAGGCTCATGACTCTTGACCCTTCGGTCTATGGAAGTTGGCACGTGTTAGGATTTGGTTCCCTGTTTTTAATATGTATCTATCACTGTTGAATTATTTCGTTATGCTTAAATTGGATAAAGTGAGCTTATGGCTCCGTGATTGTTGTTAATTGGTCAGGCTGGCCTAGCAGGGTGCTGGGCACCATCACGATCGGATTTGGGGTCGTGATAGGTTTTCAACGACCCACTTCAAGTTTCGCAGACCTAATAAATGACTCATGCCTAACTTTAATTGCATATCTGTCAAGGGTTCGGGCCAATGTTGCGATTAGGCCTGCTTTGCTTAAAAGGTTAAATGTACAATTTTCAAATTAATAGAGCGGTTTAAAATTTAATCAGAGCACTAAATTTATAAACATGTATAAAATCAGATATTTTTAGTCATTTATAATAGTTGAAGCGACCGTGCTAGAACCACGGGATCCGGGGGTGCCTAACACCTTCCCTCGGGTCAACAGAATTCTTACTTAGAATTTCTGGTTCGCAGACTTCATTTGGAAAGTCGAAAATTTCCTCGATTTGGGATTTAAATAAATGGGTGACTTGGGACACCATAATTTATTCCAAGTGGCGACTCTGAAATAAATAAAATAATCCCGTTTCGAATATTGTCACTTAAATTTGAAAAAAAAAACTCCCTCGCCCGTTCCTTTACCCCCGGGATAGAGGGCGCGCCAAAAAGGAGGTGTGACAAGGTTTATCTACAAGCAATTGTAATATGTAGTTTGAGTATTCAAGTTAGTGTTTACTTGAAGTTGTGGCAACAGTTAGAGGCTGGTTGCTACAATGGGATTAGAGGTAATTCTAAGATTTAGAAATAGTTTTTATAAATGTTGTTTTGGCTCATTGATTTAGTGATTTCACCTTTTGAGCCGGATATTTTTCACGTAAAAATACTTGTGCTCTTTACTTTTTGCATTTATTGTTTTCGCAATAGTAGTTTAAGGAACATATAGAAGAACGAGATCCTTCTGTAATCTATGCACGCGAAAATGAGACACCACACAAATCACGCCCCCTTCTTGTATGACATTGAAGTATAAAACTACGTCCTAAAATAGCATTTAACTTTGGACAAAGGAGGTAATAGAATGACGAGCTATAGGAGCCATTTCACGCAAATGCCGGTACCATGCACTTTAACTATGTTTCTTATCCGAAATTTTCTAACATTTATTCAACAAATAACCTTGGTGTTTGTAATAGTTCTATCTGGAGTTTGGCTAGTTTTCTATGTGTGAAGAAAGCAAATTAAAATATTAAATATGGGGCTGCAACTAGCTCAAAGACAATTTCGTAGTTCTTTCTTTGTACCTTCGATACAAAGAAAAGGATGGGCAATAACCAAAAAATTTAAGAATGATGAAGCCAAATAAAATTGATATTAATACTATCATGAAGTGACACTGCTACAGAAATTTCATTTTCATTAGGACAGAGAAAGGAGACGTATAATATTCATGTGTCAAGTTTTCACGTCGCCGGCACATTAATGGTTTCGTCATTATTTGTTTGTTGTCTCTGTCATTATATGTTGAGAAAATGAAGGAAGAGTACTGCATCTTTAACTATTCATAATATACTCATCAAAAAGTGGATTAGTGGTATGCATCATGCATGCCAGCAAATGAGTACCCGTTCAGCTGGGGAACCAGAAGGTTCCTTGTGGATAGATCTAACAACAATGCAAATGCATCAGAAAATAAATAGCCAATCAGTGGCGGACCCAGGTTTGTAGGTAATAGTGGTCATGATTAGTTGAATTATGCAAGTTGAAGAAAATGGTAAGCATATTTTATAAGAAAATTAGTTGAATTTTGTTTGTTGCGCTTGCGCAGGTGTATGTAGCCGTTATAATTAGTTGGGAAGGAGGTAAGTGGAAGTTGGTAAGATAGTTAGTCCTTTTTACTTTTAAGTTATAGTATAGTAACTAATATTGATGCCATACATTTGGGTTATCGATATACAATAGGTGCATCTCTGTTGCTTTGATTGGGCAGCAATAGTATAGTGCTAGCTAAGGCAATTAGGGTTCAATGTTATATATTATAATCGTCTTCTCTTTCTTTAGTAACAAAATATACAAAACTTTTATTTTTGCTGCCTTAATTTAGTTTTCTTTCGAGTTTTTTCCTTATTTCATTTAGTGTTCCATTGCTTTTTTTTGCATTTCCTCTTATTTTCTACTACTTAGTTCAGCTCGTATCAATATTCGGCTTTGTAGCCATATCTTATAGCGTTAGAACTTTCTATTAGTGGGAGCAGCTATTTTCAAACAAGTATTTCAATAAAGCTATCCGTTTTACAGTAGACTCTGCGTAGCCACTAGGTTTGATTGACTTCACACATTATATAATACTTGGTTAATTATATTCTTCTTACTGGAGAGACTTTAGTGAAATATTTTCTTTTATTGTCAGTTCGTCATATATCGGCAGTAACCTATTGTTTTGTTAGTGTATAACCAAAAATTAAGATTTCAGTCAAAATTTTATTTTAGAAAAACTCGGGATACTGATAATTAAATATAAAAAAAAATTGACTTTAACAAGCTGAAAAAGCAAAATAGATTTGTATATTTCAATAGTATTTCGTGTCCTTACAAATGTTCATTCTTCCCCAATTACAATTATCTCGAAGTAATAGAGTATCCATGATAATTAATGACATTAATGTAACGTCATAATTGATAATCATAACTGATTCTATATAAATTTCATAATGCTCTCCGTAATTAATGCCTAATAAGTACCAATTCCGTATTTGTACCGCTTTTGCTAAAAAAAGTTTATTCATCTGATATAACTGCTAAAAATCAATAGGTGCGAGCTTTTGTCCTTCCTCTCATTGTGCCTGTTGAAGCTCATACCTTTTTTCTTGGCCAATTAGTCACTCTTCTATTAGTCCACGTGTCATGATATATCACATTATATTTAATTCCATTCAAGGACTCAATTTTTTCCAATACAGATAGTTTCCCACTTGCCATTTATTCTTCAATAGAATATCTGGGAAATGGATCTCATTATAGCGGGAATATTTGTCACCGTTATTTCTTCTCTGGAACTGATGCTTCATATCTCTTCTATTTAATGTTCACGAAACGTGGCACCTCGCGATTGGTTCTGCAAAAGTTTTAGCACTTTTTAGGTCTTTTTACGGCTTCATTAATTACGAAACGACAACATTCATCATGCGTTTCCATCATTACGTCTTTTCCTCTGACGGTTGCTTCTGAGTATAAATATAAGTTTTCATCTTTGTCTTTTTCATAAAAAAGGATCAGAAGATTCAATTTTACTCTTCTTCTTCGTCGTACTACTATGTCTTCTTCAAACCCTAACCCTTGTAAAGTTCCCATTTTTAATAACCTTTCTCATGCTACTATTAGAAGTATGAGAGGAGGAAGACTTCGTAGTTTAGCTTCTTCATCTTCCCGGGGTCCTTCTCTTCCTTCTACGAGTTCAACTCCATTTTTTAGAACTAGAGGTTCCCTTTCTCAAATGCGTTCTTCTAGAAATAAAGAGACCAATGAGCCTTTCCTTTGGTCGACGAAATTGTTCCCGCTGAACTATCTTTTTATAATGATAGAGAGTCCTTCACAAACCAAGTTTCTTCTATGTCTTCATTATGCTGATATTTCCCCAACTCAGATCACTAAAAGTTTGATTCGCGTTGTCTGGAGTCATGATCTTCCCATCATAATCCCTAATGCAAACCAAAGAATCACTTTTTATTTGATGGGGTTTTCTTTCGTATATACATACACTTGTACTTTGAATTTCAAACCCCCTATTGACCCGGTTATCCTCAAATTCTATTGTTTTCTTTATGTTTGCTTAGGATATATCGGTCCTATCGTGTAGAGGGCAGTTGCTTGTTTGAGGCATCTGGCCAACATGGATGACTTGCATTTTACTTTCTTTCATTTAATCTATCTTTATTCTCCCAAAATTTTCTATCATAGAATTTTTACCTTATAGTAAGAAGTAAAAGAGTTCTGGTCAGCCCACAAGACCATAAAGACCGTAGTTGATGCACCAGATTTTTCGCGGCCCTCAGTGTTGGTTTAGTAAGTGAAGAGAATGATCCATTTTCTGAGAAATGGAATTTTGCACGTAAGTTTTCTTTTCATAACTTTTATGCACTTTTCTTATTTTGTTTTTTTGATGGCTGTCATTTTAACCCTTTCTTCTTTTTCAGCAACCATGTAAATTGTTAGTGAAATTTCTAATTTTCATGGTTGGGTAGAAAATGTTGTTAAGTATTGCTCCGATGGAAGGTAGATCTTGGAAAAACATTTCTCATCGGTTTGGTTGGAAAGTAAAAACTCACAGTAAATGCTTTCTCTCCGTATTCTTTGCATTTTTACTCATTTCTCCGCTAAAATTTTTCTTTAATCCTTCTTTCTATCAGGATTTCCCATTCGAGGCATAAGTGTTGAGGCCGTCATAGCTTCCAGAGTTTCTTTGGAAAGAGCCAAAAGAGATTGTCCTGGTTCTTCATCGAAAAGGAAAGCTTCCAATTACCAAGATTCTGACGAAGAAGAACAACAAGATGGGAGTTCTTTTATAATAAGGCCACGGGCTAGAAGACACATTATTCAGATGAGAAAGCATCTCCTCATTGTTCTGTTCCACTAATCGAGCCTGTTTAAGCCTCTTTGGTGATTTTTGATGATGACAATCCAACAACTGCTCATGATTCTATTTATTAGTTTTTTGTTCATAGGTTTGATAGTGAAGGTTTTGGTCCGATTTCTGACGATGTATCCCTTGCCTTATTTTCTATGCTTACTCCGGTGATATCTCCCTTACCAGTTGTGATTGTTTCCATTGCTGCTTCGCCCCAATCTATTTTAACTCCTTACACATTCCATCCTACTAATATGTGTCATATTGAGGTTGGTTCCTCAAGAGGAGGTGAACCTATAAGGAAATTTATCATCGAGGTTCTTGCCGATGGTAACCTTTTTGCGAAAATTAGGTAGGGCTGATGTATGGTTGAAGACACTTGTCACGACCCGGATTTTTCCCCAACATCGGAATCGTGATGGCGCCTACTCGTGGTAGCTAGGCAAGCCACTGTATTCATACTATCCTGTTTTTAACACAATTTTAATTAAATAAATGCGGAATACTTTATCGAAATGGAAATAACAAATCACAAGGTGCGAATCATACTGAAATCCTCTACCCAAGACGTGGAGTCACCAACTCACGAACTACTATGGAATACTACACATAAAAGTCTGAAGGAAATATAACATAATTCTATTTGTCTCGGAACAAAGAGACTACAACTAATAACATAAATAAAGAGAGAGACGCCGGGCCTGCGGACGTCTGCAAGCTACCTCGGTCTCAAATGTGATCAACTCCCACGCAATCAATTTACTGCTGCTGCTGCTGCTCTTGATCGTAACCTGGACCTGTGCAAAAACGCACAGAAGTGTAGCATCAGCACAACCGACCCCATGTGCTGGTAAGTGCCCGGCCTATCCCGGCGAAGTAGTGACAAGCCTAGGACCAGACACTCACATAAACCTGTGCAATTCAATATATATATATGTGTACCACAAAATAACAAGAAATAATCAAGTATTAACACCATAAGGAATACCTTAAAGAATTCAACAATTTATCACAGCTAATAATTTCACAAGGAAAAAAAAAACAAAGTATAATGTAAACACAAGTAATATCACTTCAAGAAATAGCAAATAAAGTGCACGGCATCACCCTTCGTGCTTTTACTCTCATCCTCACATCCATAGTACGGCATGATCCTTCGTACATGGTTCAATAACAAGGCACGGTATGATCCTTCGTGCATAATCAATAATAGGGCACGGCATGATCCTTCGTGCATAATCAATAATAGGGCACGGCATGATCCTTCGTGCATAATCAATAATAGGGCACGACATGATCCTTCGTGCATAATCAATAAATAAACATGACACGGCATTGACCTTCGTGCATAAATAAATAAACATGGCACGGCATCACCCTTCGTGCATTATCACTCTTCCTCACCCAAATAACAATCACAGAGTTAAGGGCAAAGAAAGAAACAGTAATTCATAAACCGTCCCATCAAGGGCAATCAATAATTATCTTCACAACAAGTCCCAACAAGGGAGAACAATAACAATTCATCTGTAATATATCTCAAAATAATCATTTTCCAACGACTCACGGTCATACTAGACGCCAGTGTATGGATGCTCGTCACCACAGCCCATACACCGCACTCGATCACATAACACATAACACATAACACATAATCCTATTCCCTCAAGCTAGGATAGAACAAACACTTACCTCGAATGCTTATGAACAATTCAATCCGTGGAAATGTCTTTTCTTTCAATTTGGCTCCAATCCAACCGTATCTATACACAATTGATTTAATATCATCAATTCTACTCCACAAACTAATTCTTAATACCAAATACAACTTTTACAACATTCGCCATGAATAGTGAATTTCAACCCCGGGCCCACATGGTCGGAATTCGGGGTTAGGACCAAAATCCGGTTACCCATTCCCCCACGAGTTCATATATATAATTTGTTTCAAAATCGGACCTCAATTCGAGGTCCAATTCCCCAATTTATGAAAAACCCTATTTTCTAACAAAAACAAGAATTTTACCATGAAAATCTTTGATTTCTTATGAAAAACATGTTTAATGATGTTAGGAATTGAAAGAATTAAGTAAAAAGTGACTTACAATCGTTTTGATGAAGAAGAAATCCTTGAAGAATCGCAAATGGGTGTTTTGGTTTTGTAAAATGTGAAGAAATGACCGAAATTCGTGTTTTTCAGGTCTCTGTGTTCGCATTTGCGAACATGGGTTCGCAATTGCGAACCCCGACCAATTTCTGGAGTTTGAAAAATACGCCAAGGGTGGGAAGTTCGCATTTGCAAATAGTTCGCATTTGCGAACTAATGTTCGCATTTGCGAACACATGCTGTATAAGGCAGTGTTCGCATTTGCGAACAATGGTTCGCATTTGCGAACCAAGGCATAATGGGGAATGTTCGCATTTGCGAACATTTGTTCGCATTTGCGAACATAGGCTGGCACTGGGGACCTTCGCAAATGCGAACAATTGTTCGCATTTGCGAACAAGGCTGAGCCAAAGGGGGCTTCGCATTTGCGATGAATGTTCGCATTTGCGAGCCTGTCCCCCTTCGCAATTGCGAGAAAACTTCGCAATTGCGAAGCCAACAACTGGGTGAAAAACCAGCAGTTCAAAAATTCAGAGTTTCATCCAACGGCCTATCAAATCTTTACCCGAGCCCCCCGGCTCCAAACCAAACATGTACACAACCTCAAAAACACATTATGGACTTGTTCGTGCGATCATATCGCCAATATCACTTCGTTTTAATCAAATCAAGCCTCAAACTCATGATTTTCATACTTTTGATTTTCAAAACTTCTTAACATTGGAACTCAAGGTCCAAAACATCTCAAACGACATCCAAATGTCACCAAAATTTACAGAAATCACATATATAATATTTAAGACTTGTACCGGGCGTCGGAACCAAAATACGAGCCCGATACCAAGGTCAATTAATTTATTTCCTTTAATAATTGCATCAAAAACAATTTCACAAAAAAAATTCATAACTTGGGCTCTAGGCCTCAGAATTCGACTCCGGACACATGTCCAAGTCCCATATTTTCCTACGGACCTCCCGGGACCATCCAAATCTCGGGTCCGAATCCGTTTACCAAAAATGTTGACTGAAGTCAACCATATCAATATTAATATCATTTTTATCCAAATTTCTCATAAAATTCATATTTTCTATCATAAAATCTTTCCGGCTACATGCTCGGATCGTGCACGTAAATCGAGGCAATATAGAATGAGGTTTTCAAGGCCTCAGAAGCTCGAAATGATTAATTAAATAAGTGAAGACCCTTTGGGTCGTCACAATCTCCACCTCTAAAACAACCATTCGTCCTCGAACGGACAAAATAAAGAAGTACCTGAGTCAGGAAACAAGTGTGGGTAGCGGCTCCGCATATCGGACTCGGACTCCCAGGTCGATGCCTCAGGAGGCTGACCTCTCCACTGAACACGCACAGAAGGATAACTCTTCGACCTCAACTGTCGAACCCGCCGGTCTAGAATAGCCACCGGCTCCTCCTCGTAAGATAGATCATTGTCCAATTGGACAGTACTGAAGTCTAACACATGTGTGGGATCGCCGTGGTATCTCCGAAGCATAGATACATGAAAAACTGGATGCACGGCCGATAAGCTAGGCGGCAAAGCTAATCTGTAAGCCACCCCTCCCACTCTGTCTAGAATCTCAAATGGGCCAATATACCTAGGGCTGAGCTTGCCCTTCTTCCCAAACCTCATCACGCCCTTCATAGGCGACACTCGGAGCAATACTCGTTCACCAACCATGAAATCTACATCTCGAACCTTACGATCCGCATAAGTCTTTTGCCTAGACTCGAGCTGAACGCAATCTCTCCTGAATAGTCTTGACCTTATCTAAGGCCTCCTGAACTAAGTCTGTACCCAACAACCGAGCCTCTCCCGGTTCAAACCATCCAACCGGTGATCGACATCGCCTACCATACAACGCCTCATACGGGGCCATCTGGATGCTAGATTGGTAACTGTTATTGTAGGCGAACTCTGCTAATGGCAGAAACTGGTCCCACGAGCCTCCGAAATCAATAACACAGGCTCGAAGCATGTCCTCGAGAATCTGAATAGTCCTCTCTGACTGGCCATCCGTCTGAGGATGAAATGCTGTACTCAACTGAACCTGGGTGCCTAACTCCTGCTGGACCGCTCTCCAGAACCGCGAGGTAAACTGCGTACCCCGATCAGAGATAATAGATACTGGCACCCCACGGAGACGAACAATCTCCCTAATGTAAACCTCCGCTAACCTCTCCGACGAGTAGGAGACAGATATTGGAATAAAGTGTGCTGATTTGGTCAGTCTATCAACAATGACCCAAATAGCATCAAATTTTCTCCGAGTCAAAGGAAGTCCAGTAACGAAGTCCATAGTGATCCGCTCCCATTTCCACTCGGGAATTTCAATCCTCCGGAACACACCACCAGGTCTCTGGTGCTCATATTTCACCTGCTGACAATTTAGACACCGAGCGACATACGCAACGATATCTTTCTTCATTCTGCACCACCAATAGTGTTGCCGTAAGTCCTGGTACATCTTCGCGGCGCCTGGGTGAATAGAATACCGCGAACTGTGGGCCTCTGCTAAGATCAACTCTCGAATTCCTTCGACATTGGGTACACAAACTCTACCCTGCAATTTTAATACCCCATCATCATCTAGGTTTACCTGTGTGGCACCTCCCCGCTGTACTGTATCTCTCAACTCACGCAAATAAGGATCATCAAATTGCTTCTCACGGATACGCTCTAATAAGGAAGAACGAGCGACCGTGCAGGCTAACACTCTGCTAGGCTCAGAAATGTCTAATCTCACGAACCGGTTGGCTAAGGCCTGGACATCTAGAGCTAATGGTCTCCGATTGACCGGAATATATGCAAGACTACCCATGCTGGCATACTTTCTACTCAATGCATCGGCCACCACATTGGCCTTACCCGGGTGATATAATATAGTAACATCATAGTCTTTTAGCAACTCTAACCATCTCCGCTGTCGTAGATTCAACTCCTTCTGTTTGAATAAGTACTGTAGGCTTTTGTGATCAGTGTACACCTCACATGTCACACCATATAGATAATGCCTCCAGATCTTTAAGGCATGAACCACTGCTGCCAACTCGAGATCATGAACTGGATAATTCTTCTCATGTATCTTTAACTGCCTCGAAGCGTAAGCGATAACCTTACCATCCTGCATCAATACCGCTCCAAGCCCTGTACGAGATGCGTCACAATAAATCGTATAAGGCCCCGCACCTGTAGGTAGTATCAACACTGGTGCGGTGGTCAAGGCTGTCTTGAGCTTCTGAAAGCTCGCCTCACACTCCTCTGACCACTGAAACTGGACACCCTTCCGGGTCAACCTGGTCATCGGGGCTGCAATAGAAGAAAACCCCTCTACAAATCGACGGTAGTAACCTGCTAATCCCAAGAAACTCCGGATCTCAGTCACTGAAGCTGGTCGAGGCCAATTCTGGACTGCCTCAATCTTCTTTGGGTCTACCCGAATACCTTCCACCGATACAATGTGACCCAGAAATGCTACCGAACTCAGCTAGAACTCACATTTAGAAAATTTGGCATATAGCTGATTATCTTTCAGAGTCTGAAGAACCACTCTGAGGTGCTGCTCGTGCTCTTCCTGGCCGCGGGAGTATACCAGGATGTCATCTATGAATACTATCACGAACAGATCTAAGTAAGGCCTGAATACCCGATTCATCAACTCCATGAATGCTGCTGGGGCATTGGTCAACCCGAAGGACATGACCAAGAACTCATAATGCCCATATCTAGAGCGAAAGGCTGTCTTAGGAATGTCAGCCGCCCTGATCTTCAGCTGATGGTAGCCCGACCTCAAGTCTATCTTAGAGAATACCCTCGCTCCCTGGAGCTGGTCAAACAAATCATCAATCCTCGGCAGTGGATATTTATTTTTGATAGTCACCTTGTTTAACCGCCGGTAATCAATACACATCCGCATCGAGCCATCCTTCTTCTTTACAAATAATACAGGTGCTCCCCAGGGGGAAACACTGGGCCTGATAAAGCCCTTCTCAAGAAGGTCCTGCAACCGATCTTTCAACTCTTTTAGTTCCGGCGGGGCCATACGATAGGGTGGAATAGATATGGGCTGAGTACCCGGTGCCAGATCAATACAGAAATCAATATCCCTGTCGGGTGGCATGCCCGGCAGGTCTGAAGGAAAAACCTCCGGAAACTCCCGTGCAATAGGGACCGACTCAATGGAAGGAACTTCTGCGCCGGAATCACGAACATAAGCCAAATAAGCTAGACACCCCTTCTCGACCATACGTCGAGCCTTAACATAAGAAATAACAGTGCGAACGGAGTGGCTTGAGGTACCCTTCCACTCTAATCGGGGTGATTCTGGCAAGGCTAAGGTGACAATCTTAGCATGACAATCAAGAATAGCATGGTATGGGGACAACCAGTCCATCCCCAATATGACATCAAAATCTACCATATCCAAGAGCAACAGATCAACACGGGTCTCGAGACCCCCAAATATAACTACGCACGAACGATGCACCCGATCGACTACAATAGAGTCACCCACTTGGCGTAGCCACATAAACTGGAATATCCAGAGCATAGCTGGGCACAGCCAAATACGGTGCGAAGTAGGAAGACACATAGGAATATGTAGATCCGGGGTCAAATAATACTGAAGCACCTCTGCCACACACAAGAATAGTACCTGTAATCACGACATCTGATGCCTCTGCCTCTGGCCTGGCTGGTAAAGCATAGAATCAGGGATCTGCACCTCCCCTCTAAACTGCGTCTCTAGGACGACAATCAACTGGCTGACCTCTACCTCTGGCTGGACGGTCTCCACCTTTACGGTCTCGACCTCCACCTCTATAATCTCTACCCCCGCCTCTGGCTGGCTGGGCAGGCTGAGGGTTAGCTGGGGCCTGAATCATAGGATGAGGACCTCACTGCTGAGAGTTGCCCGCTGCTCGAGGGCAATACCTGATAAAATGACTCGGGTCACCACAACCGTAGCAACTCCTGGACCGATAGGGCTGCCGGCCCCGACGACCTCGAATGGCCTCCACGAACACTGTGAAGCGGCCGAGCATTAATAGGAGACCGGTCCGAATAATGCCCCCGAGAACCACGATCAACTGATCCACCCTGTGAAGCTCGAAGGGCGGAATGAAAAGGCACTGTAGGACCGGCCTCTATCAAAGGATTCTCTCTGCTACCAGAGGAAGAAGCACCAAACCTACCCGAATGACGAGGCCTCTTATCCGAAGAATAACCGCCTCCCCTAGCAAGAGCCATCTCAACTCTGCGTGCTGCATTGGCTGCCTCCTGAAATGATATGTCACTCCCCACGCCCATAGCCATCCGGAGTCTAATCGGATGATTAAGCCCATCTATAAACTTGCGGACCCTCTCCCGCTCGGTGGGAAGTATCACTACTGCATGACGAGCCAAGTCGATAAATCTCGTCTCATACCGTGTAACTGTCATAGTGCCCTGATGGAGGCGCTCAAACCGCCTCCGAAGTACATCCCTCTGAGTAGCAAGGAGAAACTTCTCTATAAATAGTTCCGCATACCGGTCCCATGATAAAGCCGGGGACCCCGCTGGTCGAGTCGAGCAATAATCTCTACACCAAGTCTTGGCGGATCTCGCAAGCCTGAAGGTACCGAAGTCAACTCCGTTTGTCTCCACAATTCCCATAGTCTTGAGAATCTCATGGCAACCGAATAAAAAGTCCTGAGGATCCTCTGATGCGGCTCCACCGAATGTAGTGGTAAATAGCTTGGAGAACCGATCAAGCCTCCATAAGGAATCGAAGTCATGGCCGTTCCATCACCGGCATGAGCCGTGGTACTCGACCGAGTGGCCACGGTTGGCCGAATTATCGGTGCTCGAGGCCGAGGAGCTACCGACTGCGGAGTATGAGCAACAGGAGTCCGGGCCCCTCCTCCAGCCGGAGAATGGCCGGGGCAACCGATAATAAACCCGCTCCGGCAATGTCGTCCATGAATCCCGCTATTCGATCAAGGCATCCCGGAGATCCGGGGTAATTAAAGCCTCTCTTGGGACCTGAGCTGGGCCCACTAGAGCTGTTGGAACCGGAACCTCCTCGTCAATCTCAATATGGGGCTCCACCTCCGGGGTAGCTGCCTGGGGCTGAGCTCTACCCCTACCACGGCCTCTAATACGGCCTCGACCCCCTGCCCCTCACGGGAGCTGCCTGGGGCTCGGGCTGCTGGTCGGCGGACGAAGAAGCGCGTGTCCTCACCATCTGCGAAAGGACAGAATAGAAATTCAATCGGTAATTGAGGAACAAGTCGCACGACAAGAAAGAACAAATGAGAGACTTTTTCCTAACTCAATAGACTCTGGAGGACAAGTACGGACGTCTCCGTACCTACCTCTCAAACTCTACTAAGCTTGTTCGTGAGTGGTGAGACCTATGTAACCTAGAGCTCTGATACCAACTTGTCACGACCCGGATTTTTCCCCAACATCGGGATCGTGATGGCGCCTACTCGTGGTAGCTAGGCAAGCCACTGTATTCATACTATCCTGTTTTTAACACAATTTTAATTAAATAAATGCGGAATACTTTATCGAAATGGAAATAACAAATCACAAGGTGCGAATCATACTGAAATCCTCTACCCAAGACGTGGAGTCACCAACTCACGAACTACTATGGAATACTACACATAAAAGTCCGAAGGAAATATAACATAATTCTGTTTGTCTCGGAACAAAGAGACTACAGCTAATAACATAAATAAAGAGAGAGACGCCGGGCCTGCGGACGTCGGCAAGCTACCTCGGTCTCAAATGTGATCAACTCCCACGCAATCAATTTACTGCTGCTGCTGCTGCTCTTGATCGTAACTTGGACCTGTGCAAAAACGCACAGAAGTGTAGCATCAGCACAACCGACCCCATGTGCTGGTAAGTGCCTGGCCTATCCCGGCGAAGTAGTGACAAGCCTAGGACCAGACACTCACATAAACCTGTACAATTCAATATATATATGTGTACCACAAAATAACAAGAAATAATCAAGTATTAACACCATAAGGAATACCTTAAAGAATTCAACAATTTATCACAGTTAATAATTTCACAAGGAAAAAAAAAACAAAGTATAATATAAACACAAGTAATATCACTTCAAGAAATAGCAAGCAGTTGCACGGCATCACCCTTCGTGCTTTTACTCTCATCCTCACATCCATAGTACGGCATGATCCTTCGTACATGGTTCAATAACAGGGCACGGTATGATCCTTCGTGCATAATCAATAATAGGGCACGGCATGATCCTTCGTGCATAATCAATAATAGGGCACGGCATGATCCTTCGTGCATAATCAATAATAGGGCACGGCATGATCCTTCGTGCATAATCAATAAATAAACATGACACGGCATTGACCTTCGTGCATAAATAAATAAACATGGCACGGCATCACCCTTCGTGCATTATCACTCTTCCTCACCCAAATAACAATCACAGTTAAGGGCAAAGAAAGAAACAGTAATTCATAAACCGTCCCATCAAGGGCAATCAATAATTATCTTCACAACAAGTCCCAACAAGGGAGAACAATAACAATTCATCTGTAATATATCTCAAAATAATCATTTTCCAACGACTCACGGTCATACTAGACGCCAGTGTATGGATGCTCGTCACCACAGCCCATACACCGCACTCGATCACATAACACATAACATATAACACATAATCCTATTCCCTCAAGCTAGGATAGAACAAACACTTACCTCGAATGCTTATGAACAATTCAATCCGTGGAAATGTCTTTTCTTTCAATTTGGCTCCAATCCAACCGTATCTATACACAATTGATTTAATATCATCAATTATACTCCACAAACTAATTCTTAATACCAAATACAACTTTTACAACATTCTGCCATGAATAGTGAATTTCAACCCCGGGCCCACATGGTCGGAATTCGGGGCTAGGACCAAAATCCGGTTACCCATTCCCCCACGAGTTCATATATATAATGTGTTTCAAAATCGGACCTCAATTCGAGGTCCAATTCCCCAATTTATGAAAAACCCTATTTTCTAACAAAAACAAGAATTTTACCATGAAAATCTTTGATTTCTTATGAAAAACATGTTTAATGATGTTAGGAATTGAAAGAATTAAGTAAAAAGTGACTTACAATCGTTTTGATGAAGAAGAAATCCTTGAAGAATCGCAAATGGGTGTTTTGGTTTTGTAAAATGTGAAGAAATGACTGAAATTCGTGTTTTTCAGGTCTCCGTGTTCGCATTTGCGAACATGGGTTCGCAATTTCTGGAGTTTGAAAAATAAGCCAAGGGTGGGAAGTTCGCATTTGCGAACATTTGTTCGCATTTGCGAACTAATGTTCGCATTTGCGAACACATGCTGTATAAGGCAGTGTTCGCATTTGCGAACAATGGTTCGCATTTGCGAACCAAGGCATAATGGGGAATGTTCGCATTTGCGAACATTTGTTCGCATTTGCGAACATAGGCTGGCACTGGGGACCTTCGCAAATGCGAACAATTGTTCGCATTTGCGAACAAGGCTGGGCCAAAGGGGGCTTCGCATTTGCGATGAATGTTCGCATTTGCGAGCCTGTCCCCCTTCACAATTGCGAGAAAACTTCGCAATTGCGAAGCCAACAGCTGGGTGAAAAACCAGCAGTTCAAAAATTCAGAGTTTCATCCACCAGCCTATCAAATCTTTACCCGAGCCCCCGAGCTCCAAACCAAACATGTACACAACCTCAAAAACACATTATGGACTTGTTCGTGCGATCATATCGCCAATATCACTTCGTTTTAATCAAATCAAGCCTCAAACTCATGATTTTCATACTTTTGATTTTCAAAACTTCTTAACATTGGAACTCAAGGTCCAAAACATCTCAAACGACATCCAAATGTCACCAAACTTTACAGAAATCACATATATAGTATTTAAGACTTGTACCGGGCGTCGGAACCAAAATACGAGCCCGATACCAAGGTCAATTAATTTATTTCCTTTAATAATTGCATCAAAAACAATTTCACATAAAAAATTCATAACTTGGGCTCTAGGCCTCAGAATTCGACTCCGGACACATGTCCAAGTCCCATATTTTCCTACGGACCTCTCGGGACCATCCAATCTCGGGTCCGGATCCGTTTACCAAAAATGTTGACTGAAGTCAACCATATCAATATTAATATCATTTTTATCCAAATTTCTCATAGAATTCATATTTTCTATCATAAAATCTTTCCGGCTACATGCTCGGATCGTGCACGTAAATTGAGGCAACATAGAATGAGGTTTTCAAGGCCTCAGAAGCTCGAAATGATTAATTAAATAAGTGAAGATCCTTTGGGTCGTCACAACACTACTAGTCCAGACTAGAGCATCAACTGGAAGTCTTAACTTCAGAGTTATTGATCGAGAAGGCTTCCTCAAATCTACCTGATAAGGACAAGAATCTCCTTGAAACATCTTTCTCTTAACAACTTTTTAAATCCAGTGACGAAATCAGAGAACTGAAGGCTTTACTAAGCAAAAAGGAAGCTTATGCTGGTGAACGCGTGCAAACACTTTCTCATACCCAAGAAGATCTTCGTGAGTCTTCTAACAATGTCAGTTTTTTAGAGAGTTCACTCGGTCCTCTACAAGCTTCTTACGATTTTGCCCCGGCTAAAAATGAAAATGAGATTAATCAGTGGGAACAAGATTACGAGATTCTCGAGGACAAAACTGCAATGGAAGTGAGTTGGGCAATTTTAAACACACACCGTGATATCCTAGTGGAAGTTAGCCAGGGGGCTTTAGTTTGGATGCTAAGTTAGCCAAAATAAAAGAGACTATTGAAAAAGCCAGCAAAACCAATATTTCTCTTCTCCCATGGCTGATATTCCCAAGCACGTTGAAGATGATATGGGTACGGTGAATGCTCCAACTCCTTCAAGCCATCTCAAACCTTCTGTTGTGAAAGACCCTATTTCAGTTCGTTCTTCAGCCCCCCATGAAAAGTTTATGACATGTTACTTCTTTTCTTTTCTTTTCTTTTATGGAATGTAGTTGTAACCCCAAGTCCCATTTGGGGGTTTAGTTTTTTGAAATGATAAGTCCCCAGAACTTTTCGGGGCACTTTTGTATAAATGACAAATAGTTTATGACTAAGTTTTGTACTTAGTCTGAACTTTGTTTTAAAAATATTTAAGAAGTTTTCTGTTTTAACTTAGTTATTTTCAGCTTCTATTTTTCCTGTCGTTGCCTTTATACTTTAAGGGCTTGTTAATTAATTCGCGGGTTTATGTTTTACTTTTTTTTTTGCATTTATTGTTTTATAAAATGCTTTATTAACTTCATGGATTTTTGAATAACACATGAATTTTATAACAGAGGGCCCTTTTATTTTTGACACTTAATGAAGAAGACGTCTCAACTTCATAATGGTTTAAATATACGACAAAAGAAATAGAACACACATATTTCTTGAAATAACTTTGATAAAGTTTTCATTTGAACTTGTCAAGTTTAAATAACATCTTATATGTGTTCAAATAACTTCTATAACTCTTCTCGTAACTGTTTTCTTTTCCAACAGTTTTCAAAATAGAAAATAAAAGTCAAGGTTTTCCTTTACAATATGTTTCTATACATTGCCTTTAACCTAGATATTCTTGAAATTTGTAAGGTTTTTTGAATGACTTTGTGTTATTTGGCTCGTAACTTTGCTCTGAACTTGACTCAATTGATTAGTAGACTTTGAGGCTTTGATTTATAAATTTTTTACTATCTTCTTAGTCTTTTTTTGCCTTCTTTATACGTATGTCGTATATCATATAGTTCCCAAAGTGTTTGAGCTTTGAAGTATGAAATCTCGAGCACTTGTTTACTCCTTTTATTTGGTCCTTTCACTAAAAAGGAAAACATATGGGACTCGGAGTTGTGATTATAGATGAAGACTGTTAAACCCGTTTGAATTTCTATCAGAATAAATTGTAACCCTAGACCGACAATTTATGTTTTTTCTGTATGTCTTGCAGGTCGTGACTCATCATTTAGTACGAGTTAGCTTTTTGCCTATCATCTAAAATCGTTATTAGAATTTTAATAATTCTAAAGATAAATTTCGAAGATGAGGGTACCTACCCGTGGACACTTCTTTTCCTAAGAAGTAATATCTCTTCAAATAAATGACATTCCAATGTAAAGGTAAAATCTTACCATCCATTATTTTCAGCTCGTATGTTCCCTTTCCTGCGATACCGTGGATCTTATAAGGTCTTTCCTAATTTGGACTTAACTTTCCTTCAATAGATTGAAAAACCTTTTTGAGTGCAAAGTCCCCAATCTTGAAGTATCTTAAGCGTGCTTTCTGATTATAATATCGTTCCATAAACTGTTTTTGTGCTGCCATTTTTATTAATGCATTTCCCTCATTTGCTCAAGTAAATCTAAGTTGATTCGCATTTCTTCTTCATTAGATTCTTCAGTTGCTTGTTCATATCTCGTGCTTGGATCTTCTATCTCGACTAGGATCAAGGCTTCAACTCCGTATACTAGTGAAAATGGTGTTTCCCCATACTTATTTTTGTTATCGTGCGATAAGCCCATAAAACACCAGGTAACACCTCTTGCCAATTACCATGGATTCATCCAATCATTTCTTCATATTATTAATAATGACTTTATTAGTCGATTTAGCTTGTCCATTACCTACCAGATGATAAGGTGTTGAGGTAATCCTTTTGATTTGCCAACTTTGATAAATCTCTGTGATTTGTATTCTTATAAACTATGGGCCATAGTCACATATGATTTCCTTTGGTAGCCGAATCGGCATATGATATTTTTCCAAATGAAATGTCTAACTTCTTTTTCTCGTACCTGTTTAAAACCACCTACTTCTACCCACTTAGTAAAGTAATCAGTGAGTACTAGCAAAAATCCTACCTTACCTTTTGCTTGTTGTAGTGGACCCACGATATCCATCTCCCACTTCATAATAGGTCATGGTGCAATGACTGGATGTAGCAATTCCATGGGTCTATGCATATTGTTATTGTATCTTTGGCACTTGTCACATTTAGCTTCAACGTTTTCCATTTGTTTTTCTATTTTGGGCCGAAAATAACCTAATCTAATTATAGTTTTCACTAAAGATCTTCCTTCTACTTGATTTCAATAATGTCCCTCGTTTATTTCTCTTATCACATAAGCTGTTTGAGAAGGTCCGAGGAATTTTACGATAAATATTGCATTGCTTTAAATAGTAGCGAGCAACATTTTTGCGAAGTGCATGATCTTATTTCTTATCTTCAGGGACAGTTCCACACTGCAAAAAAACAATAATCTCGTTCCTCCATCCAAAGTTAAATTATTAAAGTTTACCTTATTTTTTATTTTGATAAAATACTGAATGGAATAATTGTATTACAGAAGCATTTTCATCTTTTGTTACTTCTACTGTAGATGCAAGAATAGCCAAGGCGTCTGCCTCAACATTCTCCTCTCGTGGTATCAACACAACTTTCCAGGTTTGGAATTGTCTTACCAGATCTCATGCCTTCTCTAGGTATTGCTACATTCTTGCCTCCCTAGTTGTATATGTCCCCAACATCTGGTTAACTACAAGCTGTGAATCGCTTTTGATTACAACCTGTTCTATGCCAAGTTCGCATGCCAGTTCTAAACCTGCAATCACAACTTCATACTCTGCTTCATTGAAAGTCACAATATGACATTTAATAGCTTGTTGTTTGGTTTCACCCGTTGGTGGTATAAAACAATTCCTAGACCAGCTCCTTTCACATTTGATGAGCCATTAGTATATAAGGTCTACGTTCCAAGATTAGATCCATTGAATACTTGTAGTTCTTTTTCTGCTGTATCCCCTCACTAAAATCGGCTAACACCTATGACTTTGTTGCAGTTCTAGGTTGATAGGTAATGTCATTGATAACTAGGGATATTGATACATTTTATACTTGTTCTTGCTTATGTTTTGATTAGAAATTTTTTAAAAGGCTCACTGTCACGACCCCAAACCCGATCATGATGGCGCCCAACACACTGCTAGGCCAGCCCGACCAATTAACAACATTCACGGAGCTATGAGCTCACTATATCCAATTTAGGCATAACAGAAATAAGTTCACATTGATAGAATACCAAATACGGGGATCAAGTCCTAAACAGTAACAACTCCCCATAGACCGAGGGTTCAAGAGTCAAGAGCCTTTAAAGATAACATAAGTGCAATAGTATTTACAAGATACTAAGTGCTGAAAGAAACAGTAATACGAAATGAAAAGACAGCTGGAAGGGAAGTTAGGTCCTGCGGACGCTGCAGCTACCTCAACTATCCCGCAGAATTGCCTCTGAACGGCTACCGGATCAGGTCTGCTGGGAGGTACCTGGATCTGAACACAAGGTGCAGGGAGAAAAATGAGTACTGCCAGACTCACTGGTAATGAACAACGTAGATAAGAAATCTCAATATAGCACTATGTAAAGTTGTAATCAAATACCCTGTAACAGTCTCAATATCAACGATAACTGTTCCAACAAGAATCAACAACACAATATATGTAACGACCCGACCGGTCGTTTTAGAAAATTACGCCCCAATCCCTAATTTAACTGTTCCCCTAAGTTCATTTCTGCTATTGTGGGTTGCCGGGAGAGTTGGTTCAAAAAAATTTGAGCATTTTGGGACACTTAGTCCCTAAATAAGAGCTTTGAAACTAGAAAACGGTTCGTAGCCGGAACAGTGTTAAGACGATCTCGGAACGGAAATCCGATGGTCCCATTAGCTCCGTTAGGTGATTTCGGGGTTAGGAGCGCGTTCGGAATGTGTTTTGGAGGTCCGTAGCTCAATTAGGCTTGAAATGCCGAAGGTTGAAATTTTGGCGAATCCGATCGATAGGTGAGATTTTGATCCGGGGGTCGGAATGGAATTCCGACAATTTCTGTAGCTTCGTTATGTGATTTTGGATATGTCCGCAAATTTTCAGGTCATTCGGACGTCGTTTGGACGGGTTTTTGATCGAATGTGCAATTCGGAAAGTTTTAAGAAATTTAGGCTTGAATTCGATGCGAATTATGGGTTTTGATGTTGTTAGACGTGTTTTGAGGATTGGAGCAAGTTCGAATGAGGTATTAAGATGTGTTGGTATGTTTGGATGAGGTCCCGGGGCCTCGGGGTGTTTTCGGATGGTTAAACGGGAGAAAATTGTGGAAATTGCAGGTTGAAGAGTCTGGTTCTGTCATTTTCGCTCCTGCGGAATTTTGGTCGCAGGAGCGAGTCCGCAGAAGCGGATATGGGAGCGCAGGAGCGGGTGTTTCGCAGAAGCGGATGCCTTTCCGCTGAAGCGGGGTCGCTGGTGCGACCCAATGATCGCAGAAGCGGACGAGGGCAATTGGGGCATGGTCCGCGGAAGCGGACGTTTCTCCGCTTGGGCGATACCGCAGAAGCGGTCAGGGACGCGCAGAGGCGGATTTTTCCGCAGAAGCGGAAGCTTCTTCGCAGAAGCGGGACCGCTTAAGCGGCCCATTGTTCGCAGAAGCGGAAGCGTAGAAGCGGAATATGTTCCGCAGAAGCGAAAATCGCTGTAAGTAAGTGTATCAGAAGTTAGAAAATTTCAGAAACATTTTAACATTTGGGGGTCTCGGCTTAAGGGCGATTTTGGGCGATTTTGAGGAGGAAATCAAGGGAAATCATCAGGTAACCAACTATGAACTCATATTATGATTAGTATTGGTATTATTATGCAATTATATCATGAAAATGGAGGAATTTGGGGTAATTATGGAGGATTTAGCCCTAGTCTTGAACTTTAGAAAATCTCTGATTTGAGTGGGCAAATGGAGTCCGATTTTGGTAAATTTTATATGCCTAGACTCGTATTGAGATAAGGAACGCGAAAATATAATTTTCGTGATTTTTCGATAAACGTACCGAGAGTCGGGTTTTGACAACTTGTGAGTTTTGGTGCATTTTGAGTTATTTTGATTGGGTAATACCCAATTGGCCTATTTTGATGAGATTCTATTGATTTTTATCAGATTCTACTCTTGTGAAGGCCGACATTCGTGGCAAGAGGGTTATTACTTAGCGGTTTTGTACCGGAATTGAGGTAAGTGGCTTGTCTAACCTCGTGTGGGGGAACTTTCACCCCTAGGATATTATGTGATAGTTTAAATGCCTTGTACGCGAGGTGACGGGCGTGTACATGCGCTGGTTGTTGTAACACACACTTTACTTGCATTGTCTGATTAGTGATATTCCTGCTCTTAGCTGATAAAAGCGTTACCATTACCCGGTATTACTTAGAAAAGCATGATTAGCTAGGATTCAACATGTTTAATTGCCTAGTTGATTTACTTGAATTCTTGATAATTTGTTGGCACTAATTTCGGTGAAGTTGTAATTTAACATTATATTCTCTCTGTGTGTTCTCTTATTTGATGTGTTGGTGGACTGCGGGTTCAATTCCCGGAGATCCCAGGGCTGTGGGTTCGATTCCCAGAGACCCGGAGTGATATTGTTTATGGACTGCGGGTTCGATTCCCGGAGACCTAGGGCTGTGGATTCGATTCCCAGAGACCCGGCATGATATTGGTAGGGACTACGGGTTCGATTCCCGAGATCCTGAGTTATTGGTAGGGACTACGGGTTCGATTCCCAAGATCCTGAGTTGTTGGTAGGGACTACGGGTTCGATTCCCGAGATCCTGAGTTATTGAGATATTATTGAGACATGGGCTGCGGGTTCGATTCCCGGAGACCCAGAGGTACTGAGAATGGGACTGTGGGTTCAATTCCCACGGATCCTGGATTTATTTATTTGAGTTGGTTATTTGTTGTTAGCTTGATTGTAGACAGTTGCAGTAAACTCATCATAATGTTGTTATTTCGGAAATTATTATCATTTAAACTGTTTATTTTGTTATCATCATTATATTATTATTTTTCTCAGTAGGGCCCTGACCTACCTCGTCACTACTCCATCGAGGTTAGGCTTGGCACTTACTGAGTACCGCCGTGGTGTACTCATGCTACTCTTCTGCACACTTTTGTTGTGCAGATCCAGGTACATCAGAGCAGGCTCGTATTAGGTGATTCTGCAGCTTTCTGGGAGACTTCGAGGTATGATCTGCTACGTCCGCGGATCCGGAAGCTTCCCTTCTATTCTAGTATTACTAGTTGACATTTTCTTCATTTCGTTGTTAGATACTCTTTACACATAGAGCCACAGTTGTATTTCTCTTTTAGTCTGTGTTACCGTGGGGTTCCGGATCTTGGTAGTGTTCTATTTATTGTGTGACGGATGTATGTGCCAAGCGGCACGGATTACATACCTTTTTGTGTTATTTTCCGATGTTCCTTATTTAAGTATTTTATAAACTGTATATTCCGTAACGTGTTAGGCTTACCTAGTCGTGGGGACTAGGTGCTATCACGACATGTTCACAATTGGTGAACTAGGGTCGTGACAAGTTGGTATCAGAGCCCTAGGTTCATAGGAGTCACGGGACACAGACCGGTTACTTAGAGTCTCGCTGATCGATACGGAGACGTATGTATTTATCTACGAGGGGCTATGTAACTGTTTAGGAAACTCTTCATTTCTTTTGGATTCCTTGTCGTGCGACATTTTTGGCATCAAAAATCTAAACTACCGCTTTCTATTCTCTCACAGATGGTGAGGACACGAGCTAACCGCGATGATCAGGTACCCGCGCCCCCTGCTGCTGCCGTCAGAGGCCGGGGCCGAGGTAGAGGACGAGGACGCGCCCGAGGTGCAGCCACGGCACCATCGCGCGCTGCCGCTGAGGTGCCACCGGTAGACCAGGTTGGAGCGCACGCACCTGGTACACCGACTACAGCTGCTACTACTCCAGCACTACAGGAGACCCTGGCTCAGTTCATGAGCATGTATACCACTTTAGCCCAGGCAGGACTGCTTCCTCTTGTTGCAGCTACATCTCAGGCCGGGGGAGGGGCCCAGACTCCCGTAGCCGTTACACCGGAGCAGCGTGTGCCAGTGGGACATGTTCCAGATGTTTTGGTTATGCCTCCTGCCGCCCCCGCACAACCGGGAGGTGGACCAGCTGCCTCTGAGGACGAGCAGCGTAGATTAGAGAGGTTCAAGAAATATGATCCTCCAGTGTTTAGTGGTTTGGCTTCAGATGATGCATTGGGTTTTCTAGAGGAGTGTCATCGTATTCTTCGTACTATGGGGATTGTGGAGACCGGCGGGGTTTCCTTCACTGCTTTTCAGTTTCGTGGGACCGCTTATGATTGGTGGCGCACGTATGAGTTGGATAGTCCGGAGGAGTCCGCTTCGTTGACCTGGACGCAGTTTTCAAATCTGTTTTTGACGGAGTTTGTTCCACAGAGCCTTAGGGATTCTTGGCGCTCGGAGTTTGAGCGGTTGCGACGGGGCTCCATGTCAGTATCGGAGTATGCCATCAGTTTCACCCGTCTGGCCAGGCATGCACCGGCCTTGGTAGCCACGGTTCGGGAGAGAGTGCGGAGATTTATTGAGGGCCCGATTCCGCCTATCCGATCCAGCATGGCCAGAGAGTTGGAGACAGATATATCTTATCAGCAGGCAGTTAGCATTGCCGGGAGGATCGAGAGTATGCTCCCTAGAGAGCGGGGAGATAGAGAGGCCAAGAGGTCTCGTGAGTCGGGCCATTTCTCTGGTGCCCGCACTTCAGCAGCCGGTCGTTTTAGCAGGGGATATTCCGGTCGTCCGGTTCACTCAGCATTGCCCGCAGCCGGTAGCACTCCAGGTCTTCCAGCACCACAGGAGCCTTATTATGCTCCCCCAGTTTCCAGTGCACCTCCTGCACGGGGTCCTTCCAGGGGTCAGACTAGTGGGGTTGAGGCCGGTCAGTCACAGCCACCGCGTCCTCTCGGAGCTTGTTTTGAGTGCGGGGATACTCGCCACCTGGTTAGGGAGTGCCCCAGGCGTAGGAGGGGAGCACCTCACCAGTCTTCGCAGCATCAGCGTGGCTCTCGGGGTCAGCAGGCTATCATTCCAGCTCCAGCTGCTATTCCACCTGCCCAGCCAGCCAGGGGCGGGGGTCAGGGTTCTAGAGGCCGCCCTCGAGAGGGGGGACAAGCCAGATTCTATGCTATTCCTGATCGCGCCGCGGCTGTTGCATCTGACTCTATTATCACAGGTATTATTCTGGTTAGTCACAGGGAGGCATCGGTTCTATTCGACCCTGGTTCCACTTTTTCATATGTGTCTTCTTACTTTGCTTCTCATCCGGGTGTGCCTCGGGATTCTTTGAGTGCCCCCATTTATGTTTCCACTCCGGTGGGTGATTCTTTGGTAGTGGACCGCGTATATCGGTCGTGTTTGATTACTATTTGTGATTTTGAGACTAGAGCGGATTTATTGCTGCTTGGGATGGTCGATTTTGATATTATTCTGGGCATGGACTGGTTGTCGCCCCATTATGCTATTCTTGATTGTCACGCCAAGACCGTGACGCTGGCTATGCCAGGCATTCCACGTATTGAGTGGAGTGGTACTCTAGATCACACCCCTAGCCGTGTTATTTCTTTTCTCAGAGCTCAGCGTATGGTTGAGAAGGGGTGTGCTGCTTATCTAGCCTATGTGCGGGACGTCGGTGTTGACACTCCCTCTATTGATTCTGTTCATGTGGTATGTGACTTTGTTGATGTATTTCCAGCTGATCTTCCGGGCATGCCGCCTGACAGAGACATTGACTTTGCTATTGACTTGTTGCCGGGCACTCAGCCCATTTCTATTCCACCGTACCGTATGGCTCCTCCCGAATTAAAGGAGTTGAAGGATCAGTTACAGGAGTTATTGGGCAAGGGTTTTATTCGACCCAGTGTTTCGCCTTGGGGTGCTCTTGTATTGTTTGTGAAGAAAAAGGACGGTTCTATGCGTATGTGTATTGACTATCGTCAGCTGAACAAGGTTACAGTGAAGAACCGGTATCCTTTGCCCCGTATTGATGATTTATTTGACCAGTTACAGGGCGCACATGTGTTTTCTAAGATTGATTTGCGCTCTGGGTATCACCAGCTGAAGATTCGGGAGCCAGATATCCCGAAGACTGCCTTCAGGACCCGATATGGTCACTATGAGTTCCTCGTGATGTCTTTTGGGTTGACTAATGCCCCAGCAGCATTTATGCATTTGATGCACAGTGTGTTCAGGCCTTATCTGGACTCGTTCGTGATTGTCTTCATTGATGATATTCTAGTATATTCTCGGAGTCGGGAAGAGCACGAGCAGCATTTGAGGATAGTGCTTCAGATTCTGAGAGAGAAGCAACTTTATGCCAAGTTCTCTAAATGTTAATTCTGGTTGAGTTCAGTGGCATTTTTGGGCCACGTGGTGTCGAGTGATGGTATTCGAGTAGATCCGAGGAAGGTGGAGGCCGTGCGGAGTTGGCCCAGACCCTCCTCCGCTACTGAGATTCGCAGTTTCCTTGGTTTGGCGGGCTATTACCGTCGTTTCGTAGAGGGTTCTCTTCGATTGCAGCACCTATGACTAGATTGACCCAAAAGGGTGCCCCTTTTCAGTGGACAGACGAGTGTGAGGTGAGTGTGAGGCGAGCTTCTTTGACTTCGGCCCCTATATTGATGTTGCCTACGGGTTCGGGGTCCTATACTCTATATTGTGATGCCTCACGAGTTGGACTTGATGCGGTATTGATGCAGGATGGTAGGGTGATTGCCTACGCGTCCAGATAGCTGAAGGTGCATGAGAAGAACTACCATGTTCATGATTTGGAGCTAGCTGCCATTGTTCACGCCTTGAAAATTTGGCGTCATTATTTATATGGGGTTCCTTCGGAGATCTACACTGATCACCGGAGCTTGCAGCACTTGCTTAAGCAGAAGGACCTGAATATGCGTCAGAGGAGATGGTTGGAACTACTGAAGGACTATGATATTACTATTCTCTATCATCCGGGCAAGGCTAATGTGGTTGTCGATGCCTTGAGTCGTCGGGCAGAGAGTTTGGGGAGTTTGGCATATCTACCAGCTTCGGAGAGGCCTATGGCGATGGATGTTCAGGCTTTAGCCAGGCAGTTTGTTAGACTGGATCTTTCGGAGCCCAGCCGGGTTCTGGCTTGTGTGGTTTCTCGGTCTTCTCTATTTGACCGCATCAGGGAGCGTCAGTTCGACGACCCTCATTTGCTTGTCCTTCAGGATAGAGTTCGGCGTGGTGATGCTCGAGATGTTACCATCGGGGATGATGGAGTTATGAGGATGCGGGGGCGTATCTGTGTGCCCAATGTAGATGATCTTCGAGAGCTGATTCTAGCAGAGGCCCATAGTTCGCGGTATTCCATCCATCCGGGAGCCGCGAAGATGTATCAGGACTTGAAACAGCATTACTGGTGGAGGCGGATGAAGAGGGATATAGTTGATTATGTTTCTAGATGCCTCAACCGCCAGCAGGTGAAGTATGAGCATCAGCGCCCGGGTGGATTGATGCAGCGGATTGAGATTCCAGAGTGGAAATGGGAGCGCATCACCATGGACTTTATATTTGGGCTTCCACGGACTATTAGGAAGTTTGATTCTATTTGGGTTATTGTGGATCGGCTGACCAAGTCCGCCTATTTTATACCGGTGAGCACTACTTATTCATCGGAGCGACTGGCGGAGATCTATATCAGGGAGGTAGTTTGGCTGCATGGTATTCCAGTTTCCATTATTTCAAATAGAGGCACTCGGTTCACTTCACGGTTCTGGAGAGCCGTACAGTAGGAGTTAGGTACTCGGGTGGAGCTGAGCACAGCCTTTCACCCCCAGACTGATGGGCAGTCCGAGCACACTATTCAGTTTTTTGGAGGATATGCTCCGTGCGTGCGTGATTGAGTTTGGAGGTTCATGGGATCACTTCTGCCACTGGCGGAGTTTGCTTATAACAATAGCTACCAGTCCAGTATTCAGATGGCACCGTATGAGGCCCAATATGGTAGGAGGTGCAGGTCTCCAGTGGGTTGGTTCGAGCCGGGAGAGGCCAGGTTACTAGGTACTGATATGGTTCGGGAGGCTATGGACAAGGTCAAGGTGATTCAGGACAGACTTCGTGCGGCCCAGTCTAGACAGAAGAGTTATGCGGACAAGAAGGTTCGCGATGTGGCTTTTATGGTGGGTGAGCGGATTCTGCTTCGAGTCTCGCCCATGAAGGGTGTTATGAGGTTTGGGAAGAAAGGGAAGCTGAGTCCTAGATTTATTGGCCCTTTTGAGATTTTGAGGCGTGTTGGAGAGGTTGCTTATGAGTTGGCCTTACCTCCCAGCCTAGCCGGAGTTCACCCCGTATTTCATGTCTCCATGCTCCGGAGATACCATGGTGACCCGTCGCACGTGTTGGATTTCGCATCTGTTCAGCTAGACAAGGATCTTTCTTATGTTGAGGAGCCAGTAGCCATTCTAGACAGGCAAGTCAGGAAGCTAAGGTCAAAGAACATCGCTTCGGTAAAGGTTCAGGTGGCGGGGCCAGCCGGTCGAGGAGGCGACTTGGGAGACCGAGCAGGATATGCGCAGCCAGTACCCTCATCTTTTCACTACTCCGGGTATGTTTTCTATGCTCGTTCGAGGACGAACGAATCTTTAAGTGTGGGAAGATGTAACGACCCGACCGGTCGTTTTAGAAAATTACGCCCCAATCCCTAATTTAACTGTTCCCCTAAGTTCATTTCTGCTATTGTGGGTTGCCGGGAGAGTTGGTTCAAAAAAATTTGAGCATTTTGGGACACTTAGTCCCTAAATAAGAGCTTTGAAACTAGAAAATGGTTCGTAGCCGGAACAGTGTTAAGACGATCTCGGAACGGAAATCCGATTGTCCCATTAGCTCCGTTAGGTGATTTCGGGGTTAGGAGCGCGTTCGGAATGTATTTTGGAGGTCCGTAGCTCAATTAGGCTTGAAATGCCGAAGGTTGAAATTTTGGCGAATCCGATCGATAGGTGAGATTTTGATCCGGGGGTCGAAATGGAATTCCGACAATTTCTGTAGCTTCGTTATGTGATTTTGGATATGTCCGCAAATTTTCAGGTCATTCGGACGTCGTTTGGACGGGTTTTTGATCGAATGTGCAATTCGGAAAGTTTTAAGAAATTTAGGCTTGAATTCGATGCGAATTATGGGTTTTGATGTTGTTAGACGTGTTTTGAGGATTGGAGCAAGTTCGAATGAGGTATTAAGATGTGTTGGTATGTTTGGATGAGGTCCCGGGGCCTCGGGGTGTTTTCGGATGGTTAAACGGAAGAAAATCATGGAAATTGCAGGTTGAAGAGTCCGGTTCTGTCATTTTCGCTCCTGCGGAATTTTGGTCGCAGGAGCGAGTCCGCAGAAGCGGATATGGGAGCGCAGGAGCGGGTGTTTCGCAGAAGCGGACGCCTTTCCGCTGAAGCGGGGTCGCTGGTGCGACCCAATGATCGCGGAAGCGGACGAGGGCAATTGGGGCATGGTCCGCAGAAGCGGACGTTTCTCCGCTTGGGCGATACCGCAGAAGCGGTCAAGGACGCGCAGAGGCGGATTTTTCCGCAGAAGCGGAAGCTTCTTCGCAGAAGCGGGACCGCTTAAGCGGCCCATTGTTCGCAGAAGCGGAAGCGTAGAAGCGGAATATGTTCCGCAGAAGCGAAAATCGCTGTAAGTAAGTGTATCAGAAGTTAGAAAATTTCAGAAACATTTTAACATTTGGGGGTCTCGGCTTAAGGGCGATTTTGGGCGATTTTGAGGAGGAAATCAAGGGAAATCATCAGGTAATCAACTATGAACTCATATTATGATTAGTATTGGTATTATTATGCAATTATATCATGAAAATGGAGGAATTTGGGGTAATTATGGAGGATTTAGCCCTAGTCTTGAACTTTAGAAAATCTCTGATTTGAGTGGGCAAATGGAGTCCGATTTTGGTAAATTTTATATGCCTAGACTCGTATTGAGATAAGGAACCCGAAAATATAATTTTCGTGATTTTTCGATAAACGTACCGAGAGTCGGGTTTTGACAACTTGTGAGTTTTGGTGCATTTTGAGTTATTTTGATTGGGTAATACCCAATTGGCCTATTTTGATGAGATTCTATTGATTTTTATCAGATTCTACTCTTGTGGAGGCCGACATTCGTGGCAAGAGGGTTATTACTTAGCGGTTTTGTACCGGAATTGAGGTAAGTGGCTTGTCTAACCTCGTGTGGGGGAACTTTCACCCCTAGGATATTATGTGATAGTTTAAATGCCTTGTACGCGAGGTGACGGGCGTGTACATGCGCTGGTTGTTGTAACACACACTTTACTTGAATTGTCCGATTAGTGATATTCCTGCCTCTTAGCTGATAAAAGCGTTACCATTACCCGGTATTACTTAGAAAAGCATGATTAGCTAGGATTCAACATGTTTAATTGCCTAGTTGATTTACTTGAATTCTTGATAATTTGTTGGCACTAATTTCGGTGAAGTTGTAATTTAACATTATATTCTCTCTGTGTGTTCTCTTATTTGATGTGTTGGTGGACTGCGGGTTCAATTCCCGGAGATCCCAGGGCTGTGGGTTCGATTCCCAGAGACCCGGAGTGATATTGTTTGTGGACTGCGGGTTCGATTCCCGGAGACCTAGGGCTGTGGGTTCGATTCCCAGAGACCCGGCGTGATATTGAAATATGGACTACGGGTTCGATTCCCGAGATCCTGAGATTATTGAAATGTGGACTACGGGTTCGATTCCCGAGATCCTGACTTATTGGTAGGGACTGCGGGTTCGATTCCCGGAGATCCCGAGTTATTGAGATATTATTGAGACATGGGCTGCGGGTTCGATTCCCGGAGACCCAGAGGTACTGAGAATGGGACTGTGGGTTCAATTCCCACAGATCCTGGATTTATTTATTTGAGTTGGTTATTTGTTGTTAGCTTAATCGTAGACAGTTGCAGTAACTATCATAATGTTGTTATTTCGGAAATTATTATCATATAAACTGTATATTTTGTTTTTCATCATTATATTATTGTTTTTCTCAGTAGGGCCCTGACCTACCTCGTCACTACTCCATCGAGGTTAGGCTTGGCACTTACCGAGTACCGCCGTGGTGTACTCATGCTACTCTTCTGCACACTTTTGTTGTGCAGATCCAGGTACATCAGAGCAGGCTCGTACTAGGTGATTCTGCAGCTTTCTGGGAGACTTCGAGGTATGATCTGCTACGTCCGCGGATCCGGAAGCTTCCCTTCTATTCTAGTATTACTAGTTGACATTTTCTTCATTTCGTTGTTAGATACTCTTTACACATAGAGCCACAGTTGTATTTCTCTTTTAGTCTGTGTTACCGTGGGGTTCCGGATCTTGGTAGTGTTCTATTTATTGTGTGACGGATGTATGTGCCAAGCGGCACGGATTACATACCTTTTTGTGTTATTTTCCGCTGTTCCTTATTTAAGTATTTTATAAACTGTATATTCCGTAACGTGTTAGGCTTACCTAGTCGTGGGGACTGGGTGCCATCACGACATGTTCACAATTGGTGAACTAGGGTCGTGACAATATAACAGCTATCAGATGTAGCTAAATGCAATGCAATGCATGAAATGACCGCTACGGCGCGTAGCCCAATCCAATTTGGGTACCCGTGCTCACTGTGGGGGTTCACACTCCAGAGGGGCTCCTACAACCCAAGCACAATATCATGAATACGCTGCGCCGCGCAGCCCGATCCACTACCAGTCAGCTAATATGCAAATGCAGCCTCGCAGGCTCAAAAGTAGTTTTGAAAACTCTTTTATCGTCTTTCAGTTGAAAACAGTACGTCAAATTTCCAGAGATTGGAAAATCATAATACTAGTAATAGCTCCAGACTGGTAGTAAAACTAGCATGTCAATATCATAGAAACAATGATAACGATCCTCGTAGGATCCCAATAACCGGCTCACATCCTGTAATGTACACAACCATCTGTGTGACGACCCAAAGGGTCATCACTTATTTTATTAATCATTTCGAGCTTTCGAGGCCTTGAAAACCTCATTCTATGTTGCCTCGATTTACGTGCACGATCCGAGCATGTAGCCGGAAAGATTTTGTGATAGAAAATATAAATTCTATGAGAAATTTGGATAAAAATGATATTAATATTGATACGGTTGACTTTGGTCAACATTTTTGGTAAACGGATCCGGACCCGAGATTGGATGGTCCCGAGAGGTCCGTAGGAAAATATGGGACTTGGACATGCGTCCGGAGTCGAATTCTGAGGCAGAGAGCCCAAGTTATGAATTTTTCTATGAAATTGTTTTTGATGTAATTGTTAAAGGAAATGAAGTAATTGACCTTGGTATCGGGCTCGTATTTTGGTTTCGACGCCCGGTACAAGTCTTAAATATTATATATGTGATTTTTGTAAAGTTTGGTGACATTCGGATGTCGTTTGAGATGTTTTGGACCTTGAGTTCCAAGTTTGAAAGTTTTGAAAACCAAAAGTATGAAAATCATGAATTTGAGGCTTGATTTGATGAAAACGATGTGATATTGGCGATGTGATCGCACGAACAAGTTCATAATGTGTTTTTGAGGTTGTGTACATGTTTGGTTTGGAGCCCGTGAGGCTCGGGTAAAGATTTGATAGGCCGTAGGATCAATTTCTGAATTTATGCACTGCTGGTTTTTCACCCAGCTGTTGGCTTCGCATTTGCGAAGAATTTCTCGCAAATGCGAAGAAGGCAGTTCAAGGCTGGGTTCGCAAATGCAAACCCATTATCGCAAATGCGATGCCTGCCAGAACCAGCCAAGTTCGCAAATGCGAACAAAGAGTCGCAAATGCGACACTGGTACACCTGGACCAGAGTTCGCAATTGCGAACTTAACCTCGCAATTGCGAGGCCTTCAGTAATTGCATGTCTTCGCAATTGCGAAGAATGTGTCGCAATTGCGACAAAACCCAGAAGCCTGCTGGTTCGCAAATGCGAACCTTATTTCGCTAATGCGAAATCCCCACTAACTGCCTAGACTTCGCAAATGCGAACAAATGTTCGCAAATGCGAACTTCCCAGCTTTAGCTTATTTTTCAAACTCCAAAAATTGGTCGGGGTTTGCAATTGCGAACCGATGTTCGCAAATGCGAACACAGAGACCTGTAAAATACGATTTTCAGTTCATTTCTTCACTTTTTACAAAACAAAAACACCCATTTGCGATTCTTCACGGATTCCTTCTTCATCAAAACAATTGTAAGTCACTTTTTACTTAATTCTTTCAATTCCTAACATCATTAAACATGTTTTTCAATAGAAATCAAAGGTTTTCATGGTAGAATTTCTTGTTTTTGATAGAATATAGGGTTTTTCATAAATTGGGAAATTGGACCTCGAATTGAGGTCCGATTTTGAAACAAATCATATACTTGAACTCGTGGGGGATGGGTAACCGAATTTTGGTCCGAACCCCGAGTTTCGACCATGTGGGCCCGGGGTCGAAATTTACTATTCCGGGCAGAATGTTGTAAAAGTTGTAATTAGCCTTATGAATTAGTTTGTTGAGTAGTATTGATGATATTAAATCAATTGTGTATAGATACGATTGGATTGGAGCCAAATTTGAAAGGAAAAGGCATTGCCACGGATTGAATTGTTCATAAACATTCGAGGTAAGTGTTTGTTCTATCCTAGCTTGAGGGAATAGGATTATGTGCTATGTGATCGAGTGCGGTGTATGGGCTGTGGTGACGAGCATCCATACACTGGCGTCTAGCATGACCGTGAGTCGTTGTTGATATTTGTTGTGAGATATTTTGCAGATAAATTGTTGAACCCTTGCCGGGTTGTAGAATTGTTATTGTTCTCCCTTGTCGGGACTTGTTGTGAAGTGAGATATTGATTGCCCTTGCAGGGACTTTGTTGAAATGATTATTGTGTCCCTTGCCGGGACGGTTCATGATTTGTTATTTTCTTTCTCTGCCCTTAACTGTGATTGTTATTTGTGTGAGGAAGAGTGATAATGCACGAAGGGTGATGCCGTGCCATGTTTTATTATTTATACACGAAGTTTAATGCCGTGCCATGATTTATTGATTATGCACGAAGGATCATGCCGTGCCTTGTTATTGAACCATGTACGAAGGATCATGCCGTACTATGGATGTGAGGATGAGAGTAAAAGCACGAAGGGTGATGCCGTGCACTTTATTTGCTTATTTGGTGAGATGAGAGTAAAAGCACGAAGGGTGATGCCGTGCAACTATTTGCCATTCCTTGACTTGATATTACTTGTTTTTCCATTATATTTTATTTGGGTGATGTCGTGCAACTATTTGCCATTCCTTGACTTGATATTACTTGTTTTTCCATTATATTTTATTTGGGTGATGCCGTGCAACTATTTGCCATTCCTTGACTTGATATTACTTATGTTTCCATTATACTTTGTTTTCCTTGTGAACTTATTAACCGTTGTCAATTGTCGAGTTCTTTTGAGATATTCCTTATTGTGTTATTACTTGGTTAATTCTTGTAAATTGTGGTAATATATATATTAAAGAATTGGAATCGTGTGGCGCGCCGACCACTTTTATGATAAGAAATGGAATAGTGTGGCACGCCGACCACAAAGTGATTTGAATCTTGGCATTGGCCATAGTTGCCGATAGCCTATTGATATATTTGGGAGCGGGTGGTACGCCTACCACGAGATAAGAAAAGAAAAATAAAGAATTGAGACACGAAAGTAAGATTTAATTCTGTGGATTAGATTAATTTGGATATTATGAGTTATTGGTTGTTATTCAGAGCAGAGTATTTCCTTATAAATGTTTATGTACACACACATATATATATATATATATATATTGCAACTGCACAGGTTTATGTGGGTGTCTGGTCCTAGGCTTGTCACTACTTCGTCGGGATAGGCCAGGCACTTACCAGCACATGGGGTCGGTTGTGCTGATACTACACTCTGCGCTCTTTTTGCGCAGATACAGGTTACGGACAGCACAGCAACAACGACAATAGCACGATTGTGGATATTCCGACTACCGAGACTTCGAGGTAGCCTTGCATGCGTCCGCAGGACCCGTTGTCTCCTCTATCTATGTATTTCATTCTGTTATCTCATGTATTCGAGATAAAGAGTTTATATTTCTTTCAGACGATTATGTGTATTATTCTTAGAAGTTCGTGAGTATTGTGACACCAATCCTGGGTAGTGTAACATGTTTGGGGTTTTCTTTATCATATTTGATAAGATTGACTAAGTCTTCCGCTAAGTTTAATTATTCCGCTGTGATGTGTATGTTTTTAATTTTAAAGTCTTCATAAGAATTTGGTAATTAATGGAGGTGTAATTAATATTTGGCTTGCCTAGCTTCCACTAGTAGGCGCCATCATGACCCCCGATGGTGGGAAATCCGGGTCGTGACAATCTGGGAAGGAGGTTCTCCGGCTCAAGAATAGCCAATATCACAATATAATATGCAACCATCCGGAAAGGAGGTTCACCGGCTCAAGAATAGCCAATATCACAATATAATATCAACAGGTCGGACTAAGCTATAGTCCCCAAATCACAATCGACCCTGCACTCATAGGAGAGTACGTGTCTCACCGCTATACAGCGTCACAAAGTGGTATACCGGGGTTTCGAACCCGCTGGTCATCACCCACATCCATTACTCACCTTAATTCGGCTCGATGACTTATCCGCGATGCCCTTGCCATGAGAATCGAGCTCTGCAAGCATAGAATCTGATCAAATATAGTGGAAATACATCAAATTAGGCCAATGGGATGATACCCAGTCAAAATAATTCAATTTATACCAAAAACTACAAAGTTGCCAAAACCTGACTTTCGGTACGCTTTTGGAAAAATTACGAAAGTCACATATTCGGAACCCTCGTCTCAACACGAGTCTAGGCATATAAAATTTACCGAAATCCGACTCCATTTGCCCACTCAAATCAATGATATTCTATAATTTAGGCCTACGGCTAAAATCCCCCTTTAATCTTCCATTAACAGTGAAATACCCAAAGATTTCATGATGAAATACTGTAATTAGGCCATAAAACTTACCTCTGACGAATACCCGATGAATTCCCAGCAATTTCCCGTCAATATCTTCTCTTAGAACTCAAAAATGGAGGTTATGGGTATAGGGTTCGCGAAAACACTGCTCTGGTATTTTAATATATCTGACTGCCAGGTGACTCTATGCGATCGCAACCACAGGCTCGTGATTGTGATGAACAAGCTCAGCCGGCTCCAAAATGACTCTACATGATCGCGACATAACCCACGCGATCGCACTGCTTCAGACAAATAACCCTACGCGATCGCACTGCTCCCAACCTCCGACTTACGCGATCACAGACCGTACCTCGCGATCGCAGAGCACAAAGTCCTGCTCCTATGTGATCGCACCCATGGCCTCACGATTGCGATGCATAACCACAAGGCCTTACGCAATCGCATGGCGACCTCCGCGATCGCGGAGAACAAAATTGTTCTGCACAGCTGCTGCAAAATTTCTGCAGACTTCAAAGCTCGAAAGTGCCCGTATGATGGTCCGAATCCACCCCGAGGCTCCCAGGACCCCAACAAAAACCACCAACATACTCCAAAACACGATATGAACTTGTTCCAATCTTAAAAACACGTCCTTAAAAACAAAAATCATCGAATTATAGAGGATTCAAGCCTAGGATTTCATCTAAACTTCCAAAACTAACATTCAATCAAAAACCCGCCCAAATGATGTCCGAATGACCTGAAAATTTGCGGACATATCCAAAATCACATGACGAAGCTATAGAAATTGTCAGAATTCCATTCCGACCCCCGGATCAAAATCTCAACTACCGTTCGGATTTCGCCAAAATTCAACCTTAGCCAATTCAAGCCTATTTCTACACCGGACCTCAAAATTCAATTCAGATTGCTCCCCTAAGTCACAAATCACCTCCTGAAACTAACCAAATCATCAGAATCCGGTTCCGAGAACTCTAACTAAATAGTCAACTCTAGGTTGACTTTCCATATTCAATCTTCCTTCAAAAAGGCTATTTGCCTCATTTTCAATCTAAATCACTCATAACTCACCTGATAGACTCTAACACTGATATAAAAGCATAAGACACATAAATGCAAAGTAACAGGGTGGTAATTCCCATGACGACGGGCTGGGTCATCACATTCTCCCCCACTAAAGCAAATGCTTGTCCTTGAGCGGGTCAAGAAACATACATGAAGAAACAAACAAGTGATGATATCTGCTACGCATCTCCCGCTCGATCTCCCAAGTGGCTTCCTCCACGGGTCGACCTCTCCACTGAACCTTAACTGATGCAATATCCCTGAACCTCAATCTTTTCACCTGATGACCTAATACAGCTATGGGCTCCACATCATAAGTCAACTCATCATCAAGCTGAATAGTGCTAAAGTCCAACACATGCGATGGGTCGCCAACATATTTCCGGAGCATGGACACGTGAAACACTGGATGAACTCCTGATAGACTGGGTGGCAAAGCAAGCATATATGCCACCTCTCCAATCCTCATGAGGATCTCAAAAGGGCCAATAAATCTCGGACTGAGCTTTCCTTTCGTCCCAAATCTCATGACGCCCTTTATCGGCGAAACCTTCAACAAGACTTTCTCACCCACAGAATAAGACACATCCCGAACCTTCCGGTCCGCATAACTCTCCTGGCGCGACTGAGCTGTGCGAAGTCTCTCCTGAATGACCTTCACTCTATCCAAAGCATCCTGGACTAACTCTGTCCCCAATAACCTTGCCTCACCGGGCTCAACCAACCAACTGGTGATCTACACCGCCTCCCATATAAAGCCTCATACAGCGCCATCTGAATACTGGATTGGTAGCTGTTGTTATAGGCAAACTCTACGAGAGGCAAGTAATCAACCCACGAACCACCAAAGTCAACAACACAAGCTCTCAACATATCCTCCAAGATCTGAATAGTATGCTCGGACTGTCCGTCCGTCTGAGGATGGAATGCAGTATTCAACTCAACCTGGGAGCCCAACTCACGCTGAAATGTCCTCCAGAACTGTGAGGTAAACTGAGTACCTCTGTCTGATATGATAGAAACTGGGACTCCATGCAATCTCACGATCTCCCGAATGAATATCTCAGCTAACCGCTCCGAGGAGTACGTAGTACACACAGGAATGAAGTGAGCTGATTTGGTCAGCCTATCCACAATCACCCAAATAGAATCAAACTTCCTCGCTGTCCGAGGGAGTCCAGTAACAAAGTCCATAGTGATCCTTTCCCACTTCCACTCAAGAATATCAATGCGCTGAAATACGCCACCGGGCCTCCGATGCTTGTACTTAACCTACTGATAGTTGAGGCACCGTTCTACATGTCTAACAATGTCCATCTTCATCTTTCTCCACCAATAATTCTGTTTCAAGTCTTGGTATATCTTCGTGGCTCCTGGATGGATAGAATACCATGAGCTATGGGTCTCCTCTAATATCAACTCACCAAGGCCATCTACATTGGGCACACATATCCGGCCTTGCATCCTCAATACACTGTCACTATCAATGGTGACATCTCTAGCATCATCATGCTGAACTTTGTCCTTAAGGACAACCAAGTGTGGATCATCATACTGTCGCTCACGAATACGGTCATATAAAGAAGATTGAGATACAACACAAGCCAACACCCTGATGGGCTCCGAAATATCTAACCTCACTAGTCGATTGGCTAGTGCTTTAACATCATAAGCAAATGATCTCTCCTCAGCTGGAATATATTCCAAGCTCCCCATATTGACCGCCTTCCAGCTCAAAGCATCGGCCACCATATTGGCCTTTCCCGGGTGATATAGAATAGTAATGTCATAATCCTTGAGCAACTCAAGCCATCTCCGCTATCTCAAATTAAGATCCTTCTGTTTGAACAAGTGCTGGAGACTACGATGATCGGTATGCACCTCACAGGACACGCCGTACAAATAGTGCCTCCAAATCGTCAAGGCATAAACCATGGCAGCTAGCTCCAAATTATGAACAGGGTAGTTCTTCTCATATGGCTTCAACTACCGAGAAGCATAAGCAATCACCTTACCTTCCTGCATCAGTACGCAACCTATCCCCACTCTCGAGGTGTCACAATATATAGTATATGAACCTGAAGCTGATGGAAACACTAATACTGGAGTTGTGGTCAAAGCTGTCTTGAGCTTTTGAATGCTCTCCTCGCACTTATCCGACCACATAAATGGTGCACCCTTCTGAGTCAACTTAGTCAAAGAAGACGCAATGGATGAAAATCCCTGAACAAATCGTCGATAATATCCTGCCAAGCCAAGAAAGCTCCTGATCTCTATAGCTGAGGACGATCTAGGCCAACTCTGCACCGCCTCTATCTTCTTCGGATCAACCGGAATACCATCACGAGACACCACATGACCTAGAAATGCTACTGACTCAAGCCAAAACTCACACTTGGAGAATTTATCATACAGCTTCTCCTCCCGAAATCTCTGCAACACAATACTCAGATGTTCAGTATGCTCCTCCTGACTACAGGAGTAGACTAGAATGTCATCAATGAACACGATCACAAATGAATCCAAATACGGCCTGAACACACTGTTCATGAGATGCATGAATGCTGCTGGGGCGTTGGTCAGCCCAAAAGATATCACAAGGAATTGATAGTGGCCATATCTGGTCCTGAATGTAGTTTTCATAATATCAGAGTCCCTGATCTTCAGCTGATGATAGCCTGAACAAAGATCAATCTTAGAAAACACTCTCGCACCTTGAAACTTATCAAACAAATCATCAATGCGCGGTAGAGGGTACTTGTTCTTCACTGTTACCTTGTTTAATTGTCTATAATCAATACACATCCGCATGGAACCATATTTCTTTTTAACAAATAACACCGGTGCACCCCACAGGGACACACTAGGGCGAATGAATCCCTTATCTTGAAGCTCCTGAAGCTGCTCTTTCAATTCCTTCAACTCAGCTGGTGCCATCCGTTAAGGAGGAATGGAAATGGGCTGAGTGTCCGGAACCAAGTCAATGCCAAAATCAATATCTCTGTCGGGCAGCATGCCCGGCAGGTCTGAGGGAAATACATCTGGAAAATCCCTCACAGCAGGTACAGAATCAATGCTAAGAGACTCAGCTCCCACATTTCTAACAAATGCTAGATACGACAAACACCCCTTTCCAACCATTCTCTGAGCCTTTAAGAACGAAATGACACAACTAGGGACGAAATCGGTCGAACCCCACCACTCAATTTGAGAAATACCAGGAATAGCCAATGTAACTGTCTTAGCAAGACAATTGAATATAGCATGATATGGAGACAACCAGTCCATACCCAATATCACATCAAAGTCCACCATCCCTAACAACAACAGATCCACCTGGGTCTCCAGACCCCAAATAAAAATAACACAGGACCTATAGACACGATCCACAACAATCGTATCACCCATGGGGTGGATACATGAACAGGTAAATCAAGACTACCACGGGTCACACCTAAATGATGTGCAAAATAAGAAGACACGTATGAATATGTGGACCCTGGATCAAATAGAATAGAGGCATCTCTGTGACAGAAAGAAATGATACCTGTAATCACTACACCGGAGGCAACTGTATCACACATGTCAGGGAGTGCATAGAATCGTGCATGGCCTCTACTGGATCGCTCCTTGCCTCTGGGGTGACTACGAGAAGACTGACCTCCACCTCTACAAGCCTGAGGTGGTGCTGAAAAGGAGGGCTGATTCCTCTGCTGAGACCTGTCCCTACGAAGTCGAGGGCACTGCCTCCTCATGTGGCCAAACTCACCACACTCATAATAGCTACCTGGTACTGGAGAAGGGGACTGAAGGGAACCCCTCGCCGCAGAAGAACCCTAGGCTGAAGTAGTAGTAGGTGCTGTACTCTGGGTTGGGAGAGCGCTAAGTGAACACTGGCCCTACTGGAATCCCTGTCGACCATATCTAGAAGAAGCTCCGCTCTGCTCAGGGCGGCATGAATGATAAGGTCTAGATGAGCGACCTTTGCCCTGCAGAAAATGTCCTCTAGATAGAGCACCGCTGAAGTTACCAAAACCACAAGGCCTCTTAGCCTCCCGTTCCTCTATCTCTAGGCAACGATCCGCCTCAATGGAGCATGCCATATCTACAACCTGCTCGAAAGATCATGACAGAACTCTCTCGCTTCTCATAAGAATGCGGATGGAGTAGTTGAGGCCATCAATGAACCTCCTAATCCTCTCCCAATCAGTAGGGATCATCCATGTGGCATGCCTAGCCAATTGTGTGCATCTCAGCTCATACTGGGTCACTGACATGTCACCCTGAACCGACCACTCAAATTGGCGACGAAGCTCCTCACGACGGGACTGAGGTACATACTTCTCTAAGAAGAGAGTAGAAAACTGCTGCCGGGTGAGAGGTGTTGCTTCCGCAGGCCTACGCCTCTCAAACTCCTCCCACCAATCGAACGCTCGACCAGTAAACTGAAAAGTAGTGAATGAGGCTCCGCTGGACTCAAGAATACCAGCTGTACGTAGCATCCTCTAGCAATTATCTAAGAAACCCTAGGCATCCTTGCCCTCAGTACCACTGAAATGGGGTGGCTGGAGTCTACCAAATCTCTCTAGACGACGCTGCTCGTCGTCGGGCATAACCAGAACCATATGCTCTGGAGCTGGTGCAGCTAGAGGAATAACTGGTGCAACCACGTGAGCGGGGACTGTCTCCAGCGTCTGAAGTTGCTGAACCACCTGCTTAGGTGTGCGAGCTGCAGGGGTCTGCTGACCACCACCTGTCTGGGATGTCGCTGCAGTAGCGGTAGCTGATACTACTTGAGCCAAACCGGAACACAACGATAATATCTGGGCCGAAGTCTCCTGAAGAACAGGAATAGCAATAGATACAGTCTGGGCCTGAACTGGGGCTGCTGGAGCATCAACCACTGGGGGCTGCTTCTGAATAGGTAAAACGGGCAGGTCAGCAGGCAATGCCTCAGCTGCCCTACCTCTACCTCTTCCATGACCGCACCTACGGCCTCTAGCAGGTGGCAATGGAGGTCATCCACCTTGTCCTAATGCTCGAGTTCTCGCCATCTACGAGAGAATAGAATATAGAAGTTCAGTTCTCAGAACAACAAGATCGCACGATAGAGTTCAAGAAATGTGAAGTGTTTCCTAAAGGTTTGCAGCCTCCCGAGGATAAGTACAGGTGTCCCCGTACCGATCCACAAGACTCTACTAACCGGATCAAGACTCATGAGGCCTAGTAAACCTAGGATCTGATAACAACTTGTCACGACCCTAAACCCATTTATGATGGCGCCCAACACAGTGCTAGGCTAGCTCGACCAATTAACAACATTCACGGAGCTGTGAGCTCACTATATCCAGTTTAGGCAAAATAGAAATAAGTTCACATTGATAGAATACCAAATACGGGGATCAAGTCCCAAACAGTAACAACTCCCCATAGACCGAGGGGTCAAGAGTCAAGAGCCTCTAAAGATGACATAAGTGTAATAGTGTTTACAAGATACTTAGTGCGGAAAGAAATAGTAATACGAAATGAAAAGACAGCTGGAAGGGAAGTTAGGTCCTGCGGACGCTGCAGCTACTTCAACTATTGATGAGTTGGTATTTTACCATCTCATCTTGTCTTTAAATCGATACTTTTGCTATGTTTGAGCAATAAAATCATGTATTTGATGCCATTTACTTCTATTTTATAGGTGGTATGTGATTTAGAAGTAATGGTGAAGAAACCAAGTGAAAACAAGACAAAAATGAGCTAAAATGGACAAATAATCTGCGCAGGTGAAATACTCTTCGCGAACGCGATAGAGATGTCGCGAACGCGATGGTTCAGTAGCCCAAGCTACGTGAACGTGATGTTCAATGGCGCGAACATGATGCAGGATGAAAAGGACCTTCGCGAACGCGACATAATACACGCGAACGCGATGTTTAACGACAGGAAACTACGCGAACGTGAAGGAATGTACGCGAACGCGTTGACCAAAAACTCTTAGTCATCGCGAACGCGAAGGTAGGCACGCAGACATGATGAACAAATCTGGCGTGAAGACTGGGCAGTTCTGTAATTTTACATTTTTCACCCCAAATCAATTATATACTCGTCCAAACAGATACGGGAGAGATCTCTCGACATCTCCCTTCATTTTTTATCATCTTTGGCATCTTGGACATATTTTTGGCTTAGAGAGAACAAGTTTGGAGGCTAGGGTTTTGCACACACACTTGGGTCTTGAAGATTAAAGCTTGTGGTTAAGGATTTCTTACCCATTTATGTTTATTTCTTCATTTCCTTGCTTTGTATTGTATATCTAAATGTGTAGTATTTATTTCCAACACTTGAATCTTGTTTATGGGAATATTCATATTTAAAGTATGGATTAAATACCTTGTTGTGCTTATGTATTGAATAATTTTTATATATTCATGAAGTGAGTTATTGTTACTTTAATTATTCTTGTTCTTTAATGTTTCCAAAGAGAATAGCTAACTCTAGGACTCGCCCATTTACTTTGAATTAATTTTGGGAAAAATAATTCGGAGTTGGGAAAGATTAATTAACAAGAACTTGAGGCGTTAACCCTCACTTTATAGATTCGACCTAGGGATAGGATTGAACTCCTTGTAGCCTATCGGGTGTGCTTAATCTTCTAATTTTGATTAGGGATAATTCAATTAGGATGTTTTGTTAGTCTTTGGAAGAAGATAATTAAGAATTATTATCCGTGGCTAATTAACATAACCTTGCTCATATTTGTAAAATCGTGAAATACATTGGATCGTTACTTGAGTGTAATTTCCGATGCATTCATACTTGTAGCCATTGATCATTTTATTTGTTTTCTAGGTTAGTTTACATTTCCGCATTTAGATTTAGAAATCCTTTCAACCCAAAATCTTTAGTGTTTGTCTTAGCGCGACTAGCGATAATTTTCTTGCATTCATGGCGCCGTTGCCGGGGAGCAATTTGGCGTAATTTAGGTTGTTTTAGAAGTAAGCGAAAGTGCTTTGGTCCAAACTTATGAATATTTGTGTAATTATTTTTCTTACCTTGGGTCTATTTTTAGTGTTTGTTTCTTGTTTATTTTCTTAATTTTGAAAAAAGGCATCATATAATGAAAATTGGTCGGATGGTAGTTGTTCATATTTTGATGATCCTTGTCCTTACTGTAGAGGACCACCCTCGTGGCAAAATTGTTTAAATTCTCCCGGGGGTGGATTGTGCGCATAATTCCAAACCTATGAGTTGAGTATTTGTGATAAGTGTGGTTTCCAAAATGGTCATTGGGATGATTGAGCTTATATGTTAGTCCCTTCCCCAATCCCCCACTATGATGATTCTACTTGTTTTGGTAAGAATTATAGGGCTATGGAATTGGAAGAAGTGGAGCATGGCCAAAGTGGAGAGTTCAATCTCATGTTTGAATGTCTACTTGAAGAAGGAAACAAGGAGCAAAGTGCCTTGGAACATCTCTTGGAGACTAGTCTCCAAAATGATTTTGCAGTCCAAGGACTACACTCACAAATGAATGAACACCCGCCAACCAACTCAATGAGTGTTGTTGATGCCGGCAAAAATATGAAATTGGAGTCAACCGGTGTAAATGCTAATGTAGTTGTTGTTGACTCTAATACGGGGGAAAAAGAGGATGTCAATTTAGAAGAATTGCAAAGTGTAGGCTTAAAGTCACATTCCAAGCATTTTTAAAGATTGGAATTGTGTGGTGACACGGGAGTTGAACCACATGAATCAATGAAGGAGTGCGAGGAGAAACAACTTTGGCCATACATTTTACAGTTTGTGGAGGCAAGAAATCAAAACGACATTCCTCACTTGAAGGCCAAGAAGTGCAAAATGAAAATTTTAAGCATTGGCTCGAACATCCAATTATCACCCCCCATCGCTCGTGGTTATAAGCTTGATTCCAAGCTAGGGGCCCAATTCATATCATCCAAGTGGCGAGAAAAGTGGAAATGTTGTTTGCGTCGTGCCACGATGTTAAATGCCGCGCTTGGTGGGAGGTAACCCATCGGTTTTTCAAAATTTTTCATCGTTTTTCGAATTTTCTTTTTTTAGAATAGCTTCAAATATTATTTGTTACTAATCTGCCAAGTTTCAGATTTTTTGGAGTTGATTTTAGTAGGCCAGGTTGTTCCGGAGTGCAAAAACCAGTAGCTGCCAGCGCTGTGCAAGTGCAGAAAATTTTTCTTCAGCGCATTCGCGTCACACCAACGCGTCCGCGAAGCTTCAGAGTTTTCTACTCATCGCGTTCGCGTGGCACACTGTCGCGTTCGCGGGGCCTGGAGAAGATTACTCAATGCGTTCGCATGATACACTGTCGCGTTCGCGACACCTAGAGAAAAATACCCTTCGCGTACGCTTAGCCACGTAGCGAACGCGTAGGGTTGGGTAGGTAAAAAGAAACCAACGCTACTGGAATTGAATGTTCCCCCAATTTTTGCTCAAAAATAACAGCTCCTAACCTTAACCATTTTCTGCCCAAATTAATTCGAAGTGCAAATTAGCTAAATTCTTCTTACAATCATCTCCATTGCTAAGGTATTTTGGACTTATAATAGAACCAGAACATCAAGAAATGGCACAGGAACATGTGTTCGGACCGGGACAGGAGGAAGCTTATGACCATGACAGGTTTCTATCTGCAGCATGCGAGCGAAAATACGATGAACTTCTGTCCAAAACAATTGTTCGGGAAAAAGGAATAAATTTGGAAAAGGTGGAGGAGAAAATGCCTGAGTTCTATGCATGCTTCATGGAGAGCGGCTGGATGTGTTTTGCTGAGCCGCCTATCAACGCCAACCACACGGTTGTTTTGGAATTCTATGCAAATGTCACACGAACTGATTTCCAGGGTGTGTTGGTAACTACTGTGCGGGGTGTGCAAGTTCCTTTCAACTCTCAAGTGATCAATGTTGTTTATGACCTCCCCAATATTGACAATGAGGTTTACAAATAGAGAGAAAGAGCAGGGGGCAACCAGTGGCTAATAGACAGGCTGCATGGCGGAGTCACTCCAAAGTGGCTAACATTGCAGAAGAGGGTGGACTCTCATGATTTCACAGCGGAAGCAAAAACATGGCTTTCCATCATTTGTTCTAGAGTGTCACCTTCCAAAAATGACACTGATGTAACAATGGATAGAGCTCTCATGATTGCTGCTCTCATCGAGGGATTGCCTGTGAATGTGGGGGAGCATATTGTTCGAGAAATTGAAGAAGCTGCTAATGGTAGGTCTAAGAGTCTATTCTTTCCCTCTTTGATCACCAGGTTGTGCTATGATGCAGGGGTACTTAAATGCCCCAATGATGTTGAGAAGGGTCCCGGAAAGCCAATGATCCATCCTTTACTAAAACGGGGGCCAAGCGACAAGCAGAAAAAGAGGTGCATTGATGTAGCCTCCCCTTCATTCAGGCAGTTCACGGAGATCACCACTGACCCTGCCGGATCCTTTGACCCTGTGGGACCCCTCCAGTCTAGACCACACACTATGAGACATCTGTCTAGCCAGATCTATGGGGTTGACGCACATGTTAGGCAGCTGATAGCTGGCCTTCGCACTGGCCCATCTGGGGCAAGCATATCTGGGACCAGTACCTCTGCAGGAGCTAAAGCCCTACCAACCCTCGAATATATGGCCAAGAATCAAAAAGATATGACAACCCAAATGGAGGCCATGAACACCAGGCTGGAAAACATGAGCCGCAGGTAGGGAAAGATAGAAAAGCGGCAAAGAAAATTCAAGGAGCATGAGAAAAAAAAGAGCAAGCTGCTTTCTAAGATAATGCAGAAGCTGAGCACACTTTGTGGTTCGCAGGACTCGGATGATGATGATGATCATGCAGACATGGATCTTAAATTTCCCACCACATCCAGTTCTGATTGATGCAGTATTTAGGGAGCACTGTCCACCATTTTACTCTATCATTTTTATTGTTGCATTGGGGAGAATGCAATATCTTTAGTTGGGGGTGGCTTCTTGTATAACTGTTCTTCTTGTATAACTGTTGTTTTGGCGGATTGGTATAGTAGTTATTTCACGGTGTTTCTAGTATATTCTCATGTCATGTGTTGTATTAGTTTGTTTATATGAGTTTGTTTTTCATGTTGTTATTAGTATATTTTCATGTGACATGTGATATTAGTATGTTTAGTTACTTAATTTTTATTAGCTTCTTAATTTTTTTTTTATGTTATAATGATATATGATAGTGGAAATATCCTTGGTTTTCTTTATACCACGGTTCTTTTTCCAAGGATGCCAATTTTCTTCTTGAACCGGGTAAATTTTTTTGACTTTTCCCGATGATGGATAGATTGACAACTTTCTTAAGGTAATTAGTCTTGTAATTAGGAGTAGCTTTTGTTGAAATTAAAAAAAATAAATGGTTTGGAGTTAGGAATTGTGTCCATTGGCCTAGTTGTGGCTTGCTTTGTACCAACATACTTAAACCTCCGCATATGAAGTTTTAGTTGTTGAAAAAGAAAAATAATTGAAGTAAAGATGTTATGACTTTTAGACTCAACTTTTGGCTCTTTAATTCACTAAATAGCCTCCTTTATGCTATATGTGACCTCTTTGAGTCATTTATTTCAATTGGATTTTGGATTTGTATTCCACTTGAGTTTTCATGTGCCATGTGTGGTGAGATTTATTTGTAAGTTCTTTTGTATTACTTGTGGTCTAGAACTTGTCCGGAATGTGCTTCAAAGCGAAATCATAGACTAAATTGGTTTGAAAAATGATATTAGGCCTTCCTTGGACCGCTAGCATGCCTTAAAATTTCCTACCCGTAAATATTTTCCCTAGTCAACCCATTTTGAGCCTTTAACCTTATTCTTTGGCAACCGTATTACAAGCTTAAATCCTTTGTTCTTAATTGATCTAGCTTTTGGAACCCTACCTCCCTAAGTACTTTGAAAGTATAAGCATCGGCTAAAAGCCTATGTTTGGGGGTGAAGGTTGGAATTTGTGATATGTAAGTTGCTTGAAAATGGTGGAAGGTAGAACAAAAAAAATGAAAAGAAAAGAAAAGAAAAAGAAAAAAAAAAGATATATATATATATATATATATATATATATATATATATAGAATAAAGTGATGAGAAATTGTGAAAAAGGGAAGACTAGGTGTGAAATGAAAATGCGAAGAAATGATGGAAAATACTTTTGAAGGAAGGAGGCTTTAATGGTAAATATTGTAGTGCTTTGGGAGGTTTTGAGTCACTTTAACCGAAATTTTGCCTTACCTTAACCAAAAGCCTAAACTACAACCCTTAAGTCCTAATTGATTTTGAACAAAGTTGTCTACATTAGTGGAGGAATACATGAAGGGCAAGCTTATGGTACTACTTGTATGCATTTGAACATCTTTTTGAGAGAGAGTGAATTCTTTCCATTTGATGTCCCATTTTTGTTTGAAATTAAGATTCATGAGTGTGGGATTCTCTCTTAAAGGTGAGGGCACATGAGATTTGAGTTGTGAATTTAATCCCATTTTCAATTGGAAAGAATAACCAAAGAAAGTTAATTGTGATGGAGAGGCAAATTTTGAAGCGTTAGTGTCATGACTTGATTGTTACTTTGATTTGCATTAGTGGTTGAGCACTTGAAGTACAATGAAGTTTATGTGAAGTGCTTAATAATTCATATTCCTTGGAATAATTGTTGGTACCAATTGAAGACATGCAATTGTGCTTAAAGTAGACTTTCTTTTTGGCTTGGTATTATGGAGATGCATTGTCGAGTTAACCACTTAGGAAGAGATTTTGTTGCTTTTGTTGCTTGAGGACAAGCAATAGTTCAAATTTGGGGGTGTGATGAGTTGGTATTTTACCATCTCATCTTGTCTTTAAATCGATACTTTTGCTATGTTTGAGCAATAAAATCGTGTATTTGATGCCATTTACTTCTATTTTACAGGTGGTATGTGATTTAGAAGTAATGGTGAAGAAACCAAGTGAAAACAAGACAAAATGAGCTAAAATGGACAAATAATTTGCCCAGGTGAAATACTCTTCGCGAACGCGATAGAGGTGTCGCGAACGCGATGGTTCAGTAGCCCAAGCTACGCAAACGCGATGTTCAATGGCGCGAACGTGATGCAGGATGAAAAGGACCTTCGCGAACGTGACGTAATACACGTGAACGCGATGTTCAACGATAGGAAACTATGCGAACGCGTTGACCAAAAACTCTTAGTCATCGCGAATGCGAAGGTAGGCACGCGGACGCGATAAACAAATCTGGTGTGAAGACTGGGCATTTCTGTAATTTTATATTTTCCACCCCAAATCAATTATATACTCGTCCAAATAGATACGGGAGACATCTCTCAGCATCTCTCATTATTTTCTTTACTTTTGGAACATCTTTTACTCTTTGTCTTAGAGAGAACAAGTTTGGAGGCTAGGGCTTTGCACACACACTTGGGTCTTGAAGATTAAAGCTTGTGGTTAAGAATTTCTTACCCATTTATGTTTATTTCTTCATTTCCTTGCTTTGTATTGTATATCTAAGTGTGTAGTATTTATTTCCAACACTTGAATCTTGTTTATGGGAATATTCATATTTAAAGTGTTGATTAAATACCTTGTTGTGCTTATGTATTGAATGATTTTTGTATATTTATGAAGTGAGTTATTGTTACTTTAATTATTCTTGTTCTTTAATTTTTCCAAAGAGAATAGCTAACTCTAGGACTCGCCCATTTACTTTGAATTAATTTTGGGAAAGATAATTCGGAGTTGGGAAAGATTAATTAACAAGAACTTGAGGTGTTAACCCTCACTTTATAGATTCGACCTAGGGATAGGATTGAACTACTTGTAGCCTATCGGGTGCGCTTAATATTCTAATTGTGATTAGGGATAGTTCAATTAGGAAGTCTTGTTAGTCTTCGGAATAAGCTAATTAAAAATTATTATCCGTGGCTAATTAACATAAACTCGCTCATATTTGTAAAATCGTGAAATACATTGGATCTTTACTTGAGTGTAATTCCCGATGCATTCATACTTGTAGCCATTGATCATTTTATTTGCTTTCTAGGTTAGTTTACATTTCTGCATTTAGATATAGAAATCTTTTCAACCCAAAATCTTAAGTGTTTGGTTTAGCGCGACTAGCGATAAATTTCTTGCATTCCTAATCGCCTACATATTGTTCTCTGTGGGATTCGACCCCGACTCATAGTTGGGTAAATATATTGCGTACGACCGTGTCTATTTCTTTTTAGCGGTGGAATTGGACGTTACCAACTATCCCGCAGAATCGCCTCTGAACGGCTAATAGATCAGGTCTGCTGAGAGGTACCTGGATCTGCACACAAGGTGTAGGGAGTAAAATGAGTTCTGCCAGACTCAGTGGTAATGAACAGGGGTAAGACATCGTAGATAAGAAATCTCAATATAGCACTATGTAAAGCTGTAATCAAATACCTTATAACAGTCTCAATATCAACGGTAACTATACCAACAAGTATCAACAACACAGTATAACAGCTATCAGATGTAGCTAAATGCAATGCAATGCATGAAATGACCGCTACGATGCGTAGCCCGATCCAATTTGGGTACCCGTGCTTATTATGGGGATTCAAACTCCGGAGGGGCTCCTACAGTCCAAGCACAATATCATGAATACGATGCGGCGCGCAGCCCGATCCACTACCAGTCAGCTAATATGCAAATGCTGCCTCGCATGCTTAAAAGTAGTTTTGAAAACTCTTTTATCGTCTTTCAGTTGAAAATAGTATGTCAAAGTTCCAGAGATTGGAAAATCATAATTATAGTAATAGCTCTAGACTGGTAGTAAAACTAGCATGTCAATATCATAAAAATAATGATAATGGTCCTTGTAGGATCCCAAAAACCGGCTCACAGCCCATAATGTACACAACCATCTGGGAAGGAGGTTCTCCGGCTCAAGAATAGCCAATATCAGAATATAATATGCAACCATCCAAGAAGGAGGTTCACCGGCTCAAAAATAGCCAATATCATAATATAATATAAACAGGTCGGACTAAGCCAAAGTCCCCAAATCACAATCGACCCCGAACTCACAGGGGAGTACGTGTCTCGCCGCTATACAGCATCACAAAGTGGTATACCGGGGTTTCGAACCCGGTGGTCATCACCCACATCCATTACTCACCTCAATTCGACTCGACGACTAATTTGCGAAGCCCTTGCCACGAAAATCATGCTCTGCAGGTGTAGAATCTGATCAAATATTGTGGAATTATATCAAATTAGGCCAATGGGATGATACCCAGTTAAACCAATTCAATTTACACCAAAAACTACAAAGTTGCCAAAACCCGACTTTCGGTACGCTTCTCAAAAAATTATGAAAGTGACATATTCGGAACCCTCATCTCAACATGATTCTAGGCATAAAAAATTTACCGAAATCGGACTCCATTTGCCCACTCAAATAAGTGATTTTCTATAATTTTGGCCTAGGGCTAAAATCCCCCTTTAATCTTCCATTAACAGTGAAATACCCAAAGATTTCATGATGAAATACGGTAATTAAGCCATAAAACTTACCTCCTACGAATACTCGATGAATTCTCTGCAATTTCCTGTCAAAATCTTCTCTTAGAACTCAAAAATGCAGGTTATGGGTGAAAGGTTTGCGAAAACACTGCTCTGGTATTTTAATATATCTGACTGCTAGGTGACCCTATGCGATCGCAGCCACAGGCTATCGCTCGTGATGAACAAACTCGGCCGGCTCCAAAATGACTCTACGCAATGGCGACAAAACCCACGCGATTGTACTACTTCAGACAAACCCTAAGCGATCGCGATGTATAACCACAGGGCCTTACGCGATCGCATGGTGACCTCCGCGATCGCGGAGAACAAAATTGTTCTGCACAGCTGCTGCAAATTTTCTGCAAACTTCAAAGCTCAGAAGTGCTCGGATGATGGTCCGAATCCACCCCGAGGCTCCCGGGGCCCCAAAGAAAACCACCAACATACTCTAAAACACCATACGAACTTGTTCCAATCTTAAAAAGACGTCCTTAAACACAAAAATCATCGAATTATGGCGGATTCAAGCCTAGGATTTCATCTAAACTTTCGAAACTAACATTCATTCAAAAACCCGACCAAACGACGTCCAAATGACCTGAATATTTGCGGACAAATCCAAAATCACATGACGAAGCTACAAAAATTGTCGGAATTCCATTCCGACCCCCGGATCAAAATCTCACCTACCGTTCGGATTTCGCTAAAATTCAACCTTAGCCAATTCTAGCTTATTTCTACACCGGACCTCCAAATTCAATTCAGATTGCTCCGCTAAGTCAAAAATCATCTCCCGGAACTAACCAAATCATCAGAATCTTGTTCCGAGCACTCTAACAAAATAGTCAACTCCATGTTGACTTTCCATATTCAATCTTCCTTCAAAAAGGATATTTGACTCATTTTCAATCCAAATCACTCCTAACTCACCCGATAGACTCTAACACTGATATAAAAGCATAAGACACATAAATGCAAGGTAACGGGGTGGTAATTCCAGTGACAACGGGCCAGCTGGTCACACTCACAAGTTGTGCTTGATTGTAGGTTTGATTAATAAAGTGACAAGATGTCAAAGTAAGCTAAAAAAAGGAGTGAAACTGGCACAAGTACCAAGACAAGACAAAGCTCAAGCAAAACAAAGCCAATAAGGCTGCACACCATTATGTGCAGTCCGCACAAGTGAGGTTCAGAGAGTTTGATTTCCAAGCCAGCAAGCAACGCAGCCTCATGGGATTTATTGCGGTGCGCATTGGAATCATTGTGTCACGACCCGGATTTTCCCCTAACATCGGGATCGTGATGGCGCATACTCGTGGTAGCTAGGCAAGCCACTGTATTCAACATTTTCCTGTTTCTACCAATATTTCATACTCAATTTTATTAACAAAAACCATAACATTATTTGAATAAATGCGGAAGACTTATCAAAATAAAAAAATAGGCAGTGCCAAGGTAAAACAATACTGAAATCCTCTACCCAAGACGTGGAGTCACCAACTCATGAACTACTATTGAATACTACACATAAAGGTCTGAAAGAAAATAACATAATCTGTTTATGTCGGAACAAAGAGACTACAGCTAATAACACAAATAAGAGGAAGAGATGCCGGGCCTGCGGACGCCTGCAACTACCTCGGTCTCGAAATGCTCAACTCCCATCCAAGGCTCTACTGCTGCTGCTCCTGATCAAAATCTGGACCTGTGCAAAAATGCACAGAAGTTCAGTATCAGCACAATCCGACCCCATGTGCTGGTAAGTGCCTGGCCTATCCCGGCGAAGTAGTGACAAGCCTAGGACCAGACACCCACATAAACCTGTGCAGTTCTATATATATACGTACACCACAAGATAATAAGAAATAATCAAGTAACAAACTCAACGAGGGATATTATAGAGGAAAACTAAACAGTTAACAACAGTTATTAATCAACAAGGAAACCAAAGTATAATGGAAAGCAGATAATATCAAGGCAAGAAATAGCAAATAGTTGCACGGCATCACCCTTCGTGCTTTTACTCTCATCCTCACCAAATAAGCAAATAAAGTGCACATCATCACCCTTCGTGCTTTTACTCTCATCCTCACATCCATGGCACGGCATGATCCTTCGTGCATGGTTCAATAACAAGGAACGACATGATCCTTCGTGCATAATCAATAACAAGGCACGACATTAACCTTCGTGCATAATCAATAACAATGCACGACATTAACCTTCGTGCATAATCAATAACAAGGCACGACATTAACCTTCGTGCATAATCAATAAATCAAGGCACGACATCACCCTTCGTGCATTATCACTCTTCCTCACCCAAATAACAATCACAGTTAAGGGCAGAGAATGAAAACAATAAATCATGAACCGTCCCAGCAAAAGACACAATAATCATCACAACAATGTCCCGGCAAGGGCAATCAATATCTTACTTCACAACAAGTCCCGGCAAGGGAGAACAATAACAATTCCACAACCCGGCAAGGGTTTAACAATTTATCTTTAAAATTTCTCACAACAAGTATGAATAACGACTCACAGTCATGCAAGATGCTAGTGTATGGATGCTCGTCACCACAGCCCATACACCGCACTCGATCACATAGCACATAGCACATAATCCTATTCCCTCAAGCTAGGATAGAACAAACACTTACCTCAAGCCTTGAAGTCCAAATTACTCTTCAATTATAGCTTTTTCCCCAAATTTTTGCTTTCAACTAGCTCGAATCTAATCACAATTGATTCCATTACATTAATAAATACTGAATGACTTGGTTTGAATGCTTAAAAATGGTTTTCTCAAAGTTTACCCCAAAATTTCCCAAAACGCCCCTGGCCCCACGTGGTCGGAACTCGGGGTTCAGACCAAAATCTGTTTACCCATTCCCCCACGAGTTCAAATATATGATTTGTTTCCAAAATCGGACCTCAATTCGAGGTCCAATTACCCAATTCATGAAAACCCTAGGTTCTACCCAAAAACATGAATTTCTACCATGAAAACCTTTGATTTCTATTGAAAACATGTTTAATGTTGTTAGGAATTGAAAGAATTAAGTAAAAAGTGACTTACGATTGCTTTGGAGTGAATTTGGCCTTGAGGGTTCGTGTGTGGTGTGTGAGTTTTTGAAAGAATGAAAAAAGAACTCAAAAATGCGTTTAAGTATAAAATTGCATAGCTGCGGATATCTCAATTGCGAACATTTGTTCGCAATTGCGAACACTGCAGGTTTTGGGGTCTGTGACTCTCGCATTTGTGAGACAGGCTTCGCATTTGCGAACCTGGCTGGGTCAAGGAGACTCTCATATTTGCGACAATAGCTTCACATTTGCGAAGCCAGGAGAATTGTTGAAGGCCTCGTATTTGCGAGGTTAAGTTTGCATTTGCGAACCCAAGCGTTCCTGGGCACTCTTCGCAATTGCGATCAAGGATTCCCATTTGCGATCACAGCCTTGTTCTGCCCCCTTCGCAATTGCGACACTTTTCTTCGCATTTGCGAAGACACCAGCTGGGTGAAAAACCAGCTGTGTAAAATTTCAGAATTTGAACCAACGGCCTTTCAAATCTTTATCCGAGCCCCCCGGGCTCCAAACCAAACATGTACACAACATCAAAAACACATTACAAACTTGTTCGTGCGATCACATCGCCAATATAACATCGTTTTCATCAAATCAAGCCTCAAGTTCATGATTTTCACCCTTTTGGTTTTCAAAACTTTCAAACTTGGAACTCAAGGTCCAAAACATATCAAACGTCATCCAAATGTCACCAAACGTTGCAGAAAGCACATGTATAACATTTAAGACTTGTATCGGGCATCGGAACCAAAATACGAGCCCGATACCAAGGTCATTTAATTAATTTTCCTTTAATAAATAAAGCAAAAACAATTTTACAGAAAAATTCATAACTTGGGCTCTAGGCTTCAGAATTCGACTCCGGACGCATGTCCGAGTCCCATATTTTCCTACGGGCCTTCCGGGACAGTCCGATTTTGGGTCCGGGTCCGTTTACCAAAAATGTTGACCGAAATCAACTATATCAATATTAATATCATTTTTCTTCAAATTACTCATAGAATTCATATATTCTATCACAAAATCTTTCAGGCTACATGCCCGGATCGTGCACGTAAATCAAGGCAACATAGAATGAGGTTTTCAAGGCCTCGGAAATGTGGAACAAGTGAGGAAAATAGGTGATGGCCATTTGGGTCATCACATCCTCCACCTCTAAAACAACCGTTCTTCCTTGAACGGACAAGAGAAGGAAGTACCTAAGTCGGGGAACAAATGTGGGTAGCGGCTCCGCATATCAGACTCGGACTCCCAGGTCGATGCCTCAGGAGGCTGACCTCTCCACTGAACATGCACAGAAGGATAACTCTTCGACCTCAACTGCCGAACCTGCCCGTCTAGAATGGCCACCGGCTCCTCCTCGTAGGATAGATCATTGTCCAATTGGATAGTACTGAAGTCTAACACATGTGTGGGATCGCCATGGTATCTCCGAAGCATAGATACATGCACGACTAATAAGCTAGGCGGCAGAGCTAGTCTGTTGGCCACCCCTCCTACTCGGTCTAGAATCTCAAATGGATCAATATACCTAGGGCTCAGCTTGCCCTTCTTGCCGAACCTCATCACGCCCTTCATAGGTGAGATTCGGAGTAATACCCGCTCACCAACCATGAAATCTACATCTCGAACCTTACGATCCGCATAAGTCTTCTGTCTGGACTGAGCTGAATGCAAACTCTCCTAGATAGTCTTGACCATACCCAAGGCCTCCTGAACTAAGTCTGTACCCAACAACCGAGCCTCTCCCGGCTCAAACCATCCGACTGGAGATCGACATCGCCTACCATACAATGCCTCATACGGGGCCATCTGGATGCTGGACTGGTAGCTGTTATGGTAGGAGAACTCTGCTAATGGTAGAAACTGGTCCCACGAGCCTCTGAAATTGATAACACAGGCTCGAAGCTTGTCCTCTAGAATCTGAATAGTCCTCTCGGACTGACCATCCGTCTGAGGATGAAAAGCTGTACTCAGCTGAACTTGGGTGCCTAACTCATGCTGGACCGCTCTCCAGAACCGCGAGGTAAACTGCGTACCCCGATCAGAGATAATAGATACCGGCACCCCATGAAGTCGAACAATCTCCCTGATGTAAATCTCTGCCAACCTCTCCGATTAGTAGGAGACAGATACTGGAATGAAGTGCGCTGACTTGGTCAGCCTATCAACAATGACCCATAGAGCATCGAATTTCCTCCGAGTCATAGGAAGTCCAGTAATGAAGTCCATAGTAATCCGCTCCCATTTCCACTCAGAAATTTCGATTCTCTGGAATACACCACTAGGCCTCTAGTGCTCATATTTCACATGCTGACAATTTAGACACCGAGCGACATACGCAACGATATCTTTCTTCATCCTGCGCCACCAATAGTGCTGCCGTAAGTCCTGGTACATCTTCGCGGCGCCCGGGTGAATAGAATACCGCGAACTGTGGGCCTCCGCTAAGATCAACTCTCGAATCCCTTCAACATTGGGCACACAAACTCGACCCTGCAATCTCAATACACCATCAGCATCTAGATTTACCTTCGTGGCACCTCCCCGATGTACTGTATCTCTCAAGTCACGCAAATGAGGATCATCAAATTGCTTCTCACGGATACGCTCTAATAGAGAAGAACGAGCGACCATGCAGGCTAACACCCTACTAGTCTCAGAAATGTCTAATCTTACGAACTAGTTGGCTAAGGCCTGAACATCTAGAGAAAATGGTCTCTGACTGACCGGAATGAAAGGCAAGACTACCCATGCCGGCGGACTTTCTACTCAATGCATCGGCCACCACATTGGCCTTACCGGGTGATATAGGATAGTAACATCATAGTCTTTCAACAACTCAAACCATCTCCGTTGTCGTAGATTCAACTCCTTTTACTTGAACAAGTACTATAGGCTTTTGTGATCAGTGTACACCTCACACGTCACACCATATAGATAATGCCTCCAGATTTTTAAGGCATGAACCACTGCCGCTAACTCAAGATCATGAACTGGGTAATTCTTCTCATGTATTATTAGCTGCCTCGAAGCATAAGCAATAACATTACCATCTTGCATCAATACCGCTCCAAGCCCTGTACGAGATGCGTCACAGTAAACTATATAAGGCCCTGCACCCGTAGGTAGTATTAGCACTGGTGCTGTAGTCAAGGATGTCTTGAGCTTCTGAAAGGTCGCCTCACACTCCACCAACCACTGCAATTGGACACCCTTCTAGGTCAACCAGGTCATCGGGGCTACAATAGTAGAAAACCCCTCTACAAATCAACGGTAGTAACCTGCTAATCCCAAGAAACTCCGGATCTCAGTCACTGAAGCTTGTCGAGGCCAATTCTGGACTGCCTCAATCTTCTTTGGGTCCACCTGAATACCTTCCACTGATACAATGTGGCCCAAAAATGCCATCGAACTCAATCAGAACTCAAATTTCGAAAATTTGGCATATAGCTAATTATCCTTCAGAGTCTGAAGAACCACTCTAAGGTGATGCTCGTGCACTTCTTGGCTGTGAGAGTATACCAGGATGTCATCCATAAAGACTATCACAACAGATCTAAGTAAGTCCTGAATACCCGATTCATCAACTCCATGAATGCTGATGGGGAGTTAGTCAACTCGAAGGACAAGACCAAGAACTCATAATGCCCATATCTAGTGCGAAAGGCTGTCTTAGGAATGTCAGCCGCCCTGATCTTTAGCTGATGGTAGCCTGACCTCAAGTCTATTTTTGAGAATACCCTCGCTCACTGGAGCCGGTCAACCAATCATCAATCCTCGGTAGTGGATACTTGTTCTTTATCGTCACTTTGTTTAATTGCCGGTAATCAATACACATCTGCATTGAGCCATCTTTCTTCTTCACAAACAATACAGGTGCTCCCCAAGGGGAAACACTGGGCCTGATAAAGCCCTTTTCAAGAAGGTCTTGCAACTAATCTTTTAAATCCGTTAACTCTGGCGGGGCCATACGATAGGGTGGAATAGAGATGGGTTGAGTGCCCGGTGCCAGATCAATACAGAAATCAATATCCCTGTCGGGTGGTATGCCCGACAGGTCTGAAGGGAAAACCTCAGGAAACTCCCGAACAATAGGGACTAATTCAATAGAAGGAACTTCTGCGCTGGAATCACGAACATAAGCCAGATAAGCTAGACACCCCTTCTCGACCATGCGTCGAGCCTTAACATAAGAAATAACAGTGCGAACGGAGTGGCTTGAGGTACCTTTGCACTCTAGTCGGGGTGATTCTGGCAAGGCCAAGGTCACAGTCTTGGCATGACAATCTAGGATAGCATGGTATGGAGACAACCAGTCCATTCCCAATAAGACATCAAAATCCACCATGTCCAAAAGCAACGGATCAACACGGGTCTCAAGACACCCAAAGATAACTACGCACGAACGATGCACCCGGTCGACTATAATGGAGTCGCCCACCAGTGTAGACACATAAACTGGAATATCCAGAGCACAGCTAGATACGACCAAGTACGGTGCAAAGTAGGAAGATGAATATGTAGACCCAGGGTCAAATAATACTGAAGCACCTCTGCCACAAACAAGAATGATACTTGTAATCACGGCATCTGATGCCTTCGCCTTTGGCCTGGCTGGTAAGGCATAAAATCAAGGATCAACACCTCCCCTCTGAGCTACATCCCTAGGACGGTCATTAACTGGCTGACCTCTACCTCTGGCTGGACGATCTCTACCTCTACGGTCTCGACCTCCACCTCTATGATCTCTACCCCCGCCTCTGGCTGGATGGGCAGGCTGAGGGTTAGTTGGGGCCTGAATCGTGGGACGAGGGCCTCGCTGCTAAGTGTTGTCCGTCGCTCGAGGGCAGAACATGACAAGATGACCTGGGTCACCACAATCGTAGCAACTTTTAGGCTGATGGGGCTGCTGGCCCTGATGACCTGAATGGCCCCCACAAACACTCTGAAGAGGCTGAGCACTGATGGGAGACTGATCTGAATACCGCTCACGAAACCCACGATCACCTGGACCACCGTGCGAAGCCTGGAGGGCTGACTGAAAAGGCTGGAAGACTGGCCCCTATCAAAAGATTCCTGCCACCAGAAGAATAACCACTAAACCTGCCTGAATGAGGAGGCCTCTTGTCTGAGGAATAACTACCTCCCCGAGCAAGAGCCATCTTAACTCTACGTGCTGCATTAGCTGCCTCCTGAAATGAGATATCACTCCCCACTTCCATAGCCATCTGAAGTCTAATTGGCTGATTAAGCCCATCTATGAACCTGCGGACCCTCTCCCGCTTTGTGGGAAGTATCACCACTACATGACGTGCCAAATCAACAAATCTCGTCTCATACTGAGTGACCGTCATAGTGCCCTGCTGGAGGCACTCAAACTGCCTCCGAAGTGCATCCCGCTGAGTAAAAGGGAGAAACTTTTCCAGAAATAACTCTACAAACTGATCCCATGACAGAGCCGTGGACCCTGCTGGTCGAGTCAAACAATAATCCCTCCACCAAGTCTTGGCGGATCCTGAAAGCCTGAATGTACAAAAGCCAACTCCATTGGACTCCACTATTCCCATAGTCTTGAGAATCTCATGGCAACTGAATAAGAAATCCTGAGGATCCTCTAATGTGGCACCGCTGAAGGTAGTGGCAAATAGCTTGGAGAACCGGTCAAGTCTCCATAAGGAATCAGAAGTCATGGTCGCTCCATCTCTGGTCTGAGCTGTGGTACCTGACTGAGTGGCCACAGCTGGCTGAAACACTGGTGCCTAAGGCTGAGGAGCTACTGGCTCCGGAGTACGAGCAACAGGAGTTTGGGCCCCTCCTCCAGCCTAAGAAGTGGCTGGTGCAGCTGGTAATAAGCCTACTCTGGCAACAGTGTCCATAAATCCCGCTATCCTGACCAAAGCCTCCCGAAGATCCCGGGTAAATAAGGCCTCTCCTGGGACCTGAGTTGGGTCCACTGGAGCTGCTGGGACTGGAACCTCCTCGCCAGTCTCTATATGAGGCTCCACCTCTGGAATAGCTGCCGGGAGCTGAGCTCTGCTCCTACCACGGCCTCTGATACGGCCTTGGCCCCTGCCTCTCACGGGAGCTGCCTGGGGCTTAGTCTGCTGGTCAAAGGACGAAGAAGCGCGTGTCCTCAGCATCTGCAAAAGGACAGAGTATAAGTTCAATCAGTATTTGAGAAACAAATCGCACGACAAGAAGGAACAGATGAGAGACTCTTTCCTAACTCAATAGACTCTGGAGGACGAGTACAGATGTCTTCGTACCTACCTCTCAAACTCTACTAAGCTTGTTCGTGAGTGGTGAGACCTATGTAACCTAGAGCTCTGATACCAACTTGTCACGACCCATATTTTCCCCCAACATCGGGATCGTGATGGCGCCTACTCGTGGTAGCTAGGCAAGCCACTGTATTCAACATTTTCCTGTTTGTACCAATATTTCATACTCAATTTTATTAACAAGAACCATAACATTATTTGAATAAATGTGGAAGACTTATCAAAATAAAAAAATAGGCAGTGCCAAGGTAAAATAATACTGAAATCCTCTACCCAAGATGTGGAGTCACCAACGCACGAACTACTACTAAATACTACACATAAAGGTCTGAAAGGAAATAACATAATCTGTTTGTTTCGAAACAAAGAGACTATAACTAATAACATAAATAAGACGAAGAGACACCGGGCCTGCGGACGCCTGCAAGCTACCTCGGTCTCGAAATGCTCAACTCCCACGCAAGGCTCTACTGCTGCTGCTCATGATCAAAACCTGGACCTGTGCAAAAACGCACAGAAGTGCAGTTGATAAGTTGGTAAATACCAACTTATCTTGCCTTTAAATGGCGACATTTGCTATGTTTGAAGTGATAAAATCATGTATTTAATGTTATTTACTTCTATTCTACAGGGTTGAATGTGATTTAGAAGTAACGGTGAAGAAACCAAGTGAAAACAAGGCAAAAGATGCCAAAAAGAGGAGAAAATCTGGGGAGTGTATTCATGCCTCGCAAATGAGAACATTTTATGGTAAATGCGAAAACAGGCTTAAAGAGGACACCTTCGCAATTGCGAAGAATTGTTCGCAATTGCGAACTTAGCAGTAATTGGGATTCTTTGCAATTGCGAAGAATTGTTCGCAATTGCGAGGTACGTGCTTCAGGCATGGGCTATTATGTAATTTCTCACCTTTTGATCCCCAAATCATTTAATACCCGAAGAGGCTCATTTGTAAAGATATCTTTGGCATATTTTCAGTAGAGAGAACATTTTTGGAAGCTAGGGTTTTGCACACACACTTGGGTCTTGAAGATTGAAGCTTTTGGTTAAGAATTTCTTACCCATTTATGTTTATTTCTTCATCTCCTTGCTTTATATTGATTATTTAAGTGTGTAGTATTTATTTCCAACACTTGAATCTTGTTTATGAGAATATTCATGTTTAAAGTTTGGATTAAATAACTTGTTGTGCTTATGTATTTGTTAGATGATCTTGTTATTTGAATCTTAGATTGAATATATTGAATTTATTGTTGTGGGTTGTTTATTTGATTTTGATCTTAATTATTTTACTGCTCGGCCAACAGTGAAATATTATGTACGAACCTCGATTTAAACTTGACAGAGGAAATTCTTGGTTGCATATAAAATCAAATAGAACAAGATTAAATCCCGGGAATCGGGTGAAGAATTTGCAATTAGAGGAAATTCTTGGTTGCATATAAAATCAAATAGAACAAGATTTGAATCCCGGGCATCGGGTGAAGAATTTGCAATTAAGATAGACATATACTTAGTTGCTTTGTTTGGTTGAAGCATACGAGTTGTAAATGCATTCTTGTTAATATTAATACCATAGACATATAGTTATTGATTTAACTTGGATAAATTCATAAGAACTCGAAAGATTCTTATGAATATTATTAACCTTTTAATCAACAATCCGAGTAGTTCAATAAATCAATTATGAGTATGAAAAGAAGCATGATTACTAGCAATTTCATGACCACTTCAGTGTAATTCCCGAAGCAATCATACGTGTAGCCATTGATCATTTAACTTTCTTTCAAGTTTAGTTTTTATTTTCGCATTTAAGTTTAAATACGTTTTCAATCACCATTCTTAGTGTTTGGCGTTGCATAATTGGCAATAATTTTCTTATATGCCTAATCGCATACACATTGTTCTCTGTGGTATTCGACCCCGACTCCTAGTTGGGTAAATTATATTGATGCGACCATATCTATTGCTTTTTAGCAGTTGATTTGGATGTGACCAAAAATGGCGCCGTTGCCGGGGTGACAATTTGGCGTAATTTAGGTTGTTTAAAAAATAAGAGAAAATGCTTTGATCCAAACTTGTGAATATTTGTGTAATTAATTTTTCTTACTTATTTTCTTGTTTTTGAAAAATGGCATCATATAATAACAATTGGTCAGATGGTTGTTGTTCATACTTTGATGATCTTTGTCCTTATTGTGGAGGACCACATTCGTGGAAAAATTGTTTAAATTCTCCCGGGGATAGATTGTGCACACAATTTCAAACCCATGAGTGGAGTATTTGTGATATGTGTGGTGGCTAAAATGGTCATTGGGATTATTGTGCTTATTTGTTTTTCCCTTCCCCAAGCCCCTACTATGATGAATCTACTTGTTTTGATGAAAATTATAGGTCCAAGGAAGTAGATGATATGGAAAGTAAAGCTCTTATTATTGATATGATAAGGCAAACAATTGAGCAACAAGATGAAATTCGACAGGCTATACTAAGAATTAGTGCAACAATCATGATAATGAAAACCGAAGCGGAGGAGGTGACTAAAGAGAGCGAGTTCTCCTCAGAAGATAATTTGGAAGAAGCAGAAATAATGAGCCTATATTGGCTAGAGGAACAAGCTCAATTGATAAAATTTCATGACTTTTTACGTGATGGTCTTTCAAATATGATAGAGCAACTATTAGAGGCAAAAACTGAGCTCCAGCAAGAGATAAACCAATTTGTCTCAGATATCCATGACTTGTATGCTCAAATGAATAAAACGGTTGAGGCATTTGATGCCCTACAACCAATTTGTGTGGATACTAGCCAGCTTGGGAGCAGAAAGATGAATTTCAGCTATTTGACCAAAATATTGTTAGCAATGCTGACAAAAATATGGAATTAGAGTCAATCGGTGTAAATGTAAATGTGGTTGTGATTGGCTCTAGTTCGGGGGAAAATGAGGATGTCAAGGTCAAAGGACAATTGCAAAGTGAAGGTTTGAAATCACATTCCTGGCATTTTTCAACGTTGGAATTGTGTGGTGATACGGGATTTGAACTACACTAGTCAATGGAGGATTGCGAGGAAGAAAAATTCATGCCTTACATTTTACAATTTAAAGAGACAAGAAATCAAAATGACATTCCTTACTTGAAAGCCAAGAAGTGCAAAATGAAGATTCTAAGCATTGGCTCGAGCATCAAATTACCACCCCCCGTCGCTCGTGGTCACAAGCTTGATTCCAAGCTAGGTGCCCAATTTATATCATCCAAGTGGCGAGAAAAGTGGTAATGTTGTTTGCGTCGTGCCACGACATTAAATGCGGCGCTTGGTGGGAAGCAACCCATCGTTTTTCAAAATTTTTAGTCGTTTTTCAAAAACATTCATCATTTTCTTTTTTGTAATATCTTAGAATAATATTTTTAACTAATCTGCCAAGTTTCTAATTTTTTGGAGTTGATTTGAGCAGGTCGGGGTACCCGGGTAGTCACAAACTAGTAGCTGTTTGGAAAATACAGAGCAGAGTTCGCATTTGCGAACATATTCTCGCATTTGCGACTCAAAGGAAAAATAACTATCTTCGCAATTGCATAGGAAAAGTCGCAATTTCAGTGTAAAAGTCGATTGGGGCTTATTTTTTTTAAAACAAAATTTCATAAAACACTCCAAAGGTCCTAAATCTATTTTCTCTCTCTCTGACTACTGACAATCCATCAAATTTCACTCCCCTTTAAAGAGAATCAGGTATGAAAGTGTAATCTTTACGCTTACTTCTTCTTCATCTTCAATTTCTTGTGGTTTTTGTTGGTATTATGGAACCCTAAAAATCAAAATAGCTAAAAAATGTTCTTAACCCCAATTTGTAAAAAACAAAAAAAAAAACTGAAATTCATTTTGATTTCTGGGTGAGGTTTGGTTAAGAGTGAGTGTGTTCATTCATGGTAAAGTTTGGGGAAGTCTGAGTACCCAATTATTTGTGAAATAGTTGCAAACATTATGCGCTTTTAATGTGTTCGATGTAAGACACGAATGAAATTTCTGGCCAAAACCATCTAAATTCTTGATTTGTAGTTGTATATGAAGTAAAATACATGAGATATGATATTGTTTATGGTTGGGTTTTGTTAAAATGGTTTGAATTGAAAAAAATTTTTGCCGAAAAAATTGTTCTGTGAAAAAAAATACTGTGTTGACGATGGTTCGCATTGTAAAATTCGCAATTGCGAAAACTGTGTGTTGCTGATGACTTCGCATTTGCGGAGAAATTTTGCAATTGCGATACATGCCCAGTCCTGTTTTATTCGCATTTGCGACAAATGTTTTGCAATTTCCAGCCCTGTTTTCTACGTAATTGCGAAGAAATAATGGGAATTGCGACATCTGCAGCCGGCACTTCAAAATTTTGAAATTCTGGAACTTTTTCTAAGGCTGAGTTTTGATTGTCCGATCATTCTTTTGGTATATTTACTTCATTTTGCACTATTATTCATTGCCATGCCATGTTTTAACACTTACAACCTTTCTTATAGGTTTTATAATTAAACAATGCACCCGAACTCAGAAGGATCTTCCAGTGAACATCATGAGGTAGAAGGGCAAGCCTTCGATGAAAACCGGTTCCTTACAATGGAGTGCCAGGACAGATATTATGAGGAGTTGCTATCAAAGAAATTGCTTCCAGAGTGTGGGATAGTTATGGATGATGTCCAAGAACATCTTCCCGAGTTCTACCAAAGACTAATGGGCATGGGATGGAATTGTTTTGCCACTCAACCTTGCCGAGCAAATGAGCAATGGGTGAGAGTAATGCAAACCTCCCAGCAATCCGAATGAAAAAGCCCAAGATGAGAATTAGGGGAAAAATGGTGCGCTTTGGGGCTGAAGATGTGAATAGATTTTACAGATTGCCAGACCACGACATGACTCCATTCAAAGAAAAAGATTGTGCTTCGGGAGAGTGGTTGGCACCAAAACTATGTTCCGGTGCAGTCGTTCCATGGGCAGCAGAAAAGATGGGGATTACCTCAAAAGAATTTACAGCAGAAGCAAAGATATGGCTAGTTATCATTTGCAGTCGTATCTTTCCCGTCTCTTACATATGGAACATTCCAATCATTCGAGCTCAAATGGTAGCTTGCATTATTGATGGCATCCAGCTAAATGTGGGCGAGATTTTCATAAATGAACTTAGAGAGTATCTGATCCAAAACAATCCCTCATTGATATTTCCTTCACTGATTACTGAGTTATGTCAGCTTGCTGGGGTGGAGGAAGCTCATGGGGACAACTGGGTAGATCCGAGGAAGCCCATACATCCATTGACGAAAAGGGGAGATGGAGGAGCAGTGAAGCAGAAGAAAAGGAAATTGGTTTCATCTTCTCAGAGTAGTATGCCATCCTCATCAGCTGGAGGACCATTTGCTGTGATTAGTGAGGAGATGAGCGTTATTCGTGAGCTTGTTTCTGGCCTTCCTCAGGGACCTGGGGAGACATCTGAGGGATCTATTAATATTTCCAAGAAAGATTTCCAGAAATACATTGACGATCAAAGGAAACAGGGAGATCACCTCAAGGCTTTGGAAAAAGCATACACGGAGTTGGCAAAGAAGCATGGTGAGCTGAGTACTTCTCATACCAAATTGGAAGAGTCACACACTAAAATGGTGAAGTGGGAGAAGAAGAGGGATAAATTCTTTACTCGCATGTGGAAGGGTGTGAAGGGCATATGGAAAGTCCTTAAGCCTCAGGACCTTCCACCATCGAGCAGAGCTGTGGATCCTGATGATATTCCGGCAGAGTGGCCCGAGGAAGAAGAAGAGGATGATGAGTCCGAGTCAGAGAGTGAGGAGAGCAGTTGATGCATAATACAGGGAGTTCCACCATCTTTTACTATATCATGTTTAGTTGCATTGGGGACAATGCAATATCTATTGTTGGGGGTAGCTTCTTGTAGAACTGCTATAGTTATTTTTCTTCTTTATGGATATTTGGCAGATTAGTACTATATTTTTTTTATCATGTGTGGTATTAGTATAATGAAAGTATTATATTTAGTACGTGGTTTTCATTAGCTTCTTCATGTTTTTGTTGTTTCTTTTCTTTATTATTTTTTTTTTGTTATACTTGATATTAGTGGCGATATCCTTGGTTTTCTTTATACCACGGTTCTTTTTCCAGGGATGCCAATTTTTTTTGTTTTCTTGAACCGGGTAATTATAGAAATAAAGTATAGGGAGTTAGTTTTGTTGTTAGATTTAGTTTTTGTTAATTTGAGTAAATAAATGGTTTGAGTTGGGATTTGTGCCCATTTATAAAAATGTGACTTGCTTGGTACCAACATATTTTAAACCTTGGAATATGAATATTTGGTTGGTGAAAAAGATAACAATTGAAGTAAGAAAATGTCATGACCTTTTAGATTCAATTTTTGGCTCTTTAATTCACTAAATAGCTTCTTGTATGCTATATAGCCTTCTTAAGTCATTTGTGTTAATTGGATTGTGCATATGTATTCCATTCGAGTCTTCATGTGCCGGTGTGGTGAGATTTATTTGTAAGTTCTTTTGTAGTACTTATGGTCTAGAACTTGTCCGGAATGTGTTTTGAGGCGAAATTATAGACTAACTTAGTTTAAAAAAATGATATTAGGCTTTCCTTGGATCGCTAGTATATTTTATATTTCCTACCCTTAATTATTTTCCCTAGTCAACCAATTTTGAGCCTTTAACCTTATTCTTTGGCAACCATGTTACATGCTTAAACCATTTGTTCCTAAATGTTATATCTTTTGGCACCCTACTTCCCTAAAGTACCTTGAAAGTGTTTATGTAGGCTAAAAGCCTAAGTTTGGGGGTGAAAGTTGGGAAAGTTGTGATATGGAATTGATTTGAAAAGGTGAAAGGTATGTAAAAGAATTGGTGAATTGGATTGTGAAAAGAAAAATGTATATGTATGTATATATTCATATAAATATATAATATATGTTGATAAAAGTTGTAAATAAAGGACTAGGTGTGGATTGAAAAGTGAAACAAGGGTGGAAAATATCTTGAAGGAAGTGGACTTTAATTTTGACATTGTAGTGCTTTGGGAGGTTTTAAGTCACTTTAACCAAAATTTTGCCTTACCTTAACCTAATGCCTAAACTAAAACCTTTTAAGTCCTAATTGATTTTTGAATCAAGTTGTCTACATTAGTGGAGGAATACATAAAGGGCAAGCCTATGGTACTACTTGTATGCATTTGAACATCTTTTTGAGAGTGAGTTAATTCTTTCCATTTGATATCCCAATTTTGATTTAAATTGAGATTTATGAGTGTGGGATCCTCTCTTGAAGGTAAGGGCACATGAAAATTTAGTTGTGAATCTAATATCATTTTCAATTGATAAGAATGACCAAAGAAAGTTGATTGTGATATAGAGGAAAATTTTGAAGCTTGAGTGTCATGACTTGGTTGATACTTTGATTTGCATTAGTGTTTGAGCACTTGAGGTATAATGAAGTTTATGTGAAGTGCTCAATAATTCATATGCTTTGGAGTAATTGTTGGTACCAATCGCCGTCATGATTTTGTAATTAAAGTAGACTTTCATTTTAATTGGCTTGGTGTGTTGAGGATACGAGTTTGATTTAGTCACTTGTGAGGAGATTTTATTGTTTCCATTGCTTGAGGACAAGCAATAGTTCAAGTTTGGGGGTGTGATAATTTGGTAAAATCCCAACTTATCTTGCCTTTAAATGGCGACATTTGCTATGTTTGAAGTGATAAAATCATGTATTTAATGTTATTTACATATATTCTACATGATTGAATGTGATTTAGAAGTAATGGTGAAGAAACCAAGTGAAAACAAGGCAAAAGAAGCCAAAAAGAGAAGAAAATCTGAGCAGTGTATTCATGCCTTGCAAATGCGAACATTTCATGGTAAATGCGAAAACATGCTTAAAGAGGACACCTTCGCAATTGCGATGAATTGTTCGCAATTGCGAACTTAGCAGTAATTGGGATTCTTCGCAATTGCGAAGAATTGTTCGCAAATGCGAACTGTGCATTAAATGGGGAAGCTTCGCAAATGCGAGAATATGTTCGCAAATGCGAACACTGTGTAAGTAAGGCCAACTTCGCAAATGCGAAGTTTTGTTGGGAATTGCGAACACAGGCTTATCTGGGCATATTTGGTAATTGCAAACTTTTGTTCGCAATTGCAATGTACGTGCTTCAGGCATGGGCTATTATGTAATTTCGCACCTTTTGATCCCCAAATCATTTAATACCCGAAGAGGCTCGTTTCTAAAGATATCTTTGGCTTATTTTCAGTAGAGAGAACATTTTTGGAAGCTAGGGTTTTGCACACACACTTGGGTCTTGAAGATTGAAGCTTTTGGTTAAGAATTTCTTACCCATTTATGTTTATTTCTTCATCTCCTTGCTTTGTATTGAGTATTTAAGTGTGTAGTATTTATTTCCAACATTTGAATCTTGTTTATGAGAATATGCATGTTTAAAGTTCGGATTAAATAACTTGTTGTGCTTATGTATTTGTTAGATGATCTTGTTATTTGAATCTTAGATTGAATATATTGAATTTATTGTTGTGGGTTATTTATTTGATTTTGATCTTAATTATTTTACTGCTTGGCCAATAGTAAAATATTATTTACGAACCTTGAATTAAACTTGACAGAGGAAATTCTTGGTTGCATATAAAATCAAATAGAACAAGATTTGAATCCCGGGCATCGGGTGAATAATTTGCAATTAGAGGAAATTCTTGGTTGCATATAAAATCAAATAGAACAAGATTTGAATCCCGGGCATCGGGTGAAGAATTTGCAATTAAGATAGACATATACTTAGTTGCTTTGTTTGGTTGAAGCATAAGAGTTGTAAATGCATTCTTATTAATATTAATACCATAGACATATAGGTATTGATTTAACTTAGATAGATACATAAGAACTCGAAAGATTCTTATGAATATTATTAACCTTATAACCAACAATCCGAATAGTTCAATAAATCAATTATGAGTATGAAAAGAAGCATGATTACTAGCAATTTCATGACCACTTCAGTGTAATTCCCGAAGCTATCATACGTGTAGCCATTGCTCATTTTACTTGCTTTCTAGTTTAGTTTATATTTTTGCATTTAAGTTTAAATACTTTTTCAATCACCATTCTTATTGTTTGGCGTTGCATAATTAGCGATAATTTTCTTATATACCTAATCGCCTACACATTGTTCTCTATGGGATTCGACCCCGACTCTTAGTTGGGTAAATTATATTGCTGCGACCGTATCTATTGCTTTCTAGTAGTCGATTTGGACGTCACAAACAGTATCAGCACAATCCGACCCCATGTGCTGGTAAGTGCCTGGCCTATCCCGACAAAGTAGTGACAAGCCTAGGACCAGACACCCATATAAACCTGTGCAGTTCTATATATACACGTACACCACAAGATAACAAGAAATAATCAAGTAACAAACTCAACGAGGGATATTATAGAGGAAAACTCAACAGTTAACAACAGTTATTAATCAACAAGGAAACCAAAGTATAATGGAAAGCAGGTAATATCAAGTCAAGGAATAGCAAATAGTTGCACGGCATCACCCTTCGTGCTTTTACTCTCATCCTCACCAAATAAGCAAATATAGTGCACGGCATCACCCTTCGTACTTTTACTCTCATCCTCACATCCATGGCACGGCTTGATCCTTCGTGCATGATTCAATAATAAGGAACGACATGATCATTCGTGCATAATCAATAATAAGGCACGACATTAACCTTCGTGCATAATCAATAACAATGGACGACATTAACCTTCGTGCATAATCAATAACAAGGCACGACATTAACCTTCGTGCATAATCAATAAATCAAGGCACGACATCACCCTTCGTGCATTATCACTCTTCCTCACCCAAATAACAATCACAGTTAAGGGCAGAGAATGAAAACAATAAATCATGAACCGTCCCAGCAAAAGACACAATAATCATCACAACAATGTCCCGGCAAGGGCAATCAATATCTCACTTCACAACACGTCCCGGCAAGGGAGAACAATAACAATTCCACAACCCGGCAAGGGCTTAACAATTTATCTTTAAAATGTCTCACAACAAGTATTAATAACGACTCACAGTCATGCAAGACGCTAGTGTATGGATGCTCGTCACCACAGCCCATACACCGCACTCGATCACATAGCACATAGCACATAATCCTATTCCCTTAAGCTAGGATAGAACAAACACTTACCTCTAGCCTTGAAGTCCAAATTACTCTTCAATTATAGCTTTTTCCCCGAATTTCCGCTTTCAACTAGCTCGAATCTAATCACAATTGATTCCATTACATTAATAAATACTAAATGACTTGGTTTGAATGCTTAAAAATGGTTTTCTCAAAGTTTACCCCAAAATTTCCCAAAATGCCACTGGCCCCACATGGTCAGAACTCGGGGTTCGGACCAAAATCCGTTTACCCATTCCCTCACGAGTTCAAATATATGATTTGTTTCCAAAATCGGACCTCAATTCGAGGTCCAATTACCCAATTCATGAAAACCCAAGGTTCTACCCAAAAACATGAATTTCTACCATGAAAACCTTTGATTTCTATTGAAAAACATATTTAATGTTGTTAGGAATTGAAAGAATTAAGTAAAAAGTGACTTACAATTGCTTTGGAGTGAATTTGGCCTTGAGGGTTCGTGTGTGGTGTGTGGGTTTTTGAAAGAATGAAGAAAGAACTAAAAATTTCGTTTAAGTATAAAATTGCATAGTTGTGGATATCGAAATTGCGAACACAACAGGTTTTGGGGTCTGTGGCTCTCGCATTTGCGAGACAGTCTTCGCATTTGCGAACCTGGCTGGGTCAAGGAGGCTCTCGCATTTGCCGACAATAGCTTCGCATTTGCGAAGCCAAGCGAATTGTTGAAGGCCTCGCATTTACGAGGCTAAGTTCGCATTTGCGAACCCAAGCATTCCTGGGCACTATTTGCAATTGCGATCAAGGCTTCGCATTTGCGAACATAGCCTTGGTCTGCCCCCTTCGCAATTGCGACACTTTTCTTTGCATTTGCGAAGACACCAGCTGGGTGAAAAACAACTGTGTAAAATTTCAGAATTTGAACCAACGGCCTATCAAATCTTTATCCGAGCCCCCCGGGCTCCAAACCAAACATGTACACAACATCAAAAACATATTACAAACTTGTTCGTGCGATCACATCGCCAATATAACATCATTTTCATTAAATTAAGCCTCAAGTTCATGATTTTCACCATTTTGGTTTTCAAAACTTTCAAACTTGGAACTCAAGGTCCAAACCATATCAAACGAAATCCAAATGTCACCAAACTTTGCAGAAAGCACATGTATAATATTTAAGACTTGTACCGGGCATCGGAACCAAAATACGAGCCCGATACCAATGTCATTTAATTCATTTTCCTTTAATAATTATTGCAAAAACAATTTCACAGAAAAATTCATAACTTGGGCTCTAGGCCTCAGAATTCGACTCCGGACGCATGTCTGAGTCCCATATTTTCCTACGGACCTTCTGGGACCGTCCGATCTCAGGTCCGGGTCCGTTTACCAAAATCATTGACCAAAGTCAACTATATCAATATTAATATCATTTTTCTTCAAATTTCTCATAGAATTCATATATTCTATCACAAAATCTTTCCGGCTACATGCCCAGGATCATGCACGTAAATCGAGGCAACATAGAATGAGGTTTTCAAGGCCTCGGAAATGCGAAACAAGTGAGGAAAACAGGTGATGACCCTTTGGGTCGTCACACATTGTGGCCACACTCAATTTAGTGCGGTCCGCAGAGCCAAGAATCAAAGAAGTGGCAGTTTTAAGTTTGAAGACCAATGTGGTCCACGCTACATTTCATACGGACCACACTAGAAGCAACCACCTGCATTCGATTTTGTACGGTCCACATTGCACAAGTTCAGAGAGTTGTTTATTCAAGTTCAGAGCCCTAGTGCGGCCACACGTGATTTTATGCGGTCTGCACTAACCGCACAAGGGTATTTTTTCCACACTTTTCAACTTAGTATAAAAAGATTCTTTTCCATTATTATGTCAAGAAAATAGATTTTATACTGAGCTGTGCTCGAGAATTCGATAGTTTTAGCTATTTTGTGCAATTTTATCTTTATTTCAACATTAAGTCTTTTAGTTTATTTGAGCAATTAATTAATATGATTTTTTATTCATCTATTTCTTTGTTTTCTTCTCTAATTATGAGTAGCTAGACCCATAAGCTAGGGTTGTGGCTCAACCCTAGTGTGGGTAATTAATAGGTCTTGTGTTTTAGAGCTTGATTGACTATGGGCATTTGATATTTGGACAAATTTTATGTTAAATTGCTGAATTAGTTGTTGCAAACACTAGTTTGTGTTTAGTTGATTTTGGCTCTTCTTGAGAAAGAGAGCCTAAGTCTCTGAAATTGGTCCAACAAGGAATTAGGGAGTACTCAAGAGATTGATAGCCCCAATTAAAGGGTTAAACCTAGACATATAAACACGCAACTTGAACCCTGATTGCTTGTGCAAATTTCTATACCCAATTGGTCTCAAGAACGTCAATTCGGGAAAAATCACTTGAACTACCGAGGGGTATAAAGTGAGTAGAATCGAGCAACAATTATATCATACTACCCAAATGTGACAATCTAGCTTTAAACTCAAGATTTTGTCAAATGACCACCTAGGCGGAAGTCAATACCCAATAGCTTAACCTTAGCTTATTTTAGTTTAATTGAGCATTGTAGTTTGATAAAATTAGAATCATAATCAAAACCAAAAATGCGTAGAAGTTCAATTAAGAGCAAATACACAACTCCGCTTCTGATAGACACCCGACACCAATATCTATCTCCATGTCGAAATTGATCCCTACCTTACTCAGGTAAAAGATACTTTGACCTCTCTCACTACGTCACTACTAGAAATTGCAGCTATGGCAACCCTTCTAAAACCGTTGCAATAGATAGGCTAACCGTCCCTATAGGTATATTGGGACGGATTTGGACGCGTTCCCGGATTTGGCGTTACAATAGGTCTATTGGAACGGTTATTTGCAACGGTTTGAAAACCGTCCTCATAGATAGGGATATTGTAACGGTTTGGACTATACCATTATCCTATCTATAGGAACGATTTTCTTTTCTATTGGAACGGTTATAAACCGTTCTGATATTATAATACAGTTGATTTTTTAAACCTATTGCAACGGTTTTTGGGATATAATGGAACAATTATAGGTACTCTATTGCAACGGAATTGTGACATATTGGAACATTTATTAGCGGGGTGCTCTTATTATTTGCTAGGTCTATTGGAACGGTTATAGTCTCTATTGCAACAAATTATAATATTCATGGAAGCAAAATAAGAAATATTTTCCTATTCCATGAAATTGGTTTACACAATATCCAACAAGCATTATCCATATACAAAAATAAAATATAGATACATTGTTTGGTCGACAATTCAAAAGTCAAGATAGATAGTTCGCATACAAAAAGTTCTAAACTAAATAACATAATAACATAAAGTCTAACAACGATCAACAACACTCAAGTAAGGTCTTTGTCACTGCTTCCATCCACAATTGCTGCACCTACAAAAGACAATGAGAAATAATCAAACAAAAATTTTAGGATAATTGAGTCATAAAGTACTTAAAGCTGTTTTAAGTACAAAACATGTAGAAACTCGATATCAACCACTACCAACAACATAAAGATTTCAACTTTACACATTTCAAGTCATTAACAAACAAACACACCAAACAAAATTAGAAGGCCTAAATGAATTACTTGATTTGTTGGGTTCCAGTTCTTTAGGTTTTCAAAAATCTTCAAATTTCATATTTTTGGGTGAATGAGAAGAAAAGAGAAGGAGTGAAAAATACCTAGATTTCTCATGATTGAAATATTTCTTCACTTGTAATCTCTGTTCTGCAGATCCTTCGAGCGAAACAAATGGAGTTTGGGAGTTTTGGGTTACCAATCAAGATTTGTGTATTTTTGGTTAACAAATGGATTTCAGGATTTGTTAATTTAGGATATGGGTTTAAGAATTTGCTGGGTTGCTCGATTCCAGGTAATTACAAATAATGGACCTTTTATGATAGTGTTAACTGGTTACACAATTTGGTTCTAGAAATTGTGAGTGCTCTAGATAACGTGAAACATTTTTAGATAAGGTAGCCATAACATTATCTAATCTTCTATTAACAACAACAACCCAGTATAATCCCACGTGTGGGGTTTGGGGTAATCTGCTATTAAGTAAACAGAAAATGATGATAATAGAAGCAAATCATAGAGCATAGTATACCAAAGTGGAGTACGACTGACGTTTACTATGAAGTTCAAGACACAATTGATCTTAACGAAATGTTAATACTTGATGAAAATACCTGATCTTGAAGAAGCCGAGATCACAGCAATATCTTTAAGCTTCTTAATTGTTTCAATTACAAAGTCACCTTTTCTAGGGTCAATCATGATGTTCATCTCAAAGCATAAAATGCCTTTTCACATGACTGCAAAAGTACAATTTTGAGGCAGATATTGAGATAGGCTCGCTATAAGCTGTAGGTTATTATAAAATCTCTAGATTTTGATGCCATAAGATACAAGGTATGTAAAGGTAATTCACAAAATAGCTAGCATCGGGTGAAATACATAGTTTATTTTTGTCAGCAAGATGATAAACATGCGTTAAGTAGCTTTACTGATCTAATTCCTACAATCACAAATTGTCCATACTATTCTAGAAACAGGAGAACTCATAGCTGAGGAGAAGGGGCCAATTATAATGAGATGTTTTCAGCATTGAAGTGTAATTCCTAGTTATGTAGCTTATGTAAAGAGATGTCCTCCAACAAGAGGCATATAGATAACCAGAGTTTTGGAATTTTCGCTGAATATCAGATCAAATAAATTTAGTTATTCCAACCCAGCTAGAGCCTATTAAAAAGTTCACTTCTGGCTGATTTACAAACATATCCATAAGGGAAAAACATGATCACACAATGAGAACCTTTAAGCTGTGATTTTGGAAATAGTCCTTTACATGCACATAAATGAAGAACTAGAAATAGTACGAACAGTGCTTTAGTTTAGAATAACTCCGACCTTAACATGTCAGTAGCATATAGCGAATTGTAAAGTAGAGATCAAAATCTGACAAAGTGAGCTTAAATTTGCTGCGAACTACACATACTAGAAGTTTTATTTTGTGCCTATTTCCACATATAATATGCTTACAAGTACAAACTTTTGACAGAAATTTACCTTCTTCGTCAGTTGTAACTTTTAAAAAGTTTCACAACATAGGATATGCCTACCACTTTGGATATCGAATAACATTTAAGACACTGTCATATTTGATAAGTTTTGTAAGCATATCTGGCAAGTTCCAAACAGATGAACTTTGAACCACGGTGCCATGTTTCTAATATCAAATAAAGTTTCACAACTATGTACAATGACATTCAGTTGAAGACTACCTACACTAAACTCTTAAATCTCACACTCAGCCAAATTGTGATCCATAAATATGGCTACGAGTCATCAAATTGATTTCCTCTCCTTTGCTTCAAAGAATTTCAGCTTAAGCCATCGGGTATATGGTGGCGCTTAGAATTATTCCTTTATTACACTCATTGGAGAGTCAAATGGTTCATGTTCCTAATATCGCTTCTACTAAGTAATTCAATTTCTCTATTTTTCCCCGGTTCAATGGAAAATTATAAGATGCTAAAGTAATGGAATTTAAATTGAATTCACTAAAAAAAATAAAACACTTACTTCTGAGCTAGCACGGGACAAGATTTCATGCACCTAATGTACACACGAGGCTTCTTGCGGTGCCTCGCCAGTGTTTCTGCCAGTGTACCTGCAACAAAAGTAGAAAATTCATTTACCTATATTTACATGGACATCATCATCAACTTTAACGTAATATTCTGCATCCCATAGCTTAACAATAGTAGCAAAATAAGTCTTTGTCTTGGCAGACAACTCTAGATAACCCTCGACGTGATCCTGTTCAAAGGCAGCAGCATTATGTTCAAAGACAGTTATTGAATCATGCTGATTAAAACAGTTATTGAATCATGTTGTCGTTGACCATTTCTACCCAATTACGGGCTTGAGAAGAGAGGGATGGACCGCAACCCAAGCCTAATTTTGTAGACTACATCAGTTGGCCAACCCGAACCATTTACCAGATTAGCCATACTTACTGGTTGACAAAAAAATGAGTTCAACACATTCAATCTACAATTCACAAATACCAGGCTGACTAATATACAAGTCACAAACACTATGTTGTTTTTACCTACCTATCTAATGAAAATCCAAGACAATGTACGTGACCTAATTTACATGTGCTCACAAATATATCCTCGCTAAAGGCCTTTTTCCCCTCGCTAAAGGCCTTGACGTCAAAAGGTCTTTTTTGAAGCAATGAAGTGTAGGTGATTCACTTATTATTTGAATTAATAAAAGTTATTCTCCTTTGTTTCACTAGAGTGTAGGTGATCTAAGTTACCGTTGCTGGCAACTTTTTAAAGCAAGCGATCTGTATTGCAACTTATAGCTAGCATGGTTCACAAAACATGCCACAAATTCACTTCAACTGTCTCCATTTATTATATCACCCCTTATCTCCTTTTTTCCCTTCACCTCCATCACACACTCACTTTAGCGGTCACCATCAAATACTAAAATTTAATTTTCAATTGAAACAACTAGCATTAAACAAGTACATCATATTCTAACAATCTACATATTGCACAGATACAAGAACTACAAATCACCCACTACAAATACACACCAGCCAAAAAAAGAAAAAAGAAGACTGCTAATACCTAAATAAGAAGAACAAATACAATACAACAATTCAGGGAGCTAAGATTCCACAAAATTTCAGCTTCACTCTTGTAGTGTATAACAAGAAACAAAACCTTTTATACAACAAAACCAAGGGGGAATAATGTCCATTGAAACATATATCTCAAATAAGAAAAGAATTTGCAGATAAACCTAGAACCAACATCAGAAAATCAAAAGCTTGAAACAAAGAAAGAAAAGTCCAAAGAGAGAGCAACCAAAAAAAAAAGATCGGCTAACAGAAGAAAAAGTATAAGAATTTACCTGCAAACTGCACCAGATGAAGCAACAGATCTAAGGTTACCACCTGAAAATCCAAAAGAAGTGTTAGACAAAAATATTATTGATAAATCTGTTACCTTTATATTTAAAAAACCAAGATAAAAGAACAATAAAAACAAGAAAAGCATAAAAAAAGAATCACCTCTTAACAATAAATTAATTTGGGGATTTGGAGAAGGAGTACGGGAGAGGTGCCAGAGCAGCAACTGTCCCTGAAGAAGTGCCGGTAAAGTGCCGTAGAGACCGACGGAACTGTCCTTAGGGTTTTGGGCTTTGGAAACTCTAGGGTTTGATGATTATGGTGGTCTAATGAAGACACGCCTGATGAAACCCGGCCATCAAATTCGGCACAGATGAAAAAGAAAAATATCGGAGAGTCGATTTTGGATGAATCGGCGAGGGAGCTCCGATGTAGAGGGAGTACGTTTGGATATAGTACTAGGGATATGTTTGGGACTTTGGGAGTCAGGGCAGTAATGTTAAAAATTTTACAAAAAAAGAAAATGATATGTCACTAATCAGTTTGGCGGGTCACTAAAATTTTTAGGGGAAAAAACGAGGGAATTGAATAACCGTTGCCATAGAGCTTGTTTCCCAAAACCGTTGCCATATACATTTATTTTGGGACGGTTAACAAATACGATGCGACAGAAACCTCTATAGCAACGGTTGTTTTTCCATTTGCAACGGTTTGAGATCTAAAGTGTGTTGATACCTCCCAAATTCTATTGTAACGGTTTGAACCGTTACTATATCACCTCTATGACAACGGTTTGTGAACTGATACCAAAAAGACTGTTCCCATAGGCCCATTTTCTGGTAGTGACTCAATAGTAGTGCAGGGTTATCTTCGCTCACTTTTTGGTGTCGTTGTCGGGGCACTAATGGTTTTGTCTATCTATCTAAATAGTTTTGTGTTTTGTTCTTCTTTCATTCTTTGTTACTAATTTGTGTGTGTCACAACTATAGGTACAAAATGGCATTAAATCCTAATGACCCTCTTAGAACGTGATTGTGGGGGAGGAGGTCAATGATAGTGGAGAGGATAAGGTGTCTCTTGTACCCCCAGGACAATGAAGAGGCCTCCACGCAAATGTTAATGAGAATATTCCAGACCCTCCTCCGCCACCTCCAAGAGCGGTTCCTCGAGTGATCCCAAACCAAGGCTATGCAAGTGAAACTGTCCCATCCCGAATACGGGCGGGAAATTTCCAAATTACTAATGTGATGCAGACATTGCTGGAGCAGCGTGGATACTTCACGGGTACTGCCACTCAAAATGCTTACAAACATCTCAAGGGGTTCGTGGATACCTGTTGTGGGAGAAAGCAAACTAATGTGTCTGATGTTGTACTCCGGGTGAGACTCTTCTCATTTCTAATTAGAGGGAAGGCATTAGATTTGCTATAGCGACTTCCCAACCATTCAATCACTACTTGGGATGAGTTGGTGGACAAGTTCATTACAAAGTTCTTCCCACCGGGACATATGGCGGCATTGTAGGATGAGATCTTAACTTTCAAGCAGGAGCCTACCAAACCATTGCATGCGATTTTGGAGATATATGGAACTATGGTGAAGAAACTCCCCAACAATGATATGATGGAGAATACGTTGCAACAAACTTTCTACCCGGGCATCAACACAACAAATCAATGAATAATGAATCAACTTGCTAGGGGTAATTTCATGAAACTGACGTATGATGAAGCTTTTGCCATTCTTAACGAGATGGCTGACACATCCTCCGCTTGGCAAAGTAGAGCCAATGTGCCCCAGGGTGACCCCACGGTCATTCATTTGCACAAAGAATTACATGATCATAGGCATGCGATAGTTGAGTTGACAAAAACCATGAACCAACTAGAAAATGCACAGTTCCAACAAGTCCAAAATCCTCACCAAGTGAATACCATGGAGGATGTTAACATGCTAGTGAACCAAAGAAGACAAAAAGGTCAACATAACCAACGAAATTCAGATAAATTTGACAATGATGGTAGTGGATTTCAAGATGATAGATATGATGGGCAAAATGAAGAGGTACAATATCTGAATAATTATCAAGGCCAAATAGGCAATTCTTCCAACCAACAGCTACAATAGAGATCCCAAGGTAATTTCGGTAATCAACAACAAGTCAAAAACAATTGGAATAATCACCAACAAGGGAACAACAATTAGGGAAATACTAATTAAAAATTAGGGTTATTAAAACAACAATTGGAATAATCAAGGAAATCGGGGAAAGAACAACAACCAGGGTACATGGAACAACAACCAGGGTGGTCAAGGGCAAGGTTTTCAAAGGCCCTCAATGTACCAATTGTGAGCACGTGATTTTTGCCCTAAGCAATATAATTCTAAAATTAAAATAAATAATATTTTGTGTGCAATTACATGTCTATTTGAAATAAGATGCATTTGTGTGTGTGAACAAATTAGAAATTTAAAAAAAATAGGTTAAGTACAAGTATCACAATTAAAGGAATTAAAAAGGAAAATTAACAAAAAATGCAATAATATCGGAAATTAGAGAAAAATAGCAGAAAAATGTCAAAAATATCATAAATTGGAAAAAAATAGGAAAATCGAATAATTGAAAAGAATACAAAAAGAGAAAATTAAATACAAAAATAAAATACCAAGAAATAATTAAAATACAAGGAAAATACACAAAAAATATAGAATTGGGCCAAATATGTAAAACCAATACACATTGGCCCAAACCAAATAAAAAGTCCGATCGAGTCTTTATAAAAGAAGCAATCTCACCCGTTCATCTCTTTAAATCCAACGGTAGAGGTTTTATCCGGAAATAATTAATTAATAAAGTCCATTTAACGAGATCTGACGAATATGAATCAGCATTCATTTTAAGTGGAACGATAGCGTTTTGGAGCATTCAATCCTGGCCATTGATCTCAATTGATCCAACGGCCAGGGATCATTCGAACGTTACACGTATATAAGCCTGGTCTCTCAAAGACACCGGCCATTCTATTGCATCTCATAACCCTAGCCGCCCTTCTCTGTACCTCATCTCCTTCTTCTTCTTAAAGCTTCGCCGGCCATGGAGACTGGCCATCTTTCATGGCTGTCTAGGGCCATCTCCTACCTCTCAAACCTCTCTTTTCTTCTTTTCCCACCACAAACCACCACAGACCACCCAAAAAATCCCGAAAACCATAGCTTCTTGAAATTCCGGTGATCGGAGTTCTTCTCCGTTGATCATAACCTATGAAACCGACTTCCAAATTAACACCGTTGAACCCTCATTTCCTGATCTATCACCCCACACAAGTTGTTTACCTCGAATCTCACTTCATCTGTTCGAATCTTCTAAAATATGTCGCTGGAACCCTAACTTCGGTCGACCCAAAACCTAACCCCAAAACAAAACCCCTCTCTCTAACACTCTAAACCCGTTTCTTTTGATTAAAAGACAAATAAAAGACTTCAACTTGAAGTCTGAGAAGAAAACTGGAAAAAAGAAAGAAAAAGAAAAGGAAAAGGAACAAGAAAAATAAAAGATAAATGGGAGTAGCCCAGGACACATATCCTGCAAAGCTAAGTTTCCCTACCCTTTTATTTTCTGTCTTTATGTTTTATGTTTTTGTGTTCTTCTTTGTTATCTTCTGACTACATGATTCATCTTCATCTCTTTTCTGTTTTAGCATGCTTTTTGTGTTTAAGTTCTACTTCTTTTTCTTTTAGTCGTTTAACTAGTTGCATGTTTAGATTAGTTTCATTCCTTGAAATAATCTATGTTTTAACTATGTTTCTCTCTTAGTAGCATGTTTTTGTGGTCTTTTGATAAATACTGTCTGTTACACCTTGATCAAATATGCTCAAGTACTTTAGGGTTTCTATTAGTCTTTGACATGGGAAATATTCTGATTGTGCCTTCTTTGTGTTTAACTGACATACTATGCTTGAAATCTGAATTATGAGTCTGTTTGATTGAAATTCAACAATATTCAAATTTTCCCTATGAGTTTTGGTTAAATGACAATTGATTCTGATTTTGTGGCTATGTGTGCAATTTAATGTGAAAGGGTTGTATCCGTAATAATTTTTATGTTATTTGAGTGCTATTAAGCCTAATGTGCTTAAGTGATATTGGTTATAGCTATAATAGATTGGTAATTAGACAATTGGCTAATTTTGAAAGTATGTTAAAATAGTTTAATAGGCTAAAAATGAAAACAACATAAAAATGGTTACAATTGAAAAAAGTAGTAAGAGTGGTTAGTTTTCTAACTGGCCAACTCTGTAATTCTTTAGGTTTAAATTCAAATGGCTAATTTTATAATAATCAGACTTAAGTCTGAAACTGGCTAAGCTATGCAAGTCTTATCTAATTCTAATTGGCCAATGATATCTAATTGACTAAATTTGCAAAGCTAAGTCCAAACATTGGACTCGCTAAACTTTAAAGAATATAGACTTAGGCAAATAAGCAGGCTAGTCTTGCAAATTAACTCCAATACAGAAAAGTGAAAAGAAAATAGGCTAAAATTGAAGATCAAATCTGGCCAAGTCTTAAATGACTTATAAATATTGGCCAGAAGTTAAATAATAGCTGAAACAGCATACCTAGACTTGGACAAGGTCACGTAAATAGTAATTGCCATTAAGGGTATAATAGAAATAGAAAATGGCATAATTGTGGATTTAATAGAGCCTCTAAGGATATTTAAGACATTTAGGCCTATGATTTTTGCAATATTGCAGAAAACAAAGGGTATAATAGACCCAAATAAAAGGCAACTTAGTAAATAATCTTAGCAAGTGGGGGTTACTAGTAAAACACCCCAAAAAGAATCAAATAGAACCTTCCAGCACATGCTGGAAGGCAAATTCAAATCTGAAAATGGTATCTAAGTGTAACAATTAAAGGAATTCATGGGAGAAAACTAGAAATAACTTTTCAAATTTCCCCCCAAAATTTTTACAAACTTTACCTATAAATAGACACCATTAGAGCCTGATTGAGTGCTGGATTTTTGGAACTAGAAATTCAGCGATATACATATAGATACATAGAGCAAATTCTGCCTGGGTTTAGTCGAAGCTTATTACTGGAAGCTGTAGGAAATCTTCTACTGGTTTTACTGGTTGTCTACTGTCTTCTGCTGTGTATTTGCTTTGCTATTCTCTGGGGATTCAATTGATTGCTGAAACTCACTCGTGTTGCTGTGAATTCAATCTCTCTCACTGCTGTTGCATTATTTTTTGTGGTCTACCTGCTATTTCCTGCTACTTTTCCTTTAGTCTCATTGGTATTTTTGTTGCTGAATCAGGTACACAGCCTCTATTCGAGCAATGTAACTGAAGTTGATTAGAAGGAATGAAAAGCATAATTCGAATTCGAAAGCATATTCTGTCATCTGTTTCTCTTATATTTAGTGTATAAGTAGTTAATTTGTAATTCTAATAGGAAATGATTGTATAATTAGCTCTTATGAAGCACGAATTGGTGCTGGAAAACACTGTAATAGAGTAATATGTAGATTAGAGTAGTAGTAGCAATCATAATCACCTAGTTAATTAAAATAGGTTAATAATTTAATGTGATATAAAAAAACAAAAAAAACAAAAAAAAACACATACAAGTAGATAGTTAACGATATTAACGTACAGTACTTAAGTAAAAATCAGTGTTAATTAGATCAATCTGAATAGCATTAGCAGTAGCTAAATATGAAGTCACATATCATGCTAATACAGTTTTAAGTTTAATCACTCAGTTAGCTCTTTAAAAACTACAAATAATTGAATTTAGCATGTTAGTAAATAATGATAATATTGATTAGTTTTAGATATTAAATAATTAGATTCAATAGTTGAAATAGCCGTCAAATGTAAAAACAATGAACAGCCTGTTAATTAGATCTAATTCACATTGATATTTAAAGTTAGAGTGTCACGACCCGGATTTTCCCCCAACATCGGGATCGTGATGGCGCCTACTCGTGGTAGCTAGGCAAGCCACTGTATTCATACTATCCTGTTTTTAACACAATTTTAATTAAATAAATGCGGAATACTTTATCGAAATAGAAATAACTAATTACCAGATGAAAATCATACTGAAAATCCTCTACCCAAGACTTGGAGTCACCAACTCACGAACTACTACTGAATACTACACATAAAAGTTTGAAAGAAATATAACATAATTCTGTTTGTCTCGGAACAAAGAGACTACAGCTAGTAACATTATTAAAGAGAGAGACGCCGGGCCTGCGGACGTCTCCAAGCTACCTCGGTCTCAAATGTGATCAACTTCCACGCAATCGATTTACTGCTGCTGCTCCTGATCGTAACCTGGACCTGTGCAAAAACGCACAAAAGTGTAGTATCAGCACAACCGACCCCATGTGCTGGTAAGTGCCTGGCCTATCCCGGCGAAGTAGTGACAAGCCTAGGACCAGACACCCACATAAACCTGTGCAATTCAATATATATGTATACCACAGAATAACAAGAAATAACCAAGTAATAACACAATAAGGGATATCTCAAAGAATTCAACAATTAACAACAGTTAATAAGTTCACAAGGAAAACAAAGTATAATGGAAACACATGTAATATCAAGTCAAGGAATAGCAAATAATTGCACGGCATCACCCTTCATGCTTTTACTCTCATCCTCACCAAATAAGCAAATAAAGTACACGGCATCACCCTTCGTGCTTTTACTCTCATCCTCACATCCATAGTACGGCATGATCCTTCGTACATGGTTCAATAACAGGGCACGACATGATCCTTCGTGCATAATCAATAAACATGGCACGACATTAACCTTCGTGCATAAATAATAAATCAAGGCACGGCATCACCCTTCGTGCATTATCACTCTTCCTCACCCAAATAACAATCACAGTTAAGGGCAAAGAAAGAAGCAGTAATTCATAAACTGTCCCAACAAGGGCAATCAATAATTATCTTCACAACAAGTCCCGACAAGGGAGAACAATAACAATTCTACAACCTGGCAAAGGTTCAACAATTCATCTGTAAATATATCTCAAAATAAGCATTTTCAACGACTCACGGTCATACTAGACGCCAGTGTATGGATGCTTGTCACCACAACCCATACACCGCACTCGATCATATAACACATAACACATAATCCTATTCCTCAAGCTAGGATAGAACAAACACTTACCTCGAATGTTTATGAACAATTCAATCCGTGGAAATGTCTTTTTCTTTCAAATTTGGCTCCAATCCAACCGTATCTATACACAATTGATTTAATATCATTAATACTACTCAACGAACTAATTCATAAGGCCAATTACAACTTTTACAACATTCTGCCCGGAATAGTGAATTTTGACCCCGGGCCCACATGGTCGGAATTCGGGGTTAAGACCAAAATCCGGTTACCCATCCCCCCACGAGTTCATGTATATGATTTGTATCAAAATCGGACCTCAATTCGAGGTCCAATTTCCCAATTTATGAAAAACCCTATATTCTAACAAAAACAAGAAATTCTACCATGAAAACCTTTGATTTCTATTGAAAAACATGTTTAATGATGTTAGCATTTGCGAACAATTGTTTGCATTTGCGAACAAGGCTGCGCATGAGGGGTTTTGCATTTGCGATCAGGGTTCGCATTTGCGAGCCTTGCCTTGATCAGCCCCCTTCGCAATTGCGAGAAATGCTTCGCAATTGCGAAGACAATAGCTGGGTGAAAAACCAGCAGTGCAAAAATTCAGAATTTAATCCAACGGCCTATCAAATCTTTACCCGAGCCCCCCGGGCTCCAAACCAAACATGTACACAACCTCAAAAACACCTTATGAACTTGTTCGTGCGATCACATTGCCAATATCACATCGTTTTCATCAAATCAAGCCTAAAATTCATAATTTTCATACTTTTGGTTTTCAAAACTTTCAAACTTGGAACTCAAGGTCCAAAACATCTCAATCGACATCCGAATGTCCCCAAGCTTTACAGAAATCACATATATAATATTTAAGACTTGTACCGGGAGTCGGAACCAAAATACGAGCCCGATACCAAGGTCAATTAATTCATTTCCTTTAACAATTACATCAAAAACAATTTCATAGAAAAATTCATAACTTGGGCTCTAGGCCTCGGAATTCGACTCCGGACGCATGTCCAAGTCCCATATTTTCCTATGGACCTCTCGGGACCACCCAATCTCGGGTCCGAATCCGTTTACCAAAAATATTGACCGAAGTCAACCATATCAGTATTTATATCATTTTTATCCACATTTCTCATAAAATTCATATTTTCTGTCACAAAAATCTTTCCGGCTACATGCTCGGATTGTGCACGTAAATCGAGGCAACATGGAATGAGATTTTCAAGGCCTCAGAAGCTCGAAATGATGATTAATAAAATAAGTGATGACCCTTTGGGTCGTCACAATCTCCACCTCTAAAACAACCGTTCATCCTCGAATGGACAAAAGAAAGAAGTACCTGAGTCAGGAAACAAGTGTGGGTAGCGGCTCCGCATATCAGACTCGGACTCCCAGGTCGATGCCTCAGGAGGCTGACCTTTCCACTGAACACGCACAGAAGGAAAACACATGTGTGGGATCGCCGGTCTAGAATGGCCACCGGCTCCTCCTCGTAAGATAGTTCATTGTCCAATTGGACAGTGCTGAAGTCTAATACATGTGTGGGATCTCTGTGGTATCTCCGAAGCATAGATACATGAAAAACTGGATGCACGGCTGATAAGCTAGGCGGCAAAGCTAATCCGTAAGCCACCCCTCCCACTCTGTCTAGAATCTCAAATGGACCAATATACCTAGGGCTGAGCTTGCCCTTCTTTCCGAACCTCATCACGCCCTTCATAGGCGACACCCGAAGCAATACTCGTTCACCAACCATGAAATCTACATCTCGAACCTTACGATCCGCATAAGTCTTTTGCCTGGACTGAGCTGAACGCAATCTCTCTTGAATAGTCTTGACCTTATCCAAGGCCTCCTGAACTAAGTCTGTACCCAACAACCGAGCCTCTCCCGATTCAAACCATCCAACTGGTGATCGACATCGCCTACCATACAACGCCTCATACGGAGCCATCTCGATGCTAGACTGGTAGCTGTTGTTGTAGGCAAACTCTGCTAATGGCAGAAACTGGTCCCACGAGCCTCCGAAATCAATAACACAGGCTCGAAGCATGTCCTCTAAAATCTAAATAGTCCTCTCGGACTGGCCATCCGTCTGAGGATGAAATGCTGTACTCAACTGAACCTGGGTGCCTAACTCCTGCTGGACCGCTCTCCAGAACCGCAAGGTAAACTGCGTACCCCGATCAGAGATAATAGATACCGGCACTCCATGGAGACGAACAATCTCCCTAATGTAAACCTCCGCTAACCTCTCCGATGGAGTAGGAGACAGATACTGGAATAAAGTGTGCTGACTTGGTCAACCTATCAACAATGACCCAAATAGCATCAAATTTCCTCCGAGTCAAAGGAAGTCCAGTAACGAAGTCCATAGTGATCCGCTCCCATTTCCACTCGGGAATTTCAATCCTCCGGAATACACCACCAGGTCTCTGGTGCTCATATTTCACCTGCTGACAATTTAGACACCGAGCGACATACGCAACGATATCTTTCTTCATTCTGCGCCAGCAATAGTGCTGCTGTAAGTCCTGGTACATCTTCGCGACGCATGGGTAAATAGAATACCGCGAACTGTGGGCCTATGCTAAGATCAACTCTCGAATCCCTTCGACATTGGGCACACAAAATCGACCCTGCAATTTCAATACCCCATCATCATCTAGATTTACCTGTGTGCCACCTCCCCGCTGTACTGTATCTCTCAACTCACGCAAATGAGGATCATCAAATTGCCTTTCACGGATACGCTCTAATAAAGAAGAACGAGCAACCGTGCAGGCTAAAACCCTGCTGGGCTCAGAAATGTCTAATCTCACGAACTGGTTGGCTAAGGCCTGGACATCTAGAGCTAATGGTCTCTGACTGACCGGAATGTATGCAAGACTACCCATGCTGGCATACTTTCTACTCAATGCATCGGCCACCACATTGGCCTTACCCGGGTGATATAAGATAGTAACATCATAGTCTTTTAGCAACTCTAACCATCTCCGCTGTCGTAGATTCAACTCCTTCGGCTTGAACAAGTACTGTAGGCTTTTGTGATCAGTGTACACCTCACATGTCACACCATATAGATAATGCCTCCGGATCTTTAAGGCATGAACCACTGCTGCTAACTCAAGATCATGAACTGGATAATTCTTCTCATGTATTTTTAAGTGCCTCAAAGCATAAGCGATAACCTTACCATCCTGCATCAATACCGCTCCAAGCCCTGTACGAGATGCGTCACAATAAACTGTATAAGGCCCTGCACCTGTAGGTAGTATCAACACTGGTGCCGTAGTCAAGGCTGTCTTGAGCTTCTGAAAGCTCGCCTCACACTCATCTGACCACTGGAACTGGGCACCCTTCTGGGTCAACCTGGTCATCGGGGCCGCAATAGAAGAAAACCCCTCTACAAATCGACGGTAGTAACCTGCTAATCCCAAGAAACTCGGATCTCAGTCACTGAAGCTGGCCAATTCTGGACTGCCTCAATCTTCTTTGGGTCTACCTGAATACCTTCCACTGATACAATGTGACCCAGAAATGCTACCGAACTCGGCCGGAACTCACATTTAGAAAATTTGGCATATAGCTGGTTATCTTTCAGAGTCTGAAGAACCACTCTGAGGTGCTGCTCGTGCGCTTCCTGGCTGCGAGAGTACACCAGGATGTCATCTATAAAGACTATCACGAACAGATCTAAGTAAGGCCTGAATACCCGATTCATCAACTCCATGAATGCTGCTGGGGCATTGGTCGACCCGAAGGACATGACCAAGAACTCATAATGCCCATATCTAGAGCGAAAGGCTGTCTTAGGAATGTCAGCCGCCCTGATCTTCAGCTGATGGTAGCCCGACCTCAAGTCTATCTTTGAAAATACCTTGGCACCCTGAAGCTGGTCAAATAAATCATCAATTCGCGGAAGTGGATATTTATTTTTGATAGTCACCTTGTTTAACTGCCGGTAATCAATACACATCCGCATCGAGCCATCTTTCTTCTTTACAAATAATACAGGTGCTCCCCAGGGGGAAACACTGGGCCTGATAAAGCCCTTCTCAAGAAGGTCTTGCAACCGATCTTTCAACTCTTTTAGCTCCGGCGGGGCCATACGATAGGGTGGAATAGAGATGGGCTGCGTGCCCGGTGCTAGATCAATACAGAAATCAATATCCCTGTCGGGTGGCATGCCCGGCAGGTCTGAAGGGAAAACCTCAGGAAACTCCCGTACAATAGGGACTGATTCAATAGAAGGAACTTCTGAGTTGGAATCACGAACATAAGCCAGATAAGCTAGACACCCCTTCTTGACCATGCGTCGAGCCTTAACATAGGAAATAAAAGTGCGAACGGAGTGGCTTGAGGTACCCTTCCACTCTAGTCGGGGTGATTCTGGCAAGGCCAAGGTCACAGTCTAGGCATGACAATCTAGGATAGCATGGTATGGGGACAACCAGTCCATCCCAATATGACATCAAAATCCACCATATCCAAAAGCAACAGATCAACACGGGTCTCAAGACCCCCAAATATAACTACGCATGAACGATGCACTCGGTCGACTACAATGCAGTCACCCACTGGTGTAGCCACATAAACTGGAATATCCAGAGCATAGCTTGGTACGGCCAAATACGGTGCGAAGTAGGAAGACACATAGGAATATGTAGATACAGGGTCAAATAATACTGAAGCACCTCTGCCACACACAAGAATAGTACCTGTAATCACGGCATCTAATGCCTCTGCCTCTGGCCTGGCTGGTAAAGCATAGAATCGGGGATCTGCACCTCCCCTCTGAGCTGCGTCTCTAGGACGACCATCAACTGGCTGACCTCTACCTCTAGTTGGACGGTCTCCACCTCTACGGTCTCGACCTCCACCTCTATAATCTCTACCCCCGCCTCTGGCTGGCTGGGCAGGCTGAGGGTCAGCTGGGGCCTGAATCATAGGACGAGGACCTCGCTGCTGAGAGTTGCCCGTTGCTAGAGGGCAATACCTGATAAAATGACCCGGGGCACCACAACCGTAGCAACTCTTGGGCTGATAGGGTTGTTGGCCCTGACGACCTGAATGGCCCCCACGAACACTCTAAAGTGGCTGAACACTGATGGGAGGCTGATTTGAATACTGCTCACGAATCCCACGATGACCTGGACCACCCTGCGAAGCCTGGAGGGCTGACTGAAAAGGCCTGGAAGGCTGGCCCCTGTCAAAAGATTCTCTGCCTCCAGAAGAAGAACCACTAAATCTGCCGGAATGACGAGGCCTCTTATCCGAAGGATAACCACCTCCCCGAGCAAGATCCATCTCAACTCTACGAGCTGCATTAGCTGCCTCTTGAAAAGATATATCACTCCCAACTCCCATGGCCATCTGAAGTCGAATCGGCTGATTAAGCCCATCTATAAACCTGCGGACCCTCTCCCGCTCTGTGGGAAGTATCACCACTACATGACGAGCCAAATCGACAAATCTCGTCTCGTACTGTGTGACCGTCATAGTGCCATGATGGAGGCGCTCAAACTGCCTCCGAAGTACATCCCGCTGAGTAGCAAGGAGAAACTTCTCCATAAATAGTTCCGCAAACTGGTCCCATGATAAAGCGGGGACCCTGCTGGTCGAGTCAAGCAATAATCTCTCCACCGAGTCTTGGCGGATCCTGCAAGCCTTGAATGTACAGAAGTCAACTCTATTTGACTCCATGATCCCTATAGTCTTGAGAATCTCATGGCAACCGAATAAGAAGTCCCGAGGATCCTCTATGTGGCTCCACCGAATGTAGTGGTAAATAGCTTGGAGAACCAATCAAGCCACCATAACGAATCGAAGTCATGGCCGCTCCATCACTGGCATGAGTCGTGGTACCCGACCGAGTGGCCACGGTGGGTCGAACCACTGGTGCCGAGGCTGAGGAGCTACTGGCCTCGGAGTACGAGCAATAGGAGTGCGAGCCCCTCCTCCGGCTCGAGAAGCGGCAGGTGCAGCCGATAATAAACCCGCTGCTGGAAATGCTGTCCATAAATCCCGCTATTCGACCAAAGCATCCCGGAGATCCGGGGTAAATAAAGCCTCTCACGGGACCTGAGCTGGGCCCACTGGAGCTGCTGGAGCCGGAACCTCCTCGTCAATCTCAATATGAGGCTCCACCTCTGGAGTAGCTTCCGGGGGCTGAGCTCTACCCCTACCACGGCCTACGATACGGCCTCGGCCCCTGCCCCTCACGGGAGCTGCCTGGGGCTCGGGCTGCTGGTCGGCGGACGAAGAAGCGCGTGTCCTCACCATCTGCGAAAGGACAGAATAGAAATTCAATCGGTAATTGAGGAACAAGTCGCACGACAAGAAAGAACAAATGAGAGACTATTTCCTAACTCAATAGACTCTGGAGGACAAGTACGGACGTCTCCGTACCTACCTCTCAAACTCTACTAAGCTTGTTCGTGAGTGGTGAGACCTATGTAACCTAGAGCTCTGATACCAACTTGTCACGACCCGGATTTTCCCCCAACATCGGGATCGTGATGGCGCCTACTCGTGGTAGCTACGCAAGCCACTGTATTCATACTATCCTGTTTTTAACACAATTTTAATTAAATAAATGCGGAATACTTTATCGAAATAGAAATAACTAATTACCAGATGAAAATCATACTGAAAATCCTCTACCTAAGACTTGGAGTCACCAACTCACGAACTACTACTGAATACTACACATAAAAGTTTGAAAGAAATATAACATAATTCCGTTTGTCTCGGAACAAAGAGACTACAGCTAGTAACATAAATAAAGAGATAGACGCCGGGCCTGCGGACGTCTGCAAGCTACCTCGGTCTCAAATGTGATCAACTCCCACGCAATCGATTTACTGCTGCTGCTCCTGATCGTAACCTGGACCTGTGCAAAAACGCACAGAAGTGTAGTATCAGCACGACCGACCCCATGTGCTGGTAAGTGCCTGGCCTATCCCGGCGAAGTAGTGACAAGCCTAGGACCAGACACCCACATAAACCTGTGCAATTCAATATATATGTATACCGTAGAATAACAAGAAATAACCAAGTAATAACACAATAAGGGATATCTCAAAGAATTCAACAATTAACAACAGTTAATAAGTTCACAAGGAAAACAAAGTATAATGGAAACACATGTAATATCAAGTCAAGGAATAGCAAACAATTGCACGGCATCACCCTTCGTGCTTTTACTCTCATCATCACCAAATAAGCAAATAAAGTACACGGCATCACCCTTCGTGCTTTTACTCTCATCCTCACATCCATAGTACGGCATGATCCTTCGTACATGGTTCAATAACAGGGCACGGCATGAACCTTCGTGTATAAATAGTAAATCAAGGCACGGCATTAAGCTTCGTGCATAAATAATAAATCAAGGCACGGCATCACCCTTCGTGCATTATCACTCTTCCTCACCCAAATAACAATCAAAGTTAAGGGCAAAGAAAGAAGCAGTAATTCATAATCTATCCCAACAAGGGGAATCAATAATTATCTTCACAACAAGTCCCGACAAGGGAGAACAATAACAATTCTGCAACCTGGCAAAGGTTCAACAATTCATCTGTAAATATATCTCAAAATAAGCATTTTCAACGACTCACAGTCATACTAGACGCCAGCATATGGATGCTTGTCACCACAGCCCATACACCGCACTCGATCACATAACACATAACACATAATCCTATTCCCTCAAGCTAGGATAGAACAAACACTTACCTCGGATGTTTATGAACAATTCAATCCGTGGAAATGTCTTTTTCTTTCAAATTTGGCTCCAATCCAACCGTATCTATACACAATTGATTTAATATCATTAATACTACCCAACGAACTAATTCATAAGGCCAATTACAACTTTTACAACATTCTACCCGGAATAGTGAATTTTGACCCCGGGCCCACATGGTCGGAATTTGGGGTTAAGACCAAAATCCGGTTTCCCATCCCCCACGAGTTCATGTATATGATTTGTTTCAAAATCGGACCTCAATTCGAGGTCCAATTTCCCAATTTATGAAAAACCCTATATTCTAACAAAAACAAGAAATTCTACCATGAAAACCTTTGATTTCTATTCAAAAACATGTTTAATGATGTTAGGAATTGAAAGAATTAAGTAAAAAGTGACTTACAATTGTTTTGATGAAGAAGGAATTCGTGAAGAATCGCAAATGGGTGCTTTTGTTTTGTAAAAAGTGAAGAACTGAACTGAAAATCGTGTTTTACAGGTCTCTGTGTTCGCATTTGCGAACATGGGTTCGCAATTGCGAACCCCGACCAATTTCTGGAGTTTGAAAGATAAGCTAAGGCTGGGAAGTTCGCATTTGCGAACTTTTGTTCGCATTTGCGAACACTGGCAGAAAAGTGGAGTGTTCGCATTTGCGAACTAATGTTCGCATTTGCGAACACAGGCAGTATAGGGCAGTGTTCGCATTTGCGAACAATTGTTCGCATTTGCGAACACAGGCAGTATAGGGAACATAGGCAGGCCCTGGGGATGTTCGCATTTGCGAACAATTGTTTGCATTTGCGAACAAGGTTGGGCATGAGGGGATTCGAATTTGCGATCAGGGTTCGCATTTGCGAGCCCTGCCTTGATCTGCCCCCTTCGCAATTGCGAGAAATGCTTCGCAATTGCGAAGCCAACAGCTGGGTGAAAAACCAGCAGTGCAAAAATTCAGAATTTAATCCAACGGCCTATCAAATCTTTACCCGAGCCCCCGGGCTCCAAACCAAACATGTACACAACCTCACAAACACATTATGAACTTGTTCGTGCGATCACATCGCCAATATCACATCGTTTTCATCAAATCAAGCCTCAAATTCATAATTTTCATACTTTTGGTTTTCAAAACTTTCAAACTTGGAACTCAAGGTCCAAAACATCTCAATCGACATCCGAATGTCCCCAAACATTATAGAAATCACATATATAATATTTAAGACTTGTACCGGGCGTCGGAACCAAAATACGAGCCCGATACCAAGGTCAATTAATTCATTTCCTTTAACAATTACATCAAAAACAATTTCATAGAAAAATTCATAACTTGGGCTCTAGGCCTCGGAATTCGACTCCGGACGCATGTCCAAGTCCCATATTTTCCTACGGACCTCTCGGGACCACGCAATCTCGGGTCCGGATTCGTTTACCAAAAATGTTGACCAAAATCAACCATATCAATATTAATATCATTTTTATCCATATTTCTCATAAAATTCATATTTTCTATCACAAAAATCTTTCCGGCTACATGCTCGAATTGTGCACGTAAATTGAGGCAACATGGAATGAGTTTTTCAAGGCCTCAGAAGCTCGAAATGATTAATAAAATAAGTGATGACCCTTTGGGTCGTCACATAGAGTTTATTATTGTAATTCTGTACTTCACTTTCTTCTTATTGAATGAAAAATAGTTTAAGTTCTCTTGTTTTCTGAGTATGAATTCTTTATGTATATAATGCGTTCTGATTTCTATTTCTCTTCTATGATGATATTTGATCTGGGCCTAATAGTTTACGAAGGCCCAGAGTTATGTAAGTCTGATGTTGGGCTTCTGTTGAACGTGTTTCAGCGTGTTCCTGGGTTTTCAATACCCAGGAATATAATTTGATATGTTTTAAGCCCAGAATCCAGGCCCTGCGTAAATAGAAATAAGGCGTGGATTTCAATTCTGAAAATAATGAACTAAGGGGAAAACCCAAAATAGACAATAATAGTATACGTACATTAGGACTTGACTGTAAAAATAAATTGGGATGAGCCTTGCATTGAAAACAAAACAGTGGGGTCCCCAAACAAATAAGTAAATTATATATATATGTTAGATTTGGGAAGGTTGCTAGATAATTTCACAACCTTTCCAAAATATTAAAAAGCCGATATACAATTTAGGCACGATTTAAGAATACACTTTCCTTAATACGAGTGCACATTTGATGTGACTCAAATCACAAATCCCGGTGAAGCCGAAACGTGTTAAGGGTCACACACATACTGGTTGCGGTGGGAATCGAAATACATTTTTGCGACGTTGCAATTCATAAAAATATTAAAATTGAAACATGTACATATTGTTAAAAAGCATGTAATAAGTCATATGAAACCGAAAATGACAGTTGAGCGACCGTGCTAAAACCATGGAATCCGGGAGTGCCTAACACCTTCTCCCGGGTTAACAGAATTCCTTATCCAGATTTCTCATTGCGTAGACTGATAAAAATAGAGTCAATTTCCTCCAATTCGGTATTAATCGGTGACTTGGGACACCGTTACCTTCCAAAGTGGCGACTCTGAAATTATAAATAAAATCCTGAACCGATTGTCCTTTATTTGAAAAAGCTCCTTCCTCGTTGTTATTATATCCTTCTCGGGGTATTCATAATATCGAGGTATTCCTTATTCTCCTGGTCGGGAATTAAACCAAAAAAGTAGTAAAAAGGGAGGTGTGACAGCTTTGGCGACTCTATTGGGGATAAGCAACCCAGAACTTCGGTTCTGGGTTAAAGAATTCGAACTCGTTAGAATTGTCGTTCTAGGTATTATTCGACTTCGTTACATGCTTTGAACAACATGCTACGTGTTTTATCGCTTTGATATTATGTGGATTGTATATATAAATTGTGTCGAAAACCCTTCTCTTCTTCAGCTCCGGGGATATGCTTACTTGTTAAGAGTCCCCTTTCTGTTAAGTTATACCCAAAACAGGAAACAGAGGCCGGATAAGTTACAAAGCTGAATGACCCCGTGGGTCACCAGTACGTAGCCCCCTCCTCGATCCGAGTTGTCTACGCGGGTACACGGTCTAGCACTCTATGAAACCATAAGATATTGAACATAGGTCTAAGACGATTATTTGCATCAAAACTGACTTAGGGGACTCAACATAGGGATTGGGTCCGTCTAGGACAGGTGACCCAGTAATTAAATATTGATCATATTATATGTTGCATTTTTAATTGTCTTTGATCATTATGCGGACCGGAAAAATTACCGAGAAAATAGAAAGAGAATATTCTTAATAAAAGAGAGAGAGAGAGATATTGACAAAAGAGTTGTTAGAAATTTGAAAAGAAAATCTGAAAAAAAAATAGGAAAGAACATTGTTGTTAAAATAATTGGTCAAATAATCAGACCTAACTACGCAGGTTTGATTCTCGCCATTAGGTGGGATACGTAGGCAACCCTTGAACGGGTCCAACCACCCTTTTAGAAAATGACCAAAAAAGTATTTTAGTTTCAAATAATCGAGGTGATTGTTATTTTTGGAAAAGCCGAATGTTCCGAAAGGACGCCGGAAGGCTTCTTTGGCAAAAATGGCCACTTCGAAAATCACTTTTTCAAAATAAAAACCTGAGAAGGTTATAAAATGAAAATTGGTTTTGAAAAAAAAAACATTTTTCTTTTTTCTTAATAAAACCGCCTTTAATAAATGTGCAGGATGAGCACGATACAAAATGAACCCTTCACTTTAATTAACAAAATCCCTTTGGAGCTAAGATTATGGTGGAATGACATGGGACAGGAAGGACAAGATTGGGTCAAATGTTATTTGAAGGACCTTACAGGATTAATAGACATAATTCCCCCAGGAGATATAATTCGAGCACTTGTCACATGCTGGGATCCTGCACACAACGTCCTACATTTATCTGACTTCGAACTCACTCCTACTCTTGAGGAAGTTGCTTACTATATAGGGAAAAATGAGGCCCCCCTAAAAGAGAAATACCCAGTGGCTCCGAGAGCGATAACGGTGCACCGATTCCTCGACTCTTTGAATATTGCTCGGAATGTCCACAATGATGATTTGGCTAATGGGTTTTGCTCCTTAAACATCATCTACAGTAGATATGGACATGTCGGGGGTTTCAATAACCCTACAAACAAACTCTGTAGTAAGTCCAACCGAGCCAAATGGGAGGAACATCGACGATTCGCCTTTCTGGTGGCGTTTCTAGGGCTAATCATATTTCCAAGGAAGGATGGGCGCATTGATACGAGAGTCTCCGGGTGGCCAGCACTTTGCTCGTACAAGATAATAGTCATAGCCGATATCTACCATGCCCTTACAACATGTAAAGCAGGGCACGACTTCTTTGAGGGATGCAACCTGATTCTGCAAATTTGGTTGATAGAACATCTATGCCGTCATCCTTCGTTCTCAAGCTATGGGCCATCTGAAAGAACGTGCCGTGAAGAATTCTATATGAGAACAAAAGGTTGGATTTCATATTTACGATCATTGACCGATAGCCAAATTGATTGGGCATACAGATGGATGCCCCTCGATGAGGTGATATACATGCCGACAGAAGGGTCACATTTCTTGATCATGGGCCTAAAAAGCATCCAGCCTTATGCACCGTATAGGGTCCTATGACAGCTTGGAAGATATCAAGTTATACCAAAAGGATGGGACCTCAGTTTGTAAGCAATAGAGATTAGTCCAGATGGGCAATTGCCGAAAGCAAAGATCCGACAGATTTGGAATGAGTGTCAAAGTTTGAAAGTAGAAACTTGTGTGGAAAATAGAGCTCAGGGAAAAGTATCGCCAGGGTATGCCGCATTGTATCGTCGGGGTATTGAACATGATAGACTATTGAAAAGGCCTCACATTCAAGATTTGGCCGAGCAGTCTAAGGAATACGAAAATTGGGTGGCCAAAGAAAATGAGTATAGAGCCAAGATCAGTTTGCTAGAAAAGTAGTTTCGAGATCTCCAATTCGAGAGCAGTTTACAGGTAGCATCTGACGAAGGAGAAAAGAAGCAGCTGAGAAAAGAGAACGAAATCTTAAAGGCTCAAGTTGCAAAAATGAAAATTTCATCAGAGACCCCAGTTTGCCTAGCCCGAGACGAGAAATTGATTGAAAATCTTCGGCGCAAAGTGAATGACTACAACTTCAATCTTGATAAAGCAGAAAAGGAGTTAGTCAAGTTTCGGAAATAACTAGCCAGAGATGCCGATGAAAGAGATAGAATGGTTCAGCAACTACAAGATAAACATGAAGTTGAGGTAGCTCGATTGAGAAAGAAAGTCATTACAGCCACCGTCAAAAGTAGCAAGATAATCAAAGAGTTTGAGGAAGAAAGAGAGCATTGTTACACGGCTATGGCTCAATTAAAATTTGAGTTGCAACAACTACAAAAAGAGAACCAACAAACCTTAGACGCTCGCGCCAAACAGATCAGCAGGCAACTTCAAGAAAAAGGGGTCATTCGAGAAAGAATCGTCAATATTGGTCAGTTCATCACTAGAAAATGCCAATTATGTGAGGATATGTCTCAGGCAACATTTGCATCAGCCGTAAAGTTCTTTGTAAAGCAAGTCATGTCTGACCTAGATAAACTCCAAAGTGGATTGGCATATAGGCCCGTGGCAAGACTGAACGACATCTCGCGGGCATTAGGAGCAATAATGTACTCATAGGGCATGCATTTTGTATCTGTATTCCTTTTGCATTAGTAGCACAACATAATTTTTGTAATCAATGTTTTTGAGTATCAATGAAAAAGTTCAAAAGAAGTTGTTGCTAATCTTTTTCCGCTTTATATCAATTGTCTGGGAGATAGGCAAATATGTATGAACGGAAAAGAAAAAATTAAAAAAAAAAGAAGAAGAAAGAAAAAAAAGAGAAAGAAAAGACAACTGTTGATCCAAAATGGAATAAGTGCCGGAATGATGCACAATGATCAAGGGCAAAAGTTGTGATTTTTAATTACCCCCTTTATGTACTAACTATTAACAAGTGTTGTAGTTGATGAGTATCAGATTTCAGCTGGCAACTGGCATTCTGGCACATCATCATTACAATACACGATCAAAAGCTATGTCTAAGGCTGTGACTCAGGAGATTGAACCAACTATCATGGACCTAGTACAGGAAGAAGAGGTTGTGGATGTTGCGGGAATGAAAGAGGAGATGTATAAGCTAAAGCAGCAAATGTCGGAAATGTACCAAGCCTGGTCTAGGGGTCAACCTTTACCCACATACCCAACCAATCCAGCATATGTCCCTCCCGAAAATCCTAATCCTGACCACCTACCATGAACTCATCCTCCACTAACCCAAATTACCAACACTACTATGCCACAACTTCACAGGCACCATCACCACTGTCCAAACAGATTCCACCTCAACCACCACAGGTCGCCCCGGTATATGTGGCACCACCACCTGTTGCTTTGCATAAATCATCAAGTGAAACAGTATTCCACGTGCAAGACGCACATTACTTTTCGCAGGAGCCAACATTTAGGCAGCATGACTCCTATACGCCACTTGTGGAGATGACAGAAGAAAGGTTCGTCAGGAACTTGGAGCAGGAAGAAATGGTACGGACGATGAGAAGTTTAGAACAATCTTTCCGTAACATACAAGGGCTAGGAGGCCAAGTGATCGTCGCATATAAAGATTTGTGTTTGTTTCCAGAAGTGCAACTCCCGGTTGGATTCAAGCTACCTAAGTTTGACATGTTCGATGGACACGGGGATTCGGTAGCCCATCTCAGGGGTTATTGTAGCAAGATGCGTGGTGCAGGGGGAAAAGATGAACTATTGATGACGTATTTTAGCCAGAGTCTGAGCGGTGCTGCGCTAGAGTGGTATACACGTCAGGATCACACTAGATTCTTCATCTGGGATGATCTACCTCAGTCATTTGCTAACCACTTCCAGTACAATTTGGAGATAATTCCAGACAGGCTGTCGCTAACAAAGATGGAAAAGAAGCTCGGGGAAAGTTTGCGGGAGTACGGCTTTAAATGGAGGGAACAAGCGGCACGAGTGGATCTTCCTATGAAGGAAACAGAAATGGTGGATTGTTTTCTACAAGCCCTAGAGCCTACTTAATATGGTCATTTGGTATCCGATATTGGTAAAATTTTTAATGAAGTGGTGAAAATGGGGAGTTTTGTAGAGGAAGGATTGAAAACCAACAAAATCATGAGCTTTTCGGCTATCAAGGCCACGAACCAGGCGATACAAACCGAAAATGGGGGATCTATCAGTAAATAGAAAAAGGAAGAGGTTGTAGTTGATGAAAGTAGACCGTGGTCTCGGGGCCAAAATACATACCATCACCCTCCTCGCCCATACCAGTCATACCCACCAACACCTTACAACCTACCTCCACCATATTATCCACCTACTACCCCACATTACTCCATCCTACATGCTCAATATTACCCACCGCCTCCACATGTATGGTGAGCCCAAACTCCGCAAAATGGCTACCACACACAAAACACCTACCCACCTTCCAGAACCTATAAGAATCCAAATAAACCCAGCTTCCGTCCGGATCCAGAAGTGAGAAACAGAGCCCAAGCAAAGAAAACATTCACTCCACTGGGGAGTCTTACACCAGTCTTTATCATCGCCTGAAGGAGTTGGGGATGATAAGACTGATTGAGCCAAAACTTCCAAATCCACCACCCAGAAACATTGACCAGTCAGTCAGATGTGAATATTGCTCCGGGGCGCTGGGGCACGATACTGAAAAGTGTTGACACTTGAAATCTGCTATACAGGAGCTCATTGACACTAGGAGGATCGAGGTGAAGGCTCTCGAGACTCCTAATATTACTCAGAATCCATTACCAGCTCAAAATGAGACACACATGATAGAGTTAGAGCAAGGAGAAAACAGCAAGAAACCGTCCCAATTGGTGATGATGATAAAATCTAAAAGCAAAGTGGAGAAAGAGGTTGAGAAAGAGAAAGCGACAGCCAAGTTACCTGTGAAAAAGCCGCTAGTAGTTGAAACTATGAAAATTGTGGTGCCAGGAGCTAAACGTTGTTGACAGTAAAAGGAGCACATGTGAAACTGGTAATAATAAAATCGGTGGTGCAAATGCCAGTGGTAGATACTAAAGTCATACCTTGTAACTACAACAAAGTTAGAGTGATGTACAGGGGAAAGGAGGTTACAGGAGAGGTCTATGAAACACATGGCCTAACTCGTTCCGGGCGATGCTTTGCCCCGGAAGAATTAAGGAAAACGAAGGTGGTGAAGGAGAGTCATGTGAATAAAGTGGTCTCTGAAGAAAAAGAAGAAGAGTTTTTGAAAAAGATAAAACCCCAAGACTATTCGATAGTAGTGTAGCTGAGAAAGACACCTGCACAAATTTCATTGCTTTTATTGTTAATCCACTCAGAAGAGCACAGGAAGGCGTTATTGAAGATTCTGAACGAAGCACATGTCCCCGAGAAAATCTCAGTTTGCCATCTTGAAAAGATCACGAACAAAACTTTTGAGATGAACAAGATAACATTCTCGGATAATGAATTGCTAATTGAAGGGACGGAGCACAAGAAAGCACTTTATCTCACCGTCAAAAGTAAAGAATCTGTGTTTACTCGGGTCCTAATAGATAATGGGTCAAGTGAAAACATTTGTCCACTCTCAACTCTGGGAAAACTGAAGATTAATCTTTATAGAATCCGTCGAAACAGTGTGGGTGTTTGGGGCTTTGACGGAGGAAGTAAAAATACTTTGGGAGACATTATGTTGGAAGTCCCCATTGGACCGGTGGACTTTACCATGGAGTTCCAGGTGTTGTTTCTTATAATCTATTACTGGGACCTCCATGGATCCATGTGGCCAAAGTTGTACCATCTTCACTGCACCAAATGGTAAAATTCAAATGGAAATAGCAGGAAATTACAGTGCATGGAGATGAAGATGCTTGTAACACCATAATGCCTTTTGAAGAAATCGAAGAGGACAAGGGCCCATCGGTGTATCAGTGACAGATGCTATGGTAGTTAACAAGATATACAAAGGGGAGAGCATGCCAATTCCTGCGGTGGCACCTACAACAGTAATGGTGGCTAAAGAAATGATCAGAAATGGGTTCGCACCGGGAAATGTTTTGGGGATAGCCTTACAGGGGATAACACAGCATGTCCATCTACCGGGAAATAATGATACCTTTGGCCTGGGCTTTAAACCTACTTATACCGACATCCAAAGAGCCAAAAGAACGAAGAAGAAATGTTGGACCCTCCCGAAACCAATTCCAAAATTTTCCGACACCTTCACTAGGCCCGGTACACAAAGACATTTGACAACTGCTATGTCAAGATATGCTAAAATAAGGCCAGATGCAGAGCTTCTCGCAAGGTTTGAAATGCTGTTCGGGGATGTAAACATGTTGGAGATGGGTGAGGGGACTAGTAAGATGGATGTCTAGTTCGTGGGACCCAGCGTTGCACTTAATAATTGGGAAGCTACTCCTCTTCCAATTAGGAGGGAGTTGTGGTAGTTAGCTTTCAAAAATATTTCATCTTTCCCAAAGCTGTTTGATTTTGTAATCCCCATACCCCACTGAAATCAAAGGTATCCAACCTCTATTATCTTTTTGAAAAAATATCAATGAAATGCAATTTCTTCTTCTTTCTTCACTTTTGCCTTATTTTTATTTTTCTTCTTTTTGTACAGTTCAATATTCGGTGATTTTGATGATATGTCATGCATGAAGGATTCCCAACCCAATCTTGACAATCGAATAGTTATACAAGAGATTGAAAATGAAAGTGAAATAGAATATGAAGATGAGGAAGCACTGGAGGAAATCAGTAAATATTTGAATCAATATGAGGAAAAACCCAAACCAAACTTAAATGAGACATAATTTATTAATCTGGGGAGTGAGGATAACATCCAGAGAAGAGGTAATAAAGTTATTACATGAATACAAGGACATCTTTTCCTGGTGCTATGATGACATGCCCGGACTCAGCACTGATCTGGTGGTACATAAATTACCCATTTATCCAGAATGCCAGCCGGTAAAACAGAAATTAAGAAAGTTCAAAACAGACATCAGCGTGAAAATAAAAAAAGAGGTGAATAAGCAGTTTGAGGTGAAGGTCATACGAGTTACTAAGTACCCCACCTGGTTAGCAAATGTAGTGTCAGTTCCAAAGAAAGACGAAAAAACCAGGATGTGTGTTGACTAGCGAGACCTCAACAAGGCTAGTCCAAAGGATGACTTTCCATTGCCGCATATCCATATATTGATCGAAAATTGCGCCAAGCATGAAATTGTCTCTTTTGTAGATTGTTATGTGGGGTATCATCAGATCCTAATAGACGAAGAAGATGTGGAGAAAATAGCTTTTATCACGCCTTGGGGAACATACTGCTATAGAGTGATGCCGTTTGGGCTGAAGAATGCCGGAGCTACTTATATGAGGGCAATGACCATAATGTTTCATGATATGATGCATCGAGAAATTGAAGTGTGTGGACGATGTCATCCTAAAGTCCAAGAAGCAACATGATCATGTCAAAGACTTGAGGAAGTTTTTCCAAAGGCTCCGAAGATATAATCTTAAGCTCAATCCAGCAAAATGTGATTTTGGAGTGCCTTCAGGGAAGCTATTGGGATTTATAGTAAATCGGTGAGGCATTGAACTAGATCTGTCAAAGATAAAAGCAATTTAGAATTTGCCTCCGCCGAAGAACAAGAAGGAAGTAATGAGCTTACTAGGCAGGCTGAACTATATTAGCAGGTTCATCGCTCAGCTGACATCAACATGTGAGCCTATTTTCAAGTTTTTAAAGAAAGACACAGCGGTGAAGTGGTCCGATGAATGTCAAGAAGCCTTCGATAAGATTAAGGAAGATTTTGCAAATCCTCTAGTGTTAGTTCTTCCAGAGCCGGGAAGACCTTTGATCTTATATTTGACAGTGCTAGACAACTCCTTTGGCTGTGTACTTAGGCAGCATGATGAGACGGGCAAGAAAGAGCAAGCTATATATTACCTTAGTAAGTAGTTAACATCTTACGAGGTAAAATATACGCAGTTAGAAAGAACATTCTGTGCATTAACTTGGGTTGCTTAGAAATTGAAGCACTACTTGTCAGCTTACACTACATATCTAATATCACGGTTAGATCCTTTGAAGTATATATTTCAGAAGCATATGCCTACAGGGAGACTTGCTAAATGGCAGATTCTTCTCACAGAATTTGACATCATTTATGTAACACGTACGGAAATGAAGGCACAAGCACTTGCAGATTATCTAGCAGAAAATCTAGTGGATGATGAATATGAGTCGTTAAGGACATATTTTCTAGATGAGGAGGCAATGAATGTTGAATAAATAGAAGAAAGTGACAAACCAGGTTGGAAAATGTACTTCGACGGAGCCGTCAACAGAAAAGGAGTTGGAGATGGAGCAGTACTTATTTCAAAAACGGGTCAGCACTATCCTATTACCACTCAGCTTCGATTTTTCTGTACTAACAATATGGCCGAATATGAAGCGTGTGTATTGGGATTGAGGATGGCAATAGATATGGGTGTTCAAGAGCTTTTGGTCATGGGTGACTCAGATCTTTTGATACATCAAATTTATGGAGAATGGGAGAGAAGAGATTTGAAATTGATACCTTATCGGCATTGTCTACATGAACTATCCCAAAGATTTCAATCTATAGAGTTCAAACACATCCCAAGAATGCACAATGAAGTAGCAGATGCTCTGGCCACATTATGCTCTATGTTATATCATTCAGATAAAGCCTATATAGATCTACTTCAGATACAGGTGTATATCAAAATGCTTATTGTTTTGCTATAGAAGAAGAGATAGATAGAGAACTGTGGTATCACGATATCAAGGAGTACTTGAAGACATGAAAGTACCCAGAACAAGCCACTAGAGATCAGAAAAGAGCTGTAAGACGCTTAGCAAATGGCTTTTTCCCCAATGAAGGGATTGTATATAAAAGAACACCAGACTTGGGTTTACTGAGATGTGTGGATGCACAACAAGCTGATATGATTATGACTGAGGTACATGCGGGAGCTTGCGGACCTCATATAAGCGGGTATGTCTTAGCAAAGAAGATATTGAGAGCATGATATTAGTGGCTCGCCATGGAACGGGACTATATTAGGTACGTGAAGAAATGCCACCAATGTCAAGTGCATGGAGACTTGATTCATTCCCCACCTTATGAATTGCATACGATGTCTGCACCTTGGCCATTTGTTGCCTGGGGCATGGATGTCATCGGACCAATAGAGCCTGCAACTTCTAATGGACATAGATTTATCTTTGTCGCGATTGACTATTTTACTAAATGGGTGGAGGCAAAGACATTCAAGGCAGTGACGAAGAAGGCCGTGGCGGATTTCGTGCATAAAAATATCATATGCCGATTCAGAATTCCTAAAGTAATTATCACAGACAATGGGGCAAATTTGAACAGTCACCTCATGGCGAAAGCATGTCAAAAAGATTTAAAATCCTGCACCGTAACTCTACACTTTACAGACCAAAGGCAAATTGAGTAGTAGAAGCTGTAAATAAGAATATAAAGAAGATTCTCTGAAAAATGGTGGAAGAGTCTAGAAAATGGCATGAGAAGTTACCTTTCGCTCTTATGGGTTATTGCACAACAGTATGTAATTCGATTGGTGCCACACCCTATTCATTGGTGTATGGAACAGAGGCTGTTACATCCGTAGATATTCAGATACCATCTCTTCGAATCATAGTTGAAGCTGAGATCGATGATGATGAATGCGTAAAAGCCCGGTTGGAACAATTAAATCTGATTGATGAAAAGAGGTTAGCAGCGGTTTGCCATGGGCAATTATATCAACAGAGAATGGCTAGAGCGTATAATAAGAAGGTGCACCATCGGAAATTTAAAGTAGGACAATTGGTATTGAGGCATATCTTACCGCATTGGGCTGAAGCGAAAGGCAAATTTGCACCAAACTGGCAAGGACCGTTCATGGTATCACGGGTGTTGTCCAATTGAGCCCTATATTTGACATATGTTGAAGGGAAATGCGTAGAGACTGCTATCAATTCAAATGCAGTCAAGAGATATTATGGATGATTCCTTTTCATTTGTATAATTGTATTTATTGTGATTTTGGAATTGAAATGATGAAGGCATTTTATTCTCTATCCAAACACTTTATCCATTGACATCCTCTTTGAGCCTTGTTCGATTTATTCTTTCATACCCCTCTCTCGGAATTGCTTATGATACAAAAAAGAAAAAAAATGAAAAATAGAAAAGTGAAAAATGGAAAATGAAAAAAAAGAAGAGCAAAAGCAAAATTCAAGCAAAATAAAAAGACAAAGAAATCGGGAAAAAATCAAACGAAACCATGAATTAATGGCGTAGTTTGAACAACCTCTGACTTGATCCCGAAAGGGTACGTAGGTATGATGACCCGGCCCGTCATCATGTGAGTTATCACCTCGTTATCCCCGTTAAATGCTTGTTAATGTTTCAATATGTATGTTTGGCGAGTTTGAGTCAATTCAGATTGATTTTTGGTGGGAATTGAGACAAATAGTCTCTTAGAAGAAAGAATATTTGGGAAAAGTCAATCGGATGTTGACTTGTGAGTTAGAGAGCTCAGAATCGAATTCTAATGATTCGGTCAGCTCCGGGAGGTCATTTATGAGCTAGAAGAGCGATCGGAATTGAATTTGGAAGTCCGGTGTAGAAATAGGCTGGAATTGGCCAAAGTTGAATTTTGGCGATACCCGATCGATAGATGAGATTTTCATCCGGGAGTCGGAATGGAATTCCGACAGTTGCTGTAGCTCTATTGTGTGATTTTGGATGTGCCTGCAAAGTTTCAGGTCATTCGGATATCGTCTGGTTGGGTTTTTGATCGAATGTCGGTTGTAGAAGTTGAATGGAAAACTTAGGCTTGAATTGCTTGAATTCGATGTTATTCCGTGTTAAAGTATGTGTTTTTATCTTTGGAGCAAGTTCGTATCGTGTCTTGGAGTATGTTGGTGGTTTTCGTTGGGGTCCCGAGGGCCTCGAGGTGAATCCGGACCATCATCCGGCATTTTTGAACATGAAAAATCTGCAGAAAAATTGCAGATTCAGTGCAGGATTTTTAGCCTTCGCGTTCGCGAGGCAAGGCTCGCATTCACATAGGCGGGGACCAGTTGGTCATCTCGTTCGCGAAGAGGAGGGCTGCGATCGCGTAAGAGGAAATAGGGAGGCATCGCGTTCGCGTGTATGGAGGCCGCGTTCGCATAGAAAAAGAAGGAAAGGCATCGCGTTCGCGTCAGCATGGTCGCGTTCGCGAAGAAGAAAATCTGGTGGCTGAGGAAAAATGGTCATCGTGAACGCGTGGTTCAGTGCCGCGTTCGCGAAGGGTTAGCCGGTCTGTGCATCGCGGACGCGAGTGGAGTCACGCGAACGCGTAGAGCAAAGGTTCCAGGCAGTGAAGTTAAAACCAGAACATTTCATATATGGGTTTCACTCCTAGAAACCCCCATTGTTGAGCTCTAGAGTGAAACTGACGGGAAATGCTGGGAAATCATCGGGATATTGTCGGAGGTAAGTTTTATGTTTCATTTACGCGTTTTTATCTTGAAATCCCCCTTTATTTCACTGAAATTGGATCAAATTGTGGGGAAATTTAGCCTAGCCCAGGGCTTTGGTAAAATACCTATTTGAGCCGGCAAATGGAGTCCGAATTTGGTAAATTTTATATGCCTAGACTCGTATTGAGACGAGGGCCCCGAATATGTAACTTTTATAATTTTTCGAGAATCGCACCAAAAGTCGGGTATTGACAACTTTGTGGGTTTTGATGCAATTTGGGTTATTTCGAATAGGTTACGTGAATTTAGCATATATTGATGTATTATCATTGATTTTGAGCAGATTTGGCAACCGGGGAGATTGATTTGCGAGGCAAGCGCAAGGCAGACCGAGGCTTCTACCGGTTCGAGGTGAGTGGTAGTAGTAAACAATGTACTGAGGGTTTGAAACATCGTACTAGCACTTCACAGTGCTATGTTGAGATGAGAAGCGTGGTGACATTATGAGTGGGGACTTGGACTTGGTCCTTCCCGACTAATAGTATACTGTGTTTTGTGACTGATAATAAGTTTATAACTGTGCAATTGGGCTGATAGCCATATTTGGGGCCTTGTGCCGATCTGTAGAGCATTAGGGAACCTATAGAGCTAGGTGACCCTTATATCGTGTTGGAAACATACACTCAGCCGTAGCTCTAGCTGTATAGCATAATATGAGCTCGTATTAGATGTGTACATTGAGAGAGATTATCTAGGGTGGAATTCCCTGTTCTAGCTGAGTGGGCCTGAAAGGCCAAGTCTATACCAATTGAGATGAGATAGGGTCAAGGACCCACTATGAGATGTTAAATTGGGCCTGAAAGGCCAAGTCTATATTGACTGAGACAGGGTCAAGGACCCACTGTGATATATTATATTGGGCATGAGAGGCCAAGTATATACTGACTGGAATAGGGTCGAGGACCCATTATGAGGTATTATATGTATATACCTATATTGGATCGGGCTGCACGCCGCAACAGTATATATATTGGATCGGACTGCACGCCGCAGTAATATACATGTAATATACATGTGGGACGGACTGCACGCCGCAGTATTATTGCGCTTGGGCTGTAGGAGAGCCCCTCCGAAGTCTGTATACACCCCAAGTGAGCGTCGTCGACGTTAAATGGAGCGGGCTGCGCGCCGCAGTGGTATATGTATTGGAGCGGGCTGCACGTCGCAGCATTATACTTATTCATATCCTTATACATACTTAAATACTTATACATTGTAGACATATGTATTTATCTCCAAATATTGAGATGGTTGTAAATCGAAGTGGTACGAGTGAGAGTTTGGTCAGTGTTGGACCTTGTTGAGGTAGATGTGGACTAGAGATCAGAGTACTCATTGTGGTGATGACTTACCTGTGGGGGTTTACCTTAGAACTGTTTAGTGATGGTACAGGAGTTCATACTTTCAGTTATTGCTTATTATTATTACTCACTGAGTTGAAATATACTCACCCCACTCCCCTGCACTTTTTGTGCGGATTCAGAGGTGCCCGAGAGCTGTTGAGTTGTTGTAGCTGCTTACTCATATCTACTTTTGCGGAGACTACGAGGTAGCTGCCGACGTCCGCAGAACCTATTTTCTCCTTCATTATTATTTTGCTGTTTCCATCTTGCTTAGACTTGGTTGTATCAGGATGTTTATTCTGTAGAGGCTCAGACTCGTGACACCACGATTTGGTTGGGACTGTATCTTGGATGTTGCTACTATTGCGTTTATCATATTGAATTGAACACTCGCTGTTTGAGTTTAACTAGATTAATTGGAATTAATAATTGGCTAGTTTAAGAGATAATATGGTCGGGCTTGCCTAGCATTGTGTTGGGCGCCATCACGACCGGGGTTTCGGTCGTGACAGTAGGCAGCCTCACTGAGGTTCAGTCACAATAAAGAAAAAAACCAAAAAAAACCCCACATATTGAAACTGGGGCAGAAGTTATGTTTTATAATTCCGAGAGTTGTAAATATTTTTAAACCCTCGTAAATTTTTTAGCCTTTATATGCTTCTTTCTTAACCCATCCAAAAGCCACATTACAGTCCAAAGAAAGACTTTCTAATCAATTTCAAGAAAATAACAAATACAATGAGAATAAAGGAGAACAGGGCATGGACAATATCAGTGGTTCAGAAAACAAAAAAGGACAAAAAGAAAAAAAAAATATATATATATATATATAAAGAAAAAAAATTAGAGTCTTATTGGTGAAAACCTTAACCGGCACCTTGAGGCGATGATGAGGTTGTGAGAAATAAAATGAGAGCGTTTTATCAGTGAAAACCTTTACCGGCATTGTAAGGCGATGGTGAGTTTTGAGAGAAAAAAATGAGAGAGTCTTGTTGGTGAAAACCTTTAATGGCACCATAAGGCGATTGTGAGGACTGTTTTGGAAAAAGGGAAAACAATAAAATATAAGAACAGTTTGGGTTGAAAGAAAGTTGGAGTTGGAATAATGGCAATTTGATTGAACAGACCAGGTCGGAGTTTAAATACATGGCATTGTCAAAGGAATCAGCCAGCATACCCAAATTAGTTCTGTCACTCCTCCAAATCACCCTTACCCTTTTTTGTAATTCATTTGTTTCTGCATTTCATTGATAAAAAAAACCAATTTGTCTATTGAAAGTTAACTACCAGCTTCTCATGACAAGAGTTGAAATAATGCTGGATCAGAAAAAGAAAAAAAAAGAGAAGGGAGGGAGGAAATAAAGAAGGATCGCAATCAGAGCCGAAGGAAAAGAAATAAAAAAGAAGGGGAAAAGCAATGAAAATGCAAAAAAGAGTTTACAAAGGAAGTCAACTGAAAGGCCGCTTTGCAAAAGAAAAGCAAAAAGAGGAAGACAATAAAAGGCAGGAGCAGCAAATGCCAGTTGCCAGCAGTTTATAACTAATAAAATTGTTTTTGACTTAGGCAGGAACAAATTATCACTAATCACTTCAAAGTGAATGTGACCAATGTGAAAAGAAAGAAAATATAAAAAGAAAGTTGAGCAATAAATGGAGGAATCCATAGAGGAGGAATCCCTCAATCAAGAAAATACCAAAAACAACATGAAGGTATCATAATTTTAAAATTCACACCCAGTTATATCAAACTGAGGGAATATTTTTCTGAATTTGCATTTCATGCATCAGGCGCCCACCTGGATAACAAGGGAATACTTTTCTGCATCCGCATTTCATGCATCAGGCGCCCACCTGGATAATACAGGAATACTTTTCTGCATTTGCATTTCATGCATTAGGCACCCACCTGGATAACAAGGGAATATTTTTCTGCATTCGCATTTCATGCATCAGGCACCCACCTGGATAACAAGGGAATACTTTTCTGCATTCGCATTTCATGCATCGGGCGCCCACCTGGATAACAAGGGAATATTTTTCTGCATTCGCATTTCATGCATCAGGCACCCACCTGGATAACAAGGGAATACTTTTCTGCATTCGCATTTCATGCATCAGGTGCATATTCGCATTTCATGCATCAGGCGCCCACCTGGATAACAAGGGAATACTTTTCTGCATTCGCATTTCATGAATCAGGCGCCCACCTGGATAACAAGGGAATACTTTTCTGCATTCACATTTCATGCATCAGGCGCCCCCTAGATAACAAGGGATTACTTTTCTGCATTCGCATTTTATGAATCAGGCGCCCACCTAGATAACATGGGAACACTTTTCTGCATTCGCATTTCATGTATCAGGCGTCCACCTAGATAAAAAGGGAATACATTTCTGCATTCGCATTTCATGTATCAGGCGCCCACCTGGATTACAAGGGAATATTTTTCCGCATTTGCATTTCATGCATCAGGCGCCCACCTGGATAACAAGGGAATACTTTTCTGCATTCGCATTTCATGCATCAGGCGCCCACCTGGATAACAAGGGAATACTTTTCTACATTCGCATTTCATGCATCAGGTGCCACCCTAGATAACAAGGGATTACTTTTCTGCATTCGCATTTCATGCATCAGGCGCCCACCTGGATAACAAGTGATTACTTTTCTGCATTCGCATTTCATGCATCAGGCGCACACCTGGATAACAAGGGAATATTTTTCTGCATTCGCATTTCATGCATCAGGCGCCCACCTGGATAACAAGGGAATACTTTTCTGCATTTGCATTTCATGCATCAGGCGCCCACCTGGATAACAAGGGAATATTTTTCTGCAATTTTTAATTTCATGCATCAGGCGCCTACGTGGATAACAAGGGAATACTTTTCTGCATTCGCATTTCATGCATCGGGCGCATATTCGCATTTCATGCATCGGCGCCCACCAAGATAACAAGGGAATACTTTTCTGCATTCGCATTTCATGCATCGGGCGCCCACCTGGATAGCAAGGGAATACTTTTCTACATTTGCATTTCATGCATTAAGCGCCCCCTAGATAACAAGGGATTACTTTTTTGCATTCGCATTTCATGCATCAGGCGCCCACCTAGATAACAAGGGAATACTTTTCTGCATTCGAATTTCATGCATCAGGTGCCCACCTGGATTAGAAGAGAATATTTTTCTGCATTTGCATTTCGTGCATCAGGCGCCCATCTAGATAACAAGGGAATATTTTTCTGCATTTGCATTGCATGCATCAGGCGCCCAGCTGGATAACAAGGGAATATTTTTCTGCAACTCTTAATTTCTGTTCAGGCACCCACCTGTATAACAAAGGAATACGTTTCTGAAATTTTTAATTTTCTGCAAATTTTGGTTTGTGTTACCTAACATGAGTAACACCGTAACATGAGAAAAGCCCATACTGGGGCAGAAGAAAAAGTTTGTTATTTTGTTCTGTTTTAAGTATGTATCAATTTGAAGGCAAGAAGTATCATTGAAAATCGCAAAAGAGAATGGAAGCAAGAAAAGAGAAATAAACAAAAAAGAAGGATAGTAGCACAGAAAATCAAGGAAAAAGAGACAAAGAGGAATAAGAAGACAAGAAGTAGATAAGAACCATTGTAATTCATAGCATTATAGCTTAGAATAGCGTCTTCATTTTACATTTTTCACCCCTGGTGTAATAAGGAGTAGGTCAGTAGTCATAGCAATAACAATGCAACAGCAAAGTCTTGGTAGTTTTAAACTACCAGACCTTCCCGAACTACACTGACATGATTCCTATTTAGCCCAGGATATGTAGGCAACCTCTAAGGCAGGGAGCGGTCACATGGATAACAAGGGAATACTTTTTTGCATTCGCATTTCATGCATCAGGCGCCCACCTGGGTAACAAGGTAATATTTTTCTGCATTTGAATTTCATGCATCAGGCACCCACCTGGATAACACGGGGATATTTTTCTGTAATTTTTAATTTCATGCATCAGGCGCCCACCTGGATAACAAGGGAATACTTTTCTGCATTCGCATTTCATGCATCAGGCGCCCACCTGGATAATAAGGGAATACTTTTCTGTATTGGCATTTCATGCATCAGGCGCCCACCTAGATAACAAGGGAATACTTTTCTGCATTCGCATTTCATGCATCAGGCGCCCACCTAGATAACAAGGGAATACTTTCCTGAATTCGCATTTCATGCATCAGGCGCCCACCTGGATAACAAAGGAATACTTTTCTGCATTCGCATTTCAAGCATCAGGCGCCCACCTAGATAACAAGGAAATACTTTTCTACATTCGCATTTCATGCATCAGGCGCCCACCCCTATAACAAGGGAATATTTTTTTGTATTTGCATTTCATGCATTAGGCGCCTACCTGGATAACAAGGGAATATCTTTCTGCATTTGCATTTCATGCATCAGGCACCCACCTGGATAACAAGGGAATATTTTTCTGCAATTTTTAATTTCTGTTCAGGCGCCCACCTGTATAACAAGGGAATACATTTCTGCAATTTTTAATTTTCTGCAAATTTTGGTTTGTGTTAGCAAACATGAGTAACACCGTAACATGAGAAAAGCCCATACTGGGGCAGAAGAAAAAAATTGTTGTTTTGTTTTGTTTTAAGTAGGTATCAATTTGAAGGCAAGAATTATCATTGAAAATCACAAAAGAGAAAGGAATCAAGAAAAGAAAAATCAACAAAAAAGAAGGATAGTAGCACAGAAAATAAAGGAAAAAGAGACAAAGAGAAATAAGAAGACAAGAAGTAGATAGGAACCATTGTAATTCGTAGCATTAAAGCTTAGAATAGCTTCTTCATTTTACACTTTTCACCCCTGGTGTAATAAGGAGTATGTAACGACCCGACCGATCGTTTTGAGCTCTGGCACATAATTTAGTAGATTGATGCCATGAACAGCTTCATCTCAGATATATTGACTTGTGTGTATGGTCAGAATTAAAATTCAGGAAGTTTGGAGTCAAATCTAAATGGAAATTCTCATTTTGAAAGCTTAAAGTTGAAAAATGAACTATGATTGGAATTTTGAGTAAATGACCTCGGAATTGGGATCTAAAAGTTCCAGCATGCTCGTATGATGATTTTAAACTTGGACGTATGTCCGGATATGGTTTTTGATAACCCATGAGCATTTCGGCGTATATGGTGGAAGTTAGTATTTCAGAAGGATTTCATAAATTTGGGTTGGAAGGCATTTTAGAGTTATAGATGTCCGTTTGGGATTCCGAGTCTGGGAATAGATCCATATGGTGATTTTGGAGTTGGGAACGCGATCGAAAGTGAATTCGGGTGTCCGGAGGTCATTTTGAAGTCATTTGGCAAAATATAGGAATTTGAAGGTTTATGAGAAAATTCGACCGAAAGTGAAAATTTTGATATCGGGGTCGAGTGCGATTTCAAAAGTTGGTGAAAGTCCGTAATGTCGAGTGTGACTTGTGTGGAAACTTTGAGTCAATTCGGATTGATTTTGGTAGAAAATGGGACAATTAATCTCTTTAAGGAAAGCTTAAGTTGGAAAAGTCAACTCAATATTGACTTATGAGTTAGAGGGTTCAGAACTGAATTCCGATGATTCGGTTAGTTTCGAGGGATGATTTAAGATTTAGGAGCGCAATCGGAAGTAATTTTGGTGGTCTGGTGAAGAAGTTAGCCTATTTTGGCGAAGTTGGAATTTTGCCGGAATCCGATCGATAGGTGAGATTTTGATTCGGGAGTCGAAATGGCATTACGACAGTTGGAATAGCTCCAATAGGTGATTTTGGATGTGCCTGCAAAACTTTAGGTCATTCTGAGGTCGTTTGGTCGGGTTTTTGATCGAATGCTGGTTGCGGAAGTTTAAATGAAAACTTAGGCTTGAATTTGCTTGGATTCGATGTTTTGCGTGTTTAATGGTGTATTTTTATTATTGGAACAAGTTTTTATGGTGTTATGGAGTATGTTGGTGGTTTTCGTTTGGGTCCCGGGGGACTCGGGATGAATTCGGGGTTCCAAACAGACCATTTAGAGCAAAAGTGAGCAGCTGATTGCTGCACTACATTGCAGCAGATTTTCAGTAGTTTTTGGCTACTTTGAGAGCTTATATCTTGTAATCTATAAGGAATCACGAAGAGTGTGGAACGCGAAAGTTGTAGACCTTCATGTCTAGTTTCCAGAAAGCTAAAGAACTCATAATTTGGACATCTGTACTAGAAGTTATGATCAACAGAAAATGCCTGCTGGAGCAATAGGATGTACAACTTATATAGCGCAGGTGCAGGGTACAACCCGATGAAGCACGGGCAGATTCTTTATTACATGAAATTGGGTTATTTCTTTAATTGATTTCATTTCGTTTGGGCAATTTTGGAGAGCTTCAAGAGGGGATTTCACCGGGTAAACATTGGAGGTAAGTTCTATGGTCTAAATACACGATTTTACCTTAGAATCTTCACTTATTTCACTGTAAATGGGAGGATTAATGGGGGATTTTTGCCCTAGGCTTGGGTTATGGTAAAATATTTATTTGAATGGGCAAACGGAATCCGATTGTGGCAAACTTTATATGTATGGACTCGTGTCGAGATAAGGATTCCGAAAATGTAACTTTCGTAATTTTTTGAAAAGTGTACCAAAAGTTGTATTTTGACAACTTTGTGGGTTTTGGTGCAAATTGAGTTATTTCAAATGGGTTGTGTCTAATTAGCCTATATTGATGTATTCTCGTTGATTTTGAGCAGATTCGGCATCCAAGGTGATTGAATTGCGAGGCGAGCGCAAGGCCGACTAAGGCTTCTACCGGATCGAGGTGAGTGGTGGTAGTAAATAATGTACTGAGGGTTTGAAACCTTGTACTTGCACTTTACAGTGCTTTGTTGAGATGAGACACGCATCATGTGACGGACGTGGTGACATTGTGATTGGGGAATTGGACATGGTCCTTTCCGACTAATAGTGTATTGTGTATTGTGACTGAGAATGGGATTATAACTGTTGGGCTAGTAGCCATGTTTGGGGGCTTGTGCCGATCTGTAGAGCATTAGGGGTCTTGTAGATCTAGGTGACCCCTATATCATGTTGGAAACTTACACTCAGCCGTAAAATTAGCTGTATAGTATATCGTGGGGCGGTATTAGATGTGTATTGTGAGGGATAGACTACTTAGAGTGGAAATTCCCTGATTTAGCTGAGTGGGCCTGAAAGGCCAATTCTATACTGACTGGGATAGGGTCGAGGACCCATTATGAGGTATTATATGTATATACCTGCATTAGATTGGACTGCACACCGCAGTGGTGTATATGTGGATCGGACTACACGCCGCAGTAATATATACCAGTGGGACGGACTGCACGCCGCAGTATTATTGCGCTTGGGCTGTAGGAGCCCTTTCGGAGTCTGAGTCTGCACACATTCTCAGTGAGCGCTGGAGTATATTATGGGATTGGGCTGCATGCCACAGCAGTATAGTTATATATGTGTATATATATTGGATTGGACTGCACACCGTAGTAATATATGTGTGGATCGGGCTGCACGCCGCAGTATCATAGCGCTTGGACCCAAGGAGCCCCTCCGAAGTCTGTATACACCCCCAGTGAGCGCTGTCGACGTTAAATGGAGCGGGATGCGCGCCGCAGCGTTATATGTGTTGGAGCGGGCTGCACGCCGCAGCATTATATTTATACATATCCATATACGTACTTAAATAATTATACATTATAGACATATATATATATCTTATTCATATCCATATACATACTTAAGTGCTTATACATTATAGACATATGTATATATCTACATCCATTGAGTTGGTTGTGCACCGTAGCGGTACGAGTGGGAATTTGGTCAGTGTGGGACCTTGTTGAGATAGATGTGGACTGGAGATGAGAGTACTCACCGTAGTGATGACTTACCTGTGTGCTTGCCTTAGAACTGTTTAGTGATAGTACCAGAGTTCTTATTTTCAGTTATTGTTTATTATTGTTACTCACTGAGTTGAAATATACCCACCCCACTTCCCTGCACTTTTTGTGCAGATATACATGTTCAGGATGGTAGTTGAGCTATCGCAACTGCTTTATTATCCCTATTCCATGGAGACTTCGAGGTAGCTGCCGACGTCCGCAGTGCCTGACCTTTTCCTTTTTATCATTTTGTTGTCTCCATTCTGCTTATACTTGATTTTCTAGTAGATCTCATTTGTATAGGCTCAGACTTGCAACACCACGATTTGGTTGGGAATGTATTCGTGTGTTTCATTTCTACACTTCTTGATTTGTTATGAAAACAGGCTAATTATGCCGATTAATCAGTATTATGTTATAATTGGCTGGTTTAAATGGATAAGATGGTCGGGCATGCCTAGCAATGTGTTGGGCGCCATCACGAACGAGGTTTAGGTCGTGACAAGTTGGTATCAGAGCCTAGGTTAACAGGTCTCGCGAGTCTTGAGCCGGTTTAGTAGAGTTTCATGGATCGGTACGGGGATGCCTATACTAATCCTCGGGAGGCTGCAAACCTTTTAGGAACGCTTCAAATTCTTGAAATTCTTATCGTGTGTACTTGATTCAGCTTGAGATGTAATTCTTGAAATTCCTTCTACACGTCTGTAAGGACACTCGAGTGCTTAGTGATAAGTTTGTCTTGATGGCTTATGATTCCCCAATCGAGGGATGAGATATATTCTCTATGAGTTCAGGGTGGGCCAGTCTAGAGGACTAGAGGCCTGATCCTTGTTTGTGGCTTGAGCACCAAGGTGCTAATTTCGCGAGCCGGTATTACGAAAATTATACGATCAGTATTGACCTTAATTGTGAAAATGGTAGTTTGATAATGGGTGAGCTGTAAGGTATTCGATTCCTATTGTGATCTGATATTTAGCCCTAGTTATGGGCGTGGTGAGCATGTTCATGTTCCTTAATGGAAAGGTAAAGTGCACTACGTGTGGTAGTATGAGTTCGGGCATGGAAAGACCGGGTTGGCTGTGCTATGAGTATTGTGGTGAAAGGTACTTAACATATGTTATGATTCGAGCAGGTGCAGCGAATGTTCGTGTACTAATTTTGAAAATATAATTCGTGTAGTATTGAGATTTTTGTTGTTAATATCCATTGTGATGTCTTGTCGAGTTGCGGGTGTATTGTCAGGATTGTTTTGGCGATTCTCTGGCAGGTGGATAGGCCAACTTACAAAGGAAACTCTATCAAAATTTTTAGAAAGTTTCTTAGAAAAGATGTCATCACCTAAAGAGTAGGCTTAACTGTTGAGTGTATATAAATGCAAGAACTGCAGAAGAGCTAAGGTTTCTGAGGATTCGAGTCTCTGTCAAAGCTTGTATATGACTTGAGTTCAATATCACTATAATATCGTGGCGTCGTTTGAATAAGAATGCTATGAGTGGTTAAAAAATGCTTTGATGTATGGCTTCTAGCTAAGTTGGGGAGGTTTCTATTCACTAGCTGATTGCACGGTTGTGTGCTATGTTGATCCTGTCTCTAAGTACGTCGGAAATTTTGGTAAAGGTATTGGTGCTTCGTAGATCTGAAGAAATACTAGGGTGTTTTGAACTGCTATTGGTAAAGAATGTTCAGCGTATAGAAAAGAAAGATAGCTAATTGTATCTGTATGTAATCATGTTGTGCGATGTCAGAGTTCTAACAAGGCACGAGTGGTTTTGTTCAATAAGACAGTTGAATTATAATGGAATAAGGGTGAACGACGCCCAAGAATAGTCTTGCGGTGCTCAGGATTGTGCTGGTAACGGCCAGATTTCTTTAGGTGGTGTGTGTGGTTAGAGACTGTGGTCTCATTAGAACGGATCAAGACTTGTGTTATGTTATGTGAATGATGAGATTCTATGTATCTATATTGGAGAGTAATAATAACGAATTCAAAATTGCAGGAAGTTCTTCAAGGTAAAGTGTTTTAGATTGTGCTACTTCTGGGAAATATCTGAGGGAGTATTCAGCGGCCTGTAAGCCTTAGACCGCGTGGTCTTGTGTATGAGTCTCGTATGGTAACCTAAGTTGAGGTATTGTGATCCTCCAGTGAAAGAGAATATTAAATTAAAGATGATAATAAACTGGAACAGTATGAAAAGCTCATGAGTAACTCCTGGTGTGTGTTCGAAGTAATGAGTCTTGCAGTTATGGTGCAAAAAAGCTCTTGATGTGCTGGCAGTTGCATAGCTCGATGTGGGTAAAAGGACTCAGTCCTGGCAGTTAAGCTTATGCAATGAATGGGAAGAAAGAGTTGTGATGTGTTTTATCATGGTTTGAAAATGAGTATATTCTTGTCGGTATGCGAAGCGTGGAATGTATAATGATTTTTCTTCTATATGGGATCATGAAGGTCCTTGACTAGTTGAGTGCGTCGATGTTTGCGGCGTAGGAGAGGGATAGAAATTTTCCATGTATCTTGGTATAGTATGGTATATGCGATGTGTTATAGAAAGATGATAACGGCAGGTTCAAGGTTTTGACATAAGTTCATATTATATGGGGAGTTATTAGATGTGACGACCCAAAGGGTCATCACTTGTTTTATTAATCATTCCGAGCTTTTGAGGTCTTGAAAACCTCATTTATAGTTGCCTCAATTTGCATGCACAGTCCGGGCACAAAGCTCTGGAAAATATTTATGTTGAAATATGTGAAATATGTGAAAAAGTTGAAGAATTTTGATATTAATATTGATATGGTTGACTTTGGTCAACATTTTTGGTAAACGGACCTGGATCCGTGATTTGACTGCTTCAGAAAATCCGTAGAAAAATATGGAACTTGGGCGTATGCCCGGAATTGAAATCCGAGGTCTAGAACCCCAGTAAAAGAATTTTTCTGTTAAATTGTTTTCTGAAAATGTTTAAGGAAAATGAAACTGAATTTTTATTAAAAAGTACTGGTATCGGGCTCGTATTTTGGTTCCGACGCCCGGTACAAGTCATATATATTGGTTAAGCGCTTCCTGTAAAGTTTGGTTGAAAACGGATGTCGTTTGACGCATTTCGGCCTTAAATTGGAAATTTTGGAAATTATGAAATTTGAAAGAATTCTTGAGTTTTAAGGCTCAATCCATTGATTTTGATGTTATTTTAGCGATTTGATCGCGCGAGCAAGTTCGTATGATGTTTTTGAGTTAGTGTGCATATTTGGTTTGGAGCCCGAGGGCTCGGGAGTGTTTCGGAGGTGGTTCGGGGTGTTTTTGGATTTGAAAACACAGCAGAAATTCTGCTGTTTCTGCAGAGGGATTTTGTTCTACGCGATCGCGGCCTCATCCACGCAATCACACAGCATTGGCCAGTTCTTCTACGCGATCGCAGCATCCCTCACGCGATCACGTAGCTTCTAGTTCTTCCCCCACGCGATCGCAGTCATGTTCACGCGATCGCATAGGCCAAATAGGCTGCCCGGTGAATTTCCTCTACGCGATCGCAGCATCCCTCACGCGATCGCGTAGCTTCCAGTCCTTTCTCTACGCGATCGCAACCATTTGCACGCGATCGCATAAGAGGCCGGTCTTTCCTCTACGCGATCGCAGCCCAATTCACGCGATCGCGTAGGGTAATTTCGCCCAGTGAATTCTTCAGCTCAAAAACAGAACACTTGCGGGATAAAAATCCCATTTCTGTTCAACTCTCTTCTCCACAGCTCCTTGGACGATTTTTGAGCGATTCTTCATCAAACTTCTTGGGTAAGTGATTCTAAACTCGTTTTCTTCATTTTCCATCAATATTATTTGAATTCCTAAGCCTAATTAGGTGTAAATGGGTAGAAAAATTGAGAATTGAGTATAATAAGGGTTTTCAAAGAATTTGCGATCTAGAACTCGTTTTGGAGTCGAGCTTAAGAACAAATTGTATATTTGAACTCATGGAGGATTGGGTGAACTTATTTTGGTTCGAAACTTGAGTTTCGATTATGTGGGCCCGGGGTCGATTTTTACTATTCCGGGCAGAATGTTGTAAAAATCATATTTAGCAATATGAACTAGTTTGTTAAGTAGAATTGATGATATGAAATCAATTGTGTATAGATACGGTTGGATTGGAGTCAAATTCGAAAGGAAAAGGGGCATTGCTACGGATTGAATCGTTCGTGAACTTTCGAGGTAAGTGTTTGTTCTATCCTAGTTTGTAGGAATATGAATTTAGTTATGAATAGATTGTTGAATAAGAGTTATTGGTGTTATACCGGTAATGAAGGTAAATTGTTGAAATTATTATAAATTATTGGTTTAAAACCGGTAATTATAAATATTGTTGATATAGAGATTATTGGCTAAATGCCGGTAATATATATATTTTATGAATTGGGATCGTGTGGCGCGCCGACCACTTATATATATTTATGAATTGGGATCGTGTGGTACGCCGACCACAAAGTGACTTAAATCTTGGCATTGGCCATAGTTGCCGGTAGACTATTGATATATTTGGGAGCGGGTGGTACGCCTACCACAAGATATAATTATTGATATATTTGGGAGCGGGTGGTACGCCTACCACAAGATATAATTATTGATATATTTGGGAGCGGGTGGTACGCCTACCACAAGATATAATTATTGATATATTTGGGAGCGGGTGGTACGCCTACCACAAGATATAATTACTATGATATTTGGGAGCGGGTGGTACGCCTACCACAAGATATAATTACTTGTGATAGTTGGGAGCGGGTGGTACGCCTACCACGAGATATGAAATGAGAGAGGAATTGAGACATGAAAGTAAGATTTATTATGTTGATTAGATTATTCTGGATATCGTGAGTTATTGATTGTTATTTCAGAGCAGAGTATTTCTTTATAATGTATTATATATATATGCCTATATTGCAACTGTACAGGTTTAGGTGGGTGACTGGCCTTAGCCTTGTCACTAGTTCGCTGGGATAGGCCAGGCACTTACCGGCACATGGGGTCGGTTGTGCTGATACTACACTCTGCGCTCTTTTTGCGCAGATACAGGTTACGGACAGCAGCAGCGACAGTAGCGACTTGTGGATTTTTCGACTACTGAGACTACGAGGTAGCCTTGCAGGCGTCCGCGGGACCCGTTGTCTCTTCTATCTATGTTTTTCATTCTATTATCTCATATAATCGAGATAAACAGCTTGTATTTTCTTTCGGACAATTATGTGTATTATTCTTAGAAGTTCGTGAGTATTGTGACACCAGTCTTGGGTAGTGTATCATGGTTGGGTTTTCTTTATCATATTTGACTAAGTCTTCCGCTAATTTTGATTATTCCGTTGTAATGTATATGTTTTAAATAAGAAATTGGTAATTAATGGAGATGTAATTAATATTTGGCTTGCCTAGCTTCCATTTAGTAGGCGCCATCATGACCTCGATAGTGGGAAATCCGGGTCGTGACAAGTTGGTATCAGAGCACTAGGTTGCACAGGTCTCACAACTCACGAACAACCTTAGTAGAGTTTGAAGGATCGGTACGGAGACGTCTGTATTTATCCTCCAGAGGCTACGGAGTTAGGAAAATATTCCCTTTATTCTTTCCAGTCGTGCGACTTGATCTTTTGAATGTTAATTGAACTTCTACTCTGTTCTTCCGCAGATGGTAAGGACACGTGCATCCTCATCTACTGACCAGCAGCCCGAGGTCCCAGCAGCGGCAGCTCCTGCTAGGGGTAGAGGCCGAGGTCGAGGCCGTCCTAGAGGACAAGGTAGGGGCAGAGCTCAGCCCCGAGCAGCAGCACGAGTGGTAGAACCTCAGGTTCATATCGAGGAGGAAGTTCCAGCCCCAGCAGCTCCAGTAGGCCCAGCTCAGGTCCCAGGAGGAGCTGTGTTTTCACCGGATCTTCAGGATGCTTTGGTCCGGATAGCAGGTTTTATGGATCATGTCACCAGAGCAGGTTTATTACCGGTAGCACCAGCCACTTCTCAGGCTGGAGGAGGTAATCAGACTCCTGCTACGCGCACTCCGGAGCCAGTAATTCCCCAGGCGCAAGATCCTGTGATTCAGCCAGTTGAGGTAGCTCGACCTATTATTACGACTCCGTCTAATGATGGTGCAGCCATGTCTGCTGACGCGTTGTGGAGATTGGACAGGTTTACCAAGCTGTTCACTACCACATTCAGTGGCACTCCTTCAGAGGATCCACAGGATTTCCTATACAGTTGCCACGAAGTTCTCCGTACTATGGGTATTGTGGAGACTAATGGTGTGGACTTTGCTACTTTTCGGTTATCTGGTTCCGCCAAGACTTGGTGGAGAGATTATTGTCTAACCAGGCCAGCGGGATCGTCATCTTTGACTTGGGAGCAATTTGCAGAATTATTCTTGGAGAAGTTCCTTCCAGCAACTCAGCGGGAGGTTATGCGCAAACAATTTGAGCGTCTTCATCAGGGTTCTATGTCTGTCACACAGTACGAGACTAGGTTCGTGGACCTGGCTCGTCATGCTATTATCATACTTCCCACAGATCGGGAGAGAGTGAGGATGTTTATTGATGGCTTGAATCAGCCAATTCGGCTACAGATGGCTATGGGGGCAGGAACTGAAATCACTTTTCAGGAGGCGGCTAATACAGCCCGCCGGATCGAGATGGCTCTGTCACGGGGAGCGAGACATGGATCGGATAAGAGATCTCATAATTCGGGTAGATTCAGTGGTACCTCGTCTGGAGATAGAGATTTTTATGATAGAGGCCATCCTCCTAGGCCTTATCGGTCAGCTCTTCAGGTTTCTCATGATGCTTCAGGTGATCGTAATTCTCAGCCACGCTACTCTGATCAGCAGCCTATCAGTGCACCACCACTTCGCCATTTTCAGCAGCCGGGGGCTTGTTTTACGTGCGGTGATCTTAGGCACATTGCAAAGTATTGCCCTCGAGCTTCTGACAGATCTCATCAGCAGGGTTCTCGTGCCATGATTCAGGCCCCAGTTCCCTCACAGCCTGCCCAGCCGGCTAGAGGCGGAGGTAGAGGACATAGAGGTGGAGGTAGAGGTCATAGAGGTGGAGCTCGGACCGATAGAGGTAGAGACCAGCCAGCAGCTGATCGTCCTAGAGATACTGCTCAGGGTGGTGGGGCACAGCCCCGATGTTATGCACTTCCCGCCAGACCAGAGGCTGAGTCTTCTGATGCCGTCATTACGGGTATTATTTTGGTTTGTGATAGAAAGGCATCAGCATTATTTGACCCTGGGTCTACATATTCGTATGTGTCTTCCTATTTTGCACCATACTTGATTCAGCCCAGTGATCCATTGAGTGTTCCTGTTCATGTGTCTACACCGGTAGGCGACTCTATTGTGGTTGATCGAGTTCATCGGTCATGTATTATAGTAATTGAGGGTCTCGAGACCCGTGCTGATTTATTACTCCTAAATATGGTGGACTTCGATATTATACTAGGCATGGACTGGCTATCTCCGTATCATGCTATTTTAGATTGCCATGCCAAGACTGTGACTTTAGCTCTGCCGAATTCGCCTCGTATAGAGTGGAAAGGAATTTCGGGTCATACTAGCCGTAATGTTATTTCTTATGTTAAAGCTCAGCGTATGGTTAGAAAGGGATGCTTGGCTTATTTGGCCTATGTCCGTGATTCTAGTGCTGAGGTTCCTTCTATTGACTCTGTGCCTGTGGTTCGCGAATTTCCTGAAGTATTTCCTTCAGACTTGCCGGGTATGCCGCCCGATAGGGACATTGATTTTTGCATTGATTTGGCTCCAGGCACTCAGCCCATTTCCATTCCCCCATACCGTATGGCTCCGCCGGAGTTAAAAGAATTGAAGGAACAGTTGCAGGATTTACTTGAAAAGGGTTTCATTAGACCCAGTGTTTCGCCGTGGGGTGCACCTGTATTATTTGTAAAGAAGAAAGATGGTTCGATGAGAATGTGCATTGACTATCGACAGTTAAACAAGGTGACTATCAAAAATAAATATCCACTTCTACGAATTGATGATTTATTTGACCAGCTTCAGGGTGCCAAGGTATTTTCAAAGATAGATTTGAGATCGGGCTATCATCAACTGAAGATTAGGGCATCCGATGTCCCTAAGACAGCGTTCCGCACTCGGTATGGACATTCTGAATTTCTGGTCATGTCTTTTGGGTTGACAAATGCTCCAGCAGCTTTTATGGAATTAATGAATCGGGTGTTCCGGCCTTATTTAGACTTGATTGTAATAGTCTTCATTGATGATATATTAATATATTCCCGCAGTCAGGAGGAGCATGCGCAACATCTCAGAGTGGCCTTACAGACTCTGAAAATAGCCAGCTATATGCAAAATTTTCAAAGTGTGAATTTTGGCTAAGTTCGGTTGCATTCCTGGGTCATATTGTGATGGCAGCAGGTATTCAGGTTGATCCGAAGAAAATTGAGGCAGTCAAGAGCTGGCCTAGACCGACATCAGCCACAGATATTCGGAGTTTCTTGGGGTTAGCGGGCTATTATCGCCGATTCGTAGAAGATTTTCGTCTATTGCAACCCCACTGACCAGATTGACCCAGAGGGGTGGTCAATTTGAATTGTCCGATGAATGTGAGGCGAGCTTTCAAAAGCTCAAGACAACCTTGACCACAGCACCGGTATTGGTTTTACCCACAGGTACGGGACCTTATACTGTTTATTGTGATGCTTCCCGTATTGGGCTTGGTGCAGTGTTAATGCAGGATGGCAAGGTTATTGCCTATGCTTCGAGGCAGTTGAAGATTCATGAGAAGAACTATCCAGTGCATGATCTAGAATTGGCGGCGATTATTCACGCATTGAAGATCCGGAGGCATTATTTGTATGGTGTAGCATGTGAAGTATACACCGATCATAAGAGTCTTCAGTATTTGTTTAAGCAGAAAGAGTTGAATATGAGGCAGAGAAGGTGGTTAGAGTTGCTGAAGGACTATGATGTTACTATCCTATATCACCCAGGTAAGGCCAATGTGGTGGCCGATGCATTGAGTAGAAAGTCTGCCAGCATGGGTAGTCTTGCATATATTCCGGTCAGTCAGAGACCATTAGCTATAGATGTCCAGGCCTTAGCTAACCGGTTCGTGAGATTAGACATTTCTGAGCCTAGCAGGGTGTTAGCCTGCACGGTCGCTCATTCTTCTTTATTAGAGCGTATCCGTGAGAGGCCATTTGATGATCCTCATTTGCGTGAGTTGAGAGATACAGTACAGCGGGGAGGTGCCACACAGGTAAATCTAGATGATGATGGGATATTGAAATTGCAAGGTCGAGTTTGTGTGCCCAATGTCGAGGGGATTCGAGAGTTAATCTTAGCAGAGGCCCACAGTTCGCGGTATTCTATTCACCCAAGGTGCCGCGAAGATGTACCAGGACTTACGGAAACACTATTGGTGGCGCAGAATGAAGAAAGATATCGTTGCGTATGTCGCTCGGTATCTAAATTGTCAGCAGGTGAAATATGAGCACCGGAGACCTGGTGGTGTATTCCGGAGGATTGAAATTCCCGAGTGGAAATGGGAGCGGATCATAATGGACTTTCGTTATTGGACTTCCTTTGACTCGGAGGAAATTTGATGCTATTTGGGTCATTGTTGATAGGTTGACCAAATCAGCACACTTTATTCCAGTATCTGTCTCCTACTCGTCGGAGAGGTTAGCGGGGGTGTACATTAGAGAGATTGTTCGTCTCCATGGAGTGCCGGTATCTATTATCTCCGATCGGGGTACGCGGTTTACCTCGCGTTTCCGGAGAGCGGTCCGGCGGGAGTTAGGCACTCGGGTTCGGTTGAGTACGGCATTTCATCCTCGGACGGATGGCCGGTCCGAGAGGACTATTCGGATTCTAGAGGACATGCTTCGAGCCCGTGTTATTGATTTCGGAGGCTCGTGGGACCGGTTTCTGCCATTAGCAGAGTTCGCCTACAATAACAGTTACCAATCTAGCATCCGGATGGCTCCGTATGAGGCGTTGTATGGTAGGCGATGTCGATCACCGGTTGGATGGTTTGAACCGGGAGAGGCTCGGTTGTTAGGTACAGACTTAGTTCAGGAGGCCTTGGATAAGGTCAAGACTATTCGAGAGAGATTGCGTTCAGCTCAGTCCAGGCAGAAGACTTATGTGGATCGTAAGGTTCGAGATGTAGATTTCATGGTTGGCGAACGAGTATTGCTCCGAGTGTCGCCTATGAAGGGTGTGATGAGGTTCGGGAAGAAGGGCAAGCTCGGCCCTAGGTATATTGGTCCATTTGAGATTCTAGACAGAGTGGGAGGGGTGGCTTACAGATTAGCTTTGCCGCCTAGTTTATCAGCCGTGCATCCAGTTTTTCATGTATCTATGCTTCGGAGATACCACGGCGATCCCACACATGTGTTAGACTTCAGTACTGTCCAATTGGACAATGATCTATCTTACGAGGAGGAGCCGGTAGCCATTCTAGACCGGCAGGTTCGACAGCTGAGGTCGAAGAGTTATCCTTCTGTGCGTGTTCAGTGGAGAGGTCAGCCTCCTGAGGCATCGACCTGGGAGTCCGAGTCTGATATGCGGAGCCGTTACCCACACTTGTTTCCTGACTCGGTACTTCTTTCTTTTGTCCGTTCGAGGACGAACGGTTGTTTTAGAGGTGGAGATTGTGACGACCCAAAGGGTCATCTCTTGTTTTATTAATCATTTCGAGCTTTTAAGGTCTTGAAAACCTCATTTATAGTTGCCTCGATTTGCGTGCACAGTCCGCGCACAAAGCTGGAAAATATTTATGTTGAAATATGTGAAAAAGTTGAAGAATTTTGATATTAATATTGATATGGTTGACTTTGGTCAACATTTTTGGTAAACGGACCTGGATCCGTGATTTGACTGCTTCAGAAAATCCGTAGAAAAATATGGAACTTGGGCGTATGCCCGGAATTGAAATCCGAGGTCTAGAACCCCAGTAAAAGAATTTTTCTGTTAAATTGTTTTCTGAAAATGTTTAAGGAAAATGAAACTGAATTTTTATGAAAACGTACTGGTATCGGGCTCGTATTTTGGTTCCGGCGCCCGGTACAAGTCATATATATTGGTTAAGCGCTTCCTGTAAAGTTTGGTTGAAAACGGACGTCGTTTGACGCATTTCGGCCTTAAATTGGAAATTTTGGAAATTATGAAATTTGAAAGAATTCTTGAGTTTTAAGGCTCAATCCATTGATTTTGATGTTATTTTAGCGATTTGATCGCGCGAGCAAGTTCGTATGATGTTTTTGAGTTAGTGTGCATATTTGGTTTGGAGCCCCGAGGGCTCGGAGTGTTTCGGAGGTGGTTCGGGGTGTTTTTGGATTTGAAAACACAGCAGAAATTCTGCTGTTTCTGCAGAGGGATTTTGTTCTACGCGATCGCGGCCTCATCCACGCGATCGCACAACATTGGCCAGTTCTTCTACGCGATCGCAGCATCCCTCACGCGATCGCGTAGCTTCCAGTTCTTCCCCCACGCGATCGCAGTCATGTTCACGCGATCGCATAGGCCAAATAGGCTGCCCGGAAAATTTCCTCTACGCGATCGCGTAGCTTCCAGTCCTTTCTCTACGCGATCGCAAACATTTGCACGCGATCGCATAAGAGGCCAATCTTTCCTCTACGCGATCGCAGCCCAATTCACGCGATCGCGTAGGGTAATTTCGCTGCCCAGTGAATTTAATTCCAAAACAGAACAGAAACGGGATAAAAATCCCATTTTTGTTCAACTCTCTTCTCCACAACTCCTTGGACGATTTTTGAGCGATTCTTCATCAAACTTCTTGGGTAAGTGATTCTTAACTCGTTTTCTTCATTTTCCATCAATATTATTTGAATTCCTAAGCCTAATTAGGTGTAAATGGGTAGAAAAATTGAGAATTGAGTATAATAAGGGTTTTCAAAGAATTTGCGATCTAGAACTCGTTTTGGAGTCGAGCTTAAGAACAAATTGTATATTTGAACTCATGGAGGATTAGGTGAACTTATTTTGGTTCGAAACTTGAGTTTCGATTATGTGGGCCCGGGGTCGATTTTTACTATTTCGGGCAGAATGTTGTAAAAATCATATTTAGCAATATGAACTAGTTTGTTAAGTAGAATTGATGATATGAAATCAATTGTGTATAGATACGGTTGGATTGGAGTCAAATTCGAAAGGAAAGAGGGCATTGCTACGGATTGAATCGTTCGTGAACTTTCGAGGTAAGTGTTTGTTCTATCCTAGTTTGTAGGAATATGAATTTAGTTATGAATAGATTGTTGAATAAGAGTTATTGGTGTTATACCGGTAATGAAGGTAAATTGTTGAAATTATTATAAATTATTGGTTTAAAACCGGTAATTATAAATATTGTTGATATAGAGATTATTGGCTAAATGCCGGTAATATATATATTTTATGAATTGGGATCGTATGGCGCGCCGACCACTTATATATATTTATGAATTGGGATCGTGTGGTACGCCGACCACAAAGTGACTTAAATCTTGGCATTGGCCATAGTTGCCGGTAGCCTATTGATATATTTGGGAGCGGGTGGTACGCCTACCACAAGATATAATTATTGATATATTTGGGAGCGGGTGGTACGCCTACCACAAGATATAATTATTGATATATTTGGGAGCGGGTGGTACGCCTACCACAAGATATAATTATTGATATATTTGGGAGCGGGTGGTACGCCTACCACAAGATATAATTACTATGATATTTGGGGGCGGGTGGTACGCCTACCACAAGATATAATTACTGTGATAGTTGGGAGCGGGTGGTACGCCTACCACGAGATATGAAATGAGAGAGGAATTGAGACATGAAAGTAAGATTTATTATGTTGATTAGATTATTCCGGATATCGTGAGTTATTGACGGTTATTTCAGAGCAGAGTATTTCCTTATAATGTATTATATATATATATATATATATATATATATTGCAACTGTACAGGTTTAGGTGGGTGACTGGCCTTAGCCTTGTCACTAGTTCGCTGGGATAGGCCAGGCACTTACCAGCACATGGGGTCGGTTGTGCTGATACTACACTCTGCGCTCTTTTTGCGCAGATACAGGTTACGGACAGGAGCAACGACAGTAGCGACTTGTGGATTTTTCGACTACTGAGACTACGAGGTAGCCTTGCAGGCGTCCGCAGGACCCGTTGTCTCTTCTATCTATGTTTTTCATTCTATTATCTCATATAATCGAGATAAATAGCTTGTATTTTCTTTCAGACAATTATGTGTATTATTCTTAGAAGTTCGTGAGTATTGTGACACCAATCTTGGGTAGTGTATCATGGTTGGGTTTTCTTTATCATATTTGACTAAGTCTTCCGCTAATTTTGATTATTCCACTGTAATGTATATGTTTTAAATAAGAAATTGGTAATTAATGGAGATGTAATTAATATTTGGCTTGCCTAGCTTCCATTTAGTAGGCGCCATCATGACCTCGATGGTAGGAAATCCAGGTCGTGACATTAGAATTCCCAAGTAGCTTGGGCAGCTGCAGATAATTTGAGAATCAATCTTTCTGGTGATAAGGAAAATGGTACTGCTATGCTAGTGATTTGGCAAAGTATATGGTCAAAAAGGGCAAGGTAATGTAAACTGATAATGTCCAATGGTATTGTGGTATCCTCTTGTTGGATTGACAGTAATGATTGACTTGTTGATGGCATATGGAAATTTTTGAATGGCTTATGTGGTTTGAATGGAGGCTTGATATGTGTGATTATGTATTCGTACGGTGGAATGTGGAATCAGGCATAGTGATTCATGTGTTACATATGTGTTGGAGACTAGAAGTTCTCGTAATCCACCTACGCAGTGGTGGTATATCATGTGTATCGGCACCGTTTAGCGGTTATTGGAAATTGGAAGCCCTAGTGGCTATTTCGTTACATGATATGATGAATTGGAATAATGATATATGATTGTAGACTGGTTCTCAAAAGTCAGGTTGTCTAGACTAATGTGATATGGACTATATCAGAAAAAGATAACAACTGCTTGGCAGAGCGCATCAGATCATACTCCAGCAGGGTAAATGTACCCTAGGGCCAGCAGACGGCTGGTAGGTATTGCTTTGTTAGTTGGGCCTTCGTGGCGGAAGTTAGTGTAGAGGTATCTACCATTGATTCAGTTCCAGTATTGAGAAAGTTTGTCGGATGCGTTTCATGTGGCCGAGTTTGAGGCTATGTATCTGTTTGTTGCAAATAGCGACTTGACTCGATGTGCATTCCATTTGCTAGATTTATGCGTGGGTCGGGTGGCACGCCGCCACAGGTATAGTATCTGGATCAGGTGGCACGCCGCCATAGGTATGGTATCTGGATCGGGTGGCACACCGCACAGGTATGTTATTGGAACGAGTTGCGCCCCGCAACAGTATGATGTGGAAAATATAGCTTCCTATATGTTACCTTGCATATAGTACTTCCTGACTTCTGAGGAATAGTCCGTATTGGGTACCGCTCGGGGAATAGCACATCGGTTGTGTCTTATTAGGATTTGATAACGTAAATCAATTGTATCACCGCGGGTGTGATTGATTGCTTAAGATCAGACCTAAATATGTGCATGGATGACTGTTTCGAGCATGGTGACTTGAGGTGCTCCATAAGTAATAGTCTTTGGATAGAATCATGGGTTGTGGCAAGGCCACGTGATGTTATGACCTTTCGAGGAGGATTCAGGCACCCTAATTCTATGATGTGAGACGAGATCTCAGTTCTATGTTATGATGGTACGGGTGAATTGAACTATAGCTCTTTTGTGTGAGTTAGTTGTCATGATACGAGTGTGTTCGGATCATTTCTTATTGGAGCATGTGTTGTGCTCATTGTGGCTTAGGCTGATGCTGAGGCGTCGTGTCACCAGTGCGGCGTGTTATAATCTAAATGATTGTTGGAGTGATTAATGAGTACGAGCATATTTGATCTCAGCTCGTTAGAAAGGTAATATCGAGGTTTGGCTCCGAAATCTATTGTGGTATCAGTTAAAAAGAGAAATGGCTTCATAAATGGTTGATCTGAGGAATTGTTACGGTTTGGCACGCATTTTATTTATCGTTGGCAGTATATGAAAGTGTTGCAATAAGACTTTAACTAATAAGAGGTTTCCATCGGTATTTGGGTAATGGCTTATTCGCTTGAATAAAGAATTATACCTACAGAATTATATAGCTAATATGCTCAACTAAGTAGTGGTAGCACAGGAAGGTGCATGATGTGTTAAACAAGTTATTTGAGATTACATCATTGTAGTTCTCAGCACGTTCGAGGACGAACGTATGTTTAAGTGGGGGAGATTGTAACGACCTGATCAGTCGTTTTGAGCTCTGGCGCATCATTCAGAAGATTGATGCCATGAACAGCTTCATCTCAGGTATATTGACTTGTGTGTATGGTCAGAATTAAAATTCGGGAAGTTTGGAGTCAAATCTAAATGGAAATTCTCATTTTGAAAGCTTAAAGTTGAAGAAATGATCTACGAATGGAATTTTGAGTAAATGACCTCGGAATTGGGATCTAAAAGTTCCAGCATGCTTGTATGATGATTTTAAACTTAGACGTATGTCCGGATTTGGTTTTTGATAAAGCGTGAGCATTTCGGCGTATATGGTGGAAATTAGTATTTCAGAAGGATTTCATAAATTTGGGTTGGAAGGCATTTTAGAGTTATAGATGTCCGTTTGGGATTCCGAGTCTGGGAATAGATCCATATGGTGATTTTGGAGTTGGGAACGCGATCGGAAGTGAATTCGGGTGTCCGGAGATAATTTTGAAGTCATTTGGCTAAATATAGGAATTTGAAGGTTTATGAGAAAATTCGACTCGAAGTGAAAATTTTGATATCGGGGTCGGAATGCGATTCCGAAAGTTGGTGCAAGTCCGTAATGTCGAGTGTGACTTGTGTGCAAACTTTGAGTAAATTCGGATCTATTTTGGTAGGAAATGGGACAATTAATCTCTTTAAGGAAAGCTTAAGTTGGAAAAATCAACTCAACGTTGACTTATGAGTTGGAGGGCTCAGAACTGAATTCCGATAATTCGGTTAGTTTCGGGGGATGATTTAAGACTTAGGAGCGCAATCAGAAGTAATTTTGGAGGTACGGTGAAGAAGTTAGCCTATTTTGGCGAAGTTGGAATTTTGGCGGAATCTGATCGATATGTAAGATTTTGATCTGGTAGTCAGAATGGAATTCCAACAGTTGCAGTAGTTCCGTTAGGTAATTTTGGATGTGCATGTAAAATCTAAGGTCATTCGGAGGTCGTTTGGTTGGGTTTTTGATCGAATGTTGGTTGCGGAAGTTTACATGAAAACTTAGGCTTAAATTTGCTTGGATTCGATGTTTTCCGTGTTTAAGGGCGTGTTTTTATGACTGGAACAAGTTTGTATGGTGTTATGGAATATGTTGGTGGTTTTCGTTAGGGTCCGGGGGGCTTCGTGATGAATTCAGGGGTCCAAACGGACCATTTAGAGCCAAAGTGAGCAGTTGATTGCTGCACTAAATTGCAGCAGATTTTCAGTAGTTTTCAGCTACTTTGAGAGCTGATATCTTGTAATCTATATGGAATCACAAAAGGTACAAAACACGAAAGTTGTAGAACTTTTTGTCTACTTTCCAGAAAGCTATAGAACACGTAATTTGGACATCTGTACTAGTAGTTATGATCGACGAAAAATGACTGCTGGAGCAAAAGGATGTACAACTTGTATAGCGCAGGTGCAGGATACAACCCGACGAAGCACGGGCAGATTCTTTATTACACGAAATTGGGTTATTTCTTTCATTGATTTCATTTCGTTTGGACGATTTTGGAGAGCTTCAAGAGGGGATTTCACCAGGTAAACATTGGAGGTAAAATCTATGGTTTAAATACACGATTTTAACTTAGAATCTTCAATTATTTCACTGTAAATGGGAGGATTAATGGGGGATTTTTGCCCTAGGCCTGGGTTATGGTAAAATATTGATTTAAATGGGTAAATGGAGTCCGATTTTGGAAAACTATATATGTATGGACTCGTGTCGAGATAAGGATTCCGAAAATGTAACTTTCATAATTTTTCGAGAAGTGTACCAAAAGTCGGATTTTGACAACTTTGTGGGTTTTGGTGCTAATTGAGTTATTTCGAACGGGTTGTGTCTAATTAGCCTATATTGATGTATTCTCATTGATTTTGAGCAGATTCGGCATCCAAGGTGATTGAATTGCGAGGCGAGCGCAAGACAGGCTAAGGCTTTTACTTGATCGAGGTGAGTGGTGGTAGTAAATAATGTACTAAGGGTTTGAAATCCCGTACTTGCACTTTACAGTGCTATATTGAGATGAGACACGCGTCATGTGACGGGCATGGTGACATTGTGATTGGGGAATTGGACTTGGTCCTTTCCGAATAATAGTGTATTGTGTATTGTCACTGAGAATGGGATTATAACTGTGTAATTGAGCTAGTAGCCATATTTGGGGCCTTGTGCCGATCTGTACAGCACTAGGGGACCTGTAGAGCTAGGTGACCCCTATATCATGTTGGAAACTTACACTCAGCCGGAAAATTAGCTGTATAGCATATCGTGGACCAGTACTAGATGTGTACTGTGAGAGATAGACTACTTAGGGTGGAAATTCCCTGATTTAGCTGAGTGGGCCTGAAAGGCCAATTCTATACTGACTGGGACAGGGTCGAGGACCCATTATGAGGTGTTATATATATATACCAGCATTGGATCGGACTACACGCCGCAGTGGTGTATATGTGGATCGGACTGCACGCCACAGTAATATATACCAGTGGGACGGACTACACGCTGCAGTATTATTGCGCTTGGGCTGTAGGAGCCCCTTCGGAGTCTGAGTCTGCACACATTCTCAGTGAGCGCTGCAGTATATTATGGGATCGGGCTGCACGTCGCAGGAGTATAGTTACATATGGATATATATATTGGATCGGACCGCACGCTGCAGTAATATATGTGTGGATCGAGCTGCACGCTGTAGTATCACATCGCTTGGGCCCAGGGAGCCCCTCCGAAGTCTGTATACACTCCCAGTAAGCACCATCAACGTTAAATAGAGCGGGCTGCGCACCGCAGCGTTATATGTATTGGAGAGGGCTGCACGCCGCAACATTATACTTATACATATCCATATACGTACTTAAATACTTATACATTATAGACATATGTATATATTTACATACATTGAGTTGGCAGTACACCGTAGCAGTACGAGTGAGGATTTGGTCAGTGTGGGACCTTGTTGAGACAGATGTGGACTGGAGATGAGAGTAGTCACCGTAGTGATGACTTACCTGTGGGATTACCTTAGAACTATTTAGTGATAGTACCAGAGTTCTTATTTTCAGTTATTGTTTATTATTTTTACTCACTGAGTTGAAATATACTCACCCTACTCCCATGCACTTTTTGTGCAGATATACAGGTTCAGGAGGGCAGTTGAGCTATCGCAACTGCTTTATTATCCCCATTCCGTGGAGACTTCGAGGTAGCTGCTGACGTCCACAGTACCTGACCTCTTCCTTTTTATCATTTTGTTGTCTCCACACCAAAACTAGGTGCAAAGAACCAACCAGACTGACCTAGTGGATAAATCAAAAATACAGAAACAAAAACTTTTTTGCTTAGACTTGATTGTGTAGTAGATCTCATTTGTAGAGGCTTACACATTCAACACCATGATTTGGTTGGGACTGTATTCGTGTATTTCATTTCTACACTTCTTGATTTGTTATGAAAATAGGCTAGTTATGCCGATTAATCAGTATTAAGTTATAATTGGATGGTTTAAATGGATAAGATGGTTGGCTGGCCTAGCAATGTGTTGGGCGCCATTACGACCGAGGTTTGGGTCGTGACAGAGTAGGTCAGTAGTCATAGCAATAACAATGCAACAGCAAAGTCTTGGTAGTTTTAAACTGCCAGACTTTCCCGAACTACACTAACCTGATTCTTGTTTAGCCCAGGATATGTAGGCAACCTCTAAGGCAGGGTGTGGTAAAAAAGTTTTCAAAATGCTTCTCACGGAATATGCCAATGGGAAAAAATCTCTCATTACTACTCATTTGTCTTTGCACTGAAACTCTTCGTGTTCCCTAGCAAAGAGGGGCAGCTGTGAGCACGTGATTTTTGCCCTAAGCAATAAAATTCCAAAATTAAAATAAACAATATATTGTGTGCAATTACATGTCTTTTTGAAATAAGATGCATTTGTGTGTGTGAACAAATTAGAAATGCAATTACATGTAAGAAATTGGAAAAAAATAGGAAAATTGAATAATTGAAAAGAATACAAAAAAAGAAAATGAAATACAAAAAGAAAATACCAAGAAATAATTAAAATACAAGGAAAATACACAAAACAATATAGAATTGAGCCAAATATGTAAACCCAATACACATTGGCCCAAACCAAATAAAAAGTCTGGTCCAATCTTTATAAAATAAGAAATCTCAGCCGTTCATCTCTTTAAATCCAACGGTTGAGGTTTTATCTGGAATAAATTAATTAATAAAGTTTTATGGTTTAATGTGAGCAGTCCATTTAACGAGATCAGACGGATATGAATCGGTATTCATTTTAAGTGGAACGACAGCGTTTTGGAGCATTCAATCCTGGCCATTGATCTCAATTGATCCAACGGCCAGGGATCATTCGAACGTTACACGTATATAAGCCTGGTCTCTCAAAGAGACCGGCCAATCTCTTGCATCTCATAACCCTAGCCGCCCTTATCTCTACCTCATCTCCTTCTTCTTCTCGAAGCATGGCCGGCCATAGAGACTGGCCATCTTTCATGGCCGTGTCGGGCCATCGCCTACCTCCCAATCCTCTCTTTTCTTGTTTCCCCACCACAAACCACCACAGACCACCCAAAAAATCCCGAAATCCCTAGCTTCTTCAAATTCCGGTCATCTGAGTTCTTCTCCGGTGACCATAACCTATGAAACCGACTTCCAAATTAGCACTGTTGAACCCTCATTTCCTGATCTATCACCCCACACAAGCCGTTTCCCTTGAATCTCACTCCATCTGTTCAAATATTCAATAACATGTCGCCAGAACCCTAACTCCGGTCGACCCAAAACCTAACCCCAAAACAAAACCTCCCTCTCTAACAATCTGAACCCGTTTCTTTTGATTAAAAGACAAATAAAAGGCTTCAACTTGAAGTCTCAGAAGAAAACTGGAAAAAAGAAAGAAAAAGAAAAGGAAAAGGAACAAGAAAAAGAAAAGATAAATGGGAGTAGCTCAGGAGACATATCCTGCAAAGCTAAGTTTCCCTACCCTTTTATTTTTTGTCTTTATGTTTTATGTTTTTGTGTTCTTCTCTGTTATCTTCTGACTACATGATTCATCTTCATCTCTTTTCTGTTTTAGCATGCTTTTTGTGTTTGAGTTCTACTTCTTTTTCTTTTAGTCGTTTAACTAGTTGCATGTTTAGATTAGTTTCATTCCTTGAAATAATCTCTGTTTTAACTATGTTTCTCTCTTAATAGCATGTTTCTTTGGTCTTTTGATAAATATTGTCTGTTACACCTTGATCAAATATGCTCAAGTACTTTAGGGTTTCTATTAGTCTTTGACATGGGAAATATTCTGATTATGCCTTCTTTGTGTTTAATTGACATACTATGCTTGAATCTTAATTATGAGTCTGTTTGATTGAAATTCAACAATATTCAAATTTTCCATTCGAGTTTTGGTTAAATGACAATTGATTATGATTTTGTGGTTATGTGTGCAATTTAATGTGAAATGGTTGTATCCGTAATAATTTTTGTGTTATTTGACTGCTATTAAGCCTAATGTGCTTAAGTGGTATTAGTTATAGCTGTAATAGATTGGTAATTAGACAATTGGCTAATTTTGAAAGTATGTTAAAATAGTTCAATAGGCTTAAATTGAAAACAACATAAAAATGGTTATAATTGAAAAAAGTAGTAAGAGTGGTCAGTTTTGTAACTGGCCAACTCTGTAATTCTTTAGGTTTAAATTCAAATGGCTAATTTTGTAATAATCAGACTTAAGTCTGAAACTGGCTAAGCTCTGCAAGTCTTATCTAATTCTAATTCGCCGGTGATATCTAATTGACTGAATTTGCAAAGCTAAGTCCAAACATTAGACTGGCTAAACTTTAAAGAATATAGACTTAGGCAAATAAGCAGTCTAGTCCTGCAAATTAACTCCAATACAGAAAAATGAAAAGAAAATAGGCTAAAATTGAAATAAAATTGAAGATCAAATCTGGCCAAGTATTAAATGACTTATAAATATTGGCCAGAAGTTAAATAAGAGCTGAAATAGCATACCTAGACCTGGACAAGGTCGGGTAAATAGTAATTGCCATTAAGGGTATAATAAGAATAGAAAATGGCATAATTGTGGATTTAATAGAGCCTATAAAGATATTTAAGACATTTAGGCCTATGATTTCTGCAATATTGCACAAAACTAAGGGTATAATAGACCCAAATAAAAGGCAACTTAGTAAATAACCTTAGCAAGTGGGGGTATACTAGTAAAACACCCCAAAAAGAATCAAATAGAACCTTCCAGCACATGTTGGAAGGCAAATTCAAATGTGAAAATTGTATCTAAGTGTAACAATTGAAAGAATTCGTGGGAGGAAACTATAAATAAATTTTGAAATTTCCCCCCAAAATTTTCACAAACTTTACCTATAAATAGACACCATTAGAGCCTGATTGAGGGCTGGATTTTTGAAACTAGAAATTCAGATATATACATATAGATACATAGAGCAAATTCTGCTTGGGTTTAGTCGAAGCTTATTACTGGAAGCTGTAGGAAATCTTCTGCTTGTTTTACTGGTTTTCTATTGTCTTCTGCTGGGTATTTGCTTTGCTGTTCTCTAGGGATTCGATTGATAGCTGAAACTCACTCGTATTGCTGTGAATTAAATCTCTGTCACTGTTGTTGCATTTTTTGCTGTGGTCTACCTGCTATTTCCTGCTACTTCTCCCTTAGACTCATTAGCATTTTTGTTGCTGAATCAGGTACATAGCCTCTATTCGAGCAATGTAACTGAAGTTGATTTGAATGAACGAAAAGCATAATTCGAATTTTAGAGCATATTATGTCATCTGTTTCTCTTATATTTAGTGTATAAGTAGTTAATTTGTAATTATGATAGGAAGTGATTGTATAATTAGCTCTTATGAAGCACGAATTAGTGCTTGAAAACAATGTAATAGAGTACTATGTAGATTAGAGTAGTAGTAGCAATCATAATCACCTAGTTAATTAAAATAGGTTAATAATTTAATCTGATATAAAACAACACATACACGTAGATAGCTAACGATATTAATGTACAGTAGTTAAGTAAAATCAGTGTTAATTAGATCAATCTGAACAACATTAGCAGTAGCTAAAATGAAGTCACATATCATGCTAATACAGTTTTAAGTTTAATCATTCAGTTAGCTCTTTGAAAACTACAAATAAATGAATTTACATTTTTGTAAATAATGATAATATTGATTAGTTTTAGATATTAAATAATTATATTCAATAGTTTAAATAGCCGTCAAACGTAAAAACAAAGAACAACTTGTTAATTAGATCTAATTCACAATGAACATTTAAAGTTAGAGTTTATTATTGTAATTCTATACTTCACTTCCTTCAAACTGAATGAAAAATAGTTTAAGTTCTCTTGCTTTCTGAGTATCAATTCTTTATGTATATAATGCGTTCTGATTTCCATTTCTCTTTTATGATGATATCTAATCTGGGCCTAATAGACTGCGAAGGCCCAGAATTATGTAAGTATTATATTAGGCTTCTGTTGAACGTGTTTCAGCGTGTTCCTGGGTTTTCAATATCCAGGAATGTAATTTAATATGTTTTAAGCCCAGAATCCAGGCCATACGTAAATAGAAATAAGGCCTGAAATAAGGCCATACGTATATATATATATGTGTGTATGTGTGTGTGTTAGAGTCGGGAAGGTTGCTAGATAATTTCACAACCTTTCCAAAATATTAAAAAGGCGATAAACGATTTAGGCACAATTTAAGAATACACTTTCCTTAATACGAGTGCACATTTGATGTGACTCAAATCACAAATCCCGGCGAAGCTGAAACATGTTTAGGGTCACAGGCGTACTGGTTGCGGTGTGACTCAAAATACATTTTCGCGACGTTGCAATTCGTAAAAATATTAAAATTGAAACATGTACATATGGGTAAAAAGCATGTAATAAGTCATATGAAACCGAAAATGACAGTTGAGAGACCGTGCTAAAACCACGGAATCCGGGAGTGCCAAACACCTTCTCCCGGGTTAACAGAATTCCTTATCCGGATTTGTCGCTGCGCAGATTGATAAAAACAGAGTCAATTTCCTCGGATTCGGGATTAACTGGTGACTTGGGACACCTTTACCTTCCCAAGTGGCGACTCTGAAATTATAAATAAAATCCCGAATCGATTGTCCTTTATTTGGAAAAAGTCCTTCCTCGTTGTTATTATATCCTTCTCAGGGTATTCAAAATAGCGAGGTATACCTTATTATCCTGATCGGGAATTAAACCAGAAAGGTAGTAAAAAGGGAGGTGTGACACTAATAACCAAGAAATCCACCACCTTTTCCATCATAGGGTCCTAGTTCTTCTAGCAATTATATGGGAAGAATTGAAATGATGTTCGAACAAATGATGAAGAAGAATGCAGATTCGGATGCTCAATTGTCTTCTCACAATACTTCCATTAGAAATTTGGAGGTGCAATTAGGCCAAATCTCCTAGTCCTTGAATACACGCCCTAAAGGTGCTCTACTAAGTGATATGGTAGTGAACTCGAAGGATGGTAACAATCATGTTATGGAGGTAACTACTAGGAGTGGACGAGGCGGTGATGTTAATGCCTCCAAAACAAAGCAAGTTTTGGGTGATGAAGTTGAGTTGCAAGAAGATGAAGTTCCTTTGGTGGTTGAGAATATGGTCGATGAAAATGTGAGAGAACAAGTGAGGCTTGACATTCAAGATGTCGAGGTAGAGGCACAAAATGACATGAACCCGTCTAGAGAACACGTAATAGATATGCCGGAGCCAGTTTTGCCAAAAACAAAGGCACCCCTACCTAGGCTAGCTCCACTTTATCCTCAAAGGCTAGCCAAGCAGAAAAATGAGAATCAGTTCAAAAAGTTCATTGACATGATAAAGATCTTATCCATCAATGTGCCTTTGGTAGAGGCTTTAGAGAAAATGCATGGCTATGCTAAATTCATGAACAATTAGGTGATAAATAAAAGATCCATGGATTGTGAAACTATCAAGATAACTTACTATGTTAGTGCAGTAGTGCATTCAATGGCTCAAAAGTTAGAGGATCTCGATGCTTTCACTACCCCTTACACTATTGGAAGTGCAGACTTTGCTAAAGCTTTATGTTATTTTGGGGAAAGCATAAATTTGATGCCCTACTCAGTTTTTAAGACTTTGAGTATTGGGCATCCGAGGCCGACTTCCATAAGATTGCAAATGGTGGATAGATCAATGAAGTGACCATTGGGTATTGTTGATGATGTGCTTTTCTAGGTGGACAAATTTATCTTGCCAGCTGATTTTGTGATCTTGGATTGTGAGGTAGACTAAGAAGTCCTGATCATATTGGGGAGAACTTTCCTTGCTAAAGGGAAGGCTCTAGTTAAGCAAGGGAACTCATGTTTCGGGTGGGTGATGAAAATGTGGTCTTTCATGTGTGCAATTCAATGAAGCATCCTATTTGTATCGAAATATGCTAATTTGTGGATCTTGTCACGGCTGTGATAATTGATGATACTAGTGCAATGATCAATGTGGAAGACTCTCTAGAGAACGTATTGTTAAACCTTGATGTCAATGATAATGAGGTCGAAGTGGAGTTTGTGAATGCTTTACACGGAATGGGCTCTTATTCTTATGAGCCTAGGAAACTCTCCTTGGATCTTAAAAATAGAAAGACTCTTCCAACAAAGCCTTCAATTGAGGAACCTCCGGTGTTGGAGTTGAAGCCATTGCCTCCACACCTCAGGTATGAATTCTTAGGCCCTAGTTCAACTTTACCAGTTATTCTTTCCTTCTATCTTACTAACATGCAGGTATATGCCACATTGGCGATGCTCCAAATGCAGAAGAAGGAAATTGAATTGACTTTAGCTGATATTCGGTGAATAAGTCCCGCCTTTTGTATGCACATAATTATTCTGGAGGATGATGCAAAACCGTCCTTGGAACATCAAAGGAGGTTGAATGAGGTGGCGTGCCCCCCTTTTCTCACGTAATCGGGTTTATGACATTTGGTTGGGATAACTCTTTCCTTTTGGGAAAGGGGTTTGTAATTTTGATGAGTCGCTACCTAGCGATTTTAAGATGCGTTAGGGTACCTATAGAGCTCAACTACAACTACATTTGTTTTATAACTAGAGATAGGGTAAGGGCTTGAAATTATCCCAAGGGGAAGGTGTTAGGCCTGGCTAGATAGTTCTTTGTGAATTTGTGCAGGTAACAAGTAAACAAATAGGGCTCAAATAAAAGGGGATTTTAAATACACAGGTGTTTGAAGAATGATAAAATAAAGCAAAGTTTTGAAAGAGTTATAAATAAACATGTTGAAGGATGCAAATGGGTCCTAGGTTTATATGTAATATGGATCACATCAATGCAATACCCGGTAATCACTCCACAAAAGAGGGGCAACACGTGGTATTAGCACACTGGTCTTCATATCCATATCTTCCCACCCAATCATGGTATTAAAGCATGGATTGGTGTCGACCTCTATTGCATGTTATTCCCGTTACATTCTTATCAGTCCTAGAGGATTTATGACTACTACTCCTTTAAGAGGGAGGATTTTAGGATGACTCTTGGGTTTTAAAGGTAAAAAAGCTAAGGCGACATTCAAAACACATATGACTGTATATCAGGGGAGATATGTAAAACAAATAAAAGGCTCATATATACCTCATAAAGTAAAACACATAAATAGCATCACATAAAACACATTTAGGGCCAGAATTTAAAAACTAAGACAGTGGAGCTTTAGTTATTAAAGCTGACCAATTTATTGTATAACTCAGATAAGAAGTCTGAATCTGGCCTGCCTACTGGCTATAATAGTTATTAATTAAAAAAAGGAAGATTCAATTTTTTTTGACCTTAGGCTTGCCTAAGTGTATTGATGATACCCTATGAGCTTGATGTCTATTACGATTTAGGAATGGCAAAGCTGTAATAATTTTAAACAAACAAATTTGATCCTATAGGCATGCTTTCTAAACCGCATTAATGATAGGAGTAAGTTATTTAAACTGATTCAAAAAAAAAGTACGACTCAAGTAATTTTTAACTGTAATGGTTTCAGGTCCCTATAGGCATGGTATCTAATGAAATGGAGTAGGCAGGATTTATTTGATCACAATGAGATTCCTATAGGGATGATTATATTGATATTAACCATATAGTCATGACATCTAGTTTAGAACCTAATTTTAACTTATGGGCATGAAGTATGATTATGGCCATTAGACCCTATAGGCTTGATCTCTAAGTGTAGAATTAAATCATTCCGAATTTGAAAGCAGATCCTCTAGGCAGGATATCTAAGTGTTAACATGCAGAATTTTTATTAAATAGGTCCTATAGACAGGATATCTAAGTGTAGAATTAAAACATGCAGAATTTGAAACAGCAGAACCTATAGGGATGATATCTGGGTGTAGAATTAGAATATGTAGAATTTAAAGTAGCACATCCTATAGGCATGTTATCTACCCTCCTAACAACTAACCATGCATAATTAGCCATCCATTTTCATTAGCCAACCCCAGTATCTATTTACAAATTATTACATACCAATTGTTGAATTACAAGAGGAGTGCACAAATAAGAAATTACAACAAAAAAGCCTAATTCGGGCTTCCTCTCTGAGTTATGGCCAATAATACACTTAAAATGCTACATGTGACCTAGGCGGGCAAAAGTTCCCTAAGGGTCTCAAGGGACCCCAGGCAATTCTTACACCCAGGTTGCATAACTAGATAGAGAATGAGTGCAGTGTGGAAGGGGCCATCCCGTATGTCTCCAAGTTCAGAGGGAGCTCAAGGGTCCCAAGACAAGGCTCACACAAGAGAGGAAGGTCCTAAGTTCTAAGAGTATAGTGGAAGTGCATAAACAGAGATTTTATATAAAAACAGGGTTGAGAATATAAAGGAGTAAGGGTAATTTTGAAGCAGCAATAGTAAAACATAACCTACACAGGATCAGCAGTTGGACAAAAGGGTCAAGGGTTTAGGAACACATTTCATGAAGAATATGTCCCTAGGAAGTGTTAGGTTTGGACATACACAATACTAGATGATGCAAGCATTCCCCTAAACCAGCCAGGGAACAAAACACATAATGGTATATGGGGTTTAAGATTCATAAATCACATAATTAAGTGATTGACAAAGTATATACATAAGGGAATACATTAATTCAGAAGGGGGAGGGAGCAGATTACATCATACTTAGTAATGAAACTTGATTGCATAAATACAAGTAGAAGCAGGCAAGAGTGAACACAACATATAATGAAACATGTTGTTTTTTATGCTTGAAGATTAACTAGGTCATACTAGTAAAAAGCAAATGCATGAAGGAAAAGTTAACAGATTTCCATAGCCTAGTCTTGGCTTTCAGATGACTAGACAAAGAAGTACCACAAATAGCAATAGAGAAAAGAGAGTTTTGTCAAGTGTGTGTTCTGAACTTAGGTAGTTCGTTCATGTCCTTTAAAAGAAAAGAAGGCGGGAATTTATAGTTTTTAAAATAGGTGAGAAATAAGGTAATTAGTAAAGTTTAACACAAATATAGAAATAATCACCAGTCAGAATCAGTTACACAAGTGATTCCCTTTTAATTAAGGAATCACTGTTTAATGGGTGGAAGCAAGTCTAATTAAGGGAAGAAAATCAGTTTGAAAGCAGGCTGATTATTGCCATAAAAGGGGTAGTAAAAGCATGCAGTGAACAATCAAGTCTACGTACAAAAATATATTTATTTTGGTAAAGAAATCAACAAGTTAGAAACATTGCAGTAAAGGAAAAAGAATAAATTAATTATAAATAGACGAGTGAAATCCGTGGTCATATAAGAAAAGCTTTTGAAACCAGTCACAAGATCAAGATTAATCAAGGAAGGAACATGCTTCTGCAATAATGTGTGTTTATATATATATATATATATATAGTGGGCAAAACATCAATCATGCGAGCCAAACATATTGGCAAAAGAAACAACATACAATAGTAGCAGAAATAAGCATATGATTCAGTAGATAGTGAAGGCTCACACCTGTAGCCAAATTGAAGAAGAGAGTTAGACAAGTAAAGGTCTCACAGTAGCAAGTGAGGAAACCTTTTTAAAAGTTAGTTTTTTAACAAAAGTCGAGTTTAAAAGATAGCAAAACTAGGAATCAGATAGGTTACATAAATAATAGAGAGTCATAAACAAAGAACTTTAGTCGAATTGAGTGCATATTTAAACAAACAATTTCAGACCAAGAAGACCTAGGGTGTTCAACAATAATCGAGTTTAAAAGATGATTAACAAATAAGTCAATAAGAACTTAACCAAACAAGTACACATCTAACAAACAGCCTCAGAACTCGAATGAGGCCCAAAAGAAATTAGGATTTTCAACATGTTAACTTAGATAGAAGAACAACATGAGAAAAACATGGCAAAAATCATAATCACATCAAAATTAGGGAAAGAGACTTAAAGGTAAATCCTAACCGGAATAAAAAAGTAAGGAGTCATTTTGAAAGCAAAGTTAAAGAACCTTCGAGAAACACTTACGAAAGTCATAGTAAGTACAGATCTAAAGTAGATCTGGAACAAAGTTGAAAGATCTTAAAGATAAAGGGTTTTGAAAAACCCAAAAAAGGTAAGAGAGGCCTTGAAAACTACCGATCTAACCAGAGAGTCAAGGATCTAACTCGAACGGCCATGACTGGTTAGAGAAAGGTCAGGGATGACCGGAGAAAGTCCATAAACTGAAATCGAGCAATGACTGGACCAGATTCCCCCAAGGTCTGGTGTCACGATCCTAGTTCACCAATCGTGAACCTGGCATGACGGCACCCAGTCTCCCCGACTAGGTAAGCCTGACACGATGTGGAATCTACAAGTTCATGAAAGTTAAATGAGAAAATAGCGGAAAACTATATAAAAGGAATATAAAAAGTGTCGTTTGGCACATACATTCATCAACCACACCATATAGAATACTACCAAGACCCGGAATCCCACGGGTAACACAGACTAAAAAGGGAAAGTACAATTGTGGCTCTATACATCAAGAGTATCTAAAAACAATGAAATGAGGGAAAATAACTACTAGCACTATCAGAATAGAAGGAGGGCCTCCGGATCTGTTGACGTATCTGATCATAACTCGAGGTCTCCAAATGTGCTGCTGAATCACCAAGGATGAGCCTGTCCTAATGTACCTGGATTTGCACAACAAAAGTGTGCAGAAGAGTAGCATGAGTACACCACGGCGGTACTCAGTAAGTGCCAAGCCTAACCTCGATGGAGTAGTGACGAGGAAGGTCAGGGCCCTACCGAGAGAACAATTACAAAATGATCAAAATAGTAATAGCAGGAATAAGTAAGAATGAATCTGAAATAACAACAATGAAGTAATTACTACAACCGACTATGATTAACTAACTACAAGTAACCAACACAATATAACACAAACTCAAACCAGCAAGTCCAGGACCTGTGGCAATTGAACCCACAGTCTCTCTCTATATCCAACAACTCAGGAGCTACGGGAATTTAACCCGCAGTCCCAATATCAGTATCTCTGGGTCTCCGGGAATCGAACCCGCATCCCGTATCTCAATATCTCATGATCTCCGGGAATCGAACCCGCAGTCCACATCTCAATAAATATATCAATAATCTCCGGATCTCTGGGAATCGAACCCGCAGCCCTTGGATGTCCGGGAATCGAACCCACAGTCCACAAACAATACCACTCCGGGTCTCTGGGAATCGAACCCACAGCCCTGGGATCTCCGGGAATCGAACCCACAGTCCACCAACACAAATAATAAAAGAAGCGCACAGAGAAAATATAATATGCTTAACTACAACTTCACCAAAATCTAGTGCCAACAATTATCAAGAAGTTAAAGTAAGACAATTAGGCAATTAGATGGATAAATCCTATCAAATCACGCTTTCCTAACGAATATCAGGTAAATGTTGCAATTTAATCAACTAAGAACAGAAATATCACGAATTGGACAATTCAAGTAAAGTGAGTTACAACAACCAGCGCATGTACACGTCCGTCACCTCGCGTACAAAGAATTTAAACTATCACATAATAACCTATGGGTGAAGGTTCCCCCACACGAGGTTAGACAAGCCACTTACCTCGACTCCGGTACAAAACCGCTAAGAGACAACTCTCTTGCCGCGAATATCGGCCTCCACTGGTGTAGTATCTGGTAAAAATCAATAGAAATACATCAAAATAGGCCAATTGGGCATTACCCAATCGAAACAATTCAAAATACACCAAAAACCACAAGTTGCCAAAACCCGACTTTCGGTACGATTCTCGAAAAATTACGAAAGTAATATATTCAGGTTCCTTATTTCAACACGAGTCCATGCATATAAAATTTATAAAAATTGGACTCCGTTTGCCCATTCAAATCAATGATTCTCTATAATTTAGGCCTAGGGCTAAAAACCCCCATTAATCTTCCATTAATAGTGAAATACTCAAGGATTTCATGAGAAAATAACGAAATTAGGCCAAGGAACTTACCTGCGATGATTACCCGATGATTCTCCAACAATTCCCCGTGAGTTTCTCTCTCTAGAGCTCAAAAATGGCGTTTTTGTATATGTGGGTCGCGGGTGTTATGTTCTAAACTTAAACTCACTGCCAGACCTGGATACCCTACGCGTTCGTGTTCCAACCCACGCGTTCGCGATGCCTTGCCGCCTAATCCTTCACGAACGCGACGCACATCACGCGTTCACGATGAACAAAATTCCACAACCGCCTACTTTACTCTTCGCGAACGCGACCACCTGGACGCGAACGCGGTCCGTCCCAGGCAACACCTACGCGAACGCGATCTCACCTACGCGAACGCGATGACCAACTTGGCCAGACGTATGTGAACGCGACTCAGGCCTCGCGAACGTGAAGGACAATTCCCTACTGCACTGCTGCTATAATTTTCTGCAGTTTTCATAGTTCAAAAGTGCCCGGATGATGGCCCGGATTCACCCCGAGGCCCCGGGACCCCAACGAAACAACCAACATACCCGAAAACACGATACAAACTTGCTCGAATCATAAAAACACGTCCTTAAACACAAAAATCATCAAATTATAGCAGATTCAAGCCTAGGGTTTCATCCAACTTCTGAAACTCTCATTCAATCAAAAACCCGACCAAACGACGTCCGAATGACCTGAAAATTTGCAAACATATCCAAAATCACATAACAAAGCTACAAAAATTGTCGAAATTCCATTCCAACCCCCAGATAAAAATCTCACCTATCGTTCGGATTCGCCAAAATTTCAAACTTCGGAATTTCAAGCCTAATTGAGCTACATACCTCCAAAGTACATTCCGAACGCGCTCCCAACCCTGAAATCACCTAACGTAGCTAGTGGAACCATCGAATTTCCCTTCCGAGGTCGTCTTAACACTGCTCTGAATAAGGGTCATTTTCCAACTATAAAACTCTCCTTTAGGGACTAAGTGTCCCAAAACACTCCAAATTCCAAGACCAACTCTCCCGGCAAACCACAATAGCAGAAATGAACTTAGGGAAACAGTTAAATTAGGGGATCGGGGCGTAAATTTCAAAAACGACCGGTCGGGTTGTTACATCTGGCCATGAAACCATAGGAACACACACCTAGAAGCCATAGGAGGCCACTATACGTCTTCGATGGTCAGGGAAGGCCATGGATTAGGCAGGGTATAAGGTGGATTAGGGTGTAGTTGATGGTGGCGGCAAGAATTCATGAGAGTTTTCGAGAGAATTGAGTGAGAAATGATTTAAAGGCGGTGGTTGGTGAATAATGAAATAGGGTAAGGGGTAGTTTGAAATAAAAAAGGAAAGGTAGCCAGTGGCCATTGATCTAAAAGATCAACGGTTGGGATTAAAGGGGTTATGTGGGGATCTGTTTTTGGGAAGGTTTAGTTGGGCTAGGGTTCGGGTTTGAATTAAAATTGGGTTGGAAAATTGGGTCTGATTTGGGCCCAATTTGAGGTTGAAATTGCAAGTCAATCTGGCTAGATTTTAAATAGCCATTTTCCCTATTTATTTTATAAAAATAGTAAATTAATTTCTGGAAATAAATTGAAAGTATTAAAATAATTTATAACATGTAATTAAAAATTTTAAAATACAGGACTTAATTTTATGAATATAAACGGCTAGATTTTAAATAGCCATTTTCCCTATTTATTTTATAAAAATAGTAAATTAATTTCTGGAAATAAATTGAAAGTATTAAAATAATTTATAACATGTAATTAAAAATTTTAAAATACAGGACTTAATTTTATGAATATAAACGCAGTTAAATCTTAAAACGGACTAACATTGCAATTATATGTTATTTAGCCTTAAAATACTAAATAAATTTGTAAAAATATGATAAAACTTACCTTAGCTATACCATAGAATAAATATGTCCAAAATAATAATTTCGAAATAGTTATTGTATTTTTATGGATAAACAAAAGGAAATAAATTGATTTAAAATTTTTTAAAACTGATTCATTATTTTTCATATTGAAAAATATATGGGAACAATTGGATGTCAACAGCTGCCCCTCATTACACGGAAAGGACGAAAGAGTTTTTGGGTAAAGATATGATGGTCAATTTTGACCAAGCGAAGCGGTTTGAAGAGTTTTAGGCCGCACCCTAGCATCAGAGCTGCCTACATATCCCTCGTTTTACTGGAATTAGGTCGCATGTAGTTCAGGATCCGTCTATAGAGAATACCGACGGGTACTTTTCAAGAATGGGCGTAACATTTCAAACATGGTGAGTGAAAGGCTTATGTGAATAGTGCAATTGCAGGCACTAGAGAAGGAACACTCCTGCCGAGGACGGTTGTAGCCTGCTAGTTTACCTATAAATAAGTAATACAAGCATATATTGTGCTTAAATTTAGACATAATGAAAAGTTCCGTTGGACCATTAATGTTGTCTTTGAACGGTTAGATGACGTCTTTAGACCATGATGTCCTGGGCCATGAAGCGTATAATAAAGGATTCGCAGGCCATGAAATGATGCTCTCGGGTGATGAAAATGGTGCCTCCGAACCATGATGCCTTAATAATGATATGCAAAAGGTGATACAAAGCTTGATACTTAATTGTACCTATAAGCTCGACATCATTAGGCACCACACTTTACCTCTTAAATTCAATAGGACCGTTACTAAGAGCCACCCGCTCTAACATGGTCCCGAATTTAATCAACTCCATGAATCTTATAACATATGATTACTCTCTCGGCAAAGCACCCGGCAAAACACTTCCTCTGAAACCTATATCTATACAAGGCATAAATCCTGAACCTTTCTCCAAGTCCGAACAAGAGCCAATAAGGCCGACTATAGCACGCCCCCAACAAGTCATCTACTCATTTTACCACTTATGGTCTTTTCTCGTACCTGGAATAACCCATTAATATTCTAATAACCAGAAACCTCACGAGTAGTTAACCATGCAACCAAATCATAGGCGGGAGGGCTCTCTCACTTAACTTGAAGCCATTATTACGAAACTCTAGAGTTTACCAGGATTCTTAATCTCTCATTGACATAACCTTGCGCAATCAAGTGCCAACATTCTCGATATCTTATCGTAGAAACCCTATTTGATACTCTAAATCATTTAACAACATTTACACAATAGTTCCCTTCACTGCCTAACCCGTAGAACTCTTCACAGAAGCCTCGCCCACCACGCGACCGCTAAACTGTTCACAGGAAATGACGCCCTAAGTCCAATCTCTCCCTAGATGTACCAGTCCATTTACCTCTTCTGGACATCAATCAAAGGTGTGGCAACAACTTTCAAATTCCGAGTTGTGTTGCATCCTTCTTCATTTCAAGTAGCTCCTTTCCGTAATACCAAATCTCTTGCTGCATAACAACCCATACTTCGAATTAAACTTGCATACTTCAATTGCCTGTCACTAAATTCCTAGGTCCATTCCAAACTCTCCTTAGGCGGGTAGTCATCCTACTTATAAGACCTATACAGCTCTGCCACTCACCCACTTTGGGCAAACTCGCTCCTTTAATCACCTACGCTTCTTATACCTGGCATTTTAGAAATTCAAAACTCCGCCTGACACTCCCCACATGTTTTCTAATCTTTTGCTGCTCAGTTTTTGCCTTAAAAACCCCTATCTTCATGGAACTTGAACCCGCAATGGCTGCTAGCTTTAAAACCTTTCAGAAGGTCGCCTTTATTGATCTGCCAACATTAGAAGTTCTAATTCGATCTTAAACCACCGCATCATGCGATATATGGCAGCTGTATCTCCAATACTATTTCCTAATTTCTTGCCTTAAAGGAGAATTGTAGTAGATTATAACATCGACAACCATAGTACGTCCAATTAGGAAAACAACGCCCCAATGTAGAGGTGAACTCCACCACGCTTGCAATTACCACATTTCATTGCTTCCACCAGTCAACATCTGACCATCCTCAGTCCGAATGCCTTTCCCCTTTAGGGAATAACATACTGAATCCCTTGATAACACGCCGAGTAAACCTCCTTTCAATTCATTCACTGCCTCGACACCTAGGCAAACATCACAACAACACTACAGAATAATCACTCGTAAGCATCATGGAAACATGTGCCTAGCCTCAAGGATCTTAGAAGTTTTGTTACTGAGTTGAAACAATAGAATATCCTACCATAAAGTGACTATAATAATCCAACCAACTATACCGGAAGATCATCCCGCACCAAATTTGTAGTGCAATTGCAGTCCATCAATTTTATATTTATAACAAGCGCTCGCGTCGCGTAAGATTGATTGGGAAGGAATAAAAGGCATGAGCCTCAAAGGAATCAAACCACACTATAGAGAAACAAAGAAGGGAAGTACTCCTAACATCACTGTAACCTCCCGAGGATAAGTACAGACGTCTCCGTACCGATCCGCGAGACTCTACTAGACTTGCTCATGACTCATAAGAGCAACGGGAACTTGGCTCAGATACCATGTTGTCACGACCCAAAATCCACTATGGGTCATCGTGGCACCGGATACCTCTGTTAGGCAAGCCAACTAGAATACTTAATTAAATTCTCGTTATAATAATTTTAAAAATATTTCTTTTATATAATTTAAACAAGACTCAGTATATTCCTCCAAATAAATAATAAAATATTTAAACAACTTTTAAGATTTCTGAATAAATCTAAATACATCCCCAGAACCTGGTGTCACAAGTTCATGATCAACTATCGATAAGGAAAATAAAAATACAACCTCTGTCCAAAATACAGTAGACAGAGAATAAATAATAAAAATGCCGAAGGGAACTATACTAGCTGCGGGTTATTTCGAACAATGAAGCTCACCTATTCCCAAAGTCATCCGTGCTGCAACGCCTAGTAGGCAGCTAGAGGTATATATACCCTTGCAACAAAAATGCACATAAGTGTAGTAAGACTACGAAATCAACATGTACTCAATGAGTATCCCGCCTAATCTCGAAGAAGAAAAGACGAGATGGCCAACTTCGACACACACTAGAGGTCAATTAACAATATTCTATAAATGCGAGAATAATCATGGATTTATATAGTAGTCCTAATTCGCGGAGCCAGAAAACTGGTAAACACCTTCAACAATTAATCAAGGGCTTCCAAGGTTTATTCTTTATTATCTTATCAATTTATCTCAATCCACGAAGGTCAAATTTCACATTCGAAAATTTCCAAATGACAAATAACATGCGTAAATCACATTGAGGCGACGACCCAATCCAATAGGAATGTAAAATGTGCACTGTCGAAGATCGATCAGCCCGAAGCAATAGACGCATCTATTTAATCTGCCGAGGCATTTGGTCCACTCCATAAATAAACACATACCCTGCTCGTGAATCACACAAGCGACACAAGTACACATAAAATACATGCTCAAATAGCCAATTAAGAATTTATCGGGGATATTTATCCAATTAAGGCAATTTCTCTGTTTAACACTTTAGGAAATGATTTAGTCTCTTTTTAAATTCATTTACTAATCAAAGATGATTTAAATAATTCAAGTTATAAAAGAGTTCATAATTAATCCAAGTATAACATGCTGATGTGTCCTAAATAACCGGACAATAGCACAATAGTAGCTACGCACGGACTCTCGTCACCTAGTGTGTGCGTAACCCCCACATATAGGAGCACGTAATCAATTATTTCACCTATGGGGACAATTCCCTCTTACAAGGTTAAAAATGAGACATACCTCGCTCCGAAGACTCATAACTGGCATTCCACGCCCTTCCAGTGACTCCATTTGATGCACCATGTCCAAGACTAGCCAACTATTACGCAAATCCATTAATATATGCTCTAATATTCATTACAAACTAATTTATAGCAATTCCTAAGTCTGAATGGAAATTTGACAAAAACGCCCTTGGGCCCACGTGCCCGGAATCAAAAAAATTTTAAAGATAAAGTTTACCCATGGCTTCTCTAACTCAAATATATAATTTACTCCTAATTCGATGCTAGAATTCGCGGCTAAATCCCAAGAATATAATTTATCTAGGTTTCCACAAAAAACCTCCATTTTCTAAAATTTCCAATGCCTAAGTCCATACATAATTATTGTATTCAACTAAAAAAATGGGTGGGAATCACTTACCTCAATCATTGATGATGAAAATCCCCTCTTGAAGCTCCCCAAAATCACCCCAAGACATGAAAATGAAAGAAATGAACTCAACCCACGATTTAAAACAACCTTGCTGCCTCCAGGTACTTCCACTTCTGTAGAAGAAATACCGCATCATCAGTTCCGCTTTTGCGGACAATTCGCCGCTTCTGCGGCTTTCCCTGGCCCATCCCCTTTTCGCTTCTACGACTCCTCCACCGCAGTTGCTGTCCTGCTTCTGCAGAAAAATGACCATATCTGTGGTCCCAACCCAGCTACCCCAAACCGCTTCTGCAACTCCTTCCTAGCTTCTGCGGGGCCACTTCTGCGGTCCCATTTCTGTAGAAGCGGAAATACCAGCAACTAGCAAACTCCAGCCTTCCCAACATTCCATTTTCAATTTGTTAACCACCTGGAATCTACACGAGGCCCCCAGGACCTCAACCAAACCTACTAACCAATCCCAAAATACATTACGGACTTTCTCGAGACCTCAAATCATATCAAACAATGCTAATACCATGAGTTACACCCCGATTCAAGCTTTATGAACTTTGAACTTTCCAACTTCTACTTCCGATGTTTAAACCTATAAAATCATGCCCGATTGACCTCACATTTTGCACACAAATCACTTTTGACATTACGGACCTACTCCAACTTTCAAAATTGGATTTTGACCACAATATCGAAAAGTCCGCTTGCTGTCAAACTTCCCAAAAACCTTCAATTCCTATATTTAGCCAAATGGATTCAAAATGACCCACAGGCCTCTGAATTCACTTCCGATCATGCTCCCAACTCCAGAATCACCATACAGAGCTATTCCCCATACTTGGAATCCCAAATGTACATCGGCAACACTGAAATGCACTTCAAGCCAAACTTAAGAAATTTCTTCCAAACTGCTGACTCCCACAATTGGTGCCAAAATGCTTCCGGGTTATCTAAAACCCAATCCGGACATACGCCCAAGTATGAAATCATCATATGAACCTACTGGAACCTTCAGATCCAATTTCGAGGTTGTTTACTCAAAATACCAGTCCTAGTTCATTCTTTCAACTTTAAGCTTCCGAAATAAGAATTCTCTTTCCAAATCAACTCTGGACTTCCAATATTCAATTTCGACCACACGTAACAGTCATAATACCTGAAATGAGCTGTTTATGGCTTTTGACTACAGAACAAAGCGCTGGTACTCAAAATGGCATGTTGGGTTGTTACAATGAATTGGGAGAGATGTTAGCTTTACTTGCTGAAGGGTACAATGATTATAAATAGCTCAAATGCTCAAGTCTTGAGAATTTCCCTATCCCTTCCATTACTAGAAAATTTGGTGATAATTAAGAGGAACTTGAGCCCAAGGCTTTTTACAAAAGTGACATAAAGCCACCCCACAAAGTGTTGTTTGAATTTCTAAACAAATGTATTATGCTAAGATAAGAATGATGCACAATACCACATTCATAGACATGTTCCTTATGGAATGTTTGGATAGTGTGAGGCAAATCAATTGTCCTTTCCGCTTCTTGACAGGTTCTAAATGGCACAAAAACTCATGCTACCTTTTGGTTTTATTCTCATTGATGTACTTGCACACTTCAAGGTACCCATCAAGAAATGGGAATGGTATAAGAAAGGATCAATTGGGGAAAATACTCTAACTGCTTGTGACTATGATGTCCAAACCACTTCCAAATAACCTGGTACATCCAATAAGGCACCAGTGAATAGAAAAGTGTGAGTTTGATACAAGAAAGAATGCTGAGATTGATAGGCTGAAGAAGAGGTTGGAAAAGATGGAGAATAAGAGAGATTCTCTCAGAGCTGAACTGGGAAAAAAGATAAGGAGAAGAATGATGACATTCTTTAAGATATATTGAAACTTCTCCAAGTAAACAGAACCTGGTCCTTCACAGCATTAAGCCTCCTAGCCCAGTGTAGATCCACCAGTGACTCAGTTCAGGATTTTTTTGTTTCTTTTGCTCATGATCCAGTGTTTCTTTTTCTCTTTATGCTTTGTGGTAGGATCTTATCAATAAATGAAATTCACTGCCTTCTGTTCTAACTGTTTGTTGATATTTCTTAAATGGTTAAAATCCTTAGATTGATTGATGATATTTGAGTCTATGATTCCATTTGAAGTAGCCCAATGGACATGAGTAATTTCTATTAAATTTTGGTTATCTCGCTTAGTTATGAATTTCGATGATGCCGAAGGGGGAAGATAGGGTGTGCTTTTACTATGGATTATGATGTTTATAACCTACCCGATCTTTGATGATTAGTGGCTTTAAAAAGGGAAAATATTCTAACCTTATGTTGATATTGAGCTAAGTTGAAATAGGGCCTACGCTTATGAAAAGCTTAGTTTGTCACCATAAAAAATGGGAAACTTGTTGTCACAAGTGAAGTTTTTTTGAAGATTAACAAAGGAACTCATGCGTGAACCAGGTCCATCCATAATGTGCATAGACACAAGTAGATTCAACCATAAGGGATGCACGTGAGGGAAATAAGCTTAAGTGATTATATCGGATATCTCCTGAAAGAAAAGGTAGCATAATTGATAAGGATAAGGACTCATTACTCGAAGAGAACACTATCCAAGATAAGAGATGAGTTAGAAGTTGAGGATAACTAGTATTCTTCCAACAAGAAAGAGTAACATTAGACTTCTAGTTATTTTCTATACTACAGGATGTTCTCACTTTATAGACACATACAAAAGCTGAAGTTAAACGTGAGTTGAGAGCAAAATAGCAAGAATTTTGCAAATAGTTCTTGTGTGAGTTAAGTGTGCGAACCTGAAACTACATTAACCAGATAGATGAACCAGTTTCAAGTGTTCGTCTTTTATTGTTGTTCAATTGTTTGTATATTTTTTATATTGTACATTTTAGGTTTGTGAGCACGTGATTTTTGCCCTATATGAAAGTTACTCCCAAAATTCAAAATAAAATAGTTTTGCGTTGCGTGTGATTTTCTGTGAATTTTGTGCAATCTCTTAATTATTTATTTGCATTCTTTGTCTATGCATGTTATTTTTAAGTTAATACAAAATAAAATAAAATACAAAAAAAATAATGTTGCATTTGCATTTAAGTCTTATTTAGAGTAATTAAGTTTATTTTTCAAAAAATACAAAAAATAAAAGTCAAAAGAAATAATAGTACATCTTTTACGTTTAATATTTAAATGCCTAATTGTGTGATTTTTATTTAATTTTATGTGAGTTAATTGTTAGTAGAACTTAATTAGTATTTTTTTTATAAGTTAAGTTGATTTTGTAGTGTAATTTATAATTTTTTGTTTTTAATAAATTAGGAATTAAAAAAGAGAGGAGAAAAGATTTGGAAATAAAGAAAAATTGGAGTGGGCCGTCCAAGACATTGGCCAAATTCAGGCCCAAAACATTGATTAAACCCAATCCAAATCCGGTCTCACCAACCCAGCCCCTAATTAAAAGCTAACAACACCATCTCAACCGTTCGATCATACCAATCCAACGGACAGGATCCTCTCTCCCATTAACCCGACCCCGACACACTTTTCTTACCCGATCCAATCCCCTCCTTAGTCCCAAATACCCATCTCCCGTCTCCTTCCCCCAAAATCAAAGATTCTCTCCCAAAAAACCCTAGAGTCGCCGCACCCCTCCCTTCGCTTTAACCCGGCGACAACCTTGCCAATAGCCATGAAATTAACGCCACACCGCCACCAGACCATACCCTCTTTGAATCCACACCTATTTCTTTTCAAACGACACCAGAATGCTTCGAATCTGGTGAATTGATTCAAGAACCCTAGAAGACCAAATATGGGGGCCCGTTCGAAATTGGAGTTAATTTGGGGTTTAATTGACTTTTGTCGAAGTTTTCTCAGTAAAGAACACTCGATTAAAGCCGATTCGACCTCATAAAGGATTCGATTCAAGAAAGTAGACTAGGTTCGTCCATGTCCGAGTTCTAAAGGTACGTTTTTCTCATTTTTGTTTCATTTCTGTTTGTTTGTATACATTTGTTCATCTTTTGGATAATTTCTGTTGTTTTAAATTTTAAATTTTTTGATTTATGTTCACTTCTTCTCCTCTGAACTCAAAGACCCTTTATTTGGTCAATTGTTTTTCTGTTTTGTTTATTTGATTGCATATGTTGTAGAATGCATATTCGCTTCAATTAGCGTCGTCGAATAATTAGTTTTGTATTTTTACGTCTTTGGTCGAGATTGTTTGAATCATTGTTTTATCGATTAGTTGGTTATTGATTATACATGTCGTAATCGTTTAATCGAATGTCGTCAATTAGTTGGTTTCATATTCCCTTTTGATTTCATCCGACCAAATAAATCACTGATTAGATTGAGCTTTGAATTCCCTGTTGGTTTAAGCCTTGACTAAGATTCTCTTTGATCTGTTTGTAATTCCCTGTTGAATTGAGCTTTGAATTCTATTGATTTTAAGCTAGGAAGTGTGGATTGGAAATAGCTGTAATTCTGATAAGGTTTTAGGAAATTAACAACTAGAGTTCAAAAGAAAATATGTAGTTGTGACGACCCAAAGGGGTCATCACTTGTTTTCCTCGCTTGTTCCACAGTTCTGAGGCCTTGAAAACCTCATTCTATGTTGCCTCGATTTACGTGCACGATCCGGGCATGTAGCCGGAAAGATTTTGTGATAGAATATGTGAATTCTATGAGAAATTTGAAGAAAAATGATATTAATATTGATATAGTTGACTTCGGTCAACATTTTTGGTAAACGGACCAGGACCCGAGATCGAACGGTCCCAGAAGGTCCGTAGGAAAATATGGGAATTGGACATGCGTCCGGAGTCGAATTCTGAGGCTTAGAGCCCAAGTTATGAATTTTTCTGTGAAATTGGTTTTGCTGTAATTATTGAAAGAAAATGAATTAAATGACCATGGTATCGGGCTCGTATTTTGGTTCCGATGTCCGGTACAAGTCTTAAATATTATATATGTGCTTTATGCAAAGTTTGGTGACATTTGGATGTCGTTTGATATGTTTTGGACCTTGAGTTCCAAGTTTGAAAGTTTTGAAAACCAAAAGTATGAAAATCAAGAACTTGAGGCTTGATTTGATGAAAACGATGTTGTATTGGCGATGTGATCGCACGAGCAAGTTTGTAATGTATTTTTGATGTTGTGTACATGTTTGGTTGGGAGCCCGGGGGGCTCGCGTAAAGATTTGATAGGTCATTGGTTCAACTTCTGAATTTTAACACAGTTGGTTTTTCACCGAGCTGTTGCATTCGCAAATGCGAAGATTTTCTCGCAATTGTAAGAAGTCCCAGGCTGGCCTTGGTTCGCAAATATGAACCATACTTCGCAAATGCGAAGATGGCAGGGTTGGGCAGCTGTTCGCAAATGCGAACTAAACCTCGCAAATGCGAAGTCTTCAGTATTTCGCCTGGCTTCGCAAATGCGAAGCATTTGTCACAAATGCGAGAAACCCAGGAGCCTAGCCTGTTCGCAAATGCGAACATTATGTCGCAAATGCGACAATGACAGTCCCCAACCCTGTAGTGTTCGCAATTGCGAACAAATGTTCGCAATTGCGATATCCGCAGCTGTGCAATTTTATACTTAAACGAATTTTAAAGCTCATTCTTCATTCTTTCAAAAACCCACACACCACACACGAACTCTCAATAGCAATTTCACTCCAAAGCAATTGTAAGTCACTTTTTACTTAATTCTTTCAATTCCTAACAACATTAAACATGTTTTTCAATAGAAATCAAAGGTTTTCATGGTAGAAATTCATGTTTTTGGGTAGAACCTAGGGTTTTCATGAATTGGGTAATTGGACCTCGAATTGAGGTCCGATTTTGAAACAAATCATATATTTGAACTCGTGGGGGAATGGGTAACCGGATTTTGGTCCGAACCCCGAGTTCCGACCACATGGGGCTAGGGGCGTTTTGGGGAATTTTGGAGTAAACTTTGAGAAAACTATTTTTAAGCATTCAAACCAAGTCATTTAGTATTTATTAATATAATGGAAACAATTGTGATTAGATTCGAGCTAGTTGAAAGCGGAAATTTGGTGAAAAAGCTATAATTGAAGAATAATTTGGCCTTCAAGGCTAGAGGTAAGTGTTTGTTCTATCCTAGCTTGAGGGAATAGAATTATGTGCTATGTGCTATGTGATCGAGTGCGGTGTATGGGCTGTGTTGGTGAGCATCCATACACTGGCGTTTTGCATGACCGTGAGTCGTTGTGAATACTTGTTGTGAGACATTTTAAAGACAAATTGTTGAACCCTTGCCAGGTTATGGAATTGTTATTGTTCTCCCTTGCCGGGACTTGTTGTGAAGTGAGATATTGATTGCCCTTGCCGGGACTTTGTTGTGATGATTATTGTGTCCCTTGTCGGGATGGTTCATGATTTATTATTTTCTTTCTCTTCCCTTAACTGTGATTGTTATTTGGGCGAGGAAGAGTGATAATGCATGAAGGGTGATGCCGTGCTTTGATTTAATGATTATGCATGAAGGTTAATGTCGTGCCTTGTTATTGATTATGCACGAAGGTTAATGCCGTGCCATGTTATTAATTATGCATGACGGATTATGTCGTGCCTTGTTATTGAACCATATACGAAGGATCATGCCGTACCATGGATGTGAGGGTGAGAGTAAAAGCACGAAGGGTGATGCCGTGCACTTTATTTGCTTATTTGGTGAGGATTAGAGTAAAAGCACGAAGGATGATGCCGTGCAACTATTTGCTATTTCTTGACTTGATATTACCTGTTTTCCATTATACTTTGGTTTTCCTTGTTGATTTAATAACTGTCGTTAACTGTTGAGTTCTTTTGTGTTATTCTTTGTTGAGTTGTTACTTGATTATTTCTCGTTATCTTGTGTTGTACATATATATAGAACTGCATAGGTTTATGTGGGTGTTTGGTCCTAGGCTTGTCACTAGTTCGCCGGGATACGCCAGGCACTTACCAGCACATAGGGTCGGATTGTGCTGATACTGCACTTCTGTGCGTTTTTGCACAAGTCCAGGTTTCGATCAGGAGCAGCATTAGTAGATCTTTGCATGGAAGTTGAGCATATTAAGACCGAGGTAGCTTGCAGGTGTCCGCAGGACCGGCGTCTCTTTCTTTTTTTTATGTTACTAGCTGTAGTCTCTTTGTTCCGAGACAAACAGATTATGTTATTTTCTTTCAGACCTTTATGTGTAGTATTCAGTAGTAGTTTGTGAGTTGGTGACTCCACGTCTTGGGTAGAGGATTTCAGTATTGTTTTACCTTGAACATGCTTATCTCTATTTTGATAAAGTCTTCCGCACTTATTTCATTAAGGTTATGGTTTTGTTGATAAATTGAGTATGAAATATTGCTAAGAACAGGATAGCGTGGATAAAGTGGCTTGCCTAGCTACCACGAGTAGGCGCCATCACGACCCCGATGTTGGGGGAAAATACGGGTCGTGACAGCAGTGCACTTGTTTAGTTCAGTGGAACCTGCTGGATAGCAGGTATCCCACACACTTTCTGCATTTAGGGATTTTTAAATCAATAAAACAACTCAGACAAAGAAAGGTGGAAAAAGAGGGAATAATATGGGTTGAAGAATTAAAAATAGACTGCAGGGCTGTTAAGTTTGGCTATAAAAGGGCCATGAATACATAGTTAGACATTGAGAATCTGTGAAGGGATCTTTTTTCTTCATAAACACACATATCCTCCAAAGGCACAACTTCTTGAACACATATTCACACCATTGAAAGAACAAGATTTTCTTTTTCACATACACATTCTGAGTTTTTTTTAGTTGACTAAACTCACAAGGATTTGAAATCAAGTCTAGTTTGAATTTGTTGGGATCTGTTTGATTTAAGTGGGTTGTAGTTTTTTCTGGATTCAAAATTGGAGTTGATTTTCTTCTTTACTGGTTTTTGTTGCTGTCTACTGTTCACTGCCTTTGCTATTACTGCTGGATCACTGCTATTGACTCCTTCTTCTTCCTTTGGATTTCTATTTTCCAGGTACATATCTCTGAAATTGCATTTTTCTTTCAATGACAATGAATTGAGATCAAAATTTGAGTTCTATTTGTGGGACTTTTATTCGAATAATTTTTCTTATGCTGCAAATCAATTAAGGGACGTTCTAACATAGATGTTGTATTGATAATTTGGAATGATGAGAGTACATTTGGCTCAATTTGCTATTAGTTTTTTTTTAGTGTATGGAATTCGAATATACCTCAAGTTGAAAGCCAACTTAATAACTGGGAACATATTAGTTATTGACACATGATTATTGCAAGTAGTTTAATTTTAACAATGCACTCTTTTAAAAATAAAATCAGTTTCACAATGATGCTATAGTTACTTCTTTGATCATGGCAATGTATATTTAAATAGGAAATAACTTGACAGTGAATCAACATTCCTGTTTGTATAAATAATATCGAGTCGGTAGAATCAATTTGATTTGAGTTGTTATTAGTCTAAAGACGCAATTTAACCATGGCCATATCTAATTCGGTTTAAGCGTCGCATGTTCATGTAAAAGATATGACTAGAATAAATCATGACTAATTAAGTCGCTCGTTAGCTCTCTAAATAGCACAATTCGAAATAACTCCAATGATATTTTTTGTGAGAATTAAAATGCTATTGGGTTTTCAACGACCCACTTCAAGTTTCGCAGACCTAATAAATGACTCAAGCCTAAGTTTTATTGCATATATGTCAAGGGTTCGGGCCAATGTTGCGATTAGGCTTGCTTTGCTTAAAAGGTTCAATGTACAATTTTCAAATTAATAGAGCGGTTTAAAATTTAATCAGAGCACGTAATTTATAAATATGTATAAAATCAGATATTTTTGGCCATTTATAATAGTTGAAGCGACCGTGCTGGAACCACAGGATTCGGGGGTGCCTAACACCTTCCCTTGGGTTAACAGAATTCCTTACTTAGAATTTTTGGTTCGCAGACTTCATTTGGAAAGTCAAAATTTCCTCGATTCGGGATTTGAATAAATTAGTGACTTGGAATACCATAATTTATTCCAAGTGGCAACTCTTAAAAAAATAGAATAATCGCGTTTCGAATATTGTCACTTAAATTTGGAAAAAAAAACTCCCTCTCCCATTCTTTTACCCCCGGGGTAGAGGGCGCGCCAAAAAGGAGGTGTGACAGCTCTGGCGACTCTGCTGGGGAAACAAACCCAGAACCACTGGTTCAGGGTTTAAGAATTCGAGCTTTGAATAATTGTTGTATTTGGCTTATTTATTATCTGATTTTATTATATGTTTGTATTTAATGTGCTAAATGTTGCTTTTACCACTTTGATATTTTGTGATTGTATATAAATTGTGTCGATACCCATTTTCCTCTTCTGAGTCTCTTTGAAATATAATATCGGGCATTTGCTGGACATAGGCCGTTTTTCAAGATAGTTGTGGTGCTTGGCACCCGGTGAAGGATTTTTTAGTCACACATGTTTAGGCGGGGAGTATTGTCAATTAAGCCAGAAATCCATGCTACCTGTACACTGACACTCCTCGGCTCGAGTTTTCCGCTCGAGTAAAGCCAGTCTAGACACCTTTTCCAACTGGATGATGACTTAGAATAACAAAACCTTATGCCGGATCCCCGATAGGAACGTCTATTTGCATCATGTGCATATTTGACTTAGGAGGCTCAACACAGTGGTTGGGCTTGTCTAGGACAGGTGTACCTGAAACAAAAGATCAACTTGATGCATCTCTGTCTGTGCATTTATTTGTTTCGATCTTACATGCCGACCGATTTGTTATTAAAATGAGAGAGGGTAAGAATTGGAAATTGTCAGGATGTAAAGTTAAAATAATTTTATGAAAATAGTCAGTTTTCTTTGAAAATAATTTTTGAAAAATGAAAAAAAAAATTCCAAATAAATTTTGTTAATTTTATGGAAAATAGTTAGTTTCTCTGAAAATAATTCTTTTGAAAAATACAGTTAAAAATAGTTTGTTTTCTTTTTAAAAATGAATTAGTTCATTTGTTTCGAAACTACACGGGTCTGATTCTCACCGGATGTGAGATACGTAGGAAAACCTCATCGGTTCCGACCCCAATTTTAAAAAAAAATCAAAAAAAAAACTCCTTTAGTTCATTCCTTAAAATCTTTCTTTGAAAATTCAAAAAAGGGTTAAAAGTAGTTTTAAGAAACTAAAAAAAAAATGGATTCGTTCTTCCTACTGTTTTTCATGAAATAAAAAGAAAAATCAATAAAAATCAAAATTAAAAAATATGGGTTTCCTTCATTTTTGAAGTACTTTTCTAAAAAATCAAAAAATCAAAAAGAAACAAAAATAAATAAATAACTATTTTTCTTTCTTCCTTAGAGAAAGAGACAATAAGTAAAAATTCAAACAAAAATATTTTTTTTCTTTTACTCCAAAGCAAATAAATTTTTAGAAGTCTTTCTTTCAAAAAAAAACAAACAAACAAAAAGCAAAAAACAAATAAGCAAAATATAAATATATTTTTCTTTCTTCTAAAGCGTTTCTTTCAAGAATTTAAAAAGAATAAAAAAAAATTAGTTTATTTACTCTATTCCCGATTATCCGAACTACGCCAGGTGTGATTCATGCAGGGACATGATACGTAGGCAATCCACATAAGATTCAACCATCACTAAAAGAAAAAGAAAAGCGGAAAAAAAAGAGTGTAAAAGAAAATTGATAAAGAGAGGAAGAAGATGAAAGCAAAGGAAAGTATTAGCCGGAATAACGCATAACAATCGAATACATGTAACAACACGATCAACTGTATAAGTGCATCACAACCAACGTAAGATTACTTATCTGTTATGTTGTTTCAGACTAACCGTTTGTTTGCCAAACTTCAGGATTTAGAATAGGGGTGGTTGATTTTGTGGTACTCTGGCCTCACATTCATACTTCACGAGGTCCAAAGGAAAAGTTTAGCAGCCCATTGCTAAATCAAAAGAAAGTCCCCATCCTTACTTCACGAGGTCGAAAAGAAATGTCAACATGTCTTCAGAAATCCCTCTACCAACCGTTCTCGTCCTAGAAAAGAGCTCTATTTTAGCCGTTCCAACTACTGAATCAGCAGCTGCGGAAGAAAATAGAATTTTGCGTTGTCGCATGCTGGAGATGTTAGATGATTGGAATAACGGGAAAGAGCCCCCAAGTCTGATCCCTAGGTTTCCCGAATTATTCATTAGGCCATGTGGGATTTCTAATACCCCCACCAATTACCCACCTACTCTGTTTCGGTATTCTAACATCACAATCCTCTCTGAATCACCCTCCACTTCCTATCCTCGGGTGACAATATCAGATACGGCCACAAGAACATCCACTGGGTTGCCCGTTCCAATTACGGTGCAACCCGCCACACATACTCCTTTCTTTGACTCTTCTTCTTTTACATTCCCAGCGCCACCTCTTTCGCAGGATCCTACCCAGTTTGCTGCCAATGTTTATCCTCAGCCACTCCAATATGAGTTCATGCCAAGCCAAAATCCAAAAGCTCCCGAACGGGATAAAATGGCAAAGAGAATGAGCAGCTTGGAACAGAGTTTGAAAAACATGCAAGGTCTAGGCGGACAGAAGAGTGTTTCTTACGCAGATTTGTGCATGTTCCCTTATGTCCATTTGCCATCAGGCTTTAAGACGCCGAAGTTCGAAAAGTATGACGGGCACAGCGACCCTATTGCTCATCTGAAGAAATACTGCAATCAATTGCGAGGTGCCGGCGGCAGGAAGAATTGCTGATGGCATATTTTGGAGAAAGATTGATCGGGATAGCTTCAGAATGGTACATGGATCAAGACATATCTCGATGGCACATCTGGGACGATTTGGCCAGAGATTTTGTGAAACGATTCCAGTACAACATCGACATTGCGCTAGACAGGAATTCCTTATCGAACTTAAAGAAGAAGCCCTCAGAAAGCTTTAGAGAATATGCTCTCAAATGGTGCGAGCAATCATCTAGGGTGAAACCCCCTATGGAAGAAATAGAAATGGTCACTACTTTCCTCCAAGCTCAGGAACCAGACTATTTCCAGAACATGCTGTCAGAAATGAGAAACCCTTTCGCAGAGGCGATCAAGATTGGGGAAATGGTAGAAAATTGTTTAAAGACACGAAGGATTTTGAGTCAGACGGCCATTCGAGCGACCTCCCAAGCCATCCAAAGAGGGTCCGGAGGAATAGCAAAGGGTAGGACGAAAGAGGAAACGTGCATGGCAACTTCGGGTGATAGAAGACACCACGCTCCTAGACCCATCTTTTCAGAAAGAACCCCCCAGCATTATTACCATGCTCAGGAAATATCCTATATTCCTTAACCGTACGCGGTCATGAATGCTCAACTTTTTGCACGACCGCAGCAGCATGTCAGTAGAAACCAAGCTCTATTTCCAAGAAATCAGCCTCCCCACCAGAACCACTATAACCCTCGACCTCCGCAGAATAACTTTCGTCCTTGGGAACCACCAAAGAGACCAAACTTTACCCCAATTGGCGAATCTTACTCTAGCTTATTCCTGAAACTTGTCCAAATGGGTCTACTGCAACCGGTTCCTCAGAAAAGACAAAACCCGGCATCGCCTTCCTACAGAGCTCACGCCAGGTGTGCATATCATTCAGAGGCAGAGGGCCATCATACTAATAACTGTTGGACTTTGAAACAAGCAGTGGAGAATTTAATAGAGCAAGGGAAAATTGTGTTGAAGGATGAGGATGTCCCAAATGTGACCAATATTCCACTGCCCGCTCACAACAACGGGCCGATAATTGGGATGATTTGTGAAGACGAAGAATTCGATCCAGCGCTTAAGGCCATAATTGCTATTGTTGATGTGGAAAGGAAGCCCAAGGCGGCCCCCGAAATAGGAAAAAGTGGAAAAGAAGAGTAAAATCACTGAGATAGAACCAGAAAGGGAAATTGATGCACCTAAGCAAGCCTATGTGGTATGAAGGGCAATTAAGACACCCCAGCTGAATGAGCCAGTGTTTGTTGGATGCATACCACAGAAGCTTAAGGACCGTCAAGAAGAAGATAATGTGGATTTCATGACTAAAGAGAGTGAAGGAAAACATGAGGCAAGGCTCTGCGATACCCACATGGTCGAGCCAGGGAAAGGGACTATCACCGTTGAGGTGGGACCAGACGCTAAACTCCAAAACTGAAAGGCTAGGCCATTCCTAATCAGGCGGAAGCCCAGTAGATTTGTCTTGCCGCATTTTTATGCATCCCGAGTTATTTCAGGGTGTAAATTGGATGTTTCTTTTAGTTTTTATCTTTAAATTCCCGAATGTGAACCTGTTTATCCTTTCAATTCCTAGAAATGTAATTAATATTTCATCGTCCGTTTATTTTTTCTTTTATTATTTTTATTTCTCTCAGATTTGTTTTAGTTTTCTCTTTCTCTTCTCTTTAGTTCAAATCATGCAGCTTTAAAATAACATGACGTGCTTGATAACTTCATGCCTAGTTCCGAAAATGCTGTCAGACTTCAGAATAATTAATCAAGAGTCGAAATGCACAAAAGGTTACTTTGAGGAAATGAATCAAAGAATTGGAATAACTGAAGGAAAATTGGTTAGCATACAAAAAGGGTGTGTTGTACTCAGGGAATACCCGAGTAGTTATCCCAACAAAGAATGGCCCATGCTTGCAACAAGAAAGTGCGGCCCAGGAATCTTGAAATAGAACAACCGGCGTTAAGGCGCATTCCTCCTCATTACCAAGTAACAAAAGGAAAATTCGCTCCTAATTGGATCCATACATCATCCGGAAAATATCACTGAGAGGAACACCATATATGGTAGACATTGAAGGAAATGATCTTGAAACAGCAGTCAATACAGATGCGGTATAAAGGTACTATGTCAAGACCTCCTGCGACATTGGCTTTTGTATAATTAAGATGACGAAGTCTTTCTTTCTTGCTACCCCAAATACTACCAACCCTTTTTGTAAACCCTTTTGATCCGTCTACATTTCCTTGGCTACCCTCTTTGGAATCCAAAACCAAATATGAAAAAAAAAGAGAAAAGAACACCAAAAACAAAACAAAACAAAACAAAGTTTTCTTGAACTACGTTCTGACTTGATTCCGAAAGGATACGTAGGCCACCTCTCCCTGAGGTTCAGTCACACCAAAACCAAAATCGCAATTTCCCCTAAAATTGAAACTGGGGCAGATGATATGGTGATTCAGTTTAGATCTGTCAAGATGGTTCCAAAGTTGTAATTTTGTCCATAATTCTCGTTACCCAAACCGAGTACAAGTCCTTCAAGATCGATGCGGAGAAATAGGAACTGAGAAAACATCATTGTTGCGATCCGAAGCGTCTGGAATGAAAAGAAATAAAATGAGAGAGTCTTATTGGTGAAAACCTTCGGGCACCATAAGGCGATGGAAGTAGAGAAATACAAAATGAGAGAGTGCGTTAGTAAAAACTCACAAAGATTGCTATCAGGCGGTGGTAAGAAGAGAAATGAGAGAGGTCGATTAGCGAAAACCCGCAAAAGGGCGCTATCAACCGAAAAGGGTATTTCACCACTAAAGGTCCTGGCAAGGCACTCTAGCTTGGAAACATAGACCCATTTTGGTTAATAAGAGAATGGGAGTTTGTGACGATCGAGCATCCAGTTCGAGAAGCATGTCATGTCGGTTTGAAGCCAGCATACACCCCAGATAAGTCTTTCTTTTTCCCCCGAAAGGGACGTTTCTATTTTTGATTCATTTTTTCATTCTTTGTTCATTTTTATTTGGATCCCTTTCGGCTTAACTTTGAATTCCAAAACTATTACAAAGAAAAGATGACAGGACTGTTTATACAGAACTCAATCTGGTAAAGAAGAAAAACCCAGCCTCAGTGGTGTATTGATCCAACCCCCGAGTGATCATGATGATCGATTGTTTCCAAAGGAAAGGATGTTAGGAAGGAAATGGAAATCAAAGTATAAGGTCTTAGAAGAAACGGAACGAGGAAGAAAGATAGATCCCGCACAGAAAATCCTCATGGAATCCTGCAGCTGAACCCGGTCAGGTTGAAAGGAAGTCACCCCCCAAAGACAATCGACAGCAAAGTTCTCAATGGAAATGGGGCTAATATCAAGCAATGAAGATAATCAATGCCACAAAGTCAACCACTTTTTCAACTAACAAAATGTTCTTTGTTGAAAGCAGGTCAATTTAATTGTGCAAGAAGAAGGTACAACCTAAAGAAGTGAAATACGCGAGCATTGAAATGGCTCTGAAACAACAAAAATGCCTAAAAGGTAAGTTTCTTTTCAAAAAAGCTTTATTTTTACACATTTGTTGATGGGTAAAAGGGAAAACACCTAAAAGAATACCCAAAAGGAAGAAGAAAGGAAAGGAAAATGAAAACTCCGACAGAGAATCAAATCATGTCAGTCCAATATCTGTTTAAACCCCGGCTAGAAAACCGAGGTTATTCCGGCCAGAAAGCCATGAAATATTGCTTTTGAATTCTGGCTAGAAAGCCGTGAAAACGTTCTTTAAAAATCCCGATCAGAAAACCGAGGATCTCTCGGTCAGAAAACTATGGAGCCATTTCTTAAAACCTTGGTCAGAAAACCGAGGGTCTTCCGGCCAGAAAGCCGTGAAACATTGTTTTTGAATTCCGGCCAGAAAGCCGTGAAAAATTTCTTTCAAAATCTCGGTCAGAAAACCGAGGATCTCCCTGTCAGAAAACTGCGAAGCCATTTTTTAAATCCCCAGTCAGAAAACCGACGGTCTTCTAGCCAGAAAGTCGTGAAACATTATTTTTGAATTCCGCTAGAAAGCCGTGAAAACTTTCTTTCGATATTTCGGTCAGAAAACCGAGGATCTCCTAGTCAGAAAACTGTGGAGCCATTTCTTTTAAACATCGGCCAAAAAACTGAGGTCTTCCGGCCAGAAAGCCGTGAAACATTATTTTTGAATTCCGGCCAGAAAGCCGTGAAAACTTTCTTTCAAAATCCCGGTTAGAAAACCGAGGATCTCCCAGTCAGAAAACTGTGGAGCCATTTTTTTTAAACCCCATCCAGAGAACCGAGGGTCTTCCGGCCAGAAAGCCATGAAACAATGTTTTTGAATTCTGGCTAGAAAGCCATGAAACTCTTCTTTTAAACCCCGACCAGAAAACCGAGGGTCTTCCGACCAGAAATCTATGAAACGTTACTTTTGAATTCCGGCCAGAAAGCCGTGAAACTCTTCTTTCAAACCCCGGCCAGAAAACCGAGGGCCTTCCGGCCAGAAAGCCGTGAAACGTTGTATTGAATTCTGACCAGAAAGCCGTGAAACTTTTCTTTCAAAATCCCGGTCAGAAAACCTAGGATCTCCCAGTCAGAAAACTATGAAGCCATTTCTTTTAAAACACCGGCCAGAAAATCGAGGGTCTTCCGGTCGGAAAGCCGTGAAACGTTGCTTTTGAATTCCGACCAGAAAGCCGTGAAACTTTTCTTTCAATATCCCGGCCAGAAAACCGAGGATCTCCCAGCCAAAAAATCGTGGAGTTGTTTCCTTCAAAACCCCAGCCAGAAAACCGAGGGTATTCCGGCCAGAAAGCCGTGAAACATTTCTTTCAAAATCCCGGCCAGAAAACCGAGGATCTTCCGGCCAAAAAACCATGGAACGTTTATTTTCGAAACTAAGGTTTTAAAAATCAAGATTCTCTTGACCAATACCAAAGAGTCTTTTTAATCATTTTTCTGTGTCACAACTAACTCACGAAATTTTCCTAGTGAAACTAGGGTAGAAAATTTTCGTTCGTTTGCTTGTTTTGTTGTCTAAATAGGTTTGACCTCGGGACGCAAGGATCGAGATAACCTACGAGTGGAGTCTCAATCCAGAATGAAGAAAAGAAGAAAAGAACCAAAAGAAAACGAGTTGAAATGTTGGAGTAAACAGAAGCGCGGATTGCTCAGAATCTGATTGAAGTCACGAGCCCCGCCAATTCCATTTCACTCAATGTTACAGAAATAAACAAGCACGTATAGCTTGCGAGCGTCAAGATTCAGATCGAGGTCTACAGCAAAATCAGCTAAGAGTCAAGATCAAGTTTTCAAGAGAATCATAGATAGGAATCTTGTAACTTATAGTTTGATAGCATAGCTAGTTTAGCTTTAATTTCTCTTTTGGTGTAATAAGGAGGCCAGTAAGTAGTAAGTGGCAACAACAGCAACAACAGCAACAATAGCAACAGTAACAACAAAGTGTCAGTCCACGGTAGTCCCAGCTACCAAAACTTCCCGAACTACATTGACTTAATTCCCGTTTAGCCCAGGATATGTAGGAAACCTCCCGAAGTAAAGGCTCGGTCAAGATTTTTTAAGAAATGCTTCACACGAAGTATTCGAATGGACAAAAATCGTTCGTATCCGCTCATTTATCTTTGCGCGAAAACTCTTTGTGTTTCCGGGCAAAGAAGGGCAGTTGTGAGCACGTGATTTTTGCCCTATATGAAAGTTACTCCCAAAATTCAAAATAAAATAGTTTTGCGTTGCGTGTGATTTTCTGTGAATTTTGTGCCATCTCTTAATTATTTATTTGCATTCTTTGTCTATGCATGTTATTTTTAAGTTAATAAAAAATAAAATAAAATACAAAAAAATAATGTTGCATTTGCGTTTAAGTCTTATTTAGAGTAATTAAATTTATTTTTCAAAAAATACAAAAAATAAAAGTCAAAAAAAAAAATAGTACATCTTTTACGTTTAATATTTAAATGCCTAATTGTGTGATTTTTATTTAATTTTATGTGTGTTAATTGTTTGTAGAACTTAATTAGTATTTTTTTTTATAAGTTAAGTTGATTTTGTAGTGCAATTTATAATTTTTTGTTTTTAAAAAATTAGGAATTAAAAAAGAGAGGAGAAAAGATTTGGAAATAAAGAAAAATTGGACTGGGCCGTCCAAGACATTGGCCAAATTCAGGCCCAAAACATTGATTAAACCCAATCCAAATCCGGTCTCACCAACCCAGCCCCTAATTAAAAGCCAACAACACCATCTCAACCGTTCGATCATACCAATCCAACGGACAGGATCCTCTCTCCCATTAACCCGACCCCGACCCACTTTTCTTACCCGATCCAATCCCCTCCTCAGTCCCAAATACCCGTCTCCCGTCTCCTTCCCCCAAAATCAAAAATTCTCTCCCAAAAAACCCTAGAGCCGCCGCACCCCTCCATTCGCTTTAACCCGGCGGCAACCTTGACAATACCCATGAAACTAACGTCACACCACCACCAGACCATACCCTCTTTAAATCCACACCCATTTCTTTTTAAACGACACTAGAATGCTTCGAATCTGGTGAATTGATTCAAGAATCCTAGAAGACCAAATATGGGGGCCCGTCTGAAATTGGAGTTAATTTGGGCTTTAATCGACTTTAGTCGAAGTGTTCTCAGTAAAGAACACTCGATTAAAGTCCATTCGACCTCGAAAAAGGATTCTATTCAAGAAATTAGCCTAGGTTCGTCCATGTCCGAGTTATAAAGGTACTTTTTTCTCATTGTTGTTTCATTTCTGTTTGTTTGTATACATTTGTTCACCTTTTGGATAATTTATGTTGTTTTTAATTTTAAATTTTTTGATTTCTGTTCTCTTCTTCTCCTTCGAACTCAAAGACCCAATATTTGGTCAATTGTTTTTCTATGTTGTTTATTTGATTGCGTATGTTGTAGAATGCATATTCGCTTCGATTAGCGTCGTCGAATTAGTTTCATATTTTTCCGTCTTTGGCTGAGATTGTTTGAATCACTGTTTTATCGATTAGTTGGTTATCAATTATACCTGTCGTAATCGTTTAATCGAATGTTGTCAATTAGTTGGTTTCATATTCCCTTTTGATTTCGTTCGACAAAATGAATCACTGATTAGATTGAGCTTTGAATTCCCTGTTGGTTTGAGCCTTGACTAAGATTCTCTTTGATCTGTTTGTAATTCCCTATTGAATTGAGCTTTGAATTCTGTTGATTTTAAGCTAGGAAGTGTAGATTGGAAATAGCTGTAATTCTGATAAGGTTTTAGGAAATTAACAACTAGAGTTCAAAAGAAAAGGTGAAGTGCACATGTTTAGTTCAGTGGAACCTGCTGGACAGCAGGTATCCCACATACTTTCTGCACTTAGGGATTTTTAAATCAATAAAACCATACTCAGACAAAGAAAGGTGGGAAAAGAGGGAATAACATGGGTTGAAGAATTAAAAATAGACTGCAGGGCTGTTAAGTTTGGCTATAAAAAGGTCCCTGAATACAGAGTTAGACATTGAGAATCTGTGAAGGGATCTTTTTTCTTCATAAACACACACATCCTCCAAAGACAGAGCTTCTTGAACACATATTCATACCTTTGAAAGAACAAGCTTTTCTTTTTAACATACACATTCTGAGTTTTTTTTAGTTGACTAAACTCACAAGGATTTGAAATCAAGTCTAGTTTGAATTTGTTGGGATCTGTTTGATTTAAGCGGGTTGTAGTTTTTTCTGGATTCAAAATTGGAGTTGATATTCTTCTTTACTGGTTTTTGTTGCTATCTACCGTCGACTGCCTTTGCTATTACTGCTGGATCACTGCTATTGACTCCTTCGTCTTCCTTTGGATTTCTGTTTTCCAGGTACATATCTCTGAAATTGTATTTTTCTTTCAATGACAATGAATTGAGATCAAAATTTGAGTTCTATTTGTGGGACTGTTATTCGAATAATCTTGCTTATGCTGCAAATCAAATCAGGGTTGTTCTAACATAGATGTTGTATTGATAATTTGGAATGATAGGAGTACATTTGGCTCAATTTGCTATTAGTTTTTTTTTTAGTGTATGGAATTCGAATATACCTCAAGTTGAAAGCTAACTTAATAATTGGGCACATATTAGTCATTGACACTTGATTATTGTAAGTAGTTTAATTTTAACAATGCACTCTTTTAAAAAAGAAATTAGTTTCACAACGATGCTATAGTTACTTCTTTGATCATGGCAATGTATATTTAAATAGAAAATAATTTGACAGTGAATCAACATTCCTATTTGTATAAATAATATCGAGTCGGTAGAATCAATTTGATTCGAGTTGTTATTAGTCTAAACACGCAATTTAGCCATGGACATATCTAGTTCGGTTTAAGCGTCGCATGTTAATGTAAAAGATATGACTAGAATAAATCATGACTAATTAAGTCGCTTGTTAGCTCTCTAAATAGCACAATTCGAAATAACTTCAATGATATTTTTTTTGTGAGAATTAAAATGCTATTGGGTTTTCAACGACCCACTTCAAGTTTCGCAGACCTAATAAATGACTCAGGCCTAACTTTAATTGCATATCTGTCAAGGGTTCGGGCCAATGTTGCGATTAGGCTTGCTTTGCTTAAAAGGATAAATGTACAATTTTCAAATTAATAGAGCGGTTTAAAATTTAATCAGAGCACGTAATTTATAAACATGTATAAAATCAGATATTTTTAGCCATTTATAATAGTTGAAGCGACCTTGCTAGAACCACGGGATTCGGGGGTGCCTAACACCTTCCCTCGGGTCAACAGAATTCCTTACTTAGAATTTCTTGTTCGCAGACTTCATTTGAAAAGTCGAAATAGCATTTAACTTTGGACAAAGTAGGTAATAGAGTGACGAGCTATAGGAGCCATTTCACGCAAATGCTGGTACCATGCACTTTAACTATGTTTCTTGTCCGAAATTTTGTAACATTTATTCAACAAATAACCTTGTGTTATGAAATAATAAAAGAAGAAGAACAATATTGCAGAGAAAGAGAGAGAGAATTCTTATTGAATTTTTGGGATGATTTACAATGGGGTAAACCCCTCTATTTATAGGAGAAATATGACTTAGTCACAAAGTAAAACTCTCCACAAGATAGACATTCACTCCAAATAGAATTCTAGACATTCACTCCAAATAGAATTCTATTCTTAACACTCCCCCTTGAATGTATACTCAATAAGTAATGTGCCTCATTAAAACCTTAACTAAATTAAAACCCAATGGGAAAAAAAATTTAGAAAAGGAAAAAGAGTACACATATCTAATAATATGCCTTTTGGTTGCCTCGTTAGAAACCTCGCAAGGAAAACCCAGTGGGACAAAACCTTGTAAGGGAAAAAGAGTGCAACGCGCATTAACTCCCCCTGATGAGAGCATCAATTCACATCCTTAAGCCTTCGCATCCCGATCTTGTACACTAGCTTCTTGAAGGTTGACGTTGGTAGAGATTTTGTGAACAAATCAGCCATATTATCACTTGAACGAATCCGTTGCACATTAATATCACCATTCTTTTGAAGATCATGTGTGAAAAATAACTTTGGTGAAATGTGCTTTGTCCTATCTCCTTTTATGAATCCTCCCTTCAGTTGAGCTATGCATGCTGCTGCATTGTCTTCATACAAAATAGTGGGTAACTTGTCACATTTCACACCACATTTATCTCGAATAAGATGTATTATAGACCTCAACCACACGCACTCTCGACTTGCTTCATCAATAGCAATTATCTCAGCATGATTAGATGAAGTAGCCACAATTGATTGCTTAGTCGATCGCCAAGATATGGCAGTGCCTCCACAGGTAAACACATAACCTGTTTGAGATCGAGCCTTGTGTGGGTCGGATAAATATCCAGCATCAGCATAACCAATAAGATCGGGACTGCAATTATTGCCATAAAATAAGCCCATATCGGTAGTCCCTTTTAGATACCGCAATATGTGTTTGATCACATTCCAATGTCTCCTTGTGGGAGCAGAGCTATATCTTGGTAAGACATTAACTGGAAAAGTTATGCCAGGCCTTGTAGTATTGGCAAGATACATTAGTGCACCAATTGCACTAAGATATGGTACTTCAGGACCAAGTAGCTCTTCATTCTCTTCTTGAGGTCGGAACGGATCTTTGTTCACATCAAGTGATCGAACAACCATCGGAGTACTTAATGGATGTGCTCCATCCATGTAAAACCGTTTAAGTACCTTTTTCTATGTAGGTATATTGATGAACAAAAATTCCATTTGCCAAATGTTCAATTAGCAAACCAAGACATAATTTTGTCTTTCCGAGATCTTTCATCTCGAATTCCTTCTTTAAATAATCAATTACCTTTTGGAGTTCTATAGGAGTTCCAATAAGGTTTATGTCATCAACATATACGGCAAGTACAACAAATTCCGATGTTGTTTTCTTTATGAAAACACATGGGCAAATGGCATCATTTATATAGCCTTCCTTTAATAAATACTCACTAAGACGATTATACCATATTCGTCCTGATTGCTTTAGACCATACAAAGATCTTTGCAATTTGATTGAAAACATTTCCCGGGATTTTGAATTATTAGGCATTTTGAAGCCCTCGGGAATTTTCATGTATATCTCATTATCAAGTGAGCCGTAAAGGTAGGCGGTAACCACATCCATTAAATGCATGTCAAGTTTTTCATGGACAAGCAAAACTAATGAGATAACGGAATGTTATAGCATCCATAACGGGTGAATATGTCTCTTCATAATCAACACCAGGCCTTTGTGAAAATCCTTGTGCAACAAGGCGTGCCTTATATCTTTGTACCTCATTTTTCTCATTTCTCTTGCGTACAAAGACCCATTTATAGCCAACGGGCTTAACACCATTAGGTGTTTGGACTACAGGCCCAAAAACTTCACGTTTTGCAAGTGAATTCAACTCTGATTGGATTGCTTCTTGCCATTTTGGCCAATCAAGTCTTTGTCGACATTCACCAACAGATTGAGGTTCAAGATCCTCATTTTCTTGCATAATGCTGGATGCAACATTATATGCAAAGACATAATCCACCACTATATCCACTCGATTCAAATTTGTCTCAATATCGATTGGATTTATTGATAGTTCCTTATTTTCTTGAGTCTCGGGCTCAGTGGATTCCTCATGAATCTTAGAATTTATTAAGTCGTGGATTTCTTCATGAGATTCTTTCATAGTATCATTTTGATCATTTATTTTCCTTTTTCTAGGATTTCGATCTTTGGAACCTAATGGCCTGCCACGTTTCAGTCGTGCTTTTGACTCATTAGCTATGACACTAGAAGATTGTCCAATAGGTACATCAATACGGATTGGAACATTCTCCGCAGGGATATGTGATTTTGTTATCCTTTTCATATCCGTAAATGCATCGGGCATTTGATTTTCTATTTTCTGCAAATGAATAATCTTTTATACCTCTTTTTCACAAATAGAGGCACGTGGATCAAGATGAGATAATGATGCATTTTTCCACAAAATTTCCCATTTGGTTTCACCAACTTCTCCCCCTAATTTTGGGAAAAGTGTCTCATCGAATCGACAGTCTGCAAATCGTGCAGTAAACAAATCTCTCATTAATGGCTCGAGGTAGCGAATAATGGAGGGCGATTCAAACCCAACATATATTCCTAACCTTCTTTGCGGACCCATTTTGGTGCGATATGGCGGTGCTACAGGCACATATACCGCGCATCCAAAAGTTCTTAAATGGGATATATTAGGTTCATGACCCAAAACTAATTGCAACGGGGAATATTTATGATAATTTGTCGGTCTGAGACGAACTAGCATTGCTGCATGCAAAATGGCGTGACCCCAAACAGAAGTGGGCAGCCTCGTTTTCATCAATAACGGTCTTGCTATCAATTGTAGGCGTTTAATTAAAGACTCTGCAAGACCATTTTGAGTGTGAACATGAGCTACAGGATGTTCCACTTTTATCCCAATTGATAAGCAATAATCATTAAATGCTTGGGATGAAAACTCAGCAGCATTATCAAGTCTAATAGACTTAATTGGATTATCGGGAAATTGTGCCCGTAATCGAATTATTTGTGCCATTAATTTTGCAAACGTGAGGTTGCGAGATGACAATAGGCACACATGGGACCATCTAGAGGATGCGTCTATCAAGACCATAAAATATCGGAACGACCCACTAGGTGGGTGAATAGGTCCACAAATGTCCCCTTGTATATGTTCCAAAAACGCAGGGGACTCAATTCCAACCTTTGTTGGTGATGGTCTAATAATTAACTTGCCTTGATAACAAGAAGTGCAAGAAAATTCATCATTTAAAAGAATCTTTAAATTCTTTAATGGATGCCCATTTGAGTTTTCTATGATTCGTCTCATCATAATTGATCCAGGGTGTCCCAATCGATCATGCCAAAGTACAAAAGTATTGGAATCGGTAAGCTTTTGGTTTACAATAGAATGTGCCTCAATTGCACTAATTCTTATCCAATACAGGCCACAAGACAAAGATGGGAACTTCTCAATAGCCCTTTTCTGGCCAGAGGCATTTTTGGTAATGATGAGATATTCAAGATTATTCTCATCTATCGTCTCAATATGATATCCATTTCGACGGATATCTTTAAAACTCAACAAGTTCCTCTTGGACTTGGAGGAGAACATTGCATTCTCTATGATAAGTATTGTTCCTTTAGGCAGAGTTATAGTAGCTCTTCCAGAGCCTTCAATTAATTTACTACTACCAGAAATTGTAGTAACATCTGCCTTACACATACTTAAATGTGAGAAATATTTCTTCTCTTTGAGTATTGTATGTGTTGTACATGAATCAACTAAACAAATATTTTTACAATTGAAATTTGATTCAAGTTTGCTTTGAGGGATATCCATATTTACTTATACAAAAGAAATATACGAATAAGCATTAGTATTTTTTTTTTCGAGAAGCAATCAAATAAGCACAAAAGAGTACCTTTGGGCCACAATAGTAGTTTACGTTTGTCATATTCCCAATTTAAGTTTGCATAGAAGTAGTGAGATGATTGAAGCACCCATTCAGTGATTTTACAATTTTCATACGAAATTAGCCACAAAAAAAATTTAAGATTTCAATTAGGAAAAGTCGTAAAAGAATTTGTTTTACGTCTCACTTATCATTCTTTTGCAGAACTGTAAAGAAAATATTGTTTATTGGGAACTAAAGAAACAAAAAAGAAGAACGACAAAAGAATCATGTATACTTACTGGTGATTTTTTTTGTGTGTAAAATAATGAACTTTGGTATAATAAGCGTAATTACGTAATAATATCAGACAAGACAGTGTAGCTTAAATAAATACTACGAATAATTCTTTAGAAGTAATTCTGAACATCGCAAAATTATATTCAGAAACAGACTTAAAGTCTTGGAGCCTCAGATGAGCCCAATCATATCGTGCTTGTGGAAGGGTGACCAACTTTAAGTTGTCATATCTTTCCTTTAAGTCATTCCACAAAATAAGTGGATCTTTGACTTTGAGATATTCAATTTTCAACCCTTCATCAAGGTGATGGCGCAAGAAAATCAAGGCCTTAGCACAGTCCTGGGTGGATGCTTTATTTCTGTCTTTAATGGCGTCTCCAAGACCCATTGCATCTAAGTGGATTTCAGCATCCAACACCCATGTCATATAGTTCTTGCCCGAAATTTCAAGGGCAACCAACTTTCTTTTCATAATGTCAGTCATAATTAAAAAGAGGAGAAAAATTACCTTAATCTTCTGAAAGAGCTTCTTGAGATGGTAGAGTCTCGTGCTGATAACGTGTTATGAAATAATAAAAGAAGAAGAACAATATTGCAGAGAAAGAGAGAGAATTCTTATTGAATTTTTGGGATGATTTACAATGGGGTAAGACCCCTCTATTTATAGGAGAAATATGACTTAGTCACAAAGTAAAACTCTCCACAAGATAGACATTCACTCCAAATAAAATTCTAGACATTCACTCCAAATAGAATTCTATTCTTAACACCTTGGTGTTTGTAATAGTTCTATCTGGAGTTTGGCTAGTTTTCTATATGTGAAGAAAGCAAATTAAAATATTAAATCTGGGACTGCAACTAGCTCAAAGACAATTTCGTAGTTCTTTCTTTGTACCTTTGATACAAACAAAAGGATGGGCAATAACCAAAAATTCTAAGAATGATGAAGCCAAATCAAATTGATATTGATATTATCATGAAGTGACACTGCTACAGAAATTTCATTTTCATTAGGACAGAGAAAGGAGACGTATAATATTCATTTGTCAAGTTTTCACGTCGCCGACACATTAGTGGTTTCGTCATTATTTGTTTGTTGTCTCTGTCATTATATGTTGGGAAAATGAAGGAAGAGTACTGCATCTTTATCTATTCATAATATACTCATCAAAAAGTGGATTAGTGGTATGCATCATGCATGCCAGCAAATGAGTACCCTTTCAGCTGGGGAACCAGAAGGTTGCTTGTGGATAGATCTAACAACAATGCAAATGCATCAGAAAATAAATAGCCAAGCAGAGGCGGACCCAGGTTTGTAGGTGATAGTGGTCATGAGCGGACTGCTCAATTAGTGATCGGTCAAACTTTTGATCTTAACAGCTTGTTTGAATTGTTGTTATATATTGTATTGTATTGTGTTGTTATTTTAAAATATGATGTTTGTTTTGATTTTTACTTAAATTTTATTGTATCGTACTCGTATCGTTAAATTTATAGTTACGTAACAATGAATGTGACACTTTATATAACGACCGATTTGGTATGGTTGCATCGTTACCTTGTCTTTTTCTCTCATTTCACCTTCATTATTATTAAATAATTTTATTTTATTATTTACCCTACCTTTTTATATAATAATTATACCGTTTTCATTTTTTTAGTGATATTGCAAATTTATTGTTCATATGATAGTGCATGATAACATGGAACAACAACAAAGAATACAATCTATCCAAATATTGTATTCATTAATGTTACAATACAATATACTACAATACGATATAATACATTACGAAATGATATGTAACAACCATCCAAGCAGCTTATATAAACATTTTCAACATATAAAAACACACACACACACACACACACACACACACATATATATATATATATATATATATATATATATATATATATATATATATATATATATATAGTATTTTTGCCGAGGTTAACAGAATCCAGTGACCCTTTTTCTATGTACATAAGTCCGCATTTGGAGCCAAGATTTTCGATGATATAGACGAGACGATCACTGTATCTAAAATAGGGGTGTACAAAGCAAACCGACAAACCGCACCAACCCGATAATCCGAATCAAACCGTGAAAAAAACCCGACTATGGTTTGGTTTGATTTGGTTTGGTGTGGGGAAAAAAACCCGGCCATAATTGGTTTGGTTTGGTTTTGACTAAAGAAAGTCAAACCGAAACCAAACCAACCCGACATTACATATATAGAAATATTAGATATATTTAATATATAAATATACTTATTGTGATGTAATTTATAAAAATTTCTTATAAAAATTTATGATTTTATCTTTTAAGATTGGATTTAAAACTTTTGAATGTTCCAATAAGTTTTATAGCTATTAACATTAATAAACTAAATAATGCTAACAAAAGCCTAAACTTATATCAAATCAATATTAATGCTAACAAAAGACATTCAATTCAATACTATGAACGAATGTATTGAATATTTATATTTTATTTTACAATAAATTAGATAAAAATGCATAACATATTTTTATTTTTTCTTTATTAGGGTTTAGTCATGTGATTGACACTCCCTTATTAGTCTACTTATTTTATCATGACTTATTACTTTTAAATTATACGTATTTATTTTTATTATAGCTTTTTAATTAGCAATATTTATATTACATAATTTTATTGTCTTTATCATTGAATATTTTAGGATAATGCCATGATAATTCTCATATTTTGTATTATTTTATTGAAAAAAACTTTGTATAGTTGTATCTTATTAGGATTAAAGAAATATTTTGTGCATAATTTATATGTTCTGTTCTAGGGAGATTTTAGCGGAAACAACCCGAAAAAATCGAAAACCCGAGAAAACCCGAGAAAAACCGAGAGTGAAAAACCCGAGTTTATTGGTTTGGTTTTGGTCTTTAGATTTAATAACCCGATACATGTGGTTTGATTTGATAATTGTAAAATTCGAATCAACCCGACCTATGTACACCCCTAATCTAAAATATTACTAAAAAATTGGTGATTTGGTAAAATTATAAATTTTATAGTATTATGCAAGTTGAAGAAAATGGTAAGCATATTTTATATGTATGTAGCCGTTATAATTAGTTGGGAAGGAGGTTAGTGGAAGTTGGTAAGATAGGCAGTTTAGTCACTTAAGTTATAGTTATAGTAATTACATATTGATGCCATACATTTGGGTTATCGAAGTATAGTGCTAGATAAGGCAATTAATGTTGCAATGCTATATATTATAATCGCCTTCTCTTTCTTTAGTAATAAATATACAAAACTCTTATTTTTGCTACCTTAATTTAGTTTTCTTTCCAGTTTTTTCCTTATTTCATTTAGTGTTCCATTATTTTTTTTGCATTTCCTCTTATTTTCTGCTACTTAGCTCAGCACGTATCAATATTAGGCTTTGTAGCCATATCTTATAGCGTTAGAAATTTCTATTAGTGGGAGCAGCTATTTTCAAACAAGTATTTCAATAAAGCTATCATTTTTACAGTAAACTCTGCGTAGCCACTAGGATTGATTGACTTTACACAAAATATAATACTTGGTCAATTATATTCTTCTTACTGGAGAGACTTTAGTGAAATATTTTCTTTTATTTTCAGTTCGTCATATATCGGCAGTAGCTTATTGTTTTGTTAGTGTATAACCAAAAATTAAGATTTCAGTCAAAATTTTATTTTAGAAGAACTCGGGATATTGATAATTAAATATAAAAAAAGTTGACTTCAACAAGCTGAAAAAGCAAAATAGATTTGTATATTTCAAAAATATTTCGTGTCCTTACAAATGTTCATTCTTCCCCAATTACAATTATCTCGAAGTAATAGAGTATCCATGATAATTAATGACATTAATGTAACGTCATAATTAATAACCATAACTGATTCTATACAAATTTCATAATGCTTTCCGTAATTAATGTCTATTAAGTACCAATTTCGTATCTGTACCGCTTTTGCTAAAAAAGTTTATTCATCTGATATAACTACTAAAAATCAATAGGTACGAGCTTTTGTCCTTCCTCTCCCTGTGCCTGTTGAAGCTCATACCTTTTTTCTTGGCCAATCAGTCACTCTTCTACTAGTCCACGTGTCATGATATATCACCTCATATTCCATTCAAGGACTCAATTTTTTCCAATACAGATAGTTCCCCACTTGCCATTTATTCTTCAAGAGAATATTTGGGAAATGGATCTCATTATAGCGGGAATATTTGCCACTGTTATTTCTTCTCTGGAACTGATGCTTCATATCACTTCCATTTAATGTTCATGACACGTGGCACCTCCCGATTGGTTCTGCAAATTTTCAGCACTTTTTAGGTCTTTTTACGGCTTCATTAATTACAAAACGACAACATTCATCATGCGTTTCCATCATTACGTCTTTTCCTCTAACGGTTGCTTCTGAGTATAAATATAAGTTTTCATCTTTGTCTTTTTCGTAAAAAAGGATCAGAATATTCAAGTTTACTTTTCTTCTTCTTCGTCGTACTAGTATGTCTTCTTCAATCCCTAACCCTTGTAAAGTTCCCATTGTTGATAACCTTTCTCATGCTACTATTAGAAGTATGAGAGGAGGAAGACTTCGTACTTTAGGTTCTTCATCTTCCCGGGGTCCTTCTCTTCCTTCTACGAGTTCAACTCCACTTTTTAGAACTAGAGGTTCCCTTTCTCAAATGCGTTCTTCTAGAAATAAAGAGACCAATGAGCCTTTTCGTGAACCTTTGGTCGACAAAATTGTTCCTGCTGAACTATCTTTTTATAATGACAGAGAGTCCTTCACAAACCAAGTTTCTTCTATGTCTTTATTAGATTATGCTGATATTTACCCAACTCAGATCACTAAAGGTTTGATTCGCGTGGTCTGGAGTTATGATTTTCACATCATAATCCCTAATACAAACCAAAGAATCAATTTTTATTTGATGGGGTTTTCTTTTGTATATACATACACTTGTACTTTGAATTTCAAACCCCCTATTGACCCGGTCATCCTCAAATTCTGTCGTTTTCTTTATGTTTGCTTAAGATTAATCGGTTATATCGTGTAGAGGGCAGTTGCTTGTTTGAGGCATTTGGCCAACATGGATGACTTGCATTTTACTTTCTTTCATTTAATCCATCTTTATTCTCCCAAGCTTTTCTATCATGGAATTTTTACATTATAGTAAGAAGTAAAAGAGTTCTGGTCAGCCCACAAGACGATAAAGACTGAAGCTGATGCAGCAGATTTGTCACTGCCCTCACTGTTGGTTTAATGGGTGAAGAGAATGTTCCATTTTCTAAGAAATGGAATTTGCACGTAAGTTTTCTTTTCATAACTTTTATGCACTTTTCTTATTTTGTTTTTTTGATGGCTATCATTTTAACCCTTTCTTCTTTTTCAGCAACCATGAGAATTGTTAGTGAAATTTCTAATTTTCATGGTTGGGTAGAAATGTTGTTAAGTGTTGCTCCGATGGAAGGTAGATCTTGGAAAAACATTTCTCATTGGTTTTGTTGGAAAGTGAAAACTCACAGTAAATGATTTTCTTCATATTCATTTCATTTTCAGTCATTTCTCCGCTTATGATTTTCTTTAATCCTTCTTTCTATCAGGATTTCCCATTCGAGGCATAAATGTTGAGGCCGTCATAGCTTCCAGAGTTTCTTTGGAAAGAGCCCAAGAGATTGTTCTGGTTCTTCATCGAAAAGGAAAGCTTCGAATGGCCAAGATTCTAAAGAAGAAGAACAACAAGATGGGAGTTGTTTTATAGAAAGGCCACGGGCTAGAAGACACATTATTCAGATGATAAAGCATCTCCTCATTGTTCTATTCCTCTAACCGAGCCTGTTTAAGCCTCTTTGGTGATTTTCGATGATGACAATCCCACAGATGCTCATAATTCTATTGATTAGCTTTTTGCTCATAGGTTTGATAGTGAAGGTTTAGGAACGATTTTTTATGATGTTTCCCTTGCCTCATTTTCTATGCTTGCTCCGGTGATATCTCCCTTACCAGTTGTGATTGTTTCCATTGCTGCTCCGCCCCAAGCTATTTTGACTCATTCCACATTCCCTCCCACTACAATCCATCATACTGAGGTTGGTTCCTCAAGTGGAGGTGAAGCTATAAGGAAATTTATCATCGAGGTTCCTGCCGATGGTAACCTTTTTGCGGAAATTAGGTGGGGCTGATGTATGGTTGAAGCCTCTACTAGTCCAGACTAGAGCAGCAACTGAAAGTCTTAACTTTAGAGTTATTGATCGAGAAGGCTTCCTCAAATCTACCTGTTAAGGACAAGAATCTCCTTGAAACATCTTTCTCTTAACAACTTTCTAAATCCAGTGAAGAAATCAGAGAACTGAAGGCTTTACTAAGCAAGAAGGAAGTTTATGCTGGTGAAATCGTGCAAACACTTTCTCAGACCCAATAAGATCTTCGTGAGTCTTCTAACAAGGTCAGTTTTTAGAGAGTTCACTCGGTCTTCTACAAGCTTCTTACGATTTTGCCCTGGCTAAAAATGAAAAACTTAAAAATGAGATTGGTCAGTGGGAACAAGATTACGAGATTCTTGAGGACAAAACTACAATGGAAGTGAGTTGGGAAATTTTAAACACACATCGTGATATCCTAGTGGAAGTTAGCCAGGAGGGCTTTAGGTTAAATGCTAAGTTAGCCCGAATAAAAGAGACTATTGAAAAACCTAGCAAAACCAAGATTTCTCTTCTCCCATGGTTGATATTCCCAAGCACGTTAAAGATGATATAGGTACGGTAAATGCTCCAACTCCTTCAAGCCATCTCAAACCTACTGTTGTGAAAGACCCTATTTCAGTTCGTTCTTCAGCCCCCCAGTGAAAAGTTTATGACATGTTACTTCTTTTCGTTTCTTTTCTTTTATGGAATGTGGTTTTTACCCCCGGTCCCATTTGGGAGTTTAGTTTTTTGAAATGATAAGTCCCCAGACCTTTTCGGGGCACTTTTGTATAAATGACAAATAGTTTATGACTAAGTTTTGTACTTAGTCTGAACTTTGTTTTAAAAATATTTAAGAAGTTTTCTATTTTAACTTAGTTATTTTGAGCTTCTATTTTTTCCGGCGTTGCCTTTATATTTTAAGGACTTGTTAATTAATTCGCGGGTTTATGTTTTACACTTTTTTGCATTTATTGTTTTATAAAATGCTTTATTAACTTCATGGATTTTCGAATAACACGTGAATTTTATAAAAGAGAGCCCTTTTATTTTTGACACTTAATGAAGAAGACGTCTCAACTTCATAATGGTTTAAATATACGACAAATGAAATAGGAACACACATATTTCTTAAAATAACTTTGATAAAGTTTTCATTTGAACTTGTCACGTTTAAATAACATCTTACATGTGTTCAAATATCTTCTATAACTTTTCTCGTAACTGTTTTCTTTTAAAATAGTTTTCAAAATTGAAAATAAAAGTCAAGGTTTTCCTTTACAACATGTTTCTATACATTGCCTTTAACCTAGATATTCTTGAAATTTGAAAGGTTTTTTGAATGACTTTGTGTTATTTGGCTTGTAACTTTGCCCTGAACTTGACTCAATTGCTGAGTAGACTTTGAGGCTTTGGTTTATAATTTTTTTACTATCTTCTTAGTCTTTTCTTGCCTTCTTTATACGTATGTCGTATATCATATAGTTCCCCAAGTGTTTGAGCTTTGAAGTATGAAATCTCGAGCACTTGTTTACTCCTCTTATTTGGTCCTTTCCCTGAAAAGGAAAACATACAGGACTCAGAGTTGTGATTATAGATGAAGACTGCTAAACCCGTTTGAATTTCTATCAGAATAAATTGTAACCCTAGACTGGCAATTTATGTTTTTCTGTATGTCTTGCAGGTTGTGACTCATCATTTAGTACGGGTTAGCTTTTTTCCTATCATCTAAAATCGTTATTAGAATTTTAATAATTCAAAAGATAAATTTCGAAGATGAGGGTACCTACACGCGGGCTCTTCTTTTCCTAAGAAATAATATCTCTTCAGATAAATGACATTGCAATGTAAAGGTAAAATCTTACCATCCATTATTTTCAGCTCGTATGTTCCCTTTCCTGCGATACCGTTGATCTTATAAGGTCATTCCCAAGTTGGACTTAACTTTCATGCAATAGATTGAAAATACTTTTTGAGTGCAAAGTCCCCAATCTTGAAGTATCTTAAGCGAGCTTTCCAATTATAATATCGTTCCATAACCTATTTTTGTGCTGCCATTTTTATTAATGCATTTCCCTCATTTGCTCAAGTAAATCTAAGTTGATTCGCATTTCTTCTTCATTAGATTCTTTAGTTACTTGTTCATATGTCGTGCTTGGATCTTCTATATCGACTGGGATCAAGGCTTCAACTCCGTATACTAGTGAAAATGGTGTTTTGTCGTATTTATTTTTGTTATCATGCGATAAGCCCAGAAAACACCAGGTAACACCTCTTTCCAATTACCTTGGATTCATCCAATCATTTCTTCATATTATTAATAATGACTTTATTCATCGATTTAGCTTGTCCATTACCTACTAGATGATAATGTGTTGAGGTAATCCTTTTGATTTGCCAACTTTGATAAAACTCTGTGATTTGTAATCCTATAAACTATGGGCCGTTGCCACATATAATTTTCTTTGGTACGCCGTATCGGCATATAATAATTCGCCAAATGAAATCTCTGACCTCCTTTTCTCGTACATGTTTAAAACCATCTACTTCTACCCACTCTAGCAAAAATCCTACCTTACCTTTTGCTTGTGGTAGTGGACCCACGATATCCATCTCCCACTTCATAAAAGGCCATGGTGCAATGATTGGATGTAGCAATTCCATGGGTCTATGCATATTGTTATTGTAACTTTGGCACTTGTCACATTTTGCTTCAACGTTTTCCATTTGTTTTTCTATTTTGGGCCGAAAATAACCTACTATTATTATGGTTTTCACTAAAGATCTTCTTCCTGCGTGATTTCCATAATGTCCCTCCTTTATTTCTCCTATCACATAAGCTGTCTGAGAAGGTCCGAGGCAACTTGCTAAAGAACCACCAAACATTTTACCATAAATATTGCCTTGCTTTAAATAGCAGCGAGCAACGTTTTTGCGAAGTGCATGATCTTATTTCTTATCTTCAGGGACAGTTCCATACTGCAAAAAAACGATAATCTCATTCCTCCAATCCAAAGTTAAATTATTAAAATTTACCTTATTTTGTATTTTGATAAAATACAGAATGGAATAGATGTATTACAGAAGCATTTTCATCATTTGTCACTTCTACCGCAGATGCAAGAATAGCCAAGGCGTCTGCCTCAAGGTATTGCTACATTCTTGCCTCCCTAGCTGTATAAGTCCTCAACATCTGGTTAACTACAAGTTGTGAATCGCTTTTGATTACAACCCGTTCTATGCCAAGTTCGCGTGCCAGTTCTAAACCTGCAATCACAACTTCATGCTCTGCTTCATTGTTAGTCACAAGATAACATTTAATAGCTTGTTGTATGGTTTCACCCGTAGGTGGTACTAAAACAATTCCTAGACCTGCTCCTTTCACATTTGATGAGCCATTAGTAAATAAGGTCTAAGTTCCTAGATTAGATCCATTGAATACTTGTAGTTCTTTTTCTGTTCTATCCCCTGTCTAAAATTGACTAGCACCTGTGACTTTGTTGCAGTTCTAAGTTGATAGGTAATGTCATTGATAACTAGGAATTTTGATACATTTTATACTTGTTCTTGCTTATGTTTTGGTTAGAAATTTGTTAAAAGGCTCACAAGTTGTGCTTGATTGTATGTTTGATCAATAAAGTGACAAGATGTCAAAGTAAGCTCAAAAAGGAGTGAAACTTGCACAAGTACCAAGACAAGACAAAGCTCAAGCAAAACAAGGCCAATGGGGCTGCACACCATTATATGCAGTCCGCACAAGTGTGGTTCAGAGAATTCGATTTCCAAGCCAACAAGCAATGCGGCCTCATGGGATTTATTGCGGTCCGCATTGGAGTCATTGTGGCCACACTCGATTTAGTGCAGTTCGCAGAGCCAAGAATTAGAGAAGTGGCGGTTTTGAGTTTGTAGACCAATGCGGTCCATGCTACATTTAACACGGACCGCACTAGAAGCCACGACAGCCGCATTCGATTCTGTACGGTCCACATTGCCCAAATTCAGAGAGTTGTTTATTCAAGTTCAGAGCCCTAGTGCGGCCACACGTAATTTTATGCGGTCTGCACTAACCGTACAAGGGTATTTTTGTCCACATTTTTCAACTTTGTATAAATAGATTCTTTTCCATTTTTATGTCAAGCAAATAGATTTTATACTGAGCTGTGCTCGAGAATTCGATAGTTTTAGCTATTTTGTGCAATTTTATCTTTATCTCAACATTGAATCATTTAGTTTATTTGAGCAATCAATTAATATGATTTTTTCTTCATCTATTTCTTTGTTTTCTTCTCTAATTATGAGTAACTAGATCCATAAGCTAGGGTTGTGGCTCAACCCTAGTATGGGTAATTAATAGGTCTTGTGTTTTAGGGCTTGATTGACTATGAGCGTTTGATATTTGGACTAATTTTATGTTTAATTTCTGAATTAGTTGTTGCAAACACTAGTTTGTGTTTAGTTGATGTTGGCTCTTCTTGAGAAAGAGAGCCTAAGTTTCTAAAATTGGTCCAACAAGGAGTTAGGGAGTAATCAATAGATTGATAGCCCAAATTAAAGGGTTAATCCTAGTCATATAAACACCCACCTTGAACCCTGGTTGATTGTGCAAATTTTATACACAATTGGTCTTAAGAAAGTCAATTCGGGCAAAATCACTCGAACTACCGAGAGGTATAGAGTGAGTAGAATCGAGCAACGATTATATCATACTACCCAAATGTGACAATCTAGCTTTAAACTCAAGATTTCATCAATTGACCACCTAGGTGGAAGTCACTACCCAACTGTCTTTTAATCATTTGAACAACTAACAATAGCTTAACCTTAGCTTATTTTAGTTTAATTGAGCATTGTAGTTTTATAAAATTAGAATCATAATCAATACCAAAAATGTGTAGAAGTTCAATTAAGAGCAGATACACAACTTCGCTTCAGATAGACACCTGACACCAATATCTAGCTCCCTGTTGAAATCGATCCCTACCTTACTCAAGTAAAAGCTGCTTCGACCTCTCTCGCTACTCAATCGTAGTGCAAGGTTTTCTTCGATCACTTTTTGGTGCCATTGTCGGGGCACTAACGGTTTTGTCTATCTATCTAAATAGTTTTGTGTTTTGTTCTTCTTTCATTCTTTGTTACTAATTTGTGTGTGTCACAACTCTAGGTACAAAATGGCATTAAATCCTAATGACCCTCTTAGAACGTGATTGTGGGGGAGGAGGTTGATGATAGTAGAGACGATAAGGTGTCTCTTGTACCTCCAGGACAATGAAGAGTCCTCCAGGCAAATGTTAATGAGAATATTCTAGACCCTCCTCTGCCACCTCCAAGAGCGGTTCCTCGAGTGCTCCCATACCGAGGGTATGCAAGTGAAACTGTCCCACCTCGAATCCAGGCGGGCAATTTCCAAATTACTAATGTGATGCTGACATTGCTGGAGCAGCGTGGATACTTCACAGGTACTGCCACTCAAAATGCTTACAAACATCTCAAGTGGTTCGTGGATACCTGTTGGGGGAGAAAGCAAACTAATGTGTCTGAGGTTGTACTCCAGTTGAGACTCTTCCCATTTTCATTTAGAGGGAAGGTGTTAGATTGGCTAGAGCAACTTCCCAACAATTCAATCACTACTTGGGATGAGTTGGTGGACAAGTTCATTACAAATTTCTTCTCACCGGGACATATGGAGGCATTGCAGGATGAGATCTTAACTTTCAAGCAGGAGCCCACCAAACCATTGTATGCGATTTGGGAGAGATATAGAACTATGGTGAAGGAATGCCACAACAATGATATGACGGAGAATACGTTGCAACAAACTTTCTATTGGGGCATCAACACAACAAATCAATGAATAATGAATCAACTTGCTGGGGGTAATTTCATGAAACTGACGTATGATGAAGCTTTTGCCATTCTTGACGAGATGGCTGACACATCCTTCGCTTGGCAAAGTAGAGCCAATGTGCCCCAGGGTGACCCCACAGTCATTCATTTTCACAAAGAATTACATGATCATAGGTAGGCGATAGTTGAGTTGACAAAAACCATGAACCAACTAGCAAATGCACAGTTCCAACAAGTCCAAAATCCTCGCCAAGTGAATGCAATGGAGGATGTTAACATGCTAGTGAACCAAAGAACACAAAAAGGTCAACATAACAAATGGAATTCATATCAATTTGACAATGATGGTAGTGGATTTCAAGATGATAGATATGACTGGCAAAATGAAGAGGTACAATATGTTAATAATTATCAAGGCCAAAGAGGCAATTCTTCCAACCAACAACAACAATGGAGATCCCTAGGTAATTGGGGTAATCAACAACAAGGCAAAAACAATTGAAACAATCACCAACAAGGGAACAACAATTTGGGAAATACTAATAATAAATTAGGGTAATTAAAACAACAACCGAAATAATCAAGGAAACCGGGCAACAACAACAACCAGGGTGGATGGAACAACAACCAGGGTGGTCAAGGGCATGGTTTTCAAAGGCCCTCAATGTACCAATAACCGAGCGATCCACCACCTTTTCCATCATAGGGTCCTAGTTCTTCTAGCAATGATATGGGCAGAATTGAAATGATGTTCGAACAAATGATCAAGATGAATGCAAATTCGGATGCTCAATTGTCTTCTCACAATACTTCCATTAGAAATTTGGAGGTGCAATTAGCCAAATCTCCCAGTCCTTGAATACACGCCCTAAAGGTGCTCTACTAAGTGATATGGTATTGAATTTGAAGGCTGGGAACAATCATCTTATGGAGGTAACTACTAGGAGTGGACGAGGCGGTGATGTTAATGCTTCCAAACAAAAGCAAGTTTTGGGTGATGAAGTTGAGTTCCAAGATGATGAAGTTCCTTTGGTGGTTGAGAATATGGTCGATGAAAATGTGAGAGAACAAGTGATGATCGACATTCAAGATGTCGAGGTAGAGGCACAAAATGAAATGAACCCGTCTAGAGAACACGTAATAGACATGCCGGAGTCAGTTTTGCCAAAAACAAAGGCACCCCTACCTAGGGCACCTCCACATTATCCTCAAAGGCTAGCCAAGCAGAAAAATGAGAATCAGTTCAAAAAGTTCATTGACATGATAAAGATCTTATGCATCAATGTGCCTTTGGTAGAGGCTTTATAGAAAATGCCTGGCTATGCTAAATTCATTAAAAGTTTAGTGATAAATAAAAGATCCATGGATTGTGAAACTATCAAGATAACCTACTATGTTAGTGCTGTAGTGCATTCAATGGCTCCAAAGTTGGAGGATCCCGATGCTTTCACTATCCCTTACACTATTGGAAGTGCAGACTTTGCTAAAGCTTTATGTGAATTAGGGGCAAGCGTAAATTTGATGCCCTACTCAGTTCGTAAGAATTTGAGTATTGGGCATCTGAGGCCGACTTCCATAAGATTGCAAATGGCGGATAGATCAATGAAGCGACCATTTGGGTATTGTTGATGATGTGATTTTATGAGTGGACAAATTTATCTTTCCAGCTGATTTTGTGATCTTGGATTGTGAGGTAGACTATGAAGTCCTGCTCATATTAGGGAGAACTTTCCTTGCTAAAGGGAAGGCTCTAGTTAAGCAGGGGAACTCACGTTTCGGGTGGGTGATGAAAATGTGGTCTTTCATGTGTGCAAGTCAATGAAGCAGCCTAATTGTACCAAAATATACTCATTTGTGGATCTTGTCATGGCTGTGATAATTGATGACACTGGTGCAATGATTAATGTGGGAAGACTCTCTAGAGAATGTATTGTTAAACCTTGATGTCAATGATAATGAGGGCCAAGTGGAGTGTGTGAATGCTTTACATGGAATGGGCTCTTATTCTTATGAGCCTAGGAAACTCTCCTTGGATCTTTAAAATAGAAAGACTCCTCCAACAAAGCCTTCAATTGAGGAACCTCCGGTGTTGGAGATGAAGCCATTTCCTCCACACCTCAGGTATGAATTCTTAGGCCATACTTCAACTTTACCAGTTATTCTTTCCTCATGTCTTACTAACATTCAGGTAGATGCCACATTGGCGGTGCTCAAAATAGGGAAGAAGGATATTGGATGGACTTTAGCTGATATTCGGGGAATAAGTCCAACCTTTTGTATGCTCAAAATTATTTTGGAGGATGATGCAAAATTGTCCTTGGAACATCAAAGGAGGATGAACGAGGTGTCGCGCCCCCTATTTCTTACGTAATCGTGTTTATGACATTTGGTTAGGATAACTCTTTCCTTTTGGAAAAGGGGTTTGTAATTTTGATGAGTCGTTACCTAACAATTTTAAGGTGCGTTAGGATACCTATAGAGCTCAACTACAACTACATTTTTTTTATAACTAGAGATAGGGTAAGGGCTTGAAATTATCCCAAGGGGAAGGTGTTAGGCCTGGCTAGATAGTTCTTTGTGAATTTGTGCAGTCAACAAGTAAACAAATCGGGCTCAAATAAAAGGTAATTTTAAATACACAGGTGTTTGAAGAATGATAAAATAAAGCAAAGTTTTGAAAGAGTTAAAATTAAACATTCTGAAGGATGCAAATGGGTCCTAGGTTTATATGTAATATGGATCACATCAATGCAATACCTGGTAATCACTCCTCAAAAGAGGGGCTACACGTGGTATTAGCGCACTAGTCTTCATATCCATATCAACCCATCCCACCCAATCATGGTATTAAAGAGTGGATTGGTCTCGACCTCTATTGCATGTTATTCCCATCCCATTCTTATCAGTCCCAGAGGATTTATGACTACTACTCCTTTAAGAGGGAGGATTTTAAGCTGACTCTTGGGTTTTAAAGGTAAAGGCTAAGGCGACATTCAAAACACATAGGACTGCATATCAGGGGAGACATGTAAAACAAATAAAAGGCTCAGATATACCTCCTAAATTAAACATAAATAGCATGACATAAAACACATTTAGGGCCATAATTTAAAGTACTAAGATAGTGGAGCTTTAGTTATTGAAGCTGACCAATTTATTACATAACTCAGATAAGATGTCTGGATCTGGTCTGCCTACTGGCTATCATAGTTATTAATTAAACAAAGGAATATTCAAAATTTTCGTTATGACCTAAGGCTTGCCTAAGTGTATTAATGGTACCCTATGAGCTTGATGTCTATTACGATTCAGGAATGGCAAAGCTATAATAATTTTGAACGAACAAATTCGATTATATAGGCATGCTTTCTAAACCGCATAAATGATAGTAGTAAGTTGCTTAAACTGATTAAAAAAAAAGTACGACTCAAGAATTTTTTAGCTAAAATGGTTTCAGGTTATAAACTTTGTTGATGATTTTAATTCGTACAGATATGGTATCTAATGTTAAAGCTTATTTGGCCCCTATAGGCATGGTATCTAATGAAATGGAGTAGGCAGGATTTATTTGATCACAACGAGATTCCTATAGGCATGATTATATTGATATTAACCCTATAGTCATGACATCTAGTTTAGAACCTAATTTTAACTTATGGTCATGAAGTATGATTATGGCCATTAGGCCCTATAGGCTTGATCTCTAAGTGTAGAATTAAATCATTCGGAATTTGAAAGCAGATCCTCTAGGCAGGATATCTAAGTGTTAAACATGCAGAACTTTTATTAAATAGATCATATAGGCAAGATATCTAAGTGTAGAATTAAAGCATGCAGAATTTGAAACAGCAGAACCTATAGGTAGGATATCTAGCTGTAGAATTAGAATATGTAGAATTTAAAGTAGCACATCCTATAGGCATGTTATCTACCCCCTAACAACTAACCATGCATAATTAGCCATCCATTTTCATTACCCAACCCCAATATCTATTTACAAATTATTACATACCAATTGTTGAATTACAAGAGGAGTACATAAATAAGAAATTACAACAAAAAAGCTTAATTTTGGCTTCCTCTCTGAGTTATGGAACAAAACACTTAAAATGCTACCTGTGACCTAGGCGTGCAAAAGTTCCCTAAGGGTCTCAAGGGACCCCGGGCAATTCTTACACCCAGGTTGCATAACTAGATAGAGAATAAGTGTAGTGTGGAAGGGGCCATCCCTTATGTGTCCAAGTTCAGAGGGAGCTCAAGGGTCCCAAGACAAGGCTCACACATAAGGGGCAGATCCTAAGTTCTAAGAGTATAGTGGAAGTGCATAAACAAAGATTTTATATAAAAATAGGGTTGATAATATAAAGGGGTAAGGGTAATTTTGAAGCAGCAATAGTAAAACATAATCTACACAGGATCAGCAGTTGGACAAAAGGGTCAAGCGTTTGGGAATACATATGAAGCATATGTCCCTAAGAAGTGTTAGGTTTGGACATGCACAATACCAGATGATGCTAGCATGCCCCTAAACCAGCCAGGGAACAAAACACATAATGGTATATGGGGTTTAAGATTCAGTAAATCACATAATTAAGTGACCGACAAAGTATATACATAAGGGAATACATTAATTCAGAAGGGGGAGGGAGCAGATTACATCATACTTAGTAATGAAACTTGATTGCATAAATACAAGTAGAAGCAGGCAAGAGTGAACGAAACATATAATGAAACATGTTGTTTTTGATGCTTGAAGATTAACTAGGTCATACTAGTAAAAAGCAAATGCAAGAAGGATCCTGGCTTTCAGATGGCTAGACAAAGAAACACCACAAATAGCAATAGAGAAAAGTGAGTTTTTGTCAAGTGTGTGCTCTGAACTTAGGTAGTTCGTTCATGTCCTTTGAAAGAAAAGAAGGCGGGAATTTATAGTTTTGAAAATAGGTGAGGAATAAGGTAATAAGTATATTTTAACACAAATATAGAAATAATCACCAGCCAGAATCAATTACACAAGTGATTCCCTTTTAATTGGAGCAGGCCTAATAAAGGGAAGAAAATCAGTTTGGAAACAGGCTGATTATTGCCATATAAGGGGCAGTAAAAAGCATGCAGTGAACAATCAAGTCTAAGTACAAAAATATATTTATTTTGGGAAAGAAATCATCAAATTAAAAACATTGTAGTAAATAAAAAAGAATAAATTAATTATAAACAGACGAGTGAAATGTTAGACAAGTAAAGGTCTTACAGTAACAAATGAGGAAACCTTTTGAAAAGTTAGGTTTTCGACAAAAGTCGAGTTTAAAAGATAGCAAAACTTGGAATCAGATAAGTTACATAAATAAGAGAAAGTCATAAAAAAAGAACTTTAGTCAAATTGAGTGCATACTAAAACAAACAGTTCAGACCAAGAAGACCTAGGGTTTTCAACAATAATCGAGTTTAAACGATGATTAACAAATAAGTCAAACAAGAACTTAACCAAACAAGTACACGGCTAACAAACAGCTTCAGAACTCGAACGAGGCCCAAAAGAAATTAGGATTTTCAACATGTTAACTTAGATAGAAGAACAACATGAGAAAAACATGGCAAAAATCATAATTACGTCAAAATCAGGGAAAGAGACTTAAAGGAAAATCTTAACCGGAATAAAAAAGTAAAGAGTCATTTTGAAAGCAAAGTTAAAGAACCTTCGACAAACACTTACGAAAGTCATAGTAAGTACAAATCCATAGTAGATCTGGAACAAAGTTGAAAGATCTTGAAGAAAAAGGGTTTTGAAAAACCGATAAAAGGTAAGAGAAGCCTTGAAAATTACCGATCTAACCGGAGAGTCAAGGATCTGACTTGAACTGCCATAGCTGGTCGGAGAAAGGTCAGGGATGACTGGAGAAAGTCCATAAACTGAAATCGAGCAAGGATTGAACCAGATTCCCCCAAGGTCTGGCCATGAAACCATAGGAACAAACACCTAGGAGCCATATGAGGCCACTACACGTCTTCGATGGCTAGGGGAGACCATGGATTAGGAAGGGTTTAAGGTGGATTAGGGTGTAGTTGATGGTGGCGGCAAGAATTCATGAGTGTTTTCGAGAGAATTGAGAGAGGAAGGATTCAAAGGCGGTGCTAGGTGAATAATGAAATAGGGTAAGGGGTCGTTTGGAATAAAAAAGGAAAGGGCAGCTAGTGGCCATTGATCTAAAAGATCAACTGTTGGGAATAAAGGGGTTATGTGGGGATCTCGTTTTGGGTAGGTGTAGTTGGACTAGGGTTCGGGTTTGAGTTGAAATTGGGTTGGGAAATTGGGTCTGATTTGGGTCCAATTTGAGGTTGAAATTGCAAGTCAATCTGGCTAGATTTTAAATAGCCATTTTCCCTATTTATTTTATAAAAATAGTAAATTAATTTCTAGAAATATATTGAAAGTATGAAAATAATTTATAACATATAATTAATATTTTAAAAATACAGGACTTAATTCTATGAATATAAACGCAGTTAAATCTTAAAAGGGACTAACATTGCAATTATATGCAATTTAACCTTAAAATACTAAATAAATTTGTAAAAATATGATAAAAATTACCTTAGCTATACCATAGAATAAATATGAAAATGTAATTGATACATTATCCAAAATAATAATTTCAAAAATAGTTATTGGGTTTTTATGGATAAATAAAAGGAAATAAATTGATTTAAATTTTTTTAAAACCGATTCATTATTTTTCATATTGAAAAATATATGGGAAAATATTAGGTGTCAACAGCTGCCCCTCTTTACCCGGAAAGGATGAAAGAGTTTTTGGGTAAAGATATGATGGCCAATTTTGACCAAGCGAAGCGGTTTGAAGAGTTTTAGGCCGCACCCTAGCATCAGAGCTGCCTACATATCCTTTGTGTTACTGGAATCAGGTCGCATGAAGTTCAGAATCCGTCTACGGAAAATGCCGACGGGTACTTTTCAAGAATGGGCGTATCATTTTAGACATGGTGAGTGAAAAGCTTATGTGAATAGTGCGACTGCGGGCACTGGCGCAGGAATGCTCCTGCCGGGACAGTTGTAGCTTGCTAGTTTACCTACAAATAAGTAATACAAGCATATATCGTGCTTAAATTTAAACATGATGAAAATATCCATTGGACCATTAATGTTGTCTTTGAATGGTTATGATGACGTCTTTAGACCATGATTTCCTTGGCCATGAAGCGTATAATAAAGGATTCACATGCCATGAAATGATGCTCTCGGGCGATGAAAATGGTGCCTCTGAACCATGACACCTTTGAATAATGATATGCAAAAGATTGAAATGGATCCACAAGCCATGACATGGGGTTCTCGGGCTATGAGGATGGTGGCTCTGAACGATGACGCCTTTGGATAAGTTGGCGATATTTTAGCCCATGAAGGATGAAATAGCATGTGGCGATCTTTCAGCCATGCAATGTGGCGATTGTTCAGCCATGAAATGTGGCGATTTGTCAACCGTGAATTGTGGCAATCATTCAGCCATGCAATATGGCGATCTTTAAGCCGTGCATTGTGTCGATCTTTCAGCCGTGCAATGTGGCGATCTTTCAGTCGTTCAATATGGATCGAGATAGAGTTTAGCCTCAGAAGGTAGAATGGTACCCTTATGCAAGTTGGAAGGTAGAATGGTAGCCTTATGCAAGCTGGAAGTAGAATGGTAGCTTATGCAATACAGATGCATATAGAGGTAAAGCTTAACCTCGAAAGGCAAAATGGTAGCCTTATACAAGTTGGAAGGCAGAATGGTAGCGTTATGAAATAACAATACAGATAGAGGTAGAGCCTAACCTTGGAAGGTATAATAGTAGCCTTATGCAAGTTGGAAGGTAAAATAGTAGCCTTACGCAGGTTGGAAGGAAAAATAGTTGCCTTATGCAAGTTGGAAGGCAGAATGGTAGCCTTATGCAATGCAGATGCAGATAGAGGTAGAGAGTAACCTCGAAAGGCAAAATGGTAGCCTTATGCAAGTTGGAACGCAGAATGGCAGCCTTATGCATTGCAAATGCAGATAGAGGTAGAGCTTAACCTCGAAAGGCAAAATAGTAGTCTTATGTAAGAAATAAAATACCAGATAACAGTAGGGTTTCATAGCTTATAGCAGACTACGACGTGGTGATTATGGGAGCATTGTGACATATAGAACATTATGGGTGCGTGCTGATAACAAATGTTGGTAAGTGCAATGGTTTAGAAAATCGCGTGCTTGAACAATGTTTGCTCTATTAACATACAATATATTCAATGATTTTTAATCCTAGTGCCTGCATCCAAAGAAAAATCGTTAGTTTTGTAAAAGGGAAGGTTAGTTCGTATCCTTACTGGCTTTGCTTGACTCGCTCGGCTTTGATCTAGCAATACCGTCGATATCATCAGAGTAGTATTACTAAATAAAGCAGTTTCGATAATAAACATGCGTGATTTTTGTAAAAACATGACATAAGATATAAAATAGTTTTTAGATGAACCAACGATTGTGACATGGTTCGAGACATTGCAACCTCTCTTGCTCCGAAATTTTGAGTGCCCTCCTAAAAGTTCTGCCCCAATTTGATGTGTTGATGTTTCTGGCTGTTGCTTTGTGGCGATCAGCTAAAATTATTTTGGATTTTTAAGGTTCCTCCTCAAAATTCTGCCCCGGTTTCTAATTTCGGGGGGAAATGAAGATTTTATTAATTGTGACCGTACCCATAGGGCTGCCTACGTATCCTCTCTTGAACGGAATCAGATTAGGCGCAGTTCAATTTACATCATATAAGGAGAGATAAAGATTACACATAGTAACGCTTGACTGCATCTGAATTAATCAGCTTTGACTAGACTTCTCCGTCCATCTCTGCAAGTATGAGGGCCCCTCCTATCAAAACTCGGTGAAACATGTATGGGCCATGCTAGTTAGGAGAGAACTTCCCTTTGGCTTCATCCTGATGTGGAATTTTTTTTAACAACAATTCTCTCGATGTGAATTGCCTCGGCTTGACTCTCTGGTTGAAGGCTCTGGACATTCTGTTCTGATAGAGTTGACCATGGCAAACTACTTTATTCTCTTTCCATCTATAAGAGCTAGTTTATCATATTGACTCTTCACCCACTCTGCATCGTTGAGGTCAGCTTCCTGTATGATTCTTAAGGAAAGAACTTCTACTTCGGCGGGAATGACGGCTTCTATACTATAAACCAGCATATAGAGGATTTCTGTAGTTTATGTGCATACTATGGCGCGATACCCTAATAAAGAAAATGATAACTTCTCGTGCCACTATTTATGCTTATCTATCATTATATCTTCTTGATATTCTTTTTGGCGGCTTCTACGGCTCTGTTCATTAGAGGCCATTAGGTTGTGGAATTCTTGTGTTTGACCTTGAAAGACTTACACATGGCTTTTATCAAGTCACTGTTGAGCTTGGAGCCATTGTTAGTGATAATTGACTCTACAGTACCTAATTGACAAATAATGTGGTCCCTAACAAAGTCCATCACGCTTTCTTAGTCACTACTTTGTAAGATACTGATTTGACCCACTTTGTGAAATAGTTAATTAACATTAGGATAAACCCGTGTCCATTAGAAGCGGCAAGCTCGATTGGTCCAATGATGTCCATTCCCCAGACAGGGAATGGCCACAATGAGCTTGTTGTATTGAGATTGCTCGGAGGTACTCATCATGTATGCATGTATCTAGAAGCTGTGGAATTTCCGGACATACCGGATGCAGTCTATTTCCATACTCATCCCAAAGTAACCAGCCCAGAGTATCTTCTTTGATAAGACAAAATCGTTCATATGTGAACCATAGGTCTCAGTATTAATTCTTCTAGTAGCCTGGATGCTTCCTTTGAGTCAACACACCTTAATAATCCCAAATAAGGAGTACTCCTATACAGGATTCCTCCATTGTGGAAGAAGTTGTTGGACAATCTCCAAAGTGTGAATTCTTGAGTATGACCGCAAGCTCCGGGTTCTCTCCTTTTACCAGATACTGCTTGATATCATGAAACCAAGGCTTTCCGTTTGCTTCCTCTTTAACATAGGAACAATAAGCTATCTGATTATGAATTTTCACCATAATGGGATCAATGAAATTCTTGTTTGGATGTTGTATCATAGATGATAGGGCAGCCAATGCATCGGCGAACACATTCTGGACTCTGGGAACGTGCTGGAATTTCGTCTTCGTGAACCTCTTTCTCAATTGTTGTACATGATGCACATATGTGAGTATCTTGGAATTATTTGTTGCCCATTGCTCTCGTACTTGATGTATATGTAAATTTGAATCTCCAAACATTTGCAGCTCTTGCACGTTCATGTTGATGGTCATTTTGAACCCTAAGATGCAGGCTTTATATTCGGCCATATTGTTGGTGCAGGGGAACCTGAGTTTGGCACACACTGAATAATACTGACCGGTTTCTAATACCAAGACTACTCCTGTGCCAACACTTTTAAAGTTTTCTTCTCCATCGAAGAACATTCTCCAACTGTCATTGGATTCTTCAATGTTTTCTCCTATGAAGGATACCTCTTTATCGGGTAAATATATTTTCAAGTTTTCATATTCTCCATTCATGGGTTTTTCAGCAAGGTGGAAAGCAGTGCTTGTCTTTTGACCGCCTTCTGAGTTACGTAAACAATGTCGAATTTAGTCAATGGTAATTGCCACTTGGATAGCTTTCTAGTGGGCATGGGCTTCTAAAAGATTTACTTTAAGGAATCCATCCTTGATATGAGGTATGTGGTATAGGCATAGAGGTAATGTCTCAACTTATGCATTTTATCGACGCCGTTCATGACATTTGGGAGGACAATTGTTTTCCCACACTGGGAATTGGGATTTGAGAGTTTGGAGAGTCGCCACCTAATGATTATAGTGCATTAGGACACTTTTTAAGAAATAAAGATGAAAACTAGAGTTCGGATAAGGGATTGAAATTATCTCGAGTGGAAGGTGTTAGGCACCCCTCAAGATCCACTAGTGTGGTTCCCAGCAATGCTACAATTGTGACATTAAGTGCAAGCAAACAAATAGACAAACAAGCATTGCAAACATGGGAGACGATTTATAATAAGAAGCACAAAAGAGTAAAATGTTGAAATTTGGAAAGAAATAGTTTTTTTTGTGATTAAAGAAGAGATACGCAAGTAAAGGAGATGGGTTAAATAATTGGTCCAAGTAACTTAAAAGAAGTATAAGAAACAAAAGTTGAAGATTGGACAGCTTTAAAATTCTGAATATTAAACTAATAAAGAGGGAAGGAGAATCCCGGGTTTATACATTATACGAATCATTCACACAACACTGGTACCCGAACGTACGCATAGTGTTATTGTGTAATCATCATCTCCATGTCTACCCTTCCTACCCCATTGAGGTATCGAGCGTGGAATGGTGTCATTTTCCTATTGCATGCTATTACATGTCCCAAACTATCAATCGTAGGGCATTAAGACTTCTAATCCTAAAAGGGGAAGAAAGGGGTAGGGGCCTGTTGGAGTTTAAAGGAAAACATTCTAATCGACATTCAAAAAAACAAGCAACTAGTAGAGGGAATCAACAAACAAACAAGTAAGGCTCACATAAACCCCGTAAACCGGTTAACATGTAGTTTGGCTTGCCTTTACACGTACTGGTTTGGTCATTAAAATTCGAAATTAAGTAGCGAGAGAAATTAAGCATTAGGCAACTTGGATCCGATTGTCAGAACTTAAGGTACTTTAAGCAAGTGATTTAGAAAAGTAATGGTTTAAGAAAAGTAGCCTAATGCCAAAAAATATAGACTCTAGCTAGTTCAGAAATAAGCTTAAAAGAATCACGAGTATAAACCATACAAGGAATTCCTGAGTCAGAAGTACTTAAGCAAATAGTAAGCTACAGAACTTTTAAAAGACAGGTTTAGGGACTGAGTAAAACGTTTAGGCATGATGTTTAGAAAGAAACCATTTTAGAAGGAGATGTAGATTTGAAGAACTTAAAAGTATACTGGTTCAGATGATTTTTTTAAAAGATTGGGGCTTTTGAAAACGTTACTGGATTAAGACGTTTAAAGACCAATTAACAGTCTCTTATTGCTTAAAACGAATTAGCCAAGTTTGATGCAAAGTCCTATAGGCATGGTATCTATTTTTGTTTATTGAAAGCCTGTTATTAAACCGGTAAAAGATGATTGTGTTAACTAACCCTACAGTTTGTAGTTTGGCTAATGCATATGCATTCCGTATAGGCATGATTTCTATATGCATTGATTACATGAACGTTAAGTCCTATAGGCAAGATCTCTAGTGATTTGCAATATGATTAAATATTAAACCTTATAGGCAAAATTTCTAGATGACTGGAAACATAATAAAATGTTAAACCCTATTGGCATGGTATCTACGGTGACTTTAATCAGAAAACATTGAACCATCTTATGTGCAAGATTTCTAGTAAGAAAAATTAAAGTCCTAAAGTCATGATATGTACCCTTTATTGATGCAAGAAAGTAAAGCCCCTCCCAGACCCTTTTACTAGATTCCACGAGTTATATACAAGCTATTACAACCCATTGAATCAACTGAAATAATAAAAATACATAAAAAACTAACACCTAGATCCAAGCAGCCTAATTCAATCTTAATGTCCAATAAGATGTATTTAAACAACTCTGGGATCTAGATTTCTAAAGCCTTCGCTTATCCAAAGTGTTTCAGAGTTCCAAGGAGCCTCAAAGGCTCCAGGCAGTGCTTACACTCTAGATAACAATTAGAACAGAATAGTGTAGTGTGGAATAGCCAACCCTCGGGCATCCAAGTTCAGAGGGAGCTCCATGATCCCAAAGCATGGCTTACCAAATAAGGACAGAACTTAGACCTAGGAACAAGTGCAAAGTGAGAGAGGGATTAGGGAACCATAGCAAATGGTAGTCATGCCTTGCCATGGGTGTAGACTGGCACACCCCTGACCAGTTTCTTTGTCCAAACAAATTAAAAGCAGAACTTAGAGGTCGGACCTGAGTCTCGAATATGATTAGGACACCACCAGACTTGAGTAAAGGCTCAACACATAAAGGGGAAAGGTGAGTGGGAATTGGTTTTAGTAAAGGTTCAAAAGAACTTAGTTCAAAGTCATGGGCAGCAATAATATGATGGTGCCATGACTGGAACTATACTCTCATACAAAGGGGTTAAAGGGAAGGGACTCAAATAGAGAAGCATTTACAGAAACACAAGGAAGGAAAGAAAGCATAACATGCTAAGGGTGCAGAAACATAAAGAAAGAAATCATAACATACTAGGATGTAGATGCATAGTGCAAGAAAGCATAACAAGCTAGGAGTAAAATAATCACATAGTGGAGGGCAGTATTTAATTAAGAGTGACATACCAGCTGCAAACACTAGAATAACAGGACAATAAGAGCAAGTAAATAGCTAGAAGTCAGCAGGAGCAAACTCAAGTTCTTCAACAAATACATGAGAGTTCAAAGGAACTTAATAATGTTTCAGACAATAAAAGAGATGTGGAGCTGAGTGCTCAATATTACAAGTAGAGAAAGTTCTAGTAGAGAAAGTGTTGCAATTGTGTCCTGTGTAGTTGTGAGAAGTGTTAGTGAGGTCTGTAATGTGTGTTTTTTTTAAATTCTAAAGTGTCCAAGAGCATAAAGAGTAGTCCCTTTTTATAGTGTAGGATACAAGTAAGAAAATGGTAAGAAAATAGTTTTCAATCAATCACACAGGATTTCCCTTTGGTCAAGGGATTTGATTTAAAATGGGCATGGGATAACTAAGGAAAGAGAAAAAATCAAAAATCTATCCAAAGTATCATAACACAGGTAAATACACAGAGTTTATTTAAGGCAAGAATCCTATGGTACATGATTTGTGAGAAATAAGGCAAGTAGATCAATCAAACAACTAGTAAATTGAAAGCTTTGTTCGAATGAACTTAGTGAGAAAAAGGGCGAGGAAAAGTTCAATTGGAAAAATCAGTAACAAATCAATCGAGCTTACTAAAAGAAATTGAATCAATTACAAGTTGGATGAACCTTTTCGAAAGAAAAACCCTTATATATAAGCACACAAGTGTCAAACAAGAAAGAAAAGATTGGCATAAACAATTACAAAATCATAAGCAAAGGAAAGTTCCGGGTCAGTTTCTACACTCTGCATGAGTTTGAGAGAGCCCATGGTCCTAAATAGAACCCTAGTCCCAAAACAGAACCCGAAAACTCGCAAAAATCCCAAACCCTAGGGTTTCAATTCGAGTAGGGTACAGAAAGGAAAAGGCAAATCACTGAAACAGACTCAAGGTCTCTTTCAGAGCATGCAAATACAATAGCATGTTCGAAGTAACAGAGTGAAAAATCATAAAGAACAATTTTAAAAAAAGCGCAGAGCTAAAGCAAGTTTAGGATAGAAAAGAGGTGACATAGAACTTAGGAATAGTAGATGAAATAGGTTTAGAACTCAAACACAGGTCCGGTAAAGGCAAAGAAGACTCGGAAAGAAAATAATAAAGGAACACATAAGAAAGACATGTAAAAACATGTTGTAGAAATAGAGCACAAATAAAAGCACATGCGTAGTAACGGCAAATAGGAGAATACATGCGAGGAAAGGATACAAGACATAAGCGAAAACTCTTAAAACATGGCATAAAGGGTGGAAAACGCAATTGTATACGTGTGGACAATGTAATAAAGGTGGACGAGGCAATAAGGGTGGAAAACGATCGAAATCGCCAATGAAATCAATATGAATACAATTGTGAAATCATTCACCATGCACTGTAAAAGGAGAGTTTGTAACTTATGGGGCACTGATTGTCCCTTGTTTTGCTTGATTGTGCTTTCCACGTGTGTTTGGTTGTTGCTTCATTGTTGATTTCTATTTGTATACCTGTTGAGGACTACTTGAAATAAAGTAAGTGTTAGAAACATGTTTGGCTTGCCTCGTTATTTCTTTATGTACTTTTTAGTTGTTTTTATTACCGTGACTTACTTGTCTATGGCTTGAGTTTACTTGGGACAAAGCTTGCTCATACATACCAGTACAATTCCAGTGTACTGACGTCCCTTTTTACTGGGGGCACTACATTCGTGTCTTGATTGTTGGTGGATCCGCTGAAGGTACTTCAGTTCATCGGTAGTAGCACTCTTTCATCTTCCACTGACCATTTTCGTGAGCCCCTTTCCTTTCGGGGCCCTGCCTGGCTCATGCCACTTATATTTTGGAGTCTTGTTTTTGTTTTGAGTAAGGTATAGTAGGAGCCTTTTTACAAGCAAGTATTGTATTATCCTGTCATATCTTAGAGGCTCCGTGGACAAAAAATGTGGGATTATGGTCGTATGTAAATATATGTTGGGCTTGTAAATTGCAAACTAGTTAAGTAATTAAGCGTGTTGTGTATGTTTGTAAAAGAGTAATTTCAATTATAAGCTGGATAATCTTTTGGTTATTATGTAATGAAAAATATAGGGCTAACGTGTGGGTTAGGAAAGGCACCCAGGTCCGCTTGACTGGGGCTACCCGGTCGGACGCCGGTCACGTCCCTCGATTTGGGGCGTGACAAAATTGGTATCAAAGCCTAAGGTTTTAAAGTGTCATAGGATATCTCGGAGACGTGTCTAGTAGCACCCTTCTTATCGGTATGTTGTCGACCACATCTATAAGTAGGGGACTGCACGGACATTTAGGAATTTACCTATTTCTTTGTTATTCAATAATCGTGCGCTAAAGTGAAAAGTGAAAGTATTTATGTCTAATTTTTGCCTTGTTCCGTAATCAGAAATATGGCGCCTAAGAAGAAAGCTAGACTCGGCCTTGGGGCCAATGCCACCACAAGTGTGGCTGTGAATCATGTACCTTATGATGTGGGTGAGAGTGACTCACCTGTCTTGAATCTGCCCGGCCCATCTATCCCAGAACCAAGCATTCCTATTCTGGCTGCGGCGGAGGGTGTCTCCATCTCTCCTGCCAATATTCCTGATTCTGATACAGTTCTAACTTGCGGTCCCAGTGTTTCTGATGGGGACCTTAGAGGAGCCATCTGTATGTTGACCCGGTTAGTGGCTGCCCTGGCCTAGAGATCTCATGATGCCCCTACGTCCTCTAGCGGACAGGGAGATTCCTCCAGTTCCAGAGTCCACCAGTTTCTATGATTGGCCCCTCCAAAATTCTCAAGCACGGACCCAGAGGCCGATTCGAAGGATTTTCTTGATGAGATATAGAACACCCTTAGAGTGATGAAGGCTACAAAGATAGAGGGGGAAGAGTTGGCTTCACACAGGCTGAAGGGAGCAGCGCGTTCGTGGTTGGAGATGTGGGAGGATTCCCGTGAGGAAGGGAGACCTCCGGCTAGATAGGATGTGTTTATAGATACCTTCATGGACCACTTCTTTCCTACCGAGACAATAGCAGCCCGTGCAACTGAGTTTGAGGTTTTTAAGCCGGGCAGTATTAGTGTTTGGGAGTACCATATGGAGTTTGTGAGATTGTCCAAGTATGCACCTCATTTAGTGTCGACCATGGATGTTTGAGTTCGGCAATTCATTCAGGGCCTTATTCCTTTGATGGTGAATGAGGCTGCTATAACGGATTTTCACTCAGATATGAATTATGGGAAGATTGTGGGGTTCGCTCCGGCCACAAAGGCTAGGAAGTTGAAGATTCATGCAGAAAGGGAGAGTAGCAGTAGGGCCCGGTCAATGGGTCACTCAGGGAGACCAGTTCTAGGAAGAGGGTCATCAGGGCCATCATAGTCATATGTTCAGACCTCAGCGAGTGCACCGCCATCTGTCCACGGTTATCAGTAGAGCAGTCATTTGAGACCAAGTTCAGATAGTAGGAGCTCCCGTCAGTTCGATCATCCAGGAGTGAGGTCTCAGCAGCAAGGGAGGACCATATGCCCCAAGTGTGGGAGATTTCATACAGAGACTTGCTATTTAGATATCCCGATATGCTATAGGTGCGGGGTGAGAGGTCACATCCAGCGGGACTATCGTGCGCCCAATCAGGATATGGATAGGGGATCTGCCCAGTCATCTAGTTGCTACATCATCAGTGCATCCTTTAGCTCTATCAGGGCGCAGTGCAGCTAGGGGTGGAGCTCGTGGTAGGGGTTGACCTAGCAGGTTCTATGCTTTGAGTGGCCGCCAGAGTGCTGAGGCTTCTCCAGATGTTGTTACAGGTACCTTGTCTGATTGTTATGATCTTATTGATCCTGGGTCCTCCTTGTCTTATGTCACCCCATTCATTGCATCAAGTTTTGGGATAGAACCCGAACAACTTCATGAGCCATTCTCTATAGCGACTCCGGTTGGTGATTCTATTACAACCTCACGAGGTTGTAGGGATTGTGTTGTTACGGTGAGTGGTTGTGTTACCACGACCGATTTTATTGAGCTTGAAATGGGAGATTTGATGTGATCATGGGGATGGACTAGCTTTATTCGTGCTTTTCCAAGCTTGACTGTCAGATGAGAGTCATGAGGCTCGAGCTCCCTAAAGAGCCAGTTATTGAGTGGAAAGGAAATGGTGTGGTGCCAAAGGGTAGGATTATTTCCTACCTTAAGGATTTGAAGATGATTAAGAAAGGGTGTATCTATCATTTAGTCCGGGTAATGGACGCCAACTCAGATGTGTCTGCCCTCGAGTCCGTGCTAGTTGTGAATGAGTTTCCTGAAGTGTTTCTGGATGAGCTTCCAGGGATTCCGACCAGATAGGGAAATTGATTTCAGGATTTATGTATTTCCAGATACTTAGCCAATATCCATTCCACCATACAGAATGATGCCAGTAGAGTTAAGAGAGTTAAAAGATCAGTTGGAGGATTTATTAGAGAAGGGGTTCATACGACCAAGTGTGTCGCCCTGGGTGCTCCGATTCTTTTTGTCAGAAAGAAGGATGGGTCAATTCGAATGTGCATTGATTATCGACAAATTAACAAAGTCACCATCAATAATAAATATCCTTTGCCTTAGGTAGATGATTTGTTCAACCAATTTCAAGGTGCAAGGTTTTTCTCCAATATTGATCTACGGTCCGCATAGCTCCAATTGAAGATCGGAGAATAGGATATGCCAAAAACCGCTTTTAGAACTCGTTATGGTCACTTTGAATTCTTAGTCATGTATTTTGGTCTAACTAATGCCCCGGCAACTTTCATGGACCTTATAAATCGGGTTTTCAATTCATTCCTTAATTTTTGTGATTGTTTTCATTGATGACATCCTCAGTTAATCGCGGAGCGGGGAGGATCATGCCATTCACCTAAGAGCAGCATTGCAGACCCTTCATCGGCACCAATTGTACGCTAAGTTTTCAAAATGTGAATTTTGGTTGAAGTCTGTAGCCATTCTGGGTCATGTTGTCTCCAGTGAAGGGATTCAAGTGGATCCCCAGAGGATTGCAGCAGTGAAGGATTGGCCTAGACCCACGACCCCAATGGAGATTCGTAGCTTCTAGGGTTTAGCAGTGTACTATCGGAGCGTTGTGGAGGGACTCTCAACCATCGCCTCCCCATTTACTAAATTGATGCAGAAAGTAGTTAAGTTCTAGTGGTCTGACGCTTGTGAAAAGTGTATTCAAAAATTGAAGTCAAAGTTGACTTCGACACCATTATTGGCCTTGCCAAAAGTCACAGAGGGGTTTGTGGTTTATTGTTATTCCTCCAAGGTTGGTTTGGGGTGTGTATTGATGCAACACGGAAATGTCATAGCATATGCTTCCAGCCAACTCAAGGTTTACGAAAAACATTACCCAACACATGATTTGGAGCTTGGAGTAGTTGTATTTGCTTTTAAAATATAGCGCCATTATCTTTATGGAGTTCATGTAGATGTGTTTTCAGACCACAATAGTCTCCAGTATTTATTCAAACAGAAGGAACTGAATTTAAGGCAGCGATGGTGGTTAGAATTGCTCAAGGACACCCAGGGAAGGAAAACATGGTGGCCGATGCTCTCAGTCTGAAATCCATGGGTAGTTTGGCTTATTTGGCAGTGGATCAGAGACCCCTGGCTCGGGAGGTTTACCAATTGGCTAGTTTGGAGGTTCGCATTTTAGCATCAGACGAGGGAAATATGTTGGTGTATAATGGAGCATAATTGTCACTGGTGGCAGAAATCAAAGAAAAGCAGTTTAAGGATCCAGCGTTGGCTCAGATAAAGGAAGCAGTTGTGAATAGACTTCGGCATTTTCGATCAGCGGCGAGGATGGTGTATTGCTGTGTCGAGGCAGGCTATGTGTTATGTGGATAAGTTTCGGGAGAGGGTGATGGCACAGGCTCATATTTCCAGGTATTCCATGCACCCAGGTTCTACAAAAATGTATCATGACCTCAAGGAGATTTATTGGTGGAATGGTATGAAAGGGGATGTGGCGAACATTGTATCTACATGCCCGAATTGTCAGCAAGTGAAGGCTGAGCATCAACAGCCTGGTGGACTGACTCAGCTTATAGAAATACCAATATGGAAATGGGAGATGATCAATATGGATTTCGTGGTAAGGTTACCTTGCACTCAACACAAGTTCAACTCAATTTGGGTAATATTGGATTGACTAACCAAATCAGATCATTCCTGCCAGTCAAGTCCACTAACACTGCAGAGCAATATGCTAAGTTGCACATCAAAGAGATAGTAAGGCTTTATGGAACTCCACTTTCTATTATCTCAGATCGAGGGGCCCAGTTCATAGCTAATTTTTGGAAGAAATGTTAGCAAGGATTGGGTACTCAGGTGAATCTCAGTACAACTTTCCATCCGCAGAACGATGGTCAGGCCGAACGGACTATTCAGATGCTTGAAGATATGTTGCGAGCTTGTGTCTTGGATTTCAACGGTAGTTGGGATGAACACTTACCACTTATAGAATTTGCTTACAATAACAGCTTGCATGCTAGCATTCAGATGGCCCCGTTTGAGGCATTGTATAGAAGAAGGTGTAGGTCTCTATTTGGGTGGTTTGAAGTGGGTGAAGTAGAATTGCTAGGGCCAAATCTTGTGTACCAGGCTATCGAGAAAGTTAAGGTCATTCAGGAAAGGATGAAAACTGCTTAGAGTTGCAAGAAATCCTATGCAAATGTTCGCCAAAGAGATTTAGAGTTTCAGGTCGATGATTGGTTGTTCTTGAGGGTATTTCCTATGAAGTGAGTTATGCTATTCAAGAAGAAATGGAAGTTGAGTCCTAGTTATTTTGGTCCGTATCGGATCGTTTAAAGGATTTGGCAAGTTTCTTATAGGCTGGAGTTGCCCCCTAAAATGTCATTAGTGCACCCGGTGTTCCATGTGTCCATGTTGAAGAAAGTGATTGGAGATCCATCCACCATCACGCCAGTCGAGACTATCGAGGTTAATGAAGACTTGTCGTACGAGGAACTTCCAGTTACCATCCTTGATAGGCAAGTCCGTAAGTTGAGAAATAAGGAAGTTTCCTTTGTTAAAGTGTTGTGGAAAAGTCAACAAGTTGAGGAAGCCACGTGGGAAACAGAATTAGAAATGAAAGAAAAATATCCCCATTTGCTTGATCGTGCTTAGAAGAATTTAGGTGGCCTTTCTATCTTTGAAACAACTATCATTGTGTCCGAATTGCTTTCCTCCTAATGCAAGTGAAGTTTCTCTAAGTTGTGCAAGAATTGTATGTGTTGTGATTACTTAAGGTCACTTGAACTTTCACTTATAAATGAGATATTTATAAAGACTAATGTGTCAAGTAAACAATTAATGGTAAGTGTAGATTGATAATTGTTTGTTTATGTGTATGTGGCATGTTGAAATGGTTAAATAAGGTAGGGACTCGTTGAAATGACTAGTTTATGTGGATCATGTAACAAAATAATAGGATATGCGCAATTGTTGAGGTAATGAATTGTGTACAAGCTGTAGAAAATGTTGTAAATGTGTATTGGTGCTTGGAAATATGTTTCAGGTGCTCTCTGACAGGTGAATATGTCCATAATACAAAGGAAACATTGGCGAAATGTTTCTAAAATATGGTAGTTAGTGAAAATTTTGACAGTTTGCATATAATGTCAAAACCAACTGATTTTCAAAATCCTCATTTGAGGACGAACAATTTTAAGGGGGCAGGATGTAAGGCCCCGTAAAATTTTATGTTGAAAACCTAGTAGCTCATAGTGTCAAGTCCGAATAGCTCACCGCAGTTTGAACCCTTGGTAGTGACCTAAGCTTTAAAAACCAAAAAGAATAAATTTTTTCAAAAATTTGTCAATCTGCGGTCAAGAATGCGGTCGCAGATCAGCTATGGGGACCACATTCTTACCGTAGAGTGTATCAGAAGGGTTGTCAAAATTGGTGTTAAAAATGTGGTCCAATATGCGATCACATAATGAAAATGCGGACTGCAAAACCATTGCATAAATTCCCTAAGGATTTTGGGGGTCAATTCTGCGGCGTATTATGCGACCGCAGAACACGAATGCGGACCGCATTCTCTTCACAGATCATGACAAAACATTTGGTTTTTGGAAGCAATTCTACGGTCCATTATGCGGACCGCATGTTAATTTTGCGATCGCAGATGCGGCATCAGATTCAACTCGGCCCAAATTTTCTAATTATTTCAACTCAATCTCTACTTTAATAAAACACCTCAACACTTTATTTTTACATATTTTTTGAGAAAAATTAGAGAGACGGAGGAGAGATTCTTGAGATAAAAACCTATCATATTCAAAGATTGTTCTCAAATGGCTTTGTCCGGAAAATTCTAAGGCAAGTGTCTTCTTCTCCAAATTTTAAAGGTAAAAACCCTAACCATTTTTCCTTGATTTTCAGATTTTAAAGGAAAGAAAGATTTTCTTGCATTAACTCTTGAAAATGGAAGTTAAACACTCGTGCATGTTCTTTATTCTTGAAATTTAGTAAAAAGAAGTTGGATAGAAGTTAGGATTTGCGAAAGCGGAATTGGCAACATAGACAAATTGGGTAAATTGAAAGTAGGAGATAAAAGAATGGAAAGGGAATTCGACTCCAGGTATGTATGGAAAACTTCGATCCTCGTGAAGTCGCCTTGTTTGGTGTACAAATTATTTTGTATGTGATAGCGATGTGAATTTATTATGTAATTATTGTGATTAAGTTGTTGGGTGTTCGATTGGTTTGATTATGTGTTGGGTGGTAAGATATGTGAACCGAATGATATAAAGGAAATCGTAAATGATAAAATTGGGAACAATGGTAGTAATGGCATACTTGGATTCTTGTGGGAAATTAATGAGACAACTTGCATCGCTTATGAACTATTGAACATAGTGGAATTGGTACTGTCAGATATGGAAATACTTGTAACATTGTTGTGGTAGTGGCTTGGAAGGTATTGTGGAAATATGAAACAATTGTAAGTTGCTTATTGTCTTTGTTGTGATTTTTGTGAAGTGTTTTTTTGTTGTTGTTGTTGTGATTGTTATGATTTGAAACTGTACGGTGGGATCGCGTTGCACGCTGCAACATAATTGATATATTATGGGTTGGGGTGATAAGGGTGGTCGAGGTAATAAGGGTGGATGAGGCAATAAGAGTGGAAAGCGATCGAAATCGCCATTGAAATCAATATGAATAAAATTGTGAAATCATTGATGAGGCATTGTAAAGGAGAGTTTGTAACTTGTGGGGCATTGATTGTCCCTTGTTCGGCTTGATTGGGCTTTCCATGTGTGTTTGGTTGTTGCTTTCATTGTTGATTTCTATTTGTATATGGGTTGAGAACTACTTGAAATAAAGTAAGTGTTGGAAACATGTTTGGCTTGCCTCGTTATTTCTTTATGTATTTCTTGGTTGTTTTTATTACAGTAACTTACTTGTATATGGCTTGAGATTACTTGGGACAAAGTCTGTTCATACATACCAGTACAATTCCAGTGTACTGACATCACTTTTTTCCAAGGGCACTACATTCGTGCCATGATTTTAGGTGGATCTACAGCAAGTACTTCTGTTCATCGCCAGTAGAACTCTTCCATCTTCTATTGACCATTTTGGTGAGCCCCTTTCCTTTCGAGGCCCTGCGTGGCTCATGCCACTTCTATTTTAGAGTCCTGTTTTGGTTTTGTGTAAGGTATAGCCGGAGCCTTGTTACCGGCAAGTATTGTATTATTTGTCATATCTTAGAGGCTCCGTAGACAGAAAATTTGGCATTATGGTCATATGTAAATACATGTCGGGCTTTGTAAATTGCAAATTTGTTAAGTAATTAAGCATGTTTTGTTTGTTTCTAAAAGTGAGATTTCAATTACAAACTGGATAATCTTTTGGTTAGCAAGTAATAAAAAATACAGGGGTAACGCATGGGTCAGGAAAGGCACCCAAGTCCGCTTGACTGGGGCTACCCGGTCGGGCGCCGGTCTTGTCCCTCAATTTAGGGCGTGACAATAACACAGGTAAATACACAAAGTTTATTTAAGGAAAGGATCCTATGGTACATGATTTGTGAGGAATATGGTAAGTAGATCAATCAAACATCCAGTAAATTGAATGCTTTATTCGAATGAACTTAGTGAGAAAAAAGGTGAGGAAAAGTTTAATTTGAAAAATCAGTAACAAATCATTCGAGCCTTATTAAAAGGAAATTGGAATCAATAACAAGTTGGCAGAAACTTTTTGAAAGAAAAAAATCTTATATATAAGCATACAAGTGTCAAACAAGAAAGAAAAGATTGGCCTAGACAGTTTCAAAATCATAAGCAAAGGAAAGTTCCAGCTCCGTTTCTACACTCAGCATGAGTTTGAGAGAGCCCAGGGTCCTAAGTAGAACCCTAGTCCCATAACAGAACCCCAAAACTCGCAAAAATCCCAAACCCTAGGCTTTCAATTCGAGTAGGATACAGAAAGGAGAAGGCAAATCACTAAAATAGACTCTAGGTCTCTTTTGAAGCACACAGATACAATAGCAAGTTCGAAGCAACAGAGTAAAAAACCATAAAGAACAGGTTTAAGAAAAGCTCAGATCTCAAGCAAGTTTAGGAGAGAAAAGAGGTGACATAGAACTTAGGAATAGTAGATGAAATAGGTTTAGAACTCAAACACAGGTCCGGTAAAGGCAAACAAGACTCAGTAAGAAAGTAGTAAAGGAACACATAAGATAGACATGTAAAAACATGTTGTAGAAACAGATCACAAATAGAACTACATGCATAATAACGGCAAATAGGAGAAAACATGCGAGGAATGTATACAAGACATAAGCAAAAACTCATAAAACGTGGTATAAACAGACAGATTCACACAAAGAAACAGACATGTCCTCAGGTGAACCCTGGGATCCCTGGATCCATCAAATATTTTGAACTTGGGAAGTTTGTACCCCTCCAGAAGTTCAACATTTGGCTGAATGCATAAGTGTTCATAATTTAGCCCCGCAATTCCTTTGCTACCTTCAACACACTAGACCCTACTAGTTAACATCCTGAGCTCAGCTGCAACGTTTTTGATAAGGGGGTCTTCTTCATCAGACTCAGGTGCATCTGAGATCGGTTGGGTGTAGTTAGGTATGGTATCCACAAAGATAGGAATGTTTGTGGTATTTGGTGGCTCGGGAGTGAGCAATGGAGCATTGTAGCAGGTTTGAGCATTTGTAGGCTGTATTTGTGGTTGCGAGGGTATTTTGTAGAGGTACGGTGTTTTACGTGTTGACAGCAGGAGTAGTAAGAGAGAATGATAGACTTGCCAGGTTTTGAACTTGGTCCAACTCTTCCTGGAATTTCAGCAATTTGTGCTCAAGATGAGCATCAGTTCCCTTAGCAATTGGGGTACCCTGAGAAGTTTCTTCCCTTTCAAGCTCCTTTCTAGCGCTTGTGTTTTCAATTCCTCCATTGCTGTTCTTCCAGACAGGACTTGGAGGAGGAGAAGGTGGAGGGCCCTTGGATCTTGTAGAATATGCTTCTGGTGCAAAAATGTAAGAACTAACCTTTGGGGATGGGAATAAAAATAAAGAAAAACAAATAGGTAAAAAGTTAGTACGGGTTCTAAGGAAAAATGTATTGCAGTATTTAAACACATTATGTGAGAATATAAATCGCGTCCTATTTTTGGGTGCCTCGTTGTCCCAAAATGACCTTTCCCATGTTGAATGTTCTCTTTGATCAAATCCTCCAGTTCGTATAGATTCTCCAGTAGAAATGTTTCCTATCGTCGGGCCCAGTTTCATTAGGCCGTCGCGAGGCTTGCTTACTGGACTCGACTATGTGCTCTAGGGTATAAACCCTCTCTGTTCTAGCCATACCTTATGTGACAGTCATTTCTCCTGTCCACGCCTTTCCTTTTCTCCTGGCTTCAGCGGTGTAATCCCATGGTACGACATTTAAGTGCAATGGTGCTATGTCAGTCATCGCTACTGGATAGGCACCCTTGGTGGTAACACATCAACTTCAAAGGGTGTAGGTGCCTTTAGAACCCCAAATTCAACTTCGATCGGCCCCGATGCCTTTGCAGAAGGAGGCACTTCAAATTCAAGTGGTACAGACATATTTATTTCATCATCCTTGGAGGGTTGATTCTGCACAATAATTGGTCTAAGGGTAACCACTGGTTTCTTTTGTTCATCCCCTTAAAATATCAAACTAAAGGGTCTCAATCATCCTCGATCTTAATCATATGAACGTCTCCACCATTGTGTTCAGGGAGGGGGTTATTATGAACATTTGGACCGGGCTCCTTTTCTATGATGACCTTGTTGTGAATCAAAGTCTGAATATTGTCTTTCAATGAACGACACTCGTCGAGGGTGTGCCCCTTCATGCCAGAGTGATACGCACAAGTCTTGTTGGGGTTGATCCACTAGGAGGGATTTTCTGGTGTTTTGGGTGGTATATAAGTGACATAATCAGCAATTTTAAGTCTCTAATATAATTGGTCAATTGACTCAGTGATGGTTGTGTACTGTTTGGGAGGTTCTCGGTCGAAATTTGGTCTGGGCCTTTGGAAATTTTGGCGCGTAGGTGGCAATTGGTAGTGAGTGAGTTGAGCATTATATGCTTGGTAAACAAGAGTTGGATGAGTGTATGTGGGTGAAGTGGGTTGATATGTGAGAGGTGGAGTGGATTGGTAAATGAGAGGTGGATAGGAGGGTGCGGGTGCTTGGTAATTTGAGATAGGCTGATATGTAAGTGGAGGTGATGGGTAGGTGTGGTATTTTTGTTTTGATTTGGCTCCCTATGCGATCATCATGGAACTTACATCTTACTTCTTGGATGCGCCACTAGTTTGTAAAGCTTTATTGGTGGCTTACAATGCTTTAAGATTTGTTACCATACCGTTCTTGATGCCCTCCTCAATTGTTTCTTCGAGTTTGATGATATCAGAGAAGTTTTGACCGTCAATCAGCTTCAATCTTTCATAACATTGGGAATCCTGAGCCCGGACGAAGAACCTGTTCATTTGCTCTTCTTCCAGAACTGGCCTAACCTTTGCAGCTTCTGACCTCCAACGAGTAGCATACTCGCAGAATGGCTCGGTGGGCTTCTTCTTCAAGTTTTGTATATAGAACACATCCGATGCATTCTCCATATTGAAACGGAACCTTTCCATGAAGTCTATTGCCATACCTACCCAATTCGTCCATTTTTTGGGTCCTGACTGATGTACCAGGATAGTGCATCTCCTTTCAAACTCCTCATGAAGGGATTCATGCGGATTTTCTCGTTTCTCCCAACCCCCACTAACTTGTCACAATAGGTCCTCAGGTTAACCCTGGGATCTCCGGATCCATCAAATATTTCGAACTTGGGAGATTTGTACCCCTCCAGAAGTTTAATATATGCCCGAATGCAAAAGTCTTCATAGTTCAATACCTTAATGGCTTTGCTACCTTCGACATCCTGGACACAACTAGTTAAATTCTTGAGCTCGAATGCTACGTTCTTGATGAGGGAGTATTTGTCATCATACTCAGGTGCGTTTGAGATTGGTTGGGTGTAGTTAGGTATGGTATCCACAAAGATTGGAGTGTTTGTGGTGTTTGGTGGCTCGAGAATGAGCAATGGAGTATTTTAGCAGGTTTGAGCGTGGGTGGGCTTTATTTATGGTTGCGAGGTATTTTTTAGAGGTACGGGGTTTTGTGTGTTGACATCAGGAGAAGCAAAAGAGAATGATAGGCTTGCCAGGTTCCGAACTTGGTCCAACTCTTCCTTGAATTTCAACAATTTGTGCTCAAGATGAGCATCAATTCCCTTAGAAACTGAGCTACCCTGAGAAGTTTCTTCCCTTTCAATCTCCTTTCTAGCGCTTGGGTTTTCCAATCCTCCTTTGCTTTTGTTCTAGACAGGACATGAAGGAGGACGCGGTGGAAGGCCCTTGGATCTTGTAGAATATGGTGTTGGTGCCAGAATGCAGGAACAAATTTTTCGGAATAAGATTGAAAATAAAGAAAAACAAAAAAGGTGACAAGTTAGTGCGGGTTCTAAGTAAAAGTGTATTGCAATATTTAAACACATTATACGAGAACCTAAATCGCATCCTATTTTTGGGTTTTTCGTTGTCCCAGAGGGAACTTTCCTAGGTTGAATGTTATCGTTGATAAAATCCTCCAGTTCGCGTAGATTCTTCATTAGAAATGCTTTTGCCAGGTTCTCTCCTTCGTTTCCATCGGCATTCTAATAGTCGGTGACTCTCTTTCTCACTTTTCCTTACAGTTCTAGCAGACTGTATTCCAGATACTCTAGCTTTTTACTAGCCTTGGTGACCCTCTCTTCATTGACTTGGTCACTTGATGCGAAATTTCTCCACCAGGTTAGTAAGGGTGATGGTCTATTGACCATGCTGAGGTCGGGACCTTATTCTAACTATACCCCCACTGAACTCAACTATTTAAATCAATAATTAGCATAGCAAAGCTTAAGTCCTCCAAATAAATGCACAGAATGGGAAGGCGTCCGTTTGGGTTTCAAGGAAACCCGATGGACTTTGGACTAGGCTATCTTAATGATTCATTATGTGGACAACATAACTGACTTGGCTAGGTTTGACCATGATGCATGTATAGTTTAACGAAGTAAGGTTTCTATTTTGAAGTTCTAGACTGGTACCTTTGAGCAGACAATTCAAGAGGGAAAGGCTCAGAACCGTCAACTACACCGCTAATCGACTGGTTTTACCACAATTACGCCTTTGCCAAATTTAGGGGTGATAGTATTAGAAGTGCGCAACTACTCATTATAAGCGTTGCTATAGTATATGTTTTGGCACAAGTGGGTATGATGTTGAAAATCAATTTACAAGAATGAAACAAATTGACATGTATTTTCACGTACATTAAATAAATGATAAAAATAAATTCTCGAAATTATAACGGTATTGAAATAATAAAGCAGTAAAGGAAAGTAGTTAAGCGAAAGGAAAGACATGAAGAGCCAACTTAGTTTTCATGATGAAATAAATAAAAGGCAAGAAATAAAGGAAATTAAGGCACAAATAGCATGTAGTGGTAAAAGCCTAAAAAACCTCCTCAGCAGAGTCCCCATGTTGTAGATGCCCCCTTTTCTAAAGAGCGAAATCGGGTTCACGACTTTTGCAAGGACAACTATTTTCCCACTTTGGGAATTGGTTTTGAAATTTTGGATAGTCGCCACCTAATAATTATACTGCATTAGGACACTTTTTAATAAATAAAGATGAAAAACTAGAGTTCGGGTAAGAGCTTGAAATTATCTCAAGGGAAGTTGTTAGGCACCCCTCAAGATCCACTAGTGTGGTTCCCGGCCATGCTATAATTTTGACTTTAAATACAAGCAAGCAAATAAACAAACAAACATTGCAAACATGCGAGACGATTAAAAATAAGAAGCACAAAAGAGTAAAATGCTAAAATTTGGAAAGAAATAGCTTTTTTTTGTGATAAAAGAAGAGATACACAAGAAAAGGAAAGGGGTTAAATAATTGGTACAAGTAACTCAAAAGAAGTACAAGAAACGTAAGTTGAAGATTGGACAACTTTAAAATTCTGAATATTATTAAACCAATAAAGAGGGAAGAGGGGTCCTACGTTTATACATTACATGGATTATTCGCACAACACTGGTACCAGATCATACGCATAGTGTTATCGTGTAATCATTTTCTCCATGTCTACCCTTCCCACCCCATTGAGGTTTCGAGCGAGGAATGGTATCATTTGCCTATTGCATGCTATTACCCGTCCTAAACTAGTAGTCCCGGGGCATTATGACTTCTATCCTAAAAGGGGAAGAAAGGTGTGGGGGCTTTTATGGAGTTTAAAGGACAAAATTCTAATCGACATTCAAAAAAAACAAGTAACAGGTAGAGGTAATGAACAAACAAACATGTAAGGATCACATAAACCCCATAAACCAGTTAACATGTACTTTAGCATGCCTTTACACATACTGATTTGGTCATTGCAATTATAAATTAAGCAGCGAGCGGACTAGTTCAATACATATGTTTAGACAGGAATCACGCATTAGGCAACTTGGATCCAATTGTCAGAACTTAAGGTACTTTAAGCAAGTGATTTAGAAAAGTAGCCTAATGCCGAAAAGTACAAACTGCAGCTAGTTTAGAAATAAGTTTAAAATAATCACAAGTACAAACCATAGAAGGAATTCCAGAGTCAGAAACACATAAGGAAAGAGTAAGCTGCAAAACTTTTAAAACACAGTTTCAGGGACTAAGTAAAACGTTTAGGCAGAATGTTTAGAAAGAAATTGTTTCAGAGAGAAATGAAGATTCTAAGAACTTAAAAGTATACAGGTTCAGATGGTTTTATTAAAAGATTGGGGCTTTTGAAAACGTTACTGGATTAAGACATTTAAATACCAATTAACAGACTCTTATTGCTTAAAACAAATCAGTCGAGTTTGACGCAAAGTCCTATAGGCATGATATCTATTTTTTGTTTTTAAAGCCTGTTATTGAACCGGTAAAAGATGATTGTGTTAATTAACCATACATTTTCCTAATGCATATGCATTCCTTATAGGCACGATTTCTATATGCATTGATTACATGAACATTAAGTCATATAGGCAAGATCTCTAGTGATCTGCAATATGATTAAACATTAAACCTTACAGGCAGAATTTCTAGATGACTTGCAATATAATTAAATATTAAACCCTATAGTCAGGGTATCTATGGTGACTTTAATCAAAAAACATCGAACAATATTTTGTGCAGGTTTTCTAGTAAGAAAAATTAAAGTCCTAAAGTCATGATATCTACCATTAATTGATACAAGAAAGTAAAGCCCCTCCCACACCTTTATACTAGATTCACCGAGTTCTATACAAGATATTACAACCCATTGAATAAACTGAAATAATAAAAATACACCAAAAACTAACAGCTAGATCCAAGCAGCCTAATTCAATCTTAATGTCCAATAATATGTGTTTAAACAACTCTGGGATCAAGATTTCCAAAGCCTTCTCTTATCCAAAGTGTTTGTCACGACCCAAACCCTGGTCGTGATGGCGCCCAACACAATGCTAGGCAAGCCCGACCATATTATCCCTTAAACCAGCCAGTTATTAATCAAATTAAACACAAACATTAATTAATTATATCAGGTGCTAATCGAAACGTAAAACATACAAAGTACGGTCCCAACATATCGTGGTGTCACGAGACTGAGCCTCTACAGAATAGCATCCTAATACAACCAAGTCTAGGCAAATAGGAAATCAACAAGATGATAAAGAAGGAGAAAACAAGCTCTGCGGACGCTGGCAGCTACCTCGTAATCTCCGCAAAAGTAGACAAGGATCGGCAGCTAAAATGTCTCAACTGCTCTCGGGTACCTGTGGATCTGCACAGAAAGTGCAGGGGAGTGGGGTGAGTATATTTCAACTCTCAGTGAGTAACAATAATAAATAATAACTGAAGGTAAGAAATCTTGTGCTATCACTTAGCAGTTCTAAGGCAACCCTCACAGGTACGTCATCACTATAGTAGTACTCTAACCTCCAATCTACGTTTATCTCTACAAGATTCCACACTGAACTAACCCTCACTCGTACCCCTACGGTGTACGGCCATCTCAATATATGAAGACACATACTTATGTCTATAATGTGTAAGTATTTAAGTAAATAGTAGGGTATGAATAAGTATAATGCTGCGGCGTGCAGCCCGCTCCAATACATACACCGCTGCGGCGCGCAGCCCGCTCCATTTTACGTCGACGGCGCTCACTAGGGGTGTATACAGACTTCGGAGGGGCTCCCTAGGCCCAAGCACTAAAATACTGCGGCGTGCAGCACGATCCACACAAATATTACTGCGGCGTGCAGTCCGATCCAATATATATATGTATATATCTCTATACTACTGCGGCGCGCAGCCCGATCCCATCATATACACCAGTGCTCACTGAGAATGTGTGCAGACTCAGACTCCGAAGGGGCTCCTACAGCCCAAGCGCAATAATACTGCGGCGTGCAGTCCGTCCCACATGTATGTTACATGTATATCACATGTATATTACTGCGGCGTGCAGCCCGATCCAATGTAGGTATATATATATAATACCTCATAATGGGTCCTAGACCCTATCCCAATCAATATATGCTTGGCCTCTCGGGCCCAATATAATATATCACAGTGGGTCCTAGACCCTGTCTCAATCAATATAAACTTGGCCTTTCAGGCCCACTTAGCTAGAACAGGGAATTCCACCCTAGATAATCTCTCTCAATGTACATATCTAGTACGGGCTCATACTATGCTATACAGCTAGAGCTACGGCTGAGTGTATGTTTCCAATCACGATATAAGGGTCACCTAGCTCTATAGGTTCCCTAATACTCTACAGATCGGCACAAGGCCCCAAACATGGCTATTAGCCCAATTGTACAGTTATAGTCTCAGTAACAGTCATACAACACAGTATTCTATTAGCCGGGAAGGACTAAGTCCGAACCCCTAATCACAATGTCACCACACCCGTTATAGAACGTGTGTCTCATCTCAATATAGCATTGTGAAGTGCTAGTACGGGGTTTCAAACCCTCAGTATACATTGTTTACTACTACCACTCACCTCGAACCGGTAGAAGCTTCAATCCGCCTTGCGCTTGCCTTGCAAATTAATCTCCTCGAGTGCCAAATCTGCTCAAAATCATAGAGAATGCATCAATATACGCTAATTTCACGAAATTCATTCGAAATAACCCAATTTATATCAAAACCCACAAGTTGTCAAAACCCGACTTTTGGTACACTTGTCGAAAAATTACAAAAATCACATATTCGGAATCCTCATCTCGATACGAGTCTAGGCATATAAAATTTACCAAAATCGGACTTCATTTGCCCACTCAAATCGGTGTTTTTCTTTAATTTAGGCCTAGGGCTCAAACCCACCTTAAATCTTCCATTTACAGGGATTTAACCAAGGATTTCATGTTAAAAATGATGTAATTAAGCCACAAAACTTACCTCCAACGAATCCCCGATGAATTACCAGCAATTCCCGTGAGTTTCTCTCTCTAGAACTCAAAAATGGCGTCTTGGGTATATGAACCCGTGACTGGTTCTGTTCTGATTTTAATTTCACTGCCATAATTATTTCTTCTACGCGATCGCGATCTTCTTCACGCGATCGCGATGCTCAAAATCTCGGCCTCACGCGATCGCGACATCCTTCACGCGATCGCGATGCACAATCCCTCTGCTTCACGCGATCGCGTCCTTCATCCCTGCGATCGCGTAGTACATATTTGCCTGGACCCATTTCTCTTCTACGCGATCGCGTAGATTAACCTGCGATCGCGATGTGCCCCCTTTTAACTCTACGCGATCGCGATCGCGACTGCTTCCCCTGCGATCGTGATGCTCTAGCCTCCAGCTCTACGCGATCGCGGAGAGCAAATGTCTGCTGCGTTTATGACAGCAACCAGCTTTTCTCTTTTCTTCCAAAAATGGTCCGTTTGGACCCCCGGATTCATCCCGAGACCCCCGGGACCCCAACGAAAACCACCAACGTACTCCAAAACATGATACGAACTTGTTCCCACCATAAAAACACCATACTAAACATCAAAATCACCAATTATCCACGGATTCAAGCCTAAGTTTCTTCAAAACTTTCAAAACTAACATTCAATCCTAAACCCGATCAAACGATGCCCGAATGACCTGAAAATTTGCAGACATATCCAAAATCACATAACAAAGCTACAAAAATTGTCGGAATTCCATTCCGACCCCCGGATCAAAATCTCACCTACCGTTCGGATTTCGCCAAAATCCAACCTTAGCCAATTCAAGCTTAAAACTACACCGGACCTCCAAATTCAATTCCGATTGTTCTCCTAAGTCATAAATGATCCCCCGGAACTAGTCGAATCATCAGAATCCGGTTCCGAGCGCTCTAACTCAATAGTCAACTCCAGGTTGACTTTCCTTATTCAAGTTTCATTCAAAAAGGCTATATGCCTCATTTTCAATCCAATGCACTCCTAACTCCCCCGATAGACTCTAGCACTGATATAAAAACAGGAAATATGTAATTACAACATAACGGGGTGGAAATTCCCGTGACGACGGGCCAGGTCGTCACAGTGTTTTAGAGTTCCAAGGAGCCTCAAAGGCTCCAGGCAGTGCTTACACTCTAGATAACAATTAGAACAGAATAGTGCAGTATGGAATAGCCGGACCTCAGGCATCCAAGTTCAAAGGGAGCTCCAAGGTCCCAAAGCATGGCTTACCAAAGAGCGGCATAACTTAGAACTAGGAATAAGTGCAAAGTGAAAAGGGGGTTAGGAAACCATAGCACATAGTAGTCATGCCCAATCATGGGTGTAGACTGTCACACCCCTGACTAGTTACTTAGTCCAAACAAATTAAGAGCAGACCTCAGATGTCTGTCCTGAGTCTGGATGGTGATTAGGACACCACCAGACATGAGTCAAGGCTCAGCATATAAAGCGGAAAGGGGAGTGGGAATTGGTTTGAGTAAGTGTTCAAAAGAACTTAGTTCAAAGTCATGGGCAGCAATAATATGATGGTGCCATGACTGGAACTATACTCTCATACAAAGGGGTTAAAGGGCTGGGACTCACATAGAGAAGCATTTATTGAAACACAAGGAAAGAAAGAAAGAATAACATACATAAGGGTGCAGAAACATAAAAAAAGAAATCATAAAAGTCTATGATGTAGATGCATAGTACAAGAAAGCATAACAGGCTAGGTGTAAAATAATCACATAGTGGACGGGCAGTATTTAATTAAGAGTGACATACTAGCTGCAATCACTAGAATAATAGGACAATAAGAGCAAGTAAACAACCAAAAGTCAGCAGGAGCAAACTCAAATTCTTCAGCAAATACTTGAGAGTTCAAAGGAACTCAAGAATGTTTTAGACAGTAAAAGATAAGAGGAGCAGAGTGCTCAGTATTAGATGTAGAGAACGTAGTAGTAGAGAAAGTATTGCAATTGTGTCGTGTGTAGTTGTGAGAAGTGTTTGTGAGGTTTGTAATGTGATTTTTTTTAATTCGGAACTGTCCAAGAGCAGAAAGAGTGGTCCCTTTTTATATTGTAGGAAATAAGTAAGAAAAAGGTAAGAAAATAGTTTTCAATCAATCATAGGATTTATTTTTGGTTAAGGGATTTGATTTCAAACGGGCATGAGATAATTAAGGAAAGAGAAACAATCAAAAATCTTTCCAAAGTATCATAACACAGGTAAATACATAGAGTTGATTTAAGGCAAGAATCCTATGGTACATGATTTGTGAGAAATAGTGAAAGTAGATCAATCAAACAACCAGTAATTTGAAAGCTTTGTTCGAATGAACTTAGTCAGAAAAAGGGCGAGGAAAAGTTCAATTGGAAAAATCTGTAACAAATCAATCGAGCTTATTAAAGGAAATTATAACCAATTACAAGTTGGCAGAACCTTTTTGAAAGAAAAACCTTATATATAAGCACACAAGTGTCAAACAAGAAAGAAAAGATTGGCATAGAAAATTTCAAAATCGTAAGCGAAGGAATGTTCCATCTCAGTTTCTACACTCACCATGTGTTTGAGAGAGCCCAGGGTCCTAAATAGAACACTAGTCCCATAACAGAACCCCAAAAATTGCAAAAAATCCCAAACCCTAGGGTTTCAATTCGAGTAGGGTACGGAAAGGAGAAGGCAAATAATTGAAACAGACTCAAGGTCTCTTTTAGAGCACACATATACAATAGCAAGTTCGAAGCAACAGAGTGAAAAATCATAACGAACAGGTTTAAGAAAGCTCAGAACTCAAGTAAGTTCAGGAGGGAAAAGAGGTGACATAAAACTTAGGAACAATAGATGAAATATGCTTAGAACTCAAACACAGGTCCAGTAAAGGTAGACAAGACTCAGTAAGAAAATAGTAAAGGAACACATAAGATAGACATGTAAAAACATGTTGTAGAAACATAGCTCAAATAGAAGCACATGCGTAATAACGGCAAATAGGAGAAGACATGCAAGGAAAGGGTACAAGATTAAAGCGAAAACTCATAAAACATGGCATAAATAGACAGATTCACGCAAAGAAAAAAGAAAAAAAAAGAAACAGAAATCGTTTTAAGATTTTGAAAAACCTAAATTGAAACACATTAGTTTTGGAAAGAAAATTAGGGAAAAGCTTTAAAGCCACGAGTATAACATAGATCTATCACAGATCTAAGAAAATAAAGGAAGAAGGAACCTCGAACAAGACTTTAGGGTTTCTCAGAATCCCTGGCAATGAGAAGGCTTAGAAAGGATCTAGTTTCGTATATGTGACGACCCGGCCCGTCGTCACGGGAATTTCTACCCCGTTACCTTGCAATTACATATCTTATGCTTTCATAATTGTATTAGAGTATATCGGGTGAGTTAGGAGTGATTTGGATTGAAAATGAAACAAATAGCATGTTTGAAGAAAACTTGAATATGGAAAGTCAACCAAGAGTTGACTATTGAGTTAGAATGCTCGGAACCGGATTCTGATGATTCGACTAGTTCCGGGGATCATTTATGACTTAGGAGAACAATCGGAATTGAATTCGGAGGTCCGGTGTAGTTTTAGGCTTGAATTGGCGAAGGTTGAATTTTAGCGAAATCCGGATGGTAGGTGATATTTTGATCCAGGGGTCGGAATGGAATTCCGACAATTTCTGTAGCTTCGTTATGTGATTTTGGATGTGTCTGCAAAATTTCAGATCATTCGGACGTCGTTTAGTCGGGTTTTTGATTGATTGTGTAATTCGGAATGTTTTAAGGAATTTAGGCTTGGATTCGATGTGAATTATGGGTTTTGATGTTATTAGACGTGTTTTGAAGATTGGAACAAGTTCGAATAAGGTATTAAGATGTGTTGGTGTGTTTGGATGAGGTCCCGGGGGCCTCGGGGTGTTTTCGGATGGTAAATCGGGAGAAAAATGCGGAAAAATTGCAGACTTGTGCTCTGGTTCTGTTGTTTTCGCTCCTGCGGAAATGGGGGCGCAGAGCGAGTCCGCAGGAGCGGACGAGGGGGCGCAGGAGCGCTTGGCATCACAGAAGCGGAATCTTTTCTGCTGAAGCGGCGTCGCTGGTGCAAGTGGGTGACCGCAGAAGCGGACTTGATGAGTAAGGGGAAAGTCCGCAGAAGCGGAAGACTTGTCGCCTAAGCGAGTCCGCAGGAGCGGACTCTGATGCGCAGAAGCGGTAAGGCTCGCAGGAGCGGAAGGGGGTTTCGCAGGAGCGGTCTCGCGAGAGCGAGACCTGGGCCGCAGAAGCGGAGCTGGGCGGCTAGGAGTATTTTCGCAGAAGCGACCATTTGGTCGCAAAGGCGGCCTCGCAGAGGCGGATTTTGGTCCGCAGAAGCGGAAATCGCGCCTGTGTTAAAAATAACAGAAGGGTTAAAATTTCATAAGTTGCAAAACATTTGGGGCTCGGTTCTTGAAGGCGAATTGGGCGATTTGGGCGAGTTATTGCTGGGAGAACATCGGGTTATCGTTGGAGGTAAGTTTTGTGGCTTAATTACATCATTTTAACATGAAATCCTTGGTTAAATCCCTCTAAATGGAAGATTAAAGGTGGGTTTGAGCCCTAGGCCTAAATTAAAGAAAAACACCGATTTGAGTGGGCAAATGGAGTCCGATTTTGGTAAATTTTATATGCCTAGACTCGTATCGAGACGAGGATTCCGAATATGTGATTTTTGTAATTTTTCGACAAGTGTACCAAAAGTCGGGTTTTGACAACTTGTGGGTTTTGATATAAATTGGGTTATTTCGAATGAATTTCCTGAAATTAGCGTATATTGATGCATTCTCTATGATTTTGAGCAGATTTGGCACCCGAGGAGATTGATTTGAGAGGCAAGCGCAAGGCGGATTGAAGCTTCTACCGGTTCGAGGTGAGGGGTAGTAGTAAATAATGTACTGAGGGTTTGAAACCCCGTACTAGCACTTCACAGTGCTATATTGAGATGAGACACACGTTCTATGACGGGCGTGGTGACATTATGATTGGGGGTTCGGACTTAGTCCTTCCCGGGCTAATAGAATACTGTGTTGTATGACTGTTACTGAGATTATAACCGTACAATTGGGTTAATAGCCATGTTTGGGGCCTTGTGCCGATCTGTAGAGCATTAGGGAACCTATAGAGCTAGGTGACCCTTATATCATGTTGGAAACATACACTCAACCGTAGCTCTAGCTGTATAGCATAATATGAGCCCGTACTAGATGTGTACATTGAGAGAGATTATCTAGGGTGGAATTCCCTGTTCTAGCTGAGTGGGCCTGAAAGGCCAAGTCTATACCGATTGAGATGAGATAGGGTCAAGGACCCACTATGAGATGTATATTGGGCCTGAAAGGCCAAGTCTATATTGACTGAGACAGGGTCAAGGACCCACTATGAGGTATTATATACATATACCTATATTGGATCGGGCTGCACGCTATATATATATATATATTGGATCGGACTGCACGCCGCAGTAATATACATGTAATATACATGTGGGACGGACTGCACGCCGCAGTATTATTGCGCTTGGGCTGTAGGAGCCCCTTCGGAGTCTGAGTCTGCACACATTCTCAGTGAGCACTGGTGTATATTATGGGATCGGGCTGCACGCCGCAACAGTATAGAGATATATACATATATATATTGGATCGGACTGCACGCCGCAGTAATATTTGTGTGGATCGTGCTGCACGCCGCAGTATTATAGTGCTTGGGCCTAGGGAGCCCCTCCGAAGTCCGTATACACCCCCAGTGAGCGCCGTCGACGTTAAATGGAGCGGGCTGCGCGCCGCAGCGGTATACGTATTGGAGCGGGCTGCACGCCGCAGCATTATACTTAATCATATCCTATTATCTACTTAAATACTTATACATTATAAACGTAGGTATGTGTCTTTATATATGTTGAGATGGCCGTACACCGTAGGGGGTACGAGTGAGGGTTGGTTCAGAGTGGAAATCTTGTAGAGATAAACGTAGATTGGAGGTTAGAATACTACTATAGTGATGACGTATCTATGAGGGTTGCCTTAGAACTGCTAAGTGATAGCACAGGATTTCTTACCTTCAGTTATTATTTATTATTGTTACTCACTGAGTTGAATTATACTCACCCGACTCCCATGCACTTTCTGTGCAGATCCACAGGTGCCCGAGAGCAGTTGAGACATTGTAGCTGCTGATCCTTGTCTACTTTTGCGGAGATTACGAGGTAGCTTCCACCGTCCGCAGAGCTTGTTTCTCCTTCTTTATCATCTTGTTGACTTCCTACTTGCCTAGACTTGATTGTATTAGGATGCTATTCTGTAGAGGCTTAGTCTCGTGACACCACGATATGTTTGGGACCGTATTTTGTATGTTTTATGATTCGGTTATCAATTGAACACTCGCTGTTTAAGTTTAACTGGATTAATTAGAATTAATAATTGGCTGGTTTAAGAGATAATATGGTCGGGCTTGCCTAGCATTGTGTTGGGCACCATCACGACCGGGGTTTGGGTCGTGACAAGTTGGTATCAGAGCCTAGGTTAACAGGTCTCGCGAGTCATGAGCCGGTTGGTAGAGTCTCGTGGATCGGTGCGGGGACGCCTGTACTTATCCTCGGGAGGCCGCAAACCTTTTTAGGAAAAGTTTCAATTCTTGGAATTCTTGTCGTGCGATTACTTTTGACTTGAAACTGAACTTTGACATTCTATTCTCTCGCTCGCAGATGGCGAGAACCCGATCCTCCGGACGTGGAGGACGACCACCACTACCACCTGCTAGAGGCCGAGGACGTGGCCGTGGTTGTGGCGGAGTTAGGGCAGCTGAGGCAGTGCCAGCTGACCCACAGTTCCCAGTTGCAGAGGTGCCAGCAGCACCAGATCAGGCACCAACTGTGCCCATTGTCATATCGGGTCTACAGGAGACCCTGTCTCAGATACTAGCAGTCTGCACTGGCCTAGCACGGGCGGTTTCAGTTACTACCGCAGTAGCTGCATCGGGGATCGGGGGTGGTCATCTGACCCCCGCTGTACGCACTCCAGAGATAGCAGTACAGGGCATACAGATACCAGAAGCTCCTCCAGTTCGGCCTGTGGTTCCGGATCAGCCAGCAGATCAGGTTCAGGGGGACAGGGTCCCAGCTATGGCAGACAATGAGCAGCGTCGTCTCGAGAGGTTCACCAGGCTATCTCCTCCAGTGTTCACTGGTGCTCCGGGCGAGGATGCCCAAGGTTTTCTGGACAAGTGCCGTCGGATGCTTCGTACGGCAGGGATCTTGGAGTCTAGTGTGGGGTATCTTTCACTACCTTTCAGTTTCAGGGACCAGCCTTCGCTTGGTGGGAGGCTTATGAACGCCGCAGGCCAGCCGGAGCAGCACCACTATCATGGCCGGAGTTCTCCACTATGTTTTTGGAGAAATGGGTGCCTCGATCTCGGAGAGAGGAGATGCGTAGGCAGTTTGAGGGTCTCCGTCAGGGGGACATGTCAGTGTCAGAGTATGAGATCAGAGTTACAGAGTTGTCCAGATATGCACCGTGGTTGGTTCATTCCAACAGAGAGAGGATTGGGCGCTTCGTGGATGGCCTCATTTATCCCATTCGTATTCGGATGACTCGGGAGAGGGTTTTGAGTCGTACATTTGAGGATGCTGGTGGATATTGCTCGCGACATAGAGACATTTCGTCGCAGAGAGCGGGATGAGAGGGAGGCCAAGAGGCCTCGAAGAGCAGCTAGTTCTAGTGGCACTCGGACCGGAGGCCAGGGTCAGTCAGAGCCGAGGTCGCTCTTTTAGGTCTTCGCAGTCGAGTCGCTCGGATCGTCGCAGATGGTCACCCAGACAGGGTTATCAGGGTTCGCACCAGAGCAGACCATCTCTCGGTGCCATGCCAGCTCGGAGTTCTTCACATGCCCCATCCGCTCGGGTTCATCTCGGCCTAGTTCATCGGCCGGCCACTCCGCCGCGAGGTCCTTATCAGTCTCAGCCCCCAGCACGGGGAGTTGCTACGAGTGCGGAGAGTTTGGGCACCACCGTAGGGAGTGTCCCCGTCTTGTTTCCGGATCTTATCAGCAGAGGGGGCAGCCCTCGTCATCTGGTCCTTCTACTTCAGCACCCGCCCCGCCAGCTAGGGGTGAGGGTCAGACAGCTAGGGGTCGCTCTCGAGAGGGAGGCCGATCAGGCGGACAGGCTAGATGCTATGCTTTTCAGGACCGATCTGAGGCTGTTGCTTCTAATGCTGACATTACAGGTATTATTTCAGTCTGCCACAGAGATGCCTAAGTATTGTTTGATCCCGGTTCTACTTATTCTTATGTGTCTACATATTTTGCTCCTCATTTGGGCACGACCCGAGGGAGTCTTGAGCTTGCCAGTGCATGTATCTACCCCGGTAGGGGATACTATTGTTGTGGACCACGTATACCGGTCCCGTTTGGTCACTATTGGAGGTCTGGAGACCCGAGTAGACCTGTTGCTTCTCAGCATGATTGATTTTGATGTTATATTGGGCATGGACTGGTTATCTCCATGTCATGCTATTCTGGACTATCATGCTAAGACAGTCACTTTGGCTATGCCGGGCATTCAGAGGATCGAGTGGCGAGGCACGACCGAGTATGTACCTAGCAGGGTAATATCTTTCCTCAAGGCCCAACGAATGGTTGGGAAGGGATGTCTCTCTTATTTAGCATTTGTGCGGGAGGTCGAGGCCCAGACTCCCAGTATTGATTCTGTTCCCATTGTGCGAGACTTTCCTGATGTGTTTCCCTCAGACCTGCCGGGCATGCCGCCGGACAGGGATATTGATTTTGGTATCGATTTGGTACCAGGCACTCAGCCTATTTCTATTCCTCCGTATCGTATGGCACCAGCTGAGTTGAAGGAATTGAAGGAGCAGCTCCAGGAACTCCTAGATAAGGGGTTCATCGGCCGAGTGTGTCGCCGTGGGGTGCACCGGTCCTGTTTGTTAAGAAGAAGGACGGATCTATGAGGATGTGTATTGACTATAGGCAGCTAAACAAAGTAACAGTGAAGAATAAGTATCCTCTGCCTCGTATTGATGATTTATTTGATCAGCTCCAGGGAGCTAGGGTGTTCTCGAAGATTGATCTTCGTTCAGGCTACCATCAGCTGAAGATTAGAGAGTCTGACATTATGAAGACTGCATTCTGGACCCGATATGGTCATTATGAGTTCCTTGTGATGTCGTTTGGGCCGACCAATGCCCCAGCAGCATTTATGCATCTGATGAACAGTGTGTTCAGGGCCTTATTTGGATTCATTTGTGATTGTGTTCATTGATGACATTCTAGTCTACTCCCGTAGCCAGGAGGAGCATGCTCGGCATTTGAGTATTGTGTTGCAGAGATTGAGGGAGGAGAAGCTATATGCTAAGTTCTCCAAATGTGAGTTCGGCTTGAGTCCGTGGCATTCTTAGGGCACGTGGTGTCCTGTGATGGTATTCAGGTAGATCCGAGGAAGGTCGAGGCAGTGCAGAGTTGGCCCAGACCGACCTCAGTTACTGAGATCCGTAGATTCCTGGGATTGGCAGGGTATTATCGCCGATTCGTTCATGGGTTCTCTTCTATTGCTTCACCCTTGACTAGATTGACTCAGAAGGGTGTTCCTTTCTTATGGTCCGAGGAGTGCGAGGAGAGCTTTCAGAAGCTCAAGACAGCACTGACCACAGCACCAGTCTTGATTCTACCGACAGCTTCAGATTCTTATACTGTATATTGTGATGCCTCAGGAGTTGGCATTGGTTGTGTGTTGATGCAGGAGGGTAGGGTCATTGCTTATGCTTCTCGTCAGTTGAAGCCCCACGAGAAGAACTACCCTGTTCATGATTTGGAGCTAGCACCCATAGTTCATGCTTTGAAGATTTGGAGGCATTACCTGTATGGTGTCTCCTATGAGGTGTTCACGGATCATCACAGCCTATAGCACTTATTCAGACAGAAGGACCTTAATTTGAGACAGCGGAGGTGGTTGGAGTTGCTTAAGGACTATGATATCACTATTTTGTATCATCCGGGGAAGGCCAATGTGGTGGCCGATGCCTTGAGTCGGAAGGCGGTTAGCATGGGCAGCTTAGCTTTCATCCCAGTTGGGGAGAGGCCATTTGCTTATGATGTTCAGGCCCTAGCCAATCGGCTAGTGAGATTAGATATTTCGGAGCCGAGTCGGGTGTTGGCTTGTGTTGTTTCTCGATCTTCCTTATATGATCGCATCGGGGAGCGACAGTATGACGACCCACATTTACTTGTCCTTAAGGACAAAGTGCAACATAATGATGTTAGAGATGTGACTATCGACAGTGATGGTGTTCTGAGGATGCAGGGCCGTATATGCGTGCCCAATGTTGATGGTTTGCGGGAGTTGATACTTGAGGAGGCACACAGTTCGCGGTACTCTATTCACCCAGTGCCGCAAAGATGTACCAAGACTTGAGACAGCACTACTGGTGGAGGAGAATGAAGATGGATATTGTTAGGCATGTAGCTAAGTGCCTCAATTGCCAGCAGGTCAAATATGAGCATCAAAGACCGGGTGGTGTTCTTCAGCGTATGGTTATTCCCGAGTGGAAATGGGAGAGGATCACCATGGATTTTGTTACTGGGCTCCCTCGGACAGCGAGGAAGTTTGATTCTGTATGGGTGATTGTTGATCGACTGACTAAGTCCGCACATTTCATCCCAGTTAGTACTACTTACTCATCGGAGCGGTTGGCGGCGATCTTTATTCGGGAGATTGTCAGGTTGCATGGGGTCCCAGTGTCTATTATATCTGACAGAGGCACTCAGCTCACTTCTCAATTTTGGAGAGCATTTCAGCGAGAGATGGGTACGAGGGTTGAGTTGAGTACGGCATTTCACCCCCAGACAGACGGGCAGTCTGAGCGCACTATTCAGATCCTGGAGGATATGTTGCGGGCACGTGTGATTGACTTTGGTGGTTCATGGGATGAGTTCTTACCACTTGCCGAGTTTGCCTACAACAACAGCTACCAGTCGAGTATTCGGATGGCCCCGTACGAGGCATTGTATGGCGGACGGTGTAGATCTCCCGTCGGATGGTTTCAGCCTGGCGAGGATCGATTGATAGGGACCGAGTTAGTTCGGGATGCTCCGGATAGAGCAAAGTTGATCCGAGAGGCTTCACATATCACAGTCTCGTCCGAAGAGTTATGCGGACCGTAGGGTTCGAGAGTTGTCTTTCATGGTCGGTGATAGAGTATTGTCGAAGGTTTCACCCATGAAGGGTGTCACGAGGTTCGGGAGGAAAGGGAAGTTGAGTCCCGGGTACATTGGTCCTTTTGAGATACTCGGGAGAGTTGGAGAGGTGGCATATGAGTTAGCCTTGCCACCCAGCTTATCCAACATTCATCCAGTATTCCATGTGTCTATGCTCCGGAAGTATATCGGAGATCCGTCCCATGTTTTAGACTTCAGTACCATTCAGCTTGATGGCGCTCTATCCTATGACGTGGAGCCTATTGCTATTTTGGGTCGCCAAGTAAGGAAGTTGAGGTCGAAGGAGATTGCATCAGTTAAGGTTCAGTGGAGAGGTCGACCCGTAGAGGAGGCTACTTGGGAGGTTAAGCAGGAGATGCGGAGCAGATACCCTCAGCTATTTGAGACTTCAGGTATGTTTCTTGACCCGCTCGAGGACGAGCGTTTGTTTAAGTTGGGGAGAATGTGACGACCCGGCCCGTTGTCACGGGAATTTCCACCCTGTTACCTTGAAATTACATATCTTATGCTTTTATAACTGTATTAGAGTATATCGGGTGAGTTAGGAGTGATTTGGATTGAAAATGAAACAAATAGCATGTTTGAAGAAAACTTGAATATAGAAAGTCAACCAAGAGTTGACTATTGAGTTAGAATGCTCGGAACCGGATTTTGAGGATTCGACTAGTTCCGGGGGATCATTTATGACTTAGGAGAACAATCGGAATTGAATTCGGAGGTCCGGTGTAGTTTTAGGCTTGAATTGGCGAAGGTTGAATTTTAGCGAAATCCGGATGGTAGGTGATATTTTGATCCAGGGGGTCGGAATGGAATTCCGACAATTTCTGTAGCTTCGTTATGTGATTTTGGATGTGTCTGCAAAATTTCAGATCATTCGGACGTCGTTTAGTCGGGTTTTTGATTGATTGTGTAATTCGGAATGTTTTAAGGAATTTAGGCTTGAATTCGATGTGAATTATGGGTTTTGATGTTATTAGACGTGTTTTGAAGATTGGAACAAGTTCGAATAAGGTATTAAGATGTGTTGGTGTGTTTGGATGAGGTCCCGGGGGCCTCGGGGTGTTTTCGGATGGTAAATCGGGAGAAAAACATGGAAATTGCAGGTTTGAAGAGTTCTGGTTCTGTTGTTTTCGCTCCTGCGGAAATGGGGGCGCAGGAGCGAGCCCGCAGGAGCGGAAAACGAGCGCAGAAGCGCTGGGGTTCGCTGAGGCGGATCCTGGTCCGCATGGGCGGCACCGCAGGTGCGGAAGGAAAGACCGCAGAAGCGGTTTGGGCTCGTTGGGGGAGAATCCGTAGAAGCGGAAGACTCGTCGCCTAAGCGAGTCCGCAGGAGCGGACTTTGATGCGCAGAAGCGGTAAGGCTCGCAGGAGCGGAAGGGGGTTTCGCAGGAGCGGTCTCGCAGGAGCGAGACCTGGGCCGCAGAAGCGAAGCTGGGCGGCTAGGAGTATTTTCGCAGAAGCGACCATTTGGTCGCAGAGGCGGCCTCGCAGAGGCGGCCTCGCAGAGGCGGATTTTGGTCCGCAGAAGCGGAAATCGCGCCTGTGTTAAAAATAACAGAAGGGTTAAAATTTCATAAGTTGCAAAACATTTGGGGCACGGTTCTTGAAGGCGAATTGGGCGAGTTATTGCTGGGAGAACATCGGGTTATCGTTGGAGGTAAGTTTTGTGGCTTAATTACATCATTTTAACATGAAATCCTTGGTTAAATCCCTGTAAATGGAAGATTAAAGGTGGGTTTGAGCCCTAGGCCTAAATTAAAGAAAAACACCGATTTGAGTGGGCAAATGGAGTCCGATTTTGGTAAATTTTATATGCCTAGACTCGTATCGAGACGAGGATTCCGAATATGTGATTTTTGTAATTTTTCGACAAGTGTACCAAAAGTCGGGTTTTGACAACTTGTGGGTTTTGATATAAATTGGGTTATTTCGAATGAATTTCGTGAAATTAGCGTATATTGATGCATTCTCTATGATTTTGAGCAGATTTGGCACCCGAGGAGATTGATTTGCGAGGCAAGCGCAAGGCGGATTGAAGCTTCTACCGGTTCAAGGTGAGGGGTAGTAGTAAATAATGTACTGAGGGTTTGAAACCCCGTACTAGCACTTCACAGTGTTATATTGAGATGAGACACACGTTCTATGACGGGCGTGGTGACATTGTGATTGGGGGTTCGGACTTAGTCCTTCCCGCCTAATAGAATACTGTGTTGTATGACTGTTACTGAGATTATAACTGTACAATTGGGCTAATAGCCATGTTTGGGGTCTTGTGCCGATCTGTAGAGCATTAGGGAACCTATAAAGCTAGGTGACCCTTATATCATGTTGGAAACATACACTCAGCCGTAGCTCTAGCCGTATAGCATAATATGAGCCCGTACTAGATATGTACATTGAGAGAGATTATCTAGGGTGGAATTCCCTGTTCTAGCTGAGTGGGCTTGAAAGGCCAAGTCTATATTGACTGAGACAGGGTCTATGACCCACTGTGATATATTATATTGGGCCCGAGAGGCCAAGCATATATTGACTGGGATAGGGTCGAGGACCCATTATGAGGTATTATATACATATACCTACATTGGATCGGGCTGCACGCCGCAGCAGTATATATATTGGATCGGACTGCACGCCGCAGTAATATACATGTAATATACATGTACATACATGTGGGACGGACTGCACGCCGCAGTATTATTGCGCTTGGGCTGTAGGAGCCCCTTCGGAGTCTGAGTCTGCACACATTCTCAGTGAGCACTGGTGTATATGATGGGATCGGGCTGCACGCCGCAGCAGTAATAGAGATATATACATATATATATTGGATCGGACTGCACGCCGCAGTAATATTTGTGTGGATCGTGCTGCACGCCGCAGTATTATAGTGCTTGGGCCTAGGGAGCCCCTCCGAAGTCTGTATACACCCCCAATGAGCGCCGTCGACGTTAAATGGAGCGGGCTGCGCACCGCAGCGGTATACGTATTGGAGCGGGTTGCACGCCGCAGCATTATACTTAATCATATCCTATTATCTACTTAAATACTTATACATTATAAACGTAGGTATGTGTCTTTATATATGTTGAGATGGCCGTACACCGTAGGGGGTACGAGTGAGGGTTGGTTCAGAGTGGAAATCTTGTAGAGATAAACATAGATTGGAGGTTAGAATACTACTATAGTGATGACGTATCTGTGAGGGTTGCCTTAGAACTGCTAAGTGATAGCACAGGATTTCTTACCTTCAGTTATTATTTATTATTGTTACTCACTGAGTTGAAATATACTCACCCCACTCCCCTGCACTTTCTGTGCAGATCCACAGGTGCCCGAGAGCAGTTGAGACATTGTAGCTGCTGATCCTTGTCTACTTTTGCGGAGATTACGAGGTAGCTGCCAGCGTCCGCAGAGCTTGTTTCTCCTTCTTTATCATCTTGTTGACTTCCTACTTGCCTAGACTTGATTGTATTAGGATGCTATTCTGTAGAGGCTCAGTCTCGTGACACCACGATATGTTTGGGACCGTATTTTGTATGTTTTATGATTCAGTTATCACCTGATATGATCATTTACTGTTTAAGATTAATTTGATTAATAACTGGCTGGTTTAAGGGATAATATGGTTGGGCTTGCCTAGCATTGTGTTGGGCGCCATCACGACCAGGGTTTGGGTCGTGACAGTATAGGTCTAAACCATAGCTAGTCCATTTAAAGCTCGAACATGTCGAAACGGAGCGAAAGAGGCCATATGACCTCAGATCTGTAGAAGATCTAAAAATACATCTTTGAGGTTGGACCACAAACTGAACAACCATGATTTAGGGTAAATGGAAGTGAGCAAAGGCCGTCCATGGCGTGAGAAGCCATGGACTCCGGTGAGAACAAGTCGGAGAAGATGCTGAGGCGGTTAGGATTTTGAGTGTTAGAGAGCCTTTCAGGGAAGGAGGGGGTTCAGAGGCAGCTACATGAGAGGAATGAGAGATATGGTTAAGGGTTTCACTGGATTAAAAAGGGAAGAGTGAAGGAGGGCCGTTGATCAAAATGATAAACAAAAAAGTTTAAATATAAAATTGGGTGGGTTTAGTTAATGGGTTAATGGATCGGGGTAAGATTTGAATTGGTCGTCAATTGGGCCTAATTTGGGGTCAATTGGGGGTTCAAAATAAGCTATAATTGAAAGTACTTGAGGCCACAATTGAAATAGCCAGTTTTCCTTTTTGATTTTTCAAAAATAGTAAAAGATGTTTTAAAATCAAATTAAAAGCATTGAGTTAATAAATAATATGTAAATATTAATTAGGAACAATTGGGATTGATTTTGTAATTAAATTTGAAAGTGGGCTAAAACTGCAATTACATATAATTTTGTTTTAAAAATGCCAAATGAACTTGTGCAAATATGCAAAAAATCATGTAAACTATATTTTGATGTAAATGTGAGAATAAAATTAATCATTCTCCAAAATGGAAAGTTTTGAGAATTATTGGGTCTTATGGTGTAAAAATAGGTCATAAATTAGGTTTGAAAATGTTAAAAATGTCAAAACCTTTCTTGGGTGCTTATTTATGCACATATATGCTATTTTGAAATTATTTTGGTTATTAAAGAACATAGGGAAAAATTGGGTATCAACACGTTCTAAAAGAGAATATCGGGCCTCGTACGAAGTGAACTTCTTGCTGATATAATAAATTTCTTGTTCCTTTCTCCCCGTTTCATCGTGTTGCCCCATAACGCACCCAAAAGCTCCATCTAACACTGCAAGATAGAGCAGTAAGGTTCTACCTAGCTCGGGAAGAACTAGGACTGGTGGTGTTGACAAGTACTCTTTGATTCTGTCGAAGGCCTTTTGGTAGTCATCGGTCCATTTTGAAGTAGCGTCCTTCTTTAGCATTTTAAAGATTGGCTCACAGGTAACTGTAGACCGCGCAATGAATCGGACGATGTAGTTTAACCTTTCCAGGAAACTCATCACATCTTTCTTGTTCTTTAGCGGTGGTAGTTATCGAATGGCTTTTACTTTTGATAGGTCTAGTTCTATTCCTCGGCGGCTTACAATAAACCCAAGAAACTTTCCAGTAAGAACCCCAAATGCACACTTTGGAGGGTTTAGTTTTAGGTTGTACCTCCGCAGTCTATTGTAGAACTTCCTTAAATCTTCCATGTGATTAGTGGCCTTCGTGGACTTGATGATAACATCATCCACATATACGTCAATCTCCCTGTGTATCATATCGTGAAAGATTGTAGTCGTGGCCCTCATGTTGGTGGCCCTTGCATTCTTCAGGCCGATCAACATCACTTTGTAACAATACACTCCCCATGGCATAATGAAAGCCATTTTCTTAGCGTCTTCCTCATCCATCGAGATCTAATGATAACCAGCGAAACAATCTACAAATGATTGCAACTCATGTTTGGTTGAATCGTCAATCAAGATGTGTATATTTGGTGGAGGGAAATCACCTTTCGGACTATACTAGTTGAGATCCTAATAGTCGACACAGACTCTAACCTTTCCATCCTTCTTTGGTTCTGGCACGATGTTTGCTAACCATGTCGGGTATTCCACTACTCGATAACCTTAGCATTGACCTACTTGGGGATTTCTTCCTTGATTTTCAAACTCTTATCAGGCTTGAACTTCCTAAGCTTCTGCTTTACCGACGGATATGTCCGATCAGTTGGAAGTTTGTGGGCAACAATATATGTACTCATACCCGTCATGTCTTCATACGACCAGGTGAATATGTTCTCATATTCCTTTAGATACTCTGTGTATGCTTTCCTTTATGATAGCGATAAGTGAAAGTTCATTCATGTTTCCTTGACATTTTCTGCATCTCCCAAGTTAACAATCTCGGTCTCATCTAGGTTGCACTTAGGTCTGTTCTCAAAGTTTCCAACTTCTTTGATGAACTCATCAGGTAGGTCATCTTCTTCTGAATCAATGTCAGTTTATTGCGTCATCTCACTGCATGTCAAAGTCATTGGTTTATCAAGATAAGTAATAGTAATGATATATGGGTAAAGTAAGGATGAAAATGATAGAAATAAATATTAATTCTTTGGAAAAATCAAACATGCTTTGATAAATTGAATAACTGTTTCGATCATTGAAGATCTTATTGCGAAAATTTAAAAAAATGAGAAAAGGAAATCATTCATTAAATAAAATTGGGAATGGTTCTTGTTTTACTCTGAGGATCGTTGGGCTTTGGTTCTCTTGATGGTCCAGTTGTTGAGGTATTCTCCTCTACTCACGAATTGTATGGAAGGACCTTCCTCCCCCTCATTCTAGAGAATAACACACACAATCCATATCATTATCTTCTCAAAATAAGTTTTTCACTACCTCGAGTGCTTCTTGTTCATCTGTCCCATAGATGATGTCAGCATGTTTGAAAGTCTACTCTTTATGTGGTATCGATTTCTCCAATAGGTATAAAGTATCGTACTATGGTGGCAACCAATTATTGAACTCCTCCCAGGTATATTAATTTCCCAAATCAAAAGTAGTGCCATGTTTCTTGAGTTTTATAGGTTTAGAGATTCCTTGGAGGTTTTTGCCGAGTCTTTTGCTAGGTTTGTACCCACTCCAATTCAATATACTCTCGATCTTGTAATCCTACCACTTATTTTTGTTGACAGAATTGACTCGCTAGATGTGGTTATAAGTCTCTCTACCTAGCTTTCTTTTTCCCCTATTGCCATAATGGTCTGGCGATTGTACATAGGATTGTTGCTATCGCTGTGGATGATTACTTCCTGGTGATTCCATTCAAACTCTACGGCTTGACACAACATTGAAGCTATAGCCCCTGCAACATGAATCCAGGGTCGCCCTAGCAGTAGGTTGTAGGATGCTGACACATCTACACTTAAAAGTCAACCTCGAACAAGGTTGGTCCCATCTGCAGACATAGGCTAACTTCGCCGATTGTGGACCTCTGAGATCTGTCAAAAGCTTTCACATTGATTGCTCCTTCCTTTATCTCATGCAACACATTACCAAACTTCTTGAGTGTTATCAACGGACATATATTAAGGCTGGAACCCCCATTGATTAGGATCCTACTGATGAAGTAGTCTTCGCATTGCATGGTGATATGCAAGGCTTTGTTATGACCCAACCCTTTAGGTGGCAGCTTGTCCTTATAGAGGTGATTTTATGTCTTTCTAATATTTCTCCCACCATGTTAGCCGTTTCCTCGCCGGTGATATTACTTGGCACGTACACTTCACTTATCACTTTTAATAAAGCATTTTTATGTGTCTTGCGATTCTACAACAATAAGAGGATGGATATTTGTGCCGATATTTTTTTTAGTTGGTCAATGACCAAATACTCCTTGGCCTGTATCTACCTCTAAAGGTCCTCTAGACATGTTTCAATGATGAGTGGCTGATTGGAAGCCTGCTCTCTTGACTCAGCTATGTGTTCCGTAGTATAGACTATTCCAGTTCTTGTCATACCATGCGCTACAACAATCTCTTCAAATCAAATTTTGCCTTTCCTCCTAACCTCAGTTGTATAATCCCAATGGATAGATTTTATATCGAACGTCGACATGGTGTTCATCAGCACTGGAATTGGTGCGGCCACCTTTACTTCGAATGTGACATGCTCTTTGGGTGGTGGAACTGTAACCTCAAACGGTGCTGGTGCTTTTGGTGGTGGCGTTACATCAAACTCAAAAGGGATAGACACATCTACCTTTGTGACCTTGGATGGTTAGATCCAGATTATGATAGGGTTGAGAGTAACTGTTGGCTTCTTTGGATCGCCTTTTGCTAACAACCCGATGGATCCCTGGGGATCCCAATCATCCTTTACTTCAATCATGTGAACACCCCACCTTTGAGGTCTGGCAAAGGGTTATTGCGGATGTTCGGAATGTCTTCCTTTCCTACAATGACCTTCTTATCAATCAAGGAATGTATCTTGTCTTTTAAAGAATGACATTCATCTATTTGGCGTCCCTTCAAGCCGGAGTGGTATGCACAATATATTCTTGGGTTAACCCACTGAGAAGGATTCTCAGGGGTGGTAACAGTGATGGCAGTTACATAACCGGTGGCTTTAAGCCTCTCATATAGGTGATTAATGGGTTCGGCGATGACTATGTATTGCTTTTGAGGCCTCCGATAAAAAATTAGGTCGGGGCCTAGGGAACTTTTGGCATGTGGGGGTATTGGTAGTGAGATGGTTAGGCAATATAAGTTTGGTAGACATGAGCGGGCTAGGAGTATCTGGGTGAGGTAGGCTGATATATGGGAAGGGGATTACTGATAAGTTGATGGTGTACCTTGGTAGGATGGTGCTTGGTAATTTGGGGTTGGCTGGTGTGTGAGTGGAGGTATTAGGTAGGTTGGTATTTAAGAGGGGACTTGGTCGTTTGTGAAACCATCATGGCCCCTATGTCCCTCTTTTGAGACACTCCACCAAACTGCAAGGCCTTATTTGTAGCTTGCAAGGCCTTAAAGGTTTTTACCATACTGCTCTTAATGACTTTTTCGATTCGTTCCCCCAGCTTGATAATGTCAAAAAATTTATTATTGTCAATCACCATCAATGGTTCATAGTATTGTGCGTCTTGAGCCCGAACAAAGAATTTGTTCATTTGTTCTTCTTCTAAGGCGGGTGTGACCTTAGCAGCTTTGGACCTCTGGCGAGTACCATACTCACAAAATGTCTCTGTGGGTTTTTTCTTTAAATTCTGGATAATGAACACGTCTCGCGCATTTTCTATGTTAAACATGAACTTGTCCATGAAATCAGATGCCATACCTAACTAGATCAACCATTTCTTAGGATCTTAGCTGATGTACCAAGATAGTGCATCTCTTTTCAAAATCCTCATGAATAGCTTCATGCGGATCATTTCATCTTTTTACTAACCCCGACCAGCTTGTCACAGTATGTTCTCAGATGGACCCTTGAATCACCTGTCTATCAAGCATCTTGAACTTTTGAGGTTTTTACGCCTATGGTAGTTTGACATCTGGTTATATGCAGAGATCTTCATAGTTCAACCCCTCGATCCCTTTATTTCCTTTAATGCCCTAAATTAGGCTAGTTAGTTTCTTAAGTTCTTCAACCGGGTTTTCGATGAGTAGATCTTTTTCATCAGATTCATGTATGCAAGATATAGGTTGGGTGGAGTGTAGCATGGTCTCCACCTAGATGGGATTGTTGTGGTGGACTGGCATGTGGGTGTGGAAATGGTCATTTGCGAAGTTTTGAGGCTCTGGGATGAGTAATGGATTGTTGGTTGGAGTGTAGCAAGTGTTGTAATGGTTTTTTGTTGGAATAGTGGGACGATTTTGTTGCTTTTGTGAAAGTGTGGGATTTTGACCGTTGGAGAAGAAGGTGTCTGGGGTGCTGAGGGAGAATGATGGGTTGGAAAGATTCCGAACCTCATTGTGCTCTTCTTGAAACTTCAACAATTTCTGCTCAAGTTGTGACACATTTTCATTGGGAACCCGAATACCATGGCCATCAATGACCTTTGTTGTTGTGGTCTCCTTTCTGATGTTGAAATCTTCCATTTTTGCCATTGTTCTTGTTCTTAACAGGACTTAGAGAAGGAGTGGGTGGAAGGCCCATGGATCTCGTGGAATAAGATGATGTTGAAAGAGTGCTTGAACTATCCTTTAGGGAGGGGAATAACAAAAGGTAAAACAATAAAAGGTAAACAAGTTAGTGAGGATCATAAAAAGTATTGTGATATTTAATAACGTAGTACATGAATGTAAAGCATGTCCGAATTCGGGAACCTTGTTGTGCCAAAGGTAAGCCTAGCGGTAAATTGATTTGGAGAACTTTGAATGCTAAATGCCTCATTTCATTGATAATGATAAGACGAATCCCGAATCGACAATAAATAAACAAGAAAATAAAAAATTTACAAATGGCCATTGGCCTTGTTACATTTTAAGCAATGAAGATAAATTCCTATTTACTTAGTCCCAAAAGGACTTTCCCAAGATTTGAAATCCTTGGCTCCTTTGAACAGTTTCCCCAACTCGTAAAGTCTTAGCAACAGGTATGCTCTGGCTAGATATCTACCTTCAGCCCCTTTAGCCTCTTGACAATCTTCATCCCTTTTGAGAAAATTTCTCTCCAGCTCCGCTATGCCTCGTTCCAGGTATCCCAAACTTTTGTTGGTGTTGGTAGCCATGACCATCCATTCTTCAATCAGCTTATCGTTGGACACTTGTATTTCAGGAGGTTCACTTTTGCACTTGCAGATCCTTTTGTGCAACTAGTTGTAATTGACTTGTGCCTCGGCTTTTTTGTCTACGATCTTGTGGCCTCGAACAAATCCTGTTTAGCCCAAACCATCATGATTATCCTCCAACTGACCTGAATAGAATGAGGTGCAATCTGTCTGGCTCTATGGTTTCCCTTCCCATTACGATCTTTCTATGCCACGTGTTGGGCTTGACACTGGTAGGGACTATCATCGCCTTGGAAGTTTGCTCGAAAGTGGCTCATCTTATCGGCCATGGGTATGACTTGCTTCCTACCATCTTGCCTCATGACTCATAGAAGGACTTAAGGGTTGGTTCCCCTCAGGCTAATTAGTATAAGGAAAGGTGCATCCCTAGATTGGATGATGAAATCCTCCATCGAAAACCATTCGAACATCCACTGAACTTGTTCCTCGATCAAATTATCAAACAACTCAACCTATCCTTTAGCATCTTTGGGCTGGGCAAAGATGTCGGAGATGTTATTTATTCGCTTTGGATGGTGGACAGCGATGTAATCATCCTAGTCCCTACGTTGAGTTTCTTGTTGATATTCACCTTTTTGGAGATATTTTATAAGCCAATGTTGGGGTAGCAGATTGTACCTTTCGAAGTGTTTTGCTCCTTTTTGAATTTCTCTAAGGCTCGGAATATGTCTGCAATAATCATAGTACAATACTGAATGTCTATCCACCAATCCCCTCCATAGGGTTTTGGTTAGCATAGCTAGCCTATTATGAATTCTACCTTTCTTTTGGAAATACAATCACATGAAAAAAGCAAAATATGAAGATGAAAGCCCTGCGGTGGACGTGTTACAAGGATGTTATGGCAAACTCACCAGAGTAGGTGCGGTAAGATTTGCTGTGACCGTACCTTTCATACAAGTAGCCAAAAGAGATGTATGAATACTTCAAGCATGTCAATTCTGGATTCTTCTTTAAACCGGTCATTTTAAGGAATCCTCTACCTTTGGGATTCTCAAGCATTAGCAAGCCCGGAGTCTCACATACTAGGCCAGCCAGTGCCCTTATCTCTTCTAGCAATGATGTTATTTCAATACCCCCGAAGCGGAATATGTCCCTTTCACAAACCCAAAATAATGTGGCAGCTTCTATGATTATTGGGTTGGATTTCCAGGAGGGATGGCAGATTTCATAGGTATTTGCTGACAAGATTTTGATGAATAGAGTGCAGCTCTTTCCACCATATTAGCAACCTTGGAAGGATGTTGGTGACCATGCCAAATTTGGGGAATTCGTGCCTAATATTTCTATAAGGTTAATAAGGTTAGACACTAACCCTACCAGGACTCAACTATTTAATATCAACTATTAACAAGAAGCATCTAGTTCACTAAATAAATGCACAAAACGTGGCGACGTCCGTTAGGGTTTAGGGAAACCCAATGGACTTTGGACAAGGCTATCTTAAAGGATCATTATATGGACAACATAATTGATCTAGCTAAGTTTGACCATGAGGCATGTAATTTAAACAGAGTAAGGTTTCTATGGGGTTTCAGACTGGTACCCCTGAGCGGAAAACTCAAGGAGGAAGGATAGATATTGTCGACTGCACCACTGATAGACTAGTTTTACAGCAAATATGCCTTTCTGAATTTAGCGGGTAACGATATAGGAAGAGCGCAACCACTCATTATAAATGTTGCTATAGTATTTATTCTAGAACGAGTGGAGTATGATGTTAAGCATGATTATGCAATAATTAAAAGCATGTTGGCATGTATTTTCATATCAAGAAAGCGATAAATATAACAATTTAATATTTAAAGCAATAAAGGAACGGAAACAAGGAAGATATGTCACTTTTGCTTTTAAAGATGAAATAAAATGCTTAAAGTAAATAAAAAGATAATTGAGAAATTCACAAGAATATTCTAAAATGGTAAAAGTCTAAAGAAATCCACAGCAGAGTCAACATGCAGTTGCACGCCTTTTTTCTCACGAAATTGGGTTTATGATATTCGGTTGGGACAACTTTTACTTTTGCGAAAAGGGTTTGCAATTTTTAAGAGTCGTTAGCTAATGATTTTAAGGTGCATTAGGGAACCTATGGAGCTCAACTACATCTATATTTTAGATAACTAGAAATAGGGTAAGGGCCTGAAATTATCCCAAGGGGAAGGTGTTAGGCACCCCTCAAGATCCACTAGTGTAGTTCGTGGTCAGATAGTTCTTTGTGAATTTGTGCAATTAACAAGTAAACAAATAGTGCTCAAATAAGAGGGGATTTTAAATATACAAATGTTTGAATTATAAAATAAATCAAAGTTTTGAGTGAGTTTTAAATAAACATGCTAAAGGATGCAAATGGGTCATAGGTTTATGTGTTATATGGATCACATCAATGTAATACCCGGTAATCACCCGTCAAAATAGGGGATACATGTGGTATTAGAGCACTGGTCATCATATCCATATCTACCCATCCTACCCCATCAAGGTATTAAAGTGCATATTGGTCTTGAGCTCTAACACATGCTATTCCCGTCCCATTCTTATCAGTCCCGAAAGATTTAGGACTACTACTCCTATAAGAAGGAGGATTTTAGGCTGACTATTGGGTTTTAAAGGTAAACATGCTAAGGCGACACTTAAAACACATAGGATTTCATATCAGGGGAGACATGTAAAACAAATAAAAGGCTCTGATATACCTGCTCAAGTAAAACACATAAATAGAATGACTTAAAACACATTTAGGGTAAAGTACTAAGATAGGGGTGCATTAGTTGTTGATGCAGACCAATTTATTACATAACTCAAACAAGAAGTCTGAATCAGGCATGCCTGCTGGCTGTAGTAGTTGCTAATTAAATAAAGGCAGATTATATTTTTTTTGTTATCACCTAAGGCTTGCCTAAGTGTATTGATGATACCCTATGAGCATGATGTTTATTACTGACTCAAGAGTGGAAAAACAATAATAAATTTAAACGGGAAAATAGGATCATATAGGCATGCTTTCTAAACCGCATAAATGAAAGGAGTAAGTTGTTTAAACTGATTTAAATAAAAGTACGAGTCAACTGATTTTTAACTAAAATGGTTTCAGGTTATAAACTTTGTTGCTAATTTTAATTCCTACAGATATGGTATCTAATGTTAAAGCTGATTTGGTTCTATGGGCATGATATCTAATGAAGTGGAGTAGGAAGGATTTATTTGATCACAACGAGATTCCTATAGGCATGATTTCTATATTGATTTTTCCCTTTAGTCATGACATCTAGTTTAGAACCTGATTTTAACTTATGGGCATGAAGTATGATTGTGGCCATTAGACCCTATAGGCATGATCTCTAAGTGTAAAATTAAATTATGCAGTTGAAAGTAGATCATATAGGAAGGATATCTAAGTGTTAAAACATGTAGAACTTTTATTAAATAGATCTTATAAGCAGGATACCTAAGTGTAGAATTAAAACATGCAAAATCTGAAACAGCAGAACCTATAGGTAGGATATCTAGGTGCACAATTAGAATATGCACAATTTGAAGTAACAGACCTTATACACATGTTGTCTGCCCTATTGACAACTAACCATGCATTATTATCAATCCCTTTTCACTTGCCAACCCCAATATCTATTTACAAATTATTACAAACCAAATGGTAAATTACAAGAGGAGTGCAAAAATAAGACATTACAACCAAAGAAGCCTGATTCTGGCTCCCTCTCTGAGATATGGAACCAAACACTTCAAATTCTACTTGTTTCAAATCATTTCTCATAGTTAGGCATGTCAAAGTTCTCTAAGGGTCTTGAGGGATCCCGGGCAGTGCTTACTCCCAGGTTGCATAACCCGATAGAGAATGAGTGCAGTGTGGAAGTGGCCAACCCTTTTGTGTCCAAGATTAGAGGGAGCTCAAGGGTACCAAGGCAATGCTCACACAAGAGGGGCTGATCCTAAGTTCTAAGAGTATTGTGGAAGTGCATAAACAGAGATTTTATTTAAAAGCAGGGTTAAGAATTGAAAGGGGTAAGGGTAATTTTGAAGCAGCAATATTAAGACTTAAACTACAAGGATCGGCATTTGCACAAAGGCGTTAGAGGTTTTGGAATACACTGCATGAAGCATATGTCCCTAGGAAGTGTTAGGTTTGAACATGCACAATAATAGATAATGTTGGCATGCCCCTAAACTAGCCAGATGACACAACACATTAGGGGATATGAGGTTTGGAATTCAGAAAATCACATAATCAAGTGACTAACAAACTATATACATAAGGTAACACATTACTTCAGAAGGGGAAGGGAGGAGATTACAACATGCTTAGTAATGAAACTTGATTGCATATATACGAGTAAAAGCAGCCAAGAGTGAAGGAAATAGATAATGAAATATGTTGTTTTTGATGCTTGAAGATTAACTAGGACATACCCGAAAGAAGAAAATGCAAGAAGGAAAAGTAAACAAATTTCCACAGCCTAGCCTTAGTTTTCAGTCGGCTAGATAAAGCAGTAGCACAAATAGCAACTGAGAAAGACTTTTTATGAAGTGTGTGTTCTGAACTTATGTAGTTCATTCGTGTCGTTTGAATGAAAAGAAGGTGAGTATTTAAAGTTTTGAAAATATGTGAGGAATAAGGTAATAAGTAAAGTTTTAACACAAACATAGAAACAATCACCAGTCAGAATCAATTACACAAGTGATTCCCTTCCTTTAACTATTTAACGGGTGGAAGCATATCTAATAAAGGGAAGGAAATCGGTTTGGAAGTAGGATGATTATTTCCATATAAGGGGCAGTAAAAGCATGCAGTGAACAATCAAGTCTGATTAGAAAAATATTATTATTTTAGGAAAGAATCAGCAAGGTAAAAACATCACAGTAAAGGGAAACGAATCAATTAATTTTAAACAGGCGAGCAAAATCAGGGCTCATATAAGAAAAGCTTTTGAAATCAGTCACACGATCAAGATCAATCAAGGAAGGAACATGTTTCTGCATTTCAGTGTATAAATAGAGTGAGCAAAACATCAGTCATGCGAGGCCAAACACATTGGCAAAATAAACAACATACAATAGTAGCTGAAATAAGCATAGGATTCGATAGATATTCAAGGCTCGCACTTGTAGCCAAATTGAATAAGAGAGTCAGAAAAGTAAAGGTCTCACAGTAACAAGTGAGGAAACCTTTTTGAAAAGTTAGGGTTTCAACAAAAGTATCAAAAGTTGAGTTTAAAAGATAGCAAAAACTCGAAATCAGATAAGTCTCATAAAGAAGAGAGAGTCATAAACAAAGAACTTCAGTCGAATCAAGTACACACTAAAAAAAATAGTTTCAGACCAAAAAGACCTAGGGTTTTCAACAGTAATCGAGTTCAAATGATAAACAAATAAGTCATACATGAACTTAACCAAAGAAGTACTCATCTAACAAACATCTTTACAACTCGAATGAGGCCCAAAATAAATTAGGGTTTTCAACATGCTAACTTAGATAGAAGAACAACATGAGCAAAACATGGCAAAAATCATAATCACATTAAAATCAGGGAAAATGGACTTAAGGTAAACCCTAATCGAAAAAAATAAAGAGTTATTTGGAAAGAATAGTTAAAGAATCTTCAAGAAAAACTTAAGAAAGTCATAGTAAATATAGATATAAAGATGATCTGGAAGAAAGTTGAAAGATCTTAAAGATTAGGGTTTCGAAAAACCTAAAAAGGTGAGAAATTCCTTCAAAGTTATCGATCTAACTAGGATAGTCAAGGATCTGATTCGAATAGCCATGGCTGGACGGAGAAAGGTTAGGGATGACCAGAGAAAGGCCATAAATAGAAATCGATCAAGGACTGAACCTGATTACCCCAAGGTCTAGCCATGAAACCACAGGAACAAACACCCAGAAGCCATGTGAGGCCATCACACGTCTCTGATGACCAAGAGAGGTCGTGGATTATAAAGGGTTTAGAATGGATTAGGGTGTAGTTTGATCGTGGCGGCTAGGGTTCGTAAGAGTTTTCGAGAGATTTGAGAGAGAAGAAGGATTCAAAGGCGGCAGTAGGTGAATAATGAAGTAGGGTAAAGGTCCACTTGGAATAAAAAAGGAAAGGGCAACCGATTACCGTTGATCTAAATGATCAACGGCTGGGATTAAAGGGGTTAGGTGGGGATACGTGTTTGTGTAGGTTTAGTTGGGTTAGAGGTAAGGTGTGAGTTGAAATTGGGTTGGGAAATTAGGTCTGATTTGGGCCCAATTTTAGTCTGAAATTGTAAGCCAATCTGACTAGATTTGAAATAGCCATTTCCCTATTTATATTATAAGAATAGTAAATCTATTTCTGGAAATAAATTGAACGTACGAAAATTATTTATAGCATATAATTAATAATTTAAAAATAAACGACCTAATTTTATAAATATAAATGCCGTTAAATCTTAAAAGAGGATAGTATTGCAATAAAATTAACTTTAACCTTAAAATACTAAATAAATTTGTAAAAATATGCAAAATAATTCCTTAGCTATACGTTAGCATAAATATAAAAATCCAATAGATGCATTACCCAAAATAATAATTTTGGAAATTGTTATTGGGTTTTTATCGATAAAAAGGAGATAAATTAATTTAAAAACATTTAAAATTAGGAAAATATAATAAAAAACTTAAATAAGCTAAAATATGCATACATATGCCATTTTGAAGTTATTTTTCATATTGCAAAATAAATGGGAAAAATGGGGTGTCAACACGAGGCAATACAAGAATTTGTGAAAAAGGAGGTGATCAATTGGTTAGATGTCGGGGTTGTGTACAGTATTTCTGACAGCTTGTGGACTTCACTGCTGCAGTGTCTGCCGAAGAAGGTGGTATGACTGTGGGGACCAATGGGAACAATGAACTACTTCCTACCTGGACAGTTACGTGATGGAGGGTATGCGTGGACTGTCGCAAGCAGAACATGGTGACCCCTCAAGGACAACTTCCCGTTGTCTTTCCTTGACAAGATGCTTGATCCTTTTGCTGGGAGTGCCTTCGATTTTTTCCTAAAAGAATATTCTGGGTACAACCAAATCTTGTTGCTCCGGAAGATCAGGAGAAGATCACATTTACTTGTCCATATGGCACCTTTGCTTTTTCTCGTATGCCTTTCAGGTTGTGTAATGCCCCGGTGAAATCCGAATGATGTATGATGGTCCTTTTTACCGATATGGTGGAATATATTTTGTAGGTGTTTCATGGACGACTTTAGTGTGGTAGGTGATTCATTAGATGAATGTTTGAAAAATATGGAAAGAGTGTTAGCCCGTTGTAAAGACACCAATCTTGTACTCAATTTGGAAAAACGACCACTTCATAATTGAGGAGGACATAATGTTGGGTCATAAAATTTCAAAGCATGGCATAGAAGTTAATTAGGCCAAAATAGAGGTGATTTCAAGGCTTCCTCCCCCTACTTCTGTCATGGGGATTAGGAGTTTTCTTGGGCACGCGGGGTTCTACAGAGGTTTATAAAAGATTTATTAAAGGTATTGAACACTTTGTACAAGCTACTAGAAAAAGATGCCAAGTTTGTGTTCGATGAGGGATGTATGCAAGCATTTTAATTTCTCAAGCTTAAGTTCACCACCACCACTATCATTAACGCACCAAATTGGAGTTTTCCTTTCGAGCTCATGTGCGATTCATGTGACATTGTGGTTGGGGCAGTTTTGGGTCAAAAAGTTAACAAAATGTTTCATTCGGTGTACTATGCAAGAACGATCATGAATGAGGCTTAAAGGAATTATATGGTAACTCAGAAAGAGTTGTTGGCCATAGTGTTTGCAATGGAAAAGTATCGGCCGTACCTTATGGGGGCCAAGGTCATAGTGCATACCAATCATGTAGCCCTTAGGTACTTGATAACAAAGAAAGACTGCAAGTCTAGGCTGATGCATTGGGTCTTGTTACTTCAAGAGTTTGATTTAGAAATTGTGGACTGGAAGGGTAGTAAAAACCAAGTGGCGGACCACTTGTCACTCTTGGAGAAGGAAGGAAGGCCATGTGATGGCCTAGATTTCAATGATGCATTCCCCGATGAGTAGCTACTTTCTGTGTCAATGATTAATATGTCGTGTTTTATAGATGTTGCTAATTACCTTGTGACTGGCTTCATCCCATGTGAGCTCTCTTCTAACCAAAGGAAGAAGCTCAAACGGGATAGTTTAGATTTCTATTGGGAAGAGCCATATTTGTTCAAGATTTTCACAGATGTTGTGATCTGAAGGTGTGTCCCGGCGGAAGAAAAATTGAGTATCTTAGAGGCTTTTCATTCCTCTCCTTATGGAGGCCATGATGGTGGGGCGAGGACTGCTTCCAAAGTTCTTTTTTGTGGGTTTTATTGGCCAACTTTATAAAAAGATGCAAGTGATCTTTCGAAAACGTGTGACGAATGTCAAAGAGCAGGTGGAATTTCGAAGAAATATGAGATGCATCTCAATACCATTCCTGAGGTTGATATCTTTGATATATGGGGCATTGATTTTATGGGCCTGTTTGTTAGCTCGTGTGGGAATACCTACATTCTAGTGGCGGTTGACTTTGTTTCAAAATGGGTCGAGGTCATGGCTTTGCCAAACAATTAAGCTAGGACCGTGGTTGCATTTCTCAAAAAGAGCATTTTTAGAATGTTTGGCACTTCACGTGCAATCATAAGTGATGGGGGTTCACATTTTTGCAAAAGAGCTTTTAACGCCTTGCTTACAAAGTATGGTGTCAACCACAAAGTGTCTACTCCCTATCATCCTAAAGCGAGTGGCCAAGTGGAAGTCTCAAACAGGGAAATCAAGAATATTCTGTCTAAAATGGTCAATGCAAATAGGACTGATTGGTCTGAGAAGTTGGATGATGCTCTATGGGCGTATTTGACTACGTACAAAACTTCAATGGGTATTATCACACCTCCCTTTTTACTACCCCTTTTTGTACCGATCCATTTGAAAAGATACGTCGGGTATACCTCAGTGTTCAAATACCCGAGAAGGATATAATAACAAGGAGGAAGGAGTTTTTCCACATAAAGGACAATCGGTTCGGGATTTTTATTTAATTTTCAGAGTCGCCACTTGGGAAGATAATGGTGTCCCAAGTTACCGGTTGATCCCGAGTCCGAGGAAATTGACTCTGTTATTACTGTCCGCCAAACAGAAACCTGGATAAGGAATTTTGTTAACCCGGGAGAAGGTGTTAGGCATTCACGGATTTCGTGGTTTTAGCACGGTCGCTCAACCGTCGTTCTCAATCTTATATGACTTGTTATACACTTTTAGCAATAGGTATGTGTTTTCAACTTTAATATTTTTTAAGAATTTGCGACGTCGTGAAAATGTATTTCGAGTCACACTGCAACTTGTACGCCTGTGGCTTTTAATACATTTTGGCTTTGCTGGGATTTGGGATTTGAGTCACACTAAGTGCGCACTCATATTTAAAGGAAGATATATTAAATCGTGCCTAAATAACGTCTAACGTCTTTTAAATCTTTTGAGAGAGGCTATGGAATTCGCTATTAGCCTTCCCGAATCTACTGTATATATTACTTTATTACTAAAGGGGGCCCCACTATTTTGATATCGTGTGAGGCTCATCCTGATTTAATTTTATAGTCTCAATCCTAATATGTACATACTATGTTATTCTAGTTTTGTTTTTCTTTAGTCATTAATCAACTACAATTCCAGAAAATGAGTCCAGGCCCTTGTTTTTCTTTAGTCATAACCGAGTTATTACTTCATTTAGTTGTTTTCTCTTTTAAGCTTACTCAAGTCCAGCTATCAATCTCTAACTCAGATCACCTATGCGAGTTAATTGAAATTACTTCTATGAACTTACTATCATTGATCCATATTAGGGTTATTTGGCTTTGTTTTATAAGTTTTACCTACTTAACCATGTGATCAACTATCGTGACTACACTACTACTATTTTACTATCTATTACATTATTTTTGTTCGACTTCTTACTTATACATACAATACTATTCTAATGAATTACAGATCTATACTAATACTAACAGCTAATTATGAAAACAAAAAATAGACAATCAAAATTTTAACATTTGAAACTTCATTTCAACATTGCTGCTTCATTACATAGCCTTGAACAAAAGCGTACCTTATTCAGCAAAAATAAACCAATGAGTTCTAAGGGGAGCAAAAATAGGCACAGCAAATAACTCGACTGGCAATGCAACAGTGAAGATTTGAGTTCCAAATGAGCGAAAATAACACAGCAATCAACAATAGAAAACCCAGCAAAGACGAGCAGAAATCCCAAACAAACTCCAAACAACAATTTCAACTCGAAAACCAGAGAAAACTATTTGCTATTTCTGTGTATTTCACTCTATATCTATATGATTTCTCTCTGAATTTTTCTATTGAAAAACCAGCCCTTAATTAGTCTTAGAAGGGGGTATTTATAGGTGAAGAGAGGTGAAATTTTTGGGGGGAAAAGATAGGGAATAATCCCATTTCCCTCCCATCTTAATTTACCAAATCTTACACTTTGCACCCTAAATCTGTTACAAGATCCCTTCCAGCATGTGCTGGAAGGTTCTTTTTTATTCTATTTTGGGGTTTTTACTAAGATACCCCTACTTGTTATTATTTTTTACTGATTTACCTTTTTATTGAGACCAATATGCCCTTAATTCTCTACAAAATTGCAGAAATCAAGAGCACAAATGTCTCCTATATCCCTATATGCTCTATGTAATCTACTAATTTGCCATTTTAAGTTCCTTATGTGTCCTTGAAGGCATTGCTAAATTACCCGACCTACCAAGGTCAATTTTTCAGGGTTTTAGCTCTTATTTAACTAATGGCCAGTCTTTGTATTAGTATGTAAGGACTGGCCACATTAGACTTGGGAACTTATTTCAATTTTAGCCACTTTGTTTCATTTTCTGTTAATTAAACTAATTTGCAGGACTAGCATGTTTTATTTTCCTATTAAACTATTAGAAATTTGACCAGTCCTTAATTTGGACTTGGCTTTGCCCTTTTAAGGATCATTACTGAACACAGGCCTGGCTAAGACCTTTGCAGGTCTAGCCACCTGTGACCATGGCTCAATGAGGGCCTTGGTAAGTCTAAGTTTTCAGACTTAGACCAATTTTTACACAACTAGCCCATTTAAGTGTTGGCCAGTGTGTGAGAGACCTAGCATAGTAGGTCAATTGCAAAATTGACCACTCTTAGTCACTTATTTAACTTGTAGCCTATTTTTGTGATTTTCAATTTTAGCCTATTCTAAGACACTTAATGCATGTTTTCAAAGTTAACCACTTATGAGTCTTAATACTATTGCAACTATAACCAATTCACCTAGGTATGACAGGCATTAACAGTGTTCATATTAACACAAAGCTATTACAAACATAGCCAGTTTCACAAATAATTTCACACATAGCCAACGAAATCAAATTTGTTCATCAATTAATCAAAACTCAGAGAAAAAGGTTGAGTATTGTTGAATCTCAATCAATTAGACTTACAAACTTAATATTCATAACAAAGTGTCAATTAGTTATTAACAGGCTTAGTTAAAACTTCCTTATACTAAATGAACCAATGAAAACCCCAAATCTCATTTAAGGTGTTCTTGGCATAAACACACATGAGCAAAAACCCACAAAGCAGTAAAAGAAGAGAACATGGTTTTCCAGGATCAAAGAACAGCCAAACTAAGACAAAATAATTCTAACAGAGTAGACACGGAGAGATAGAACAAACAGAAAGAGTCCCTAATCTAAACATACGAGTGATAAAAATGAGATATATAAGGTAAAGATGATAAGAATCAGAACAACTAAACGAGATTTCCCAAAGACCAAAACCTAATCTAAAACATGCAAGAAATAGATAAGATGAAGAAAAACAGATCCTTTAAAAAGACATGGAGAACAAACAGAGAAAGTACCTAATCTAAACATACAAGTAATAAGAATGAGAGATATGAAGTAAAAGATGTTAAGAATCAGAACAACTAAACGAGATTTCCCAAGGACCAAACCCTAATCTAAAACGGGCAAGAAATAGATAAGATGAAGAGGAATAGATCCTTTAAATAGATAAGCAAACAAACTAAGACTTCTTAAATACTAAAAACCCTAGTTCTAATTTTATCAGAAGAGACACACAAAATAACAAGAAATAGCAAACAAAGAAATTAAAGAAAGCAAATAAAGGGGGGAGGTACTTAGCTCGCAGGGACGGTCCCCTGAGCTTCCTATTTTCCTTCTTTTTTTTGTTCTTTTCTTTTTCAGTCTTTCTTTTCCTTTTTCTTTATTTCTCTTTTCTGATCTTCTTTTCAGACTTCAAAATGAAGTTTTTTGTTTTGGGGTGGGTGTTATAGGTGAGAAAGGTAGGACTTTTGGGTAGTGGTAGGTTTGAGTCGTCGGAGTTAGGGTTCCAACGACTTTCTTTCGCATATTCGAAGAGATGGGGTGATATTCGAGGGAAGTGGTTTAGGTAGGGTGATAGATCAAGGGATGGAGGTTTTATGGTGTTAGTTTGGAGTCTGTTCTCATAAGTTTGGGTCACCGGAGATGAACTCCGATGACCGGAGTTTCAAGAAAGGGAGGGGTTCTTGGGGTTTCATGGGGTTTTGGTTATGGCTTGAAACGGAGAAGAAGAAAAGAGGAGAGGAAAGAGAAGGGAGGGGGTAAGATGAGGCCGGAGACTGCCGTGGAGAAGACAGTCTCCATGGCCGGCGGCTGAAAATATGAAGAAGAGAAGAGAGGGAAGGGCGGCTAGGGATTGTAATGGTGTATAATGGCCGGTCTCAATAGAGACAGGGGCCTTATATACTCGGAGTCTTCGATGATCTCTTGGCCGTTGGATCTTTGATGATCAACGTTCAAGATTGACCATCACCCAAACAACAACGTCTTGATTCAAATGAGAGGCCAACCTTCAACCGTTAGATCATAGGCTTTGCACGGCTGAGATTTGATCTCAGAAATTAATAACTAATTAATAATCACATAATACTCTCAGCAATTGGATTTGTCAAACGGACGGCTGAGATTGAGTAGGATTTGGATCAGACGGGCCATTCATTTTGGGCCAATGCATTGGGCTAACATTTCAGAATTAAATTGGCCCAATGTTATTGTATTTTGGTATTTTTTGGTATTTTAATTATTTTGTGATAATTTCTTTTTGTATTTTCATTTTTTATTTTTTGTATTATTTGAATTACTTAATTTCCTATCTTCACTAATTTCCTGGCATTTTTTGGTAATTTTCTACTATTTTTCTATATTTTCCGCTATTAATGCTATTTTGGTTGATTTTCTTTTTAAAAACTAATTAATTCATACATGTATTTCTCCTATTATATTTTTTGATTTTCTAATTTCTAATTATTCAAACACACAAAATATATCTAATTTCAAATAATACATGCAATTGCATTCAAAAATATTATTTTATTTTTAATTTTTGAATTTTATTGCCTAGTGCAAAAATCATGTGCTCACAGCTGCCCCTCTTTGCTCGGGAACACGAAGAGTTTCAGTGCAAAGACAAGTGAGCAGTAATGAGAGATTTTTGCCCACAGGCATATTTTGTAAGAAGCATTTTTTAAAATGTTTTGACTGCACCCTGCTTTAGAGGTTGCCTACATATCCAGGGCTGAGCAGGAATCAGGTCAGTGTAGTTCGCGAAGGTCTGGCAGTTAAAAACTACCAGACTTACTGCTGCATCGACACTATTGAGACTTGCTGACCTACTCCTTATTACACCCGAGGGATAAAATGTAAAATGAAGAAGCTATTCTAAGCTATAATTCTACGAGTTATAATTGCTCCTATCTAACTTCTTGTCTCTTTATTCTTCTTTGTCTCTTTTCCCTCGATTTTCTGTGCGGCTGACTTTCTTTTTGTTGATTTTCTTTTCCTTGTACTTCTTGCCTTCAAACTGATACCTGCTCAAAACAAAACAAAAACAACAAACTTTTCCTTCTGCCCCATTATGGTTTCTTCAATGTTACGGTGTTACTTATGTTAGCTAACACAAACTAAAATTGCAGAAATCAAAATTGCAGAAATCTATTCCCTTGTTATACAGGTGGGCGCCTGAACAGAAATTAAAAATTTCTAAAATGTATTCCCTTGTTATACAGGTGGGCGCCTGAATAGAAAGTAAAAATTGCTGAAATGTATTCCCTTGTTATACAGGTGGGCGCCTGAACAGAAATTAAAAATTGCTAAAAAGTATTCCCTTGTTATCTAGGTGGGCGCCTAATGCATGAAATGTGAATGCAGAAAAGTATTCCCTTGTTATCCAAGTGGGCGCCTGATGCATGAAATGCGAATGCAGAAAAATAATCCTTTGTTATCCAGGTGGGCGCCTAATGCATGAAATGCGAATGCAGAAAATATTCCCTTGTTATCCAAGTGGGTGCCTGATGAATGAAATGTGAATACAGAAATGTATTCCTTTGTTATCCAGGTGGGCGCCTGATGCATGAAATGCGAATGCAGAAAAATATTCCCTTGTTATCCAGGTGGGCGCCTGATGCATGAAATGCGAATGCAGAAAATGTTCCCTCAGTTTGATAACTGGGTTTTGGATTTAAAAGCTGATACCTCTTTGTTGTTTTTTTATTTTCCTGGTTGACTGATTTTCATCCATGGATTCCTCCATTTATTGTTGAACTTTCTTTTTAATGTTTTCTATTTTTCCACATTGGTCACATTCACTTTAAAGTGATTAGTGACGATTTGCTCCTGTCTAAATCACAAAAATAAAACTTATTAGATATAAGCTGCTGGCAACTAGCATCTGCCACTCCTGCCTCTTATTGCTTTCCCTCTTTCATTTTCTTCTGCTATGCGGTCTCTCAGCTGACTATCTTCTGTAAGCTTTTTTTGTATTTTCTTGCTTTTTTCACTTTTTATTTTTCTTTTCTTTTGGCTCTGTTTGCCAAACTCCTTTATTTCTTTTCAACTCTTTCTTTTTCTTTTCTCTTCTGATCTAGTGTTATTTCAACTCTTATCATCAAAAACTGGTAGTTAGCCTTCAAAGGACAAACAATGAAATGCAGAAAAAAAGGGTAAGGGTGTTTTGGAGAAGTGATAGAACTTATTTGGGTACGTCGGCTGATTCCGTTGACCATGCCATGTATTTAAAATCTGACCCAGTTCGTTCAATCCATTATTCTGACTCCAAATTTCTTACAACCCAAACCTACTCCATTTTTTATTGCTTTTCCTCTTTTTTTATAATAAACCTCGCAATCGCCTTATGGTGCCATGAAACGTTTTCACCAATAAGACTCTCTCATTTATTCTCTCACATCCTCACAGTCGCCTTGAAGAGCCGTTAAAGGTTTCACTGAAAAGACTCTCTCATTTTTATTTCTCTCAATCTCACAGTTGCCTCACGGTGCCAGTTAAGGTTTTCACCGATGAGACTCTCTCATTTTTTTGACTTTTTTTTCTTTTGTATTTTGTTTTTCTGCACCACTGATGTTGTCCAATGTACCGATCTTCCTTTATCCATGTTGCATTTTGTTATTTTCTTGAAATTGATTAGAAGGTCTTTCTTTGGACTGTAACGTGGCTTTTGGATGGGTTAAGAAAGAAAGGTGTAAAAGGCTCAAAACTTACGGGGGTTTAAAAATATTTACAACTCTCGAAAACATAAAATATAACTTCTGCCCCAGTTTCAATATGTGGGGGATTTTTGGATTTTTCCTTTATTGTGACTGAACCTCAGAGAGGCTACCTACGTACCCTTTCAGGATCAAGTCAAACGTAGTTCAGACTACGCCATCAATTCATGATTTTCTTTTGACTTTTTCCCGATTTCTTTGTCTTTTTCTTTTGTTTGCATTTTCCTTTTTCTTTTTTTTTCTTTTTTCTTTATTTGCTACTTTTCTTTTTGTGTCATAAGCAATTCCGAGATAGGGGTATGAAAGAATATATCGAACATGGCTCAAAGAGGATGTCAATGGATAAAGTGTTTGATAGAGAATAAAATGCCTTCATCATTTCAATTCCAAAATCACAACAAAATACAATCATACAATTGAAAAGGAATCATACATAGTATCTTTTGACCGTATCTGAATTGATAGCAGTCTCTACAAATTTCCCTTCAATGTCTGTCAAATAAAATGCCCCATTGGACAGCACCCGTGATACCATAAATGGCCCCTGCCAGTTTGGCGCGAATTTGCCCTTTGCTTCAGGCCAATGTTGTATGATTGTCACGACCAGGATTTTTCCCCAACATCGGGATCGTGATGGCGCCTACTCGTGGTAGCTAGGCAAGCCACTTTATTCATACTATCCTATTTTTAGCAATATTTCATATTCAAATTATCAACCAAAACCATAACCTTAATTAAGTAAATGCGGAAGACTTTATAAAAATAGAGATAAGCAATTTCAAGGTAAAACAATATTGAAATCCTCTACCCAAGACTTGGAGTCACCAACTCACGAACTACTACTGAATACTACACATAAAGGTCTGAAAGAAATATAACATAATCTGTTTGTCTCGGATCAAGGAGACTACAGCTAATAACATAAATAAAAGGAAGAGACGCCGGGCCTGCGGACGCTTGCAAGCTACCTCGGTCTCAATATGCTCAACTTCCCACGCAAAAGATCTACTGCTGCTGCTCCTGATCGAAACCTGGACCTGTGCAAAAACGCACAGAAGTGCAGTATCAGCACAACCGACCCCATGTGCTGGTAAGTGCCTGGCCTATCCCGGCGAAGTAGTGACAAGCCTAGGACCAGACACCCCACATAAACCTATGCAGTTCTATGGATATGTACACTACAAGATAACGAGAAATAACCAAGTAACAACGCAACAAGGATTGTCACAGAAGAACTCAACAGTTAACAACAGTTATTAAATCAACAAGGAAAACAAGTATAATGAGAAACAAGTAATGTCAAGTCAATGAAATAGCAAATGGTTGCACGGCATCACCCTTCGTGCTTTTACTCTCATCCTCACCAAATAAGCAAATAAAGTGCACGACATCACCCTTCGTGCTTTTACTCTTATCCTCACATCCATGGTACGGCATGATCCTTCGTACATTGTTTAATAACAAGGCACGGCATGATCCTTCGTGCATAATCAATAACATGGCATGGCATTAACCTTCGTGGAAAAATCAATAACATGAATGTCCAAGTCCCATATTTTCCTAACCTTCCGGGACCGTCCGATCTCGGGTCCGGGTCCGTTTACCAAAAATGTTGACCGAAGTCAACTATGTCAATATTAATATCATTTTTCTTCAAATTTCTCATAGAATTCATATTTTATATCACAAAATCTTTCCGGCTACATACCTGAATCGTGCATGTCAATCGAGGCAACATAGAATGAGGTTCTCAAGGCCTCGGAAGTGCGAAACAAATGAGGAAAGCAGGTGATGACCCTTTGGGTCGTCACATCCTCTACCTCTAAAACAATCGTTCGTCCTCAAACGGACAAGAGAAGGAAGTAGGCCTAGGGCATATATACCTAGGGCCAATATACCTAAGGCCAATATCCCACTCGGTCTAGAATCTCAAATGGGCCAATATACCTAGGGCCAATATACCTAGGGCCAATATCCCACTCGGTCTAGAATCTCAAATGGGCCAATATACCTAGGGCTAAGCTTGCCCTTCTTCCCGAACCTCATCACAACCTTCATAGGCGGCACTCGGAGCAATATACGCTCACCAACTATGAAATCTACATCTCGAACCTTACGATCCGCATAAGTCTTCTGTCTGGACTGAGCTGAACGTAATCTCTCCTGAATAGTCTTGAGCTTATCCAGGGCCTCCTCACCTAAGTATATACCCAACAATCGAGCCTTTCCCGGCTCAAACCATCCGACTGGAGATCGACATCGCCTACCATACAATGCCTTATACGGGGACATCTGGATGCTGGACTGGTAGCTGTTATTGTAGGCGAACTCTGCTAATGGCAGAAACTGGTCCCACGAGCCTCCGAAATCAATGACATAGGCTCGAAGCATGTCCTCTAGAATCTGAATAGTCCTCTCGGACTGACCATCCGTCTGAGGATGAAAAGCTGTACTCAGCTAAACTTGAGTGCCTAACTCCTACTGGACCGCTCTCCAGAACCGTGAGGTAAACTGGGTACCCCAATCGGAGATAATAGATACCGGCACCCCATGAAGTCGAACAATCTCTCTGATGTAAATCTCTGCTAACCTCTCCAATGAGTAGGAGACAGATACTGGAATGAAGTGTGCTGACTTGGTCAGCCTATCAACAATGACCCAAATAGCATCAAATTTCCTCCGAGTCATAGGAAGTCCAATAATGAAGTCCGTAGTGATCCTCTCCCATTTCCACTCGGGAATTTCGATTCTCTGGAATACACCACCAGGCCTCTGGTGCTCATATTTCACCTGCTGACAATTTAGACACCGAGCGACATACGCAATGATATCTTTCTTCATCCTGCGCCACCAATAGTGCTGCCGTAAGTCCTGGTACATCTTCGCGGCGCCCGGATGAATAGAATACCGCGAACTGTGGGCCTCTGCCAAGATCAACTCTCGAATCCCTTCAACATTGGGCACACAAATTCGACCATGCAATCTCAATACCCCATCATCATCTAGATTTACCTTCGTGGCACCTCCCCGCTGTACTATATCTCTCAAATCATGCAAATGAGGATCATCAAATTGCCTCTCACGGATACGCTCTAATAGAGAAGAACGAGCGACTGTGCAGGCTAACACCCTGCTAGGCTTAGAAATGTCTATTCTCACAAACCGGTTGGCT